>JARTUT010000445.1:0-1200000 GCA_030674115.1 Micraspis discolor | reverse complement strand
AAGGAGCATGTACAGCTCAGACTCTTGAAAATATGAAGAAATCTTAAGTGATAGTGAGAATCATATAAGTGAAACCAAATTAGTGACAACTGAAATAACCTGAATGAATTGTTATCCAAGGACTTTAAATTATGAAAAGTACATACGTGTTTCATATCCTCTAAGCTAACAAAAAGCTGATCCATATTAACTCATCAGTTATATGAAAACAGTTGATCTCTATATCAGGACGATGAACATTTTAGCAAATTTAACTTGGAATAGTTTGAAGATTATGCTGTTTCTTCTGCAAAGAGTTCAAAACAGTTATCAATATTGCAATGAATGGGTGGAATAATAAATGTACATACCAAATTAACGTTGGATATTTTGAAATTACTTGAAAACATGTCTTATTTGATAAATTTTAGCTATATATAAAATATACAGTTACACTTCAAATAGAAAAAATATATAAAATATAAAAATTAATTTCTTGTTAACTTGATTTAAACGAATATAAATTACATCTACTGAAATGAGACAATAGGTATGAACGTGATAAAATAATACACGGCAATTGGTTGAGGGAATTACAAATTTTTATTATAAAAAGTGGCCAATCTGAACTTTTTCCAAAATTCTACTATTGAATTTAAAACATGATATATTAAAATCTATATTTGAAAAATAACATATGCTACAAGTAGGGAAACAGAACAGAAATTTTTGAAAATCCACAAATGTTTGTATGTGAATATCGTAATACTGAATATGGTTTCTCTGTAATTCTACTCTTGATCTATTTCATTTGATGAAGTTTGTATACAATGAAGCATATATAAAACATTTTACAACAAACAACAATTGTAAAGAAGCAATTTCATTCCCAAAAATTTTTATATATTTAATGTCTACACAATTCATATGGCTGAGCAACACAATATGTTCTAGTACGATAGAAATTGGATGCCAGTGAATGCAAGAAAGTTGAATGAACAAACATGACCACCTGAATACTCTGAATAATTGCATTTTGTGAAAATTGAAAATGGAATAATATAGTTTATTCATGTGATTCTGTTTTTAAATCAAGAGAACCAAAAAATTTTCCCTTAAGAAATGAAGTCAACGTGAGTACAATTATTTCAACAGGCTCATACACATTAACTTGCAAAGGCCCTTTACAATAAATTTGAAGTACCCTCTTGAATAACTGAATACTACTGTAATAGAATGCTCTCTCATTCCTGCAAAATAACCAACATTTTCCTCAGACGAATGAATGAATGGCATACAACGTCCCACCAAATCGTAGAAGATGTAACAATGAAAATCTATTTGCATAGCACAACAGTGTAGTTCAGCTGAAATAAGAAAGAGCAAAATTAGTAACTGAGATCACTGGGTTTTATAAGCCAATATCATTAGTACTAAGATAAATATGGGTTATGTAATGAAAAAATAATAGTGTTTGAAGAGGTAAGCAACAGATTTTCATAAAAGAACTGGAAATGGGCGAGTGTAAGAAATTTAGCGGATCCAAAAGAATTACCAAGTAGGTAATACAAATATTTAATTCCATGACTTTGAAGCAAACAATAATTCCTTTAGAATATTGCAAAAAAATTACTTAAGTTAAAAATCTTTTTCAGAAACATAACATTTATGTTGCTTTGGAAGAAATAGCTTGTGCTAGGCAGGCTTTTCCAAATTAGAATGAATAATTATGTGAAAATCAGTGTGATGCACTCAACCAAATAAACAATGACTTCAATTTAGATTCTTTCATCAGAACCAATGCATGCAATGACAATCTCTTCCAAATTGTATATTACTGTAAATATACAGGTGCAACAATAAGATTGAAAACTCTACCAAATCTCCTTATATAAGAGAGAACCAATCAACACAATCTGTTGTAATGCTCACGTTTCACCACCATTTGTGCATTTCAGAATCAAAGTGCTTTCTTGATAGATTGAATCTCCAATAGACTGCATATTAAACAATCGGCAAACCATAATGCAAATTTCTGCTCACCGCAATTCGAAAATTATTAAGCATCTTCTTAATGAGGAGCGACAACTGGATATTACCGAAGAAGTATATTGCATCTGAAGCAAAAAAAAAAACAAAATTAGAAAGAGGGTAATATGCATTTCAATTAAAATTCTACATTGGAATACAAGGGATATCCAAAAACATGAGTTATATAGCAACACAGTGAAAGTTTTAAATATGAGGCAAGCATTAACATTTGCATTGTAAAATATGCAACCAATAAAATTGTGATGATATAATAAAGGTGCTTTATCTTAAGGAGATTACTCACATTTCTACTTACTTAGTTCATGGAATAGAGATGAATGGTGTCAAGATTTGGACCATTTCATTCATTCCTCGAATGTCATGTAAATAAATAGAACATCCGTTGTTTACATCTCAGAAAAATGTATTTTGATATATATTCATTCATTCTTGAGAGATAACTGAAATGAAACGATATGCTAGATTGATTTATTTTTGATTTATAATCGAATAAATACCTGAGCTAATTTTTGTACTTCCAGATCGTGTTTAAATATGTATTGACATCGAAGGCATTATATTTTGATATTCATTCTTCCAGATGGATTATTCACTGTAAATAAAGAGAATTAATCATTATGAGAACCGAATATATAAATATTACCCTCAACGGAATATTTAAATCGAATTTACTTGCAAATTCGAAATGACAATGAGACTATTCTAAATTATTTTTTAAAGCCTCGTCGATTCTAACAGAGAAAAGATGTTTAGCAGGGGCTTTATCTTAAGGAGATTACTCACATTTCTACTTACTTAGTTCATGGAATAGAGATGAATGGTGTCAAGATTTGGACCATTTCATTCATTCCTCGAATGTCATGTAAATAAATAGAACATCCGTTGTTTACATCTTAGAAAAATGTATTTTGATATATATTCATTCATTCTTGAGAGATAACTGAAATGAAACGATATGCTAGATTGATTTATCTTTGATTTATAATCGAATAAATACCTGAGCTAATTTTTGTACTTCCAGATCGTGTTTAAATATGTCGTATTGACATCAAGGCATTATATTTTGATATTCATTCTTCCAGATGGATTATTCACTGTAAATAAAGAGAATTAATCGTTATGAAAACCGAATATATAAATATTACCCTCAACAGAATATTTAAATCGAATTTACTTGCAAATTCAAAATGACAATGAGACTATTCTAAATTATTTTTTAAAGCCTCGTCGATTCTAACAGAGAAATGATGTTTAGAAGGGCTTTATCTTAAGGAGATTACTCACATTTCTACTTACTTAGTTCATGGAATAGAGATGAATGGTGTCAAGATTTGGACCATTTCATTCATTCCTCGAATGTCATGTAAATAAATAGAACATCCGTTGTTTACATCTCAGAAAAATGTATTTTGATATATATTCATTCATTCTTGAGAGATAACTGAAATGAAACGATATGCTAGATTGATTTATCTTTGATTTATAATCGAATAAATACCTGAGCTAATTTTTGTACTTCCAGATCGTGTTTACATATGTCGTATTGACATCGAAGGCATTATATTTTGATATTCATTCTTCCAGATGGAATATTTACTGTAAATAAAGAGAATTAATCGTTATGAAAACCGAATATATAAATATTACCCTCAACGGAATGTTTCAATCGAATTTACTTGCAAATTCGAAATGACAATTCTGAAGGTCAGACAGATCTGCGTCAAGCTACATCGCAATGGCGCGAAACCGAGCCTGAAATGCCGATTTTCAAACGCATAATTTAGGTATTTTTTGTTCGATTTCCGATCTGTGAGTGGTATATGGAGATTTGGAATCTCCTGTAGATTCTTATTAGACAACTTGCAAAGCCTGAAAGATCTTCCACCGCCGATATCGCACCAAAAATCGATGCCGAATTTTCAAAATCGGAGCTCGCGTTCGGCTATCATCGGAACCGAATGAGAAATTCTGACATTTTATCACGATTTTCGTAGAAATTACCGAACTTCGAATGAAGAATTCATGGCCTTATCTCGCTACTTGGATATGAAAATTGGTACCCAGAGATGGGGAATTTCCTCAAGTTTCGTTTTCTACCCTGGACAGGGCGTTTAGGGACGTGTAGAGTCCGCAGCGAGCGAAAGCATCAGGGAGGTTTTTGACGTTTCTCGGTACTCGCGGGTCGAAAAATTGCCGTTTTATCTGCATGATTTTCGTAACGATTTCGGATATTTCCCCGGTATTTGCCGCTACCACTCGTTGGGAAATTTCTTCTTCTTGAAAAAGCGACCGATCTCGGCCCGCGAGACGGCCCCGTTCGTCCGTGAGGTCTTCCCCCTTGGGGACACTTTCGGCGATTTCGCCAAAAACGACGTTTTTCGACATTTTCGTTTGAAAATTTCGGGTATTTAAAGAGCGCCCGGGAGGTGTTTTTCGGTCGCTTCTCCTAGAAGAGGATACGCCCTTTCGATCTGTATTAAGATTGCCGCTCGAGCGGCCCTGCGGGCCGCTCGGAAAGCTGCGCTTTCCGGGTCCCTGACGGGACCCAAGTTAGCCACGCCCACCCTTATTGCTTTAATATAATAGACTAGTAAGCGGGTAGATCAATAGGCCCGTAGATCCATAGTCCCGTAGATCCATAGGCCAGTAGTTCAATAGGCCAGTAGTTCAATTGGCCAGTAGTTCAATTGGCCAGTAGTTCCATTGGCCAGTAGTTCAATTGGCCCATGGATCAATATAGACCATAGATCAATATAGACCATAGATCAATAGGGCCCATACATCAATGAAGCGCGCAGAAACACGAAACACGTCAAAAAACCCGTTGAAAGCAACAAAACTTGAAAATACTGGAAAAAACACGAAAAAACGCGAAAAAACACGGAAGAATTCGAAGAAACACGAAAGAAACCGAAGTTATACGAAAGAAACCGAAATTACACGAAACAACGCGATAAAACACGAAAGAACCCCAAGTAACACAAAAATCCAGAGGAACCTGAGAAAATCCCGAAAATATACATATAACCTGAAAGCGCGCAAAAAACTCGAAGTCACACGAAACACCCCAGAGAAATACAAAAAACCGAAAGCGCGCAAAAAACAAAAGTACTTGTATATTGCACACCCCGTATATGACCCGATCGTAAACTCATTGTAAATTGCACACCCTGTATGACATTTTATCGAAATCAGCAAAATAACTTGTGAATTGCACACCCCGTATATCACATGATCGCAAATTCCTTGTAATTCGCACACCCTGTATGACATTTTATCGAAATTAGATCCCATACGCGAAAAATCATGATCACTTGCACATAGGACACCCACTATATAATCGTTTCGTAGTGGGTGCTTTTTCCATGAAAAATGCAGATGGAAAAACTCTCGAAGAAAGACCCTGGTGAAAGTCAGTGCTTTCGATGTGCACAGCCCGTATAATAATCGAAAATAATTTTTTCATAAAAAATTAACCCTAAGAATATCGTTGTAACTCCATCTATTCGAATTCAATAATTACCACGACGGAAGTATGAAAATTATTCTATGGACCCCCTATGTAACACCCCGTATATGAATCGAAAATAATTTTTCCAAAAAAAAAAAAAGCCGAAGGAACACAAAAATCTTGAGAGCGCGCAAAAAACAGTAGAACCTGTAAAGTGCACACCCCGTATATCACCCGATCGCAAATTCATTGTAAATCGCACACCCTGTATGACATTTTACCGAAATTAGCCTCCACACGTGAAAAAACATGATGAAAAATGCATATGGGACACCCTGTATATAATTGATTTGCAGTGGGTGCTTTCATCATAAAAACAAACCGAAAGAATATCGTTTTAACTCTATCGTTTCACGTTCGGTGCATTCCATGAAGAAAGAACCCGACCAAACGCGGAAAAACGTGAAAGAACCCAAAGTAACACGAAAGAACGAAAAAAATCCAAAGGAACCGAAAATATCCAAAAATCACCGAAAGCGCGCAAAAAAACTCGAAGGAAAGCTTAAAACCCCTAGGGAGCACACAAAAAACCGAAAGCGTGCAAGAAATATCAAAAGAACTTTTAAATTGCACACCCTTTATATCAATCAATCGCGAAATCATTGTTAATGGTACACCCTGTATGAGATTTCATTGAATTTAGCTCACTTATGCGGAAATGGACGGAAACTCGAGAAAAAAACTGGTGAATGTCAGCGCTACTCAGATCTGACACCCTGTATATGAATGGAATATATTTTATCGAATTGAGAACCAAAACACACCGAAGAAACAAAAAAAACTCGAATTTGCGCACAAAAAACCAAAATAACTTGTCAATTGCACACCTCGTATATCACATGATCGCAAATTCATTGTAAATCGTTTACCCTGTATGACATTTTATCGGAATTAGATCCCACTCACTAATTGCTTTTTCCATAAAAATTCAGACGGAAAATCTCTCGAAGAAAGAATCTGGTGAAAATCAGTGCTTCCCATGGGCACAGCCTAGATAGCGATTTTTTAATGCACAACCCTGTACAGCAATTAATGCACAACCCTGTACAGCAATCCATCGCGATCGGTTCATTCTTCAAGGACGAAAATGGAATGGCGCGTAAATTGAGCCAAAAATGCCGATTTTCAAACGCATAATTTAGGTATTTTTTGTTCGATTCGCGATCTGTAAAGTGGTATCAGGAGATTCGGAATCTCCTGTAGATTCTCATTCGACCACTCGAAAGGCCTAAATAATCTATCAGCGCCCATATCGAGTGAAAAATCGATACCGGATTTTGAAAATTGGAGCTCGCGTTCGGCTATCCTCGGAATGGAAACAGAAACTGACATTTAACCTCGCAATGTTGTGAAAATTACCGATTTTCGAATGAAGAATTCACGGTCTTATCTCGCTACTTGGATATGAAAATTGGTACCCAGAGATGGGGAATTTCCTCAAGTTTCGTTTTCTACCCTTGACTGGGCGTTTAGGGACGTGTAGAGCATGCAGCGAGCGAAAGCATCATAGTGGTTTTTGACGTTTCGCGGAGTTGGAGAATCCGAAAATTGCCCATTTTCTTACCAAATTTTCGTACACATCCGGGGTAGCTCCGGGGTCCAGATCGTAGCAGGAACCCCGGCCGTTCTTCCTCTCGAAATATCGACCTCCCCCGCCCCCAAAACGGTCTATCTTCGGACGGGAACGTTCGAACGCGGGGACGCTTTCGGCGATTTCGCCAAAAACGACGTTTTTCGACTTTTTCGTTTGAAAATTTCCGGTATTTCAAGAGCGCCCGGGGGGTTTTTTTCGGTCGCTTCTCCTAGAGGAGGATTCGCTTTTTCGATTTTCTTTAAGATTCCCCCTCGAGCGGCCCTGCGGGCTGCGGGCTCGGCTTCGCCTCGCGGGTCCCTTACGGGACCCGAAAATTCCAATTTAACCACGCCCACCCTTATTGCTTTAATATTATAGACTAGTAAGCGGGTAGATCAATAAGCCCGTAGATCCATAGGCCCGTAGATCCATAGGCCAGTAGTTCAATAGGCCAGTAGTTCAATTGGCCCATGGATCAATATAGACCATAGATCAATATAGACCATAGATCAATATAGACCGCAGATCAATAGGGCCCATACATCAATGAAGCGCGCAGAAACACGAAACACGTCCAATTACCCGTTGAGAGAGAAAAAGCTTGAAAGAACTACAAAAATCACGGAGAAACACGAAAGAAACCGAAGTTATACGAAAGAAACCGAAATTACACGAAACTACGCGAGAAAACACGAAAGAACACCAAGTAACACAAAAAATCTAAAGGAACCTGAAAAAAACCCGAAACACAAAAGTACTTGTAAATTGCACACCCCGTATATCACCCTATCGTAAACTTATTGTAAATTGCACACCCTGTATGACATTTTATCGAAATTCGCTCCCATTCGCGAGAAAACTTGAAGGAGAATGCATATGAGACACTCAGTATACAATTGATTAGCAGTGAAAAAAACCAAAAAGAATATCGTTGTAACTCCATCTATTCGAGTTCAGTAATTACCACGAAGGAAGTATCAAAATTATTCTATGGAGCTCCTATGTAACACCCCGTATATGTTTCGAAAATAATTTTTCCGTAAAAAAACCCGGAGGAACACAAAAAACTTGAAAAAACTTGAGAGCGCGCAAAAAAACAGAAGAACTTGTAAAGTGCTCACCCCGTATATCACCCGATCGCAAATTCATTGTAAATCGCACACCCTGTATGACATTATACCGAAATCAGCTCTCATTCGCGAGAAAACCTGAAGAAAAATGCATATGGGACACCCCGTATATAATTGATTCGCAGTGGGTGCTTTCATCATAAAAAACAAACCGAAAGAATATCGTTTATAACTGTATCGTTTCAAGTTCAGTGCATTCCACCAAGAAAGAACCCGACCAAATACGAAAAAACGCGAAAAAACATGATAGAACCCAAAGTAACACGAAAGAACGAAAAAAATCCAAAGGAACTCAAAAAACCCCGAAGGAGCACAAAATCAACGAAAGCGCGCAAAAAAACTCGAAGGAAAGCTTAAAACACCGAGGGAGCACAAAAAACCGAAAGCGTGCAAAAAATAATGAAAGAACTCTTAAATTGCACACCCTGTATATCAATCGATCGCGAAATCATTGTTAATGGCACACCCTATATGGGATTTCATTGAATTAAGCTCCCTTACGCGGAAAAGCACAAAAGCTGGAGAAAAACTCTGGTGAATGTCAGCGCTACTCAGATCTGACACCCTGTATATGAATCGAATATATTTTATCGAATTAAGATCCAAAACTCCCCGAAACAACATAAAAACTCGAATTTGCGCAAAAAAAATCAAATTAACTTGTAAATTGCTCACCCCGTATATCACCCGATCGCAAATTCATTGTAAATCGCACACCCTGTATGACATTATACCGAAATCAGCTCTCATTCGCGAGAAAACCTGAAGAAAAATGCATGTGGGACACCCCGTATATAATTGATTCGCAGTGGGTGCTTTCATCATAAAAAACAAACCGAAAGAATATCGTTTATAACTGTATCGTTTCAAGTTCAGTGCATTCCACCAAGAAAGAACCCGACCAAATACGAAAAAACGCGAAAAACATGATAGAACCCAAAGTAACACGAAAGAACGAAAAAATCCAAAGGAACTCAAAAAACCCCGAAGGAGCACAAAATCAACGAAAGCGCGCAAAAAAACTCGAAGGAAAGCTTAAAACACCGAGGGAGCACAAAAAACCGAAAGCGTGCAAAAAATAATGAAAGAACTCTTAAATTGCACACCCTGTATATCAATCGATCGCGAAATCATTGTTAATGGCACACCCTATATGGGATTTCATTGAATTAAGCTCCCTTACGCGGAAAAGCACAAAAGCTGGAGAAAAACTCTGGTGAATGTCAGCGCTACTCAGATCTGACACCCTGTATATGAATCGAATATATTTTATCGAATTAAGATCCAAAACTCCCCGAAACAACATAAAAACTCGAATTTGCGCAAAAAAAATCAAATTAACTTGTAAATTGCACACCCCGTATATCACCCGATCGCAAATTCATTGTGAATCGCACACCCTGTATGACATTATACCGAAATCAGCTCCCATTCGCGACAGAACTTGAAGAAAAATGCATATGGGACACCCCGTATATAATTGATTCGCAGTGGGTGCTTTCTTCATAAAAAACAAACCGAAAGAATATCGTTTATAACTCTATCGTTTCGAGTTCAGTGCATTCCACCAAGAAAGAAACCGACCAAATACGAAAAAACGCGGAAAACATGATAGAACCCTAAGTAACACGAAATCTCTCGAAGAAAGAATCTGGTGAAAATCAGTGCTTTCCATAAGCACAGCCTGTATAGCGATTTTGTCGAGATAGCACAGCCTGTATAGCGATTCATCGGAATCTGTGTGCATTCTTCAAGGACGAAAATGAATTAGCGCGAAAATAGAGCCTGAAATGACGATTTTCAAACGCATATTTGAGGTGTTTTTCTTGCGATTCGTGAATTGTGAGTGGTCTCTAGAGATTCGGAATCTCCTGTAGATTCTTAATCGAGCACTTGGAAGGCCTGGAAAATCTTCGACCGCCCATATCGAGCGAAAAATTGATGCCGTATTTTCAAATTTGGAGCTCGCGTTCGGCTATCATCGGAATCGTATGAGAAACTATGACACTTCTCCTCGAAATACCGAGTAAATTGCCGAATTTCGAATGAAGAATTCGCGGCCTTATATCGCTACTTGGATGTGAAAATTGGTACCCAGAGATGGGAAATTTCACGTAGATTCGTTTTCTACCGATCGCGGGGCGATTTATATCGTTTTCGACCGGCACGGAGGGAAAACGTAGGTGCGGTTTTTGACGTTTCAGGGAAGTCGCGAGTCTAAAAATTGCCGTTTTATATGCATAATTTTCGTATAGATTTCGAGGGGCTCCGCGGCTGAGCTCTTAGCCACGCATGGAGACGTTCCTCGTCCAGAAAAAGCGACCCCCCCCTCCCCGCGAGATGCTTCGGCTTCATAGGAGTACTTTCTCCCGTTTTTCGCCTTTGGACGATTTCGCGAAAATGGCCGATTTCGCGATTTTCGTTTGAAAATTTCGGGCACTTTAAGAGCGCCCGGGGGGGTTTCGGGGTCGCTTCTCCTAGAAGAGGATACGCCTTTTCGATCTGTTTTAAGATTGCCCCGGGTTCGGCCCTGCGGGCCTCACGCTCGGCTACGCCTCGCGGGTCCCTAACGGGACCAATTTTGATTTTTTTCTCTGGTTCCCGATCTTATTGCTATTATTATATGGACTAGTAAGCGGGTAGATCAATAGGCCCGTAGATCCATAGGCCCGTAGATCCATAGGCCAGTAGTTCAATAGGCCAGTAGTTCAATTGGCCAGTAGTTCAATTGGCCCATGGATCAATATAGACCATAGATCAATATAGACCATAGATCAATAGGGCCCATTCATCAATGAAGCGCGCAGAAACACGAAACACGTCAAAAAACCCGTTGAAAGCAACAAAACTTGAAAATACTGGGAATAACACGAAAAAACGCGAAAAAACACGGAAGAATTCGAAGAAACACGAAAGAAACCGAAGTAATACGAAAGAAACCGAAATTACACGAAACAACGCGATAAAACACGAAAAAACCCCAAGTAACACAAAAAATCCAGAGGAACCTGAGAAAATCCCGAAAATATACATATAACCTGAAAGCGCGCAAAAAAACTCGAAGTCACGCGACACAACCCGGAGAAATACAAAAAAACCGAAAGCGCGTAAAAAAACAAAAGTACTTGTATATTGCACACCCTGTATATGACCCGATCGTAAACTCATTGTAAATTGCACACCCTGTATGACATTTTATCGAAATCAGCAAAATAACTTGTGAATTGCACACCCCGTATATCACATGATCGCAAATTCCTTGTAATTCGCACACCCTGTATGACATTTTATCGAAATTAGATCCCATACGCGAAAAATCATGATCACTTGCACATAGGACACCCACTATATAATCATTTCGTAGTGGGTGCTTTTTCCATGAAAAATGCAGATGGAAAAACTCTCCAAGAAAGACCCTGGTGAAAGTCAGTGCTTTCGATGTGCACAGCCCGTATATAAATCGAAAATAATTTTTTCATAAAAAATTAACCCTAAGAATATCGTTGTAACTCCATCTATTCGAATTCAATAATTACCACGACGGAAGTATGAAAATTATTCTATGGACCTCCTATGTAACACCCCGTATATGAATCGAAAATATTTTTCCAAAAAAAAAACCCGAAGGAACACAAAAATCTTGAGAGCGCGCAAAAAAACAGTAGAACCTGTAAAGTGCACACCCCGTATATCACCCGATCGCAAATTCATTGTAAATCGCACACCCTGTATGACATTTTACCGAAATTAGCCTCCACACGTGGAAAAACATGATGTAAAATGCATATAGGACACCCTGTATATAATTGATTTGCAGTGGGTGCTTTCATCATAAAAAACAAACCGAAAGAATATCGTTTTAACTCTATCGTTTCAAGTTCGGTGCATTCCACGAAGAAAGAACCCGACCAAACACGGAAAAACGTGAAAGAACCCAAAGTAACACGAAAGAACGAAAAAAATCCAAAGGAACCGAAAATACACCGAAGAAGCACAAAATCACCGAAAGCGCGCAAAAAACTCGAAGGAAAGCTTGAAACCCCGAGGAGCACAAAAAACCGAAAGCGTGCAAAAATAATGAAAGAACTTGTAAATTGCACACCCTGTATATCAATCGATCGCGATATCATTGTTAATGGCACACCCTGTACGACATTTCATTGCATTCAGCTCGCTTACGTGGAAAAGCACGAAAGCTAGAGAAAAACACTGGTGAATGTCAGCGCTACTCAGATCTGACACACTGTATATGAATCGAATATATTTTATCGAATTAAGAACCAAAACACGCCGAGGGAATACGAAAAAACTCGAGTTTTCGCAAAAAAAATCAAATTAACTTGAAAATTGCACACCTCGTTCATCACATGATCGTAAATCATTGTGAATCGCACACCCTGTATAACATTTTATCGAAATCAGATCCCACTCTATAATTGGTTAGCAGTCGGTGCTTTTTCCATAAAAAATTCCGACGGAAAATCTCTCGAAGAAATATTCCTTCCCATGGGCACAGCCTGCATAGCGATTTTATTAATGCACACCCCCTGTACAGCAATTCATCGCGATCTTTTCATTCTTCAAGGACGAAAATAGAATGGCGCGTAAATCGAGCCAAAAATGCCGATTTTCAAACGCATAATTTAGGTATTTTTTGTTCGATTCGCGATCTGTAAGTGGTATCAGGAGATTCGGAATCTCCTGTAGATTCTTATTCGACCACTCGAAAGGCCTAAATAATCTTTCAGCGCCCATATCGAGTGAAAAATCGATGCCGGATTTTGAAAATTGGAGCTCGCGTTCGGTTATCCTCGGAATGGAAACAGAAACTGACATTTAACCTCGCAATGTTGTGAAAATTACCGAACTTCGAACGAAGAATTCACGGCCTTATCTCGCTACTTGGATATGAAAATTGGTACCCAGAGATGGGGAATTTCCTCAAGTTTCGTTTTCTACCCTGGACAGGGCGTTTAGGGACGTGTAGAGCCCGCAGCGAGCGAAAGCATCAGGGAGGTTTTTGACGTTTCTCGGTACTCGCGGGTCGAAAAATTGCCGTTTTATCTGCATGATTTTCGTAACGATTTCGGATATTTCCCCGGTATTTGCCGCTACCACTCGTTGGGAAATTTCTTCTTCTTGAAAAAGCGACCGATCTCGGCCCGCGAGACGGCCCCGTTCGTCCGTGAGGTCTTCCCCCTTGGGGACACTTTCGGCGATTTCGCCAAAAACGACGTTTTTCGACATTTTCGTTTGAAAATTTCGGGTATTTAAAGAGCGCCCGGGAGGTGTTTTTCGGTCGCTTCTCCTAGAAGAGGATACGCCCTTTCGATTTCAGTTAAGATTGCCGCTCGAGCGGCCCTGCGGGCCGCGGGCTCGGCTTCGCCTCGCGGGTCCCTTACGGGACCCTAGTTAGCCACGCCCACCCTTATTGCTTTAATATTATAGACTAGTAAGCGGGTAGATCAATAGGCCCGTAGATCCATAGGCCAGTAGTTCAATAGGCCAGTAGTTCAATAGGCCAGTAGTTCAATTGGCCAGTAGTTCCATTGGCCAGTAGTTCAATTGGCCCATGGATCAATATAGACCATAGATCAATAGGGCCCATACATCAATGAAGCGCGCAGAAACACGAAACAGGTCAAGAAACCCGTTGAAAGCGAAAAAACATGAAAGTACAGGAAAAAACGCGAAAAAACACGGAAGAATCCGAAGAAACCCGGAAGAAACCGAAGTTACATGAAAGAAACCGAAATTACACGAAACAACGCGAGAAAACACGAAAGAAACCCAAGTAACACAAAAAATCCAAAGGAACCTGAGAAAATCCCGAAAGAATACATATAACTTGAAAGCGCGCAAAAAAACTCGAAGTCACGCGGAACACCCCGGAGAAATAAAAAAACCGAAAGCGCGCAATAAAACAAAAGTACTTGTATATTGCACACCCCGTATATCACCAGATCGTAAACTCATTGTGAATTGCACACCCTGTATGACATTTTATCGAAATTAGCAAAATAACTTGTAAATTGCACACCCCGTATATCACATGATTGCAAATTCATTGTAATTCGCACACCCTGTATGACATTTTATCGAAATTAGCCTCAACACGTGAAAAAACATGAAGAAAAATGCATATGGGACACCCTGTATATAATTGATTTGCAGTGGGTGCTTTCATCATAAAAAACAAACCGAAAGAATATCGTTTTAACTCTATCGTTTCAAGTTCGGTGCATTTCACGAAGAAAGAACCCGACGAAACACGGAAAAACTTGAAAGAACCCGAAGTACCACGAATGAACGAAAAATATCCAAAGGAACCGAAAAAACCCGAAGGAGCACAAAATCACCGAAAGCGCGCAAAAAAACTCGAAGGAAAGCTTGAGACCCCGAGGGAGCAAAAAAACCGAAAGCGTGCAAAAAATAATGAAGGAACTTTCAAATTGCACACCCTGTATATCAATCGATCGCGAAATCATTGTTAATGGCACACCCTGTATGAGATTTCATTGCATTCAGCTCGCTTAAGCGGAAAAGCACGAAAGCTAGAGAAAAACTCTGATGAATGTCAGCGCTACTCAGATCTGACACCCTGTATATGAATCGAATATATTTTATCTAATTCAGAACTGAAACACACCGAAGAAACACAAAAAACTCGAATTTGCGCGAAAAAAATCAAAATAACTTGTCAATTGCACACCTCGTATATCACATGATCGCAAATTCATTGTAAATCGTTTACCCTGTATGACATTTTATCGAAATTAGATCCCACTCACTAATTGCTTTTTCCATAAAAATTCAGACTGAAAATCTCTCGAAGAAAGAATCTGGTGAAAATCGGTGCTTCCCATGGGCACAGCCTAGATAGCGATTTTTTTAATGCACAACCCCTGTACAGCAATAATGCACGACCCCTGTACAGCAATCCATCGCGATCGGTTCGTTCTTCAAGGACGAAAATGGAATGGCGCGTAAATCGAGCCAAAAATGCCGATTTTCAAACGCATAATTTAGGCATTTTTGTTGGGATTCCCGAAATGTGAAAGGTATCTGGAGATTCGGAATTTCCCGTAGATTCTTATTCGACCGCTGGAAAGGCCTGAAAAATCTTATACCGCCGAAATCGAGCGAAAAATCGATGCCGGATTTTGAAAATTGGAGCTCGCGTTCGGCTATCCTCGGAATGGAAACAGAAATTGACATTTCTCCTCGCGATATTGTGAAAATTACCGAACTTCGAACGAAGAATTCACGGCCTTATCTCGCTGCTTGGATATGAAAATTGGTACCCGGAGATGGGGAATTTCCTCAAGTTTCGTTTTCTACCCTGGACAGGGCGTTTAGGGACGTGTAGAGCCCGCAGCGAGCGAAAGCATCATAGGGGTTTTGACGTTTTGCGGAGTTGGAGAATCCGAAAATTGCCCATTTTCTTACCAAATTTTCGTACCCATTTCGGGGTAGCTCCGGGGTCCAGCTCGTGGCGGGAACCCCGGCGGTTCTTCCTCTCGAAATGTTGACCTCCCCGCCCCGCAAAACGGTATATCTTCGGACGGGAACGTTCGAACGCGGGGACGCTTTCGGCGATTTTGCCAAAAACGACGTTTTTCGACTTTTTCGTTTGAAAATTTCGGGTATTTTAAGAGCGCCCGGGGGTTTTTCTCGGTCGCTTCTCCTAGAAGAGGATACGCCCTTTCGATCCGTTTTAAGATTCCCCTCGGGCGGCCCTGCGGGTCGCGGGCTCGGCTACGCCTCGCGGGTCCCTGACGGGACCCGAAAATTCCAATTTTAACCACGCCCACCCTTATTGCTTTAATATTATAGACTAGTAAGCGGGTAGATCAATAGGCCCGTAGATCCATAGGCCAGTAGTTCAATAGGCCAGTAGTTCAATAGGCCAGTAGTTCAATTGGCCAGTAGTTCCATTGGCCAGTAGTTCAATTGGCCCATGGATCAATATAGACCATAGATCAATAGGGCCCATACATCAATGAAGCGCGCAGAAACACGAAACACGTCAAAATACCCGTTGAAAGCCAAAAAACATGAAAGTACTGAAAAAAACGCGAAGAAAAGCGAAGAAACACGGAGGAATCCGAAGAAACACGAAAGAAACCGAAGTTACACGAAAGAAACCGAAATTACACGAAACAACGCTAGAGAACACGAAAGAACCCCAAGTAACACAAATAATCCAAAGGAACCTGAAAAAAACCCGAACGAATACATTTAACTTGAAAGCGCACAAAAAAACTCGAAGTCACGCGAAACAACCCGGAGAAATACAAAAAACCGAAAGCGCGCAATAAAACAAAAGTACTTGTTTATTGCACACCCCGTATATCACCAGATCGTAAACTCATTGTGAATTGCACACCCTGTATGACATTTTATCGAAATTAGCAAAATAACTTGTAAATTGCACACCCCGTATATCACATGATTGCAAATTCATTGTAATTCGCACACCCTGTATGACATTTTACCGAAATTAGCCTCCACACGTGAAAAAACATGATGAAAAATGCATATGGGACACCCTGTATATAATTGATTTGCAGTGGGTGCTTTCATCATAAAAAATAAACCGAAAGAATATCGTTTTGACTCTATCGTTTCAAGTTCGGTGCATTTCACGAAGAAAGAACCCGACGAAACACGGAAAAACTTGAAAGAACCCGAAGTACAACGAATGAACGAAAAATATCCAAAGGAACCGAAAAAACCCCGAAGGAGCATAAAATCACCGAAAGCGCGCAAAAAAACTCGAAGGAAAGCTTGAAACCCCGAGGAGCACAAAAAACCGAATGCGTGCAAAAATAATGAAAGAACTTTTAAATTGCACACCCTGTATATCAATCGATCGTGAAATCATTGTTAATGGCACACCCTGTATGAGATTTCATTGAATTTAGCTCACTTACGCGGAAATGGACGAAAACTCGAGAAAAACTCTGGTGAATGTCAGCGCTACTGAGATCTGACACCCTGTATATGAATCGAATATATTTTATCGAATTCAGAACTGAAACACACCGAAGAAACACGAAAAACTCGAATTTGCGCACAAAAAACCAAAATAACTTGTCAATTGCATACCTCGTATATCATGATCGCAAATTCATTGTAAATCGTTTACCCTGTATGACATTTTATCGAAATTAGATCCCACTCACTAATTGCTTTTTCCATAAAAATTCAGACGGAAAATCTCTCGAAGAAAGAATCTGGTGAAAATCAGCGCTTCCCATGGGCACAGCCTAGATAGCGATTATTTTAATGCACAACCCTGTACAGCAATAATGCACGACCCTGTACAGCAATCCATTGCGATCGGTTCGTTCTTCAAGGACGAAAATGGAATGGCGCGTAAATCGAGCCAAAAATGCCGATTTTCAAACGCATAATTTAGGCATTTTTGTTGGGATTCCCGAAATGTGAAAGGTATCTGGAGATTCGGAATTTCCGTAGATTCTTATTCGACCGCTGGAAAGGCCTGAAAAATCTTATACCGCCGAAATCGAGCGAAAAATCGATGCCGGATTTTGAAAATTGGAGCTCGCGTTCGGCTATCCTCGGAATGGAAACAGAAATTGACATTTCTCCTCGCGATATTGTGAAAATTACCGAACTTCGAACGAAGAATTCACGGCCTTATCTCGCTGCTTGGATATAAAAATTGGTACCCGGAGATGGGGAATTTCCTCAAGTTTCGTTTTCTACCCTGGACAGGGCGTTTAGGGACGTGTAGAGCCCGCAGCGAGCGAAAGCATCATAGGGGTTTTGACGTTTTGCGGAGTTGGAGAATCCGAAAATTGCACATTTTCTTACCGAATTTTCGTACCCATCCCGGGTAGCTCAGGGGTCCAGCTCGTAGCGGGAACCCCGGCGGTTCTTCCTCTCGAAATAGCGACCTCCCCCGCCCCGCAAAACGGTCTATCTTCGGACGGGAACGTTCGAACGCGGGGACGCTTTCGGCGATTTCGCCAAAAACGACGTTTTCGACTTTTTCGTTTGAAAATTTCGGGTATTTCAAGAGCGCCCGGGGTTTTTCTCGGTCGCTTCTCCTAGAGGAGGATACGCCCTTTCGATTTCAGTTAAGATTGCCCTCGGGCGGCCCTGCAGGGCCGCGGGCTCAACTACGCCTCGCGGGTCCCTGACGGGACCCGAAAATTCAATTTTAACCACGCCCACCCTTATTGCTTTAATATTATAGACTAGTAAGCGGGTAGATCAATAGGCCCGTAGATCCATAGGCCAGTAGTTCAATAGGCCAGTAGTTCAATAGGCCAGTAGTTCAATTGGCCCATGGATCTATATAGACCATAGATCAATATAGACCATAGATCAATAGGGCCCATACATCAATGAAGCGCGCAGAAACACGAAACACGTCAAAAAACCCGATGAAAGCGAAAAAACATGAAAGGACTGGAAAAAACACAGAGAAACGCGAAAAAACACGGAATAATCCGAAGAAACACGAAAGAATCCGGAGTTACACGAAAAAAACCGAAATTACACGAAAAAACGCGAGAAAACACGAAAGAACATCAAGTAACACAAAAAATCTAAAGGAACCTGAAAAAAACCCGAAACACAAAAGTACTTGTAAATTGCACACCCCGTATATCACCCGATCGTAAACTCATTGTAAATTGCACACCCCGTATATCACCCGATCATAAACTCATTGTGAATTGCACACCCTGTATGTTATTTTATCGAAATCAGCGAGAGAATTTGAAGAAAAATGCATATGAGACACTCAGTATACAATTGATTAGCAGTGAAAAATAAAACCAAAAGAATATCGTTGTAACTCCATCTATTCGAGTTCAGTAATTACCACGAAGGAAGTATCAAAATTATTCTACGGAGCTCCTATGTAACACCCCGTATATGTTTCGAAAATAATTTTTCCGTAAAAAAACCCGAAGGAACACAAAAACTTGAAAAAACTCGAGAGCGCGCAAAAACAGAAGAACTTATAAAGTGCTCACCCCGTTTATCACCCGATCGCAAATTCATTGTAAATCGCACACCCTGTATGACATTATACCGAAATCAGCTCCCATTCGCGAGAAAACTCGAAGAAAAATGCATATGGGACACCCCGTATATAATTGATTCGCAGTGGGTGCTTTCATCATAAAAAACAAACCGAACGAATATCGTTTATAACTCTATCGTTTCAAGTTCAGTGCATTCCACCAAGAAAGGACCCGACCAAATACGAAAAAACGCGAAAAAACATGATAGAACCCAAAGTAACACGAAAGAACGAAAAAAATCCAAAGGAAATCAAAAAACCCCGAAGGAGCACAAAATCAACTTAAGCGCGCAAAAAACTCGAAGGAAAGCTTAAAACCCCGAGGGAGCACACAAAAACCGAAAGCGTGCAAAAAATAATGAAAAAACTTTTAAATTGCACGCCCTGTATATCAATCGATCGCGAAATCTTTGTTAATGGCACACCCTGTATGAGATTTCATTGAATCCCTCCCTTACGCGGAAAAGCATGAAAATTTGAGAAAAACTCTGGTGAATGTCAGCGCTACTCGGATCTGACACCCTGTATATGAATCGAAAATATTTTATCGAATTAAGAACCCGTAAGTCGAACAGCCGAAATAACTCGATGGAAAGTATTTGTTAATAATAGATTACGCACATGGGACACCCTGTATACAATTGAATCACATTGGGTGCTTTTTCCAAAAAAAAAAAACCAAAGTAATATCCTTTCAATTCGATCGATTCGCGATTGGTGAATTTCACAAAGATAAAATAAAAATTATTCGATAATGGTCCGAAGATGTAACAGGAACTTGGAATTTCGTGAACCGAGTAGATCCGATCGTCCATCGGAAGTTTTGCGTTTCCAACTATTTATTCTGTGATTCTATACAATTGCCTCAAGGTCTATGATTTCAAGACGATTGAATCGCGAAACCCGTTCGGGTTTCTCCGTGTGGAAATTTGTGACAGAATGGAATGAAGGAATATTAGCAAATTCAAAACGTAAAATCTCGGTCTATCCGTGATTTCTGAGGCCGTTTGAACTGAATTAAAAGAAGGGTTACACTTTATGAGAGGAAAATCCTACCTGCTTGAAGGTTCTTTTGAGAATATCCGTTGTTTACATATATGAACAATATATTCATATTTCGCTTATTCGTTCATTCTTGAGAGATAACTGAAATGAATCGATACGCTTGATTGATTTATCTTTGATTTATAATCGAATAAATACCTGAGAACCTCTCTTTAAACCAATTTCGAGCTAATTTTTCAACTCCAGATCGTCTTTACATAATATCGTCGTATTGACATCGATTGTATTATTTTTGATATTCCTTCATGTTATTTACTGAAAATAAAGGGAATAAATCGTTATGAGATACGAATATAATGCATAATATTACCTATAACGGTCCAATTCCACCAATTTTATACTTGAAATGATCTATTCCTCGTTCGTCGTTTGACGTTTTATGATAACTGACCGGGCTCGAACGAACATCGAAATATATCACTTCAAGATGGAAAAAATGAATTAGCGCGAAAATGGACTGAAAAAGGACGATTTTCAAACGCTTATTTGAGGTGTTTTTCTTTCGATTCGTGAATCGCA
Source organism: Micraspis discolor (assembly GCA_030674115.1). Classification (NCBI taxonomy): domain Eukaryota; kingdom Metazoa; phylum Arthropoda; class Insecta; order Coleoptera; family Coccinellidae; genus Micraspis; species Micraspis discolor. The sequence goes on along the minus strand of JARTUT010000445.1, from coordinate 1,179,106 downwards.
GGTGCTGTCTAGAGATTCGGAATCTCCTGTAGATTCTTATTCGAGTGCTTGGAAAACGCAAACAATCTTCAACCGCCCATATCGAGCGAAAAATTGATGCCGTATTTTCAAATTTGGAGCTCGCGTTCGGCTATCATCGGAATCGTATGATAAAATATGACACTTCTCCTCGAATTATCGAGAAAATTGCCGAATTTGGAATGAATATCCCCGGCCTTGACTCGCTACTTGGATGTGAAAATTGGTACCCAGAGATGGGAAATTTCACGTAGATTCGTTTTCTACCGATCGCGGGGCGATTTATATCGTTTTCGACCGGCACGGAGGGAAAACGTAGGTGCGGTTTTGACGTTTCAGGAAGTCGCGAGTCTAAAAATTGCCGTTTTATATGCATAATTTTCGTAAAGATTTCGAGGGGCTCCGCGGCTGAGCTCGTAGCCACGCATGGGGACGTTCCTCGTCCAGAAAAAGCGACCCCCCCCTCCCCGCGAGATGCTCCGGCTTCATAGGAGTACTTTCTCCCGTTTTTCGCCTTTGGGCGATTTCGCGAAAAACGTCATTTTCGCGATTTTCGTTTGAAAATTTCGGGCACTTTAAGAGCGCCCGGGGCGGGTTTCGGGGTCGCTTCTCCTAGAAGAGGATACGCCTTTTCGATCTGTTTTAAGATTGTCCCGGGTTCGGCCCTGCGGGCCTCACGCTCGGCTACGCCTCGCGGGTCCCTGACGGGACCACCTGTCAAAATTTTCTCTGGTTCCCGATCTTATCATTTTAATATATTAGATAAACACGATTCTCCTTCGCGTAAAAACAATAATTCACATATGTTCCTCTCAGCGAACAACAAAGTTGTTTGTAACTACTGTAAAAAGGAAAACCATACGATTTATAAATGTTCTGAATTTTTAGCGTTGCCTGTCGATATTCGAATTCAGAAGGTCAAGGCCTTGAATTTATGCGAAAATTGTCTCCTCACGGGACATACAAAGATTCAATGTAAACTTGTACCATGTTTTATTTGTAAGAATAAGAAGCACAATACATTGTTGCATCTTAATAATAATAATAATACTCCATCATCTTCCACGGTAAACACTATGATAAATGCGGAAAATAATTTAATCGCCTCACCTAATCGGGTTCTTTTATCCACAATCACTTGTGATGTCTTGGATGCTAATGGTACACTGTAAAAAATAGTTCCTCATCTCAAACCATATTAATTTGTCTCAAGTACTCCGTACGTTTGAATACAGCCAAATGCATAAAGTACTTGACCCTACCGCCCTCTACGGTTGAGAATGGCGTTTACCCTAAATAAAAGTTTCTTGAGCTAAGAAACTGATTAGTTTCAACCAAGCTCAGAGTTATTGACTCAGGTGGTAAAAAAATTTGATCCAACGGTAATATTAATTAGTATGTAACTATTGATACTTTTCGTAGAATAAAAATTTTGGTTTCATGTAAATAAATATTACATTTCACTGAAACTCGATTTGTAGTTGATTTAAAGGATCTTAGTTGAATGGGTCGAGAATTCAGTCGATAAAAATGATAGTATCTCTTATGTCAAGTGAAAGTTTCTTGGGTTAAGAAACTGATTTGATAAAACAAAAAAAAAAACATTTGTATGTAATCATTATTTTTCTTCACAGAACAATAATTTCTCTTTTATATTAATAAATACCGGAATACCGCGGCAGACCATGAATATTGTACGGAATGGGAAAGGCGTCTAGAGTTTCGTTGGAAGTTGCAGAGAGGAGCGAGTATACCTCAAGCGTCAACCGTCTGCTTTTCACACGTCGTAAAGACAACCGTTCCCATCACGTCAGGGTCACCAATGTAGAATCGAAGGAATTCATCCCTACTTATGCGTTTCGTCCCTGGCGCACACATTTGGACTCATCAGTAAGGCTTGTGTGCGCCATGCCATAGACGTAGTGGTTAGAAGTTTTGAGGAGCCGCCGGGAGTTGAACCCGGCACCTAGTACCTAATCGGTGTGAAACTTGAGCGCAAACCTCTAGGCTACCGAAGCGCTGTGAACTAAGCTATGCGTGGCTATATAGAGTGCCGCCAAGAGATCCTATACACTCCCCTGCCGCTACAATAGCTATAGTCCAGGCAGTGGGTTATCATCTCATCCCTGTCATCATCCAATACCAGATCACCCGGTTCTCCACCAACACAAAGATATTTGGTTTTCTCTGAAGTTGACATTTAAGCCCCACTTCTCGTATTCTTTAATTAGCTTGCGCATCATGTATTCCATGTCATCTTTATCACCGAATACAACAATATTGTGAGTAAAATGCACAAATAATTGCATTTAAATGGGATATATTTAATATAAAAGAGATAGAGTTTTGATTTAATTGCAGCCAATATAAAAAAATTGCTACAATTAATTCGTTTTATTAAATCAATTACGCAATATTTTTTTACAAATGTCACTTCATATTGCAACAATTATATGTTCAATTTTATTCAAATATTTATAGTTTTCTTCAAGTAAATGAGGCGAATAATATAATCTCACGAGATTCTTGTCTCAAGAAACTGTAGTCGTTGCATCAACTGACAGAATTTACGACAACCGTACCTTCGTTCTATTGAACAAATAAAAATGAAACGAACGAATGGTTTCGTTAAAACCTATTTAGAATAATGTATTTGTATCAATCAATTATGGATATTGAGACAAGTGCATAAACAATTTCTTGTAATTGTATGTTTATGTTGAATCAGTTGTTTCTTTCATTTCGCTGAAATGTGAAAAGTTTCAAGCGAATGTTTTAGCTGTTCTCTATAATCAACTAGGTTGTTTTAATCAAGAAAAATAGTTCATTTGGAGTAATCAATTTTAGATTAATTCAAATTAAAATGGTTTGATTGAAAAAAAAATTCTCAAACTCCTGAGGAGTTTGAGCGCAGAATTTTATTTTTTACAGTGTAAGTTCATGACACTGAGAGCATTATTAGATTGTGGTGCTCAAACAAATTTAATAACTGAAAATTGTGTCAAAAAACTTAATATTCCTTCATCGTTTACTAATCATTCAATTATTGGTATCAATCAAATAAGTTCACAATTAAGTAAAAAATGTACTATTTGCATTCATTCCAAATTCACTTCATACAATTCGAATATTTCTTGTTTCGTTGTTCCTGTTATCGCTACTCTGACACCTTCTTTTAGTCTCGATATTCTCAAATTGAGTCAACCAGCTCACGTTCATTTATCAAATCCAGAATTTGTAACTCCTGCTGAAATAGATTCACTATTGGGTGCTAATGTTTTCTGGGATTTACTTGAAGATGAAAAATTTTCGCTGGGTAGAAATATGCCTACATAATACAAAGTTTGGTTGGATACTTACGGGAATTGTGCCTGAAACTTTCAATTACTTGTGCAATTTTTCTAAAGTATTTATCCCTGAAGATGAACATTTAAAAAAGTTTTGGGAATTAGAAGATATTTCAAATAAAAAACTAATTTGGACAAAATGCTATTAATCGATTCAAACTATTAGAAAAAAGGTTCAGTAATAACAATTTTAAAAATTTATATTTTGATTTTATTCATGAATATTCACATTAGGTCACATGAGTGAAATAACAAATGCATCAAATTCCATTCAATATTTTCTTCCCCATCATGGCATTTTGAAGGTTGAAAGTATCACTACTAAACTGAGGACAGTATTTGATGGTGGTTCGAAAAGCTCCTCTGGGTGGTCTCTCAATGACCTACAGTATATCGTACAAAATGATATAGTTGATATTCTAATGAGATTTAGAATTTTTCAGTATGTTGTATCTGCAGATATCTGTCAAATTTATAGACAAATTCTCATGCATTATGAACATAGATCTTTGCAACAGATAATTTGGAGAGAAAATGTTAATGACGATTTTTCAATTTTTCAATTAAATACGGTGACCTAAGGTACCAGGTCAGCCCCATACTTAGCCATTAAATGTCTAAAATATTTGGCTGAAATGAATTTGACTCAATATCCAATTGCTTGTAAAACTATTTTAAATGATTTTTTTGTCGATGATCTGCTTACTGGTTCTAACGATAAGGATGAACTAACAAAACGATGTAACGATATTTACGCTATTCTTGATTCTGCTAATTTTACACTCAGGAAATGGGTTTCGAATGACCCTGATATAATTTCACAATTCGAGGAAATACAAATTTCAAATGCTGTGCTTGATTTAGGAGATCAATCAAGTTGCAAAACACTCGGTATTCAATGGAACGTTCAGACAGATTCATTAACTTTCAAAATTAAGCAAATTTCTATTCCATCAATTTTGTCGAAAAGATATATTTTATCAGTTACAGCACAAATTTATGATCCATTAGGACTTATAAGTCCAGTTACAATTCTCAGTAAAATACTAATTCAAAATTTATGGTCACTTCATATTTCGTGGGACACCGAAGTTCCTGAAAAACTTAAATCATTTTGGATCAATTTCCAGCAAAGCTTAGAAACTTTGAATTACTTAACAATTCCACGAAGCGCTATTCCTATTAATCAACAATTTATTTGTCAAAGCTTCACAGTACAAATATTGCATTATTTTGGGAGATTTCAACATGAACACCCCAAGAAGAGACCAACTCCACAACTTCCTGAGGAACTCTGATTTCAGCAAGATCGACACCCCTTCAACATTCATAATGGGAAAAAACCCAGACTCTACACCTGATATCATTTTATGTACCAGAAATATAAGGAACAATATCCAAAACATAAACCTTAACCCTGATCTAGGATCCAACCACCTTGCAATCGAATTCATTATAAATACCAACAGAAACCCAGTAAGATACCCACAAGAAACAAGGTACATATTTGAAAAATGCAACATCGAGGAAGTAGATAAACAAATATTGGAAATAATAGACCCAGAAATCGAAATCACCACAGAATACATAACATTCTTCCAAAATTCTCTCTCAAATATAATAATAAAGCAAACACCCACCTCAAAGAAAAAATATTATAGTCAAACACTACCTCCATATATTCTCAAGTTAATACGGGTGAAAAAACAATTATATCGCGAATTTCAAATCAATAACGACAGCAATTTGAAAATAAAATACAACAATCTCAATAACGACATCCACAAACTCATTTTAACCTACAGGTCCCATAAGTATTTAGAAGCATGCAAAGAAATAGAGGAACAGAAGGGACGAACATACTGGAGGACAATCAAGAGATTAAGCAAATACACATCACATAATCTCACAGATCCAATACAGGTCAACGGTAAAACACTTATAAATGATAAAGAGATCACTAATGTATTTGCTGAACATTATCAAGAAATCTACAAAAAAACTACCAACGCAGACTTTGACAATGAACAGTATGATAGGATAGAATACTTGTATCGGCACACCTTCTCCCAAATACAGGCAGAAGCAAACATGGAACTAATCACGGAAGAAGAATATTACAAAGCCCTACATCACGGAAAAAATACAACACCTGGATATGACAATATTCCCAGAAAAATACTGAGGAAACTGGACCCCCTTATACACAACCATATAAACAAAATATATAATTTCTGCATTACCAACTATTATTTCCCCAATGAATGGAAAAAAGGCATACTTATAACGATACCAAAAGCCAATACAGATCATTCAAAAATAGAAAATTACAGACCAATAACGTTACTCCCAGTGTTGGGAAAAAATTTTGAAAAAATACTTACAGAAAGGATCCGTAAAGCAGTAGGAGAATGTATTCCTTCATACCAGTTTGGATTTAAAAGCCAAACCTCCACTACACACCCTCTTACAATTTTAACATCAAATATTCAGTGTAATAAGAAAAATGGAAAAAAGTCGGCAGCCCTATTTATTGACATCCAAAAAGCTTTCGACAGTATCTGGCACAGCGGACTTCTATTCAAATTATACCAACTACAATGCCCAATATACCTCCTGAAAATCATCTCCAAATTTCTATCGAGAAGAACTCTTCAAGTTAAAGTGAAAACTGAAACTTCAGATCCATTTGTGCCAATGCAGGGACTTCCACAAGGTTCCCCACTCTCTCCGACGTTATTTAATTTTTACTGTCACGATATATACAACCACAATGAAGAACCAGAACACCATATTAACAAACAAGCATATATGCAGCAGTTTGCGGATGATACAACCCTTATTGCACATGGTACCACTATTAACAGCTGTATGGAAAAACTACAAAGACTAACAGATGTCACTGTGGCATGGATGAGACTTCTGATTTTTCACCACAAAATCAAACCCAACTCCAAAACGATCCTAATTGGAAACTGCACAATTACACCCACCAACATGTGTAAATATCTTGGCATCAAAATAGATCACAAATTAAATTTCAAAACCCACATAAAAACACAAAAGAAAGCAGCTATCACTCGAGCAGGACATTTTAGATCACTCACATATAAGAAACTAGGAATCAGTACCAAAACAGCGACCACTATATACAAGATGATATGCAGGCCCTTATTGGAGTATGGACACACAGTATTCTCGAATGCGCCAAAGTCAACAACAAAAGACATAGAAGTTGCAGAAAGAACATGCCTTAGAAAGGTCACAAAACTGAGACACCCAAACAATTCACTCCACAACCCTTCTAATCAACTACTCTACGAGACTACAGAAGTGGAACCGATACTAGAAAGACTTGAACACCTCAAAAGAAAATTCATCACCAACCAGAATAACATAAATATTATTAACCCACTTATTCACAGCTATCAAGGTGCAACACCACCAAAAGCAAAACTACCAGCACTCCCAGTATTTGAATACTTAAAATCATTACAATAAAAATTTAGAAAGCACTGACGTGAGGTCAGATTGCTTTGGCGCTCTTGTTGACCTACTTGCGAGTAAATATTCAAACCTTAACAAATCTATAAGCTCTCTGATCGGGTGAACAATAGTCTTTTTCCGTACTATGGGACAATGTGATGAAAATATGAAAGCCTAATGAATAAACAAACCTTTATCTCAATTTGAAAATAACTACTCATAATTTTCACCAAATTTTTTCTATGCTTCTCCTAAAAACTTACGTCATTGCTTTTCTGAGTTTTGACAACGCCATCAAATTCTTTCTCTGTGATAAAAATTTTTGATTAATATTACGTCTGTGCTTTTCTGAATTTTGACAACGTCATCGACATCGAATTCTACCTCTATGAATTCTATGAAAATTTTGATTGATATTACGCCAACTGACACTGATATCTAGGTCCGCAAGTTGTCAAACGAATATCGATCTGTGATGGCAAATCTTTCAATGACAAAGCTCGGACTTCATGACATTTCTATTTTTCTCTTGAGTAAATGAAAAAATGATCATATCTTCAGAAGGGGAAAGCTACGACAATGAAATTTGAGGATGAGTAAGATATCGGTAACCTCAATATATATACGGATTTCTATTTAAATCTAAATGAAGTCTTAGGAGATATTGGGTATTGAAAATTTTTTTGGGAATTTTTAAAAATTTTCTAGCGTGACGATTTCTGCGAAATTTTGCGAGCCGTTTTGTTTCAGCCTCCCTCAATAACATTCCAAGTATCAACTTGATCGGATGGATATTCTAGTAGTTATTGAGGAAACAAAATTTCAGATGCTCATAACTACTGAACCATCCGACGGATTTGGCCCAATAACGAACTTGACCGAGATATTTGGACAATCAACCTATTCTGAAAATATGAAAACTCTAGCTGATTCCTTTTGGATGCTAGAGAGGATACAACCGGCCGGCCGGACGGCCGGCCGGACAGACTCAACTTTCGCCACGAATTCTTCATCAGGAGTCGAACCCAATCGATTGAGACCTTTTTCGGCTCGATATTCCAAAATTACAGACATTCGGGCAAAATGATAGGCACTCTGTTCGGGTGAACAAGAGCGCCAAAAACAGATCTTTGTAAATGAAAATGTATTTAACTGGCAGGAAGACTTAGGTCGATAGCCTTTTGATTGTACTTATGATCAATAAAGTTTATCTCTCTGTCTCTCTCTCTAGAGTTGCTAAAATTCAGTCATTAACCAAAAGCTTCATATGGAATTACGTAAGTTCTACTGATAATCCAGCAGATATTGTTGCATCAAGGCGTTCAATGCCTGAAAAGCTGCTGAAAAATAAACTATGGTGGGATGGACCAGAGTTCTTAAAATCTTGTGACGACGAGTGGCCTATCTCAACTTTTCATGTGCCAAAATATGAATTACCGGAGCTCAAAAAAGTTTCTACTATTTACAATTGTACTGGTAGTGAAAAATCATCTTTATTTTATAAATTTTCCGATCTAAATAAATTACATCGCGTTATAACACGATGTATTCGATTCAAAAACAATACTCAAATTAATAACATTAAAAGATTCGGACCATTATCCGTAGATGAATTAGAATATTCAAAGATTTTGTTGGTTAGATTATGTCAACTAGAAAGTTTTCCTTCAGAATTAAAATTTTTGAAATCTGGGAAATTTTTAGAACAAAAAAATCGGCTGTCATCTTCAACCCCATTTCTAGATGAAAATGATATTATAAGGGTTGGAGGTAGACTAAAAGCAACTGATTTACCTTTCCATGTCAAACACCCTATTTTGTTGTGTTCAAGGCATCAATACACAAAATTACTTTTTGAGCACAAACACCGCCAGCTTTTGCATCCTGGCTCTCAATCATTATTATTTTCAATAAGACAATTCTATTGGCCTATTGGTGGTTTGACTTTGGCAAAGAGAACTGTAAAGAGTTGTTTAAGGTGTTTCGAATTTAATCCAGTTCCTTTGTCATGTCCAATGTCTAGTCTTCCTAACGAAAGAGTTAGACCTAGTTTACCATTCGAAATAGTTGGTATCGATTATGCAGGCCCATTTTTCATATTGAACAGGAAAGGTCGAGGATCAAAATTGTTAAAGTGTTATCTTTCTATTTTTGTATGTTTTTGTACAAAGTCTATTCATATTGAATGCATTACCTAATTAACAACAGAAAGTTTTCTAGCCTGTCTAAAAAGGTTTACAGCAAGGCGTGGTATTCCTTCTATTATCTATTCCGATAACGGTAGCACTTTTGTTGGAGCAAGTAATCAATTACGCGAATTGGGCAATTTTCTGTTCGGAGCACAGAGGACTATCGTTGATTCAACATCTATTTTAAATATAAAATGGAAGTTCATTCCACTATATACACCTAATCACGGCGGATTATGGGAAAGTGCAGTAAAAAGTACAAAATTTCATCTTGAAAGAACGCTTTTAAACAATAATGTTAATTTTGAAGAGTGCAATACATTAGTAATTCAAATAGAGGGTATATTGAATTCACGTCCATTATTTGCAATGTCGAATGACCCAAATGATTTTTCACCTCTCTCTCCTTCCCATTTCCTTATAGGACGTATAATTACCTCTATTCCTGACTATGATTGGACAGACAGCAAGACTTACCAACTTACAAGATTCCAGCACATTCAATAAATGTATCAGCGATTCTGGTATCAATTTTCCAAGAATTATATTTCACAACTGCACCAGCAATACAAATGGGAAACCGAACCAATGAAACTGGATATTGGTACATTGGTCCTTATAAAAAATGATCATCAACCACCCTGTAAATGGCCTACAGGACGAGTAGTAAGATTGTTCGACGGAAAAGATGGTGTATCCCGAATAGCAGAACTTTGTACTCCAAATGGTGTAGTGACAAGATCTGTGCGACATTTGTGCCCTTCACCTCTACAAGATTCCATTGACATTTGATGTGGTTATATTGTAACAAAGATAAATTTTGTTTTTTTTGCCCCACGTTGGGGAGCAGGTAAGATCATAGACAAAGTATCTCTATAGACCGCCAACTTAATAGGACGTACTGGTCACGACTTTTAGTTCGAGCGACCAAACACTATCAATGTTTGTCAGGTCAGTCGCTATTTCTGAAGGAAACTGCAATCTCATAACCAAAGATTTAACTGTTTTTCATGTTTGTACCATCTTGAATTGTTTGGTTAAAAAACTCCAGAAATTATAATTTTTTATAATAACCTTTTGTCGTTGTAAATTATTATAGTGAGTAGACAATGGAACTTAATTTTTATGTTTGAAATAAAATTATTTTCGTTCAACATCAACAACATCCGTCACGTGATTGGGAATCACTAATATTTAAGAGAACAGCACAGGTATAATAATTCTTTTCGTGTTGTTCAGTGTTAGCTGCAAGTTGAGCTAAGGTTTCGACGTGAGTTAAAGTATTTTTAATAAGTGGTAAATCATCAAATATGGGTCTTAGTAAATGCGTAGTACCCGGATGCAAAATTAACACTCCCCCAAGACATCGTTTCCCAAATTTCAAAACAGAATTGGCCAGATTTCATATGTGGCTAGAAATAATTCAGAATCCAGAACTGAAAGCCATGCCACGAGAAGAGGTTTATAAGAAAAGAGTCTGCCACTACCATTTTGATGCGAAATACATCTTACCTGGTACCAGAAGGCTGGCTCGTAATGCATTACCAACTCGTTTTAGAAATGAGACTGATGCAACAGGTTTGTGGTGATTTCTCTATTTCAAACTTTTAATAATGCCATAAATGCTATGAAATTCTGAATTTCACATTAATAAGTTGGATGTTGACTATTTAATTGACTTAACAATTTATTTAGCAGATAGTGAGGATATGGAATGGGTAGATCTGAGTGAAGCTCAATCTGGATTTGAGGTCCCAGATGAAAGATGTAAGATATAAATTGTTAATCATACCACTTAAATTTCCTTATTTTCCCATTATTAAAATTTTCTTAATCTGTATTCTTTAGTTTCAGAACTAGGGGAATCTAACCTCTCAATGCATCCAAAAGCAAACTCCTCAACATTTTACGATGTTGAAGAATCATGTTCTCGGATAATTTTAGAACAAAGTGAGTTGTGAAATTAGACTATAATGAACTTATTAGCAGTGTTCGTTCGTTCTGATTCAACTGATCACTATTGTGTCATTGAAGGAAGAAAAGATTGAAAACATTACACAGTGACTTTGTCAGTTCGAATGAATGCTTTCAAGTAGTTCGGTTTTAATGAAATTAATTCAATATAATCATTTGTAGGTTATGCTTCCTCGAATCTGTAAGTAGTATTGATAACATACTAACGTAGCACTTAAACTAGCTAGTTACATATTCAAACTTTGGAAACATTTATGAAAGATGCTCATCTGATTCAATCTCTCGAAGATTTATGTTATACTTGACAACAAATTTAAGTGACCTAGTCGAAAACATAACCACTTGTTTGACATGGAATAATAAAGTTTTTTTTTCAATAGGAACACCAACTCAAAGATCATCCGCATACCCATTGAGAAAATGTGGAATTTCCAAAGCTCCGATATCCAAGTGATGGGTTTGATCCGGTTAAGGTGACCGCAAAAAAACTATTCGAGGCGAGGAGGAAAAGGTTACAGAAAAACACCAAAATATTTTGAGCTGAATTATGTCCCTGATTAATCTTTTTATGTAATAAATAGGATAATATATCTTGAACATCTACAGGTATTGTGACTGAATCAATCTCCTGAACAATTAGTTCTTTAAATAAAAATTTGTTAAAAGTTTCTGTTCATCTTCACCAAATTCCCTTCTCTATAAAATAAGCATTAGTTAATTCGAACCATTTTGGAGTTGAGTAAATGATACAAATCAGATATCATTTACTCGACTTCAATTTCGGCTCGAATTAGCTTGAAAATAATAATTCATAAGAGGTATGAATTTGAATGAACCGCTCTCCCGCCAAATGAGAAATTTAGTTCGAGCGACCAAACGCTAGGTGTCGCTCTGTTAGCGTGACAAGTCCTTAACATGTGCGTTGGCAGTCTATAGAGATACTTTGTCTATGGGTAAGATAGTTTTGAAAAAATATTGCTCCGGCTAGCAATAGAGCAGGTAAGAAAAATTTTCATGCCTCCACTCCAATCAATGAAAGTTCGAAATAGAACAGTCGTCATTTATTCCACTTTTTACAAATATCAGTTATTTACAAATGTACAGTCCAAATTGAGTGGAATTGACAAGATGTTCGGTCATGTATGTTTCACAGGTAATCACCATCCCCCTCACTGAAACTTATCTTGGTTATCCTTGTATACTGAGATTCCAGGAAAATTATCTCCTCTGGTGGTTTTTCAGTTGAAGAAACGTTCGGTAATTATCTTCTCTGGTGGTTTTTCAGTCAAAGAAATGTTCTGTACGCCACTGCTGCAAGTTGGCAACAAGCTCTCAACTTCAATGAATTTTGTACTTGATAGGTCGACGACAAAATTCCATAGCCCGACGGGTTTGGCTGTGAAAATCGGGTTTATCAGTTTTGACTTGATAAAAATCTCTTAGTTTCCACGGGAGTGATCTTAGCCACAACCACAAAACCGATAAAGGTCGCACACACGATCCGACTTATATATGTCAGGGTGCGAATATATTATAAATCTATTCGAAATGTTACTTGAATTAGGGTTAATCACTGTGGAACTAATGTGGAATATGCTTTCAATATACCAGAGAGCTTATCGAATGAATTAAAGTGAGGAAACTTGGAAATTCATCTATCTCGAGATACAAGGGGCGAAGAAAATCGATATATTCGAAATTTTCACAAAACGTCGGTGTTATAACTAGCTCAAATTATATTTTCATCAATGAGATAACCTTATAGAACAAGTAAGAAAAGATAGACATCCGTCAGTGACGTGCTACAGGGGTCGAAAGTTCTGTTATGAGTATTCATAAAGTTCGAAATTTTCGATGAAATCGGTTTTGTCAGGCAAAAAAAGCAATTGGATTATGTTTTTATCGATAAAACAAGCTCACAGACGAAATTAGAAAAAATGGACATGCGTCAGTGACGTGCTACAGGGGTCGAAAGTTCTGTTATGAGTATTCAAAAAGTTCGATATTTTCGATGAAATCGGTTTTGTCAGGCAAAAAAGGCTATTGGATTATGTTTTTATCATTCAAACAAGCTAACAGACGGAATAAGAAAAAATGGACATCCGTCAGTGACGCGCTACAGGGGTCGAAAGTTCTGTTATGAGTATTCAAAAAGTTCGAAATTTTCGATGAAATCGGTTTTGTCAGGCCAAAAACGCAAATGGATTATGTTTTTATCGATAAAACAAGCTCACAGACCAATTAAGAAAAAATGGACATCCGTCAGTGACGTGCTACAGGGGTCGAAAGTTCTGTTATGAGTATTCAAAAAGTTCGATATTTTCGATGAAATCGGTTTTGTCAGGCAAAAAAAGCAATTGGATTATGTTTTTATCATTCGAACAAGTTAACAGACGGAATGAGAAAAAATGAACATCCGTCAGTGACGTGCTACAGGGGTCGAAAGTTCTGTTATGAGTATTCAAAAAGTTCGGAATTTTTGATGAAATCGGTTTTGTCAGGCAAAAACAGCAATTGGATTATGTTCTTATCGATAAAACAAGCTCACAGACGAAATTAGAAAAAATGGACATCTGTCAGTGACGTGCTACAGGGGTCGAAAGTTCTGTTATGAGTATTGAAAAAGTTCGAAATTTTCGATGAAATCGATTTTGTCAGGCTAAAAAGGCTATTTGATTATGTTTTTATCATTCAAACAAGCTAACAGACGGAATAAGAAAAAATGGACATCCGTCAGTGACGTGCTACAGGGGTCGAAAGTTCTGTTATGAGTATTCAAAAAGTTCGATATTTTCGATGAAATCGGTTTTGTCAGGCAAAAAAAGCTATTGGATTATATTTTTATCATTCAAACAAGCTAACAGACGGAATAAGAAAAAATGGACATCCGTCAGTGACGTGCTACAGGGGTCGAAAGTTCTGTTATGAATATTCAAAAAGTTCGAAATTTTCGATGAAATCGGTTTTGTCAGGCCAAAAATGCAATTGGATTATGTTTTTATCGATAAAACAAGCTCACAGACCAATTAAGAAAAAATGGACATCCGTCAGTGACGTGCTACAGGGGTCGAAAGTTCTGTTATGAGTATTCAAAAAGTTCGAAATCTTCGATGAAATCGATTTTGTCAGGCAAAAAAGGCTATTGGATTATGTTTTTATCATTCAAACAAGCTAACAGACGGAATAAGAAAAAATGTACATCCGTCAGTGACGTGCTACAGGGGTCGAAAGTTCTGTTATGAGTATTCAAAAAGTTCGATATTTTCGATGAAATCGGTTTTGTCAGGCCAAAAATGCAATTGGATTATGTTTTTATCGATAAAACAAGCTCACAGACCAATTAAGAAAAAATGGACATCCGTCAGTGACGTGCTACAGGGGTCGAAAGTTCTGTTATGAGTATTCAAAAAGTTCGAAATTTTCGATGAAATCGGTTTTGTCAGGCAAAAAAAGCAATTGGATTATGTTTTTATCGATAAAACAAGCTCACAGACGAAATTAGAAGAAATGGACATCCGTCAGTGACGTGCTACAAGGGTCGAAAGTTCTGTTATGAGTATTCAAAAAGTTCGAAATTTTCGATGAAATCGGTTTTGTCAGGCAAAAACAGATATTGGATTATGTTTTTATCATTCAAACAAGCTAACAGACGAAATAACAAAAAATGGACATCCGTCAGTGACGTGCTACAAGGGTCGAAAGTTCTGTTATGAGTATTGAAAAAGTTCGAAATTTTCGATGAAATCGGTTTTGTCAGGCCAAAAACGCAATTGGGTTATGTTTTTATCGTTAAAATAAGCTCACAGACCAATTAAGAAAAAATGGACATCCGTCAGTGACGTGCTACAGGGGTCGAAAATTCTTTTATGAGTATTCAAAAAGTTCGAAATTTTCGATGAAATCGGTTTTGTCAGGCCAAAAACGCAATTGGGTTATGTTTTTATCGTTAAAATAAGCTCACAGACCAATTAAGAAAAAATGGACATCTGTCAGTGACGTGCTACAGGGGTCGAAAGTTCTGTTATGAGTATTCAAAAAGTTCTAAATTTTCGATGAAATCGGTTTTGTCAGGCCAAAAACGCAATTGGATTATGGTTTTATCGTTAAAATAAGCTCACAGACCAATTAAGAAAAAATGGACATCCGTCAGTGACGTGCTACAGGGGTCGAAAGTTCTGTTATGAGTATTCAAAAAGTTCGAAATTTTCGATGAAATCGGTTTTGTCAGGCCAAAAACGCAATTGTATTATGTTTTTATCCTTGAAACAGGCTCACAGACCAATTAAGAAAAAATGGACATCCGTCAGTGACGTGCTACAGGGGTCGAAAGTTTTGTTATGAGTATTCAAAAATTTCGAAATTTTCGATGAAATCGGTTTTGTCAGGCCAAAAACGCAATTGGATTATATTTTTATCGTTAATACAAGCTCACAGACCAATTAAGAAAAAATGGACATCCGTCAGTGACGTGCTACAGGGCTCGAAATTTCTGTTATGAGTATTCAAAAAGTTCGAAATCTTCGATGAAATCGATTTTGTCAGGCAAAAAAAGCAATTGGATTAAGTTTTTATCATTCGAACAAGCTAACAGACGGAATAAGAAAAAATGGACATCCGTCAGTGACGTGCTACAGGGGTCGAAATTTCTGTTATGAGTATTCAAAAAGTTCGAAATTTTCGATGAAATCGGTTTTGTCAGGCCAAAAACGCAATTGGATTATGTTTTTATCGTTAAAATAAGCTCACAGACCAATTAAGAAAAAATGGACATCTGTCAGTGACGTGCTACAGGGGTCGAAAGTTCTGTTATGAGTATTCAAAAAGTTCGAAATCTTCGATGAAATCGATTTTGTCAGGCAAAAAAAGCAATTAGATTATGTTTTTATCGATAAAACAAGCTCACAGACGAAATAAGAAAAAATGGACATCCGTCAGTGACGTGCTACAGGGGTCGAAAGTTCTGTTATGAGTATTCAAAAAGTTCGAAATTTTCGATGAAATCGGTTTTGTCAGGCCAAAAACGCAATTGGATTATGTTTTTATCCTTGAAACAGGCTCACAGACCAATTAAGAAAAAATGGACATCCGTCAGTGACGTGCTACAGGGGTCGAAAGTTCTGTTATGAGTATTCAAAAAGTTCGAAATTTTCGATGAAATCGGTTTTGTCAGGCCAAAAACGCAATTGGATTATATTTTT
This sequence comes from Micraspis discolor, assembly GCA_030674115.1. Lineage (NCBI taxonomy): Eukaryota > Metazoa > Arthropoda > Insecta > Coleoptera > Coccinellidae > Micraspis > Micraspis discolor. Next base: position 1,162,894 of record JARTUT010000445.1, on the reverse strand, counting down.
ATCGTTAAAACAAGCTCACAGACCAATTAAGAAAAAATGGACATCCGTCAGTGACGTGCTACAGGGGTCGAAATTTCTGTTATGAGTATTCAAAAAGTTCGAAATTTTCGATGAAATCGGTTTTGTCAGGCCAAAAACGCAATTGGATTATGTTTTTATCGTTAAAATAAGCTCACAGACCAATTAAGAAAAAATGGACATCTGTCAGTGACGTGCTACAGGGGTCGAAAGTTCTGTTATGAGTATTCAAAAAGTTCGAAATCTTCGATGAAATCGATTTTGTCAGGCAAAAAAAGCAATTGGATTATGTTTTTATCGATAAAACAAGCTCACAGACCAATTAAGAAAAAATGGACATCCGTCAGTGACGTGCTACAGGGATCGAAAGTTCTGTTATGAGTATTCAAAAAGTTCGAAATTTTCGATGAAATCGGTTTTGTCAGGCCAAAACGCAATTGGATTATGTTTTTATCCTTGAAACAGGCTCACAGACCAATTAAGAAAAAATGGACATCCGTCAGTGACGTGCTACAGGGGTCGAAAGTTCTGTTATGAGTATTCAAAGTTCGAAATTTTCGATGAAATCGGTTTTGTCAGGCCAAAAACGCAATTGGATTATATTTTTATCGTTAAAACAAGCTCACAGACCAATTAAGAAAAAATTGACATCCGTCAGTGACGTGCTACAGGGGTCGAAATTTCTGTTATGAGTATTCAAAAAGTTCGAAATTTTCGATGAAATCGGTTTTGTCAGGCCAAAAACGCAATTGGATTATGTTTTTATCGTTAAAATAAGCCCACAGACCAATTAAGAAAAAATGGACATCTGTCAGTGACGTGCTACAGGGGTCGAAAGTTCTGTTATGAGTATTCAAAAAGTTCGAAATCTTCGATGAAATCGATTTTGTCAGGCAAAAAAGGCTATTGGATTATGTTTTATCATTCAAACAAGCTAACAGACGGAATAAGAAAAAATGTACATCCGTCAGTGACGTGCTACAGGGGTCGAAAATTCTGTTATGAGTATTCAAAAAGTTCGATATTTTCGATGAAATCGGTTTTGTCAGGCAAAAAAGGCTATTGGATTATGTTTTTATCATTCAAACAAGCTAACAGACGGAATAAGAAAAAATGGACATCCGTCAGTGACGTGCTACAGGGGTCGAAATTTCTGTTATGAGTATTCAAAAAGTTCGAAATTTTCGATGAAATCGATTTTGTCAGGCAAAAAAAGCAATTGGATTATGTTTTTATCATTCGAACAAGCAAACGGACGGAATCAGAAAAAATGGACATCCGTCAGTGACGTGCTACGGGGGTACCAAGTGGTGTTATGAATATTCAAAATGTTCAAAATTTTCGATGAAATCGGTTTTGTCTTACTGAAAACTTCTTTTTGGACAACTGTTTCCTACTCATTTTCATCTCTCGCGTTGAGTAAGTAAGATATCAGTGGATGAGTGATTCTTAATTATTCGATATACCGGCTCATTGCGGTCAAAATATTAACTTTATATTTTGTTGTGTGAAACTATTTTTTTTTACTCAAAACTCCATTTTGAACAACTTTTTCCCTACTCATTTTTATCTCCCGAGTTTTGTTAGTAAGATATCAACGGTTAAGTGATTCTTCAAAAGTTGATATACCGGCTTATTACGATCATAATATCAACTTCATTTTTTGTTGTTTGAAACTATTTTTTCTTACTCAAAACTCCATTTTGAACAACTTTTTCCCTACTGATTTTTATCTCCCGAGTTTTGTTAGTAAGATATCAGCGGTTAAGTGATTCTTAAAAAGTTGATATACCGGCTTATTACGATCAAAATATCAACTTCATTTTTTGTTGTGTGAAACTATTTTTTCTTACTCAAAACTCCATTTTGAACAACTTTTTCCCTACTCATTTTTATCTCCCGAGTTTTGTTAGTAAGATATCAGTGGCTGAGTGGTTCTTAGAAATTTGGTATACCGACTTACTACAATCAAAATTTCACATCTCTGGTTTCGCCAAAGATTTTTAATTTTCATGGGTTAAGCTGATCTTTGCTCAAGTTTTTTCGCCTCATTTAAGATTTTTCTGTTTAGTTTTCTAGATATCAGTGGTTGTGTATAATCTTGAAAGTTTATATTATAGAATTACTTCGTTGATAAATCGTATACCTTCTTTCGATTGTTTCGAAATACAAACCGTGTTCAGACTAGGTATTAAATTTCAAGTTCATTGCATTTTCATCCACCACTTTTGGTATGATGAAAAGTCGTAAAGGAAAATCACCCTACGTGAGTGTTCCTCTCCTTCTAGAATATTTTTCTGAGAGGAATATTGAAATGAGTAATATTTCCAGACGAAGCGATTTAATTAAAGAAGCATGCTTGTACTTATATGGCAATTATAATGATAACTTAGATTTTCAAATATTCATTAAGATTCAGAGGTATCTAAAAACATCTTCCCCTGAACTCCTCCAGGTAATTCACGATCCTCAACAGGAGAAAAGGTGGAGAGAACGTTTACCGTATTTGATGAAAATTCATGGACTAAGTATGGAGGATTTGAAATGTTGCTCAGTTGCCGATAACAATTCGGCAGTATCAAAATTAACTGTCGGATTATCAATGAAAAATAATTCAAAGAACAGATATAAGTTATTAAAATTTATAATTCGTTCTGATTCCGGTTCTAAAAGTTCTGAAACACCCCTTAATGAGAGCAATAAAGATGATTTAGATGATGAAACACGCCATGAAAAAGAAGACTTCATCCAAATGTAAACATAATATCCAATGTTATTTTGAAGAAAGGGTCAGACACTTTCGAATCTCAATCCCAAGAAGAAATGGTTGACTTGAAAGACCTCGATTCCTCTATTAGTTTGTTAGAAAAATCTGACATTAATTTATCAATTAGCAGTTCCAACTGGGTGTCTACTGATAGTGAAATGATTCCTGAAAGCTTTCAATCTCTGCATTCTCAATGCATAACAAAGAGTGAAAAGCTCTATCCCATTGGAAGTAAGAATATGCTAAGTACATCATGGATAAGACCCAATTTTACAAAATGTATATTCTTAGAAGGTTCTTTTATGTTGACACACTCAGAGTTATCAGATTTATGGGACGGTGAAAAACTGCATCGCAACATTTGGACATCATTCGTGGCAAAAAAAATGTCACTTGTTAATAATGCCTGTGTGGTTAATTTCAAAGAATCACGATTTGTGAAAACGAAGGACTTGTTGAAGATATATGCTTATTGTGCACACAATTGTAAGGTATTTATTCTTGAGATTCTTAACGCTACTGTTGAATGTGAACATAAAGTTATTGTAAAAAGTTCTTCATTAGACTTTAATCATATGGAGAAATTGACACGTGATGTCAGGGGATATTAAAGAAAAATGTTCGGAAGAATATTGAGACATAAAAAACCTTCTCAGGTAAGAGAAAAGTGTGGTCAGAGCTCTTTTTCAAAACTCGTCAAAGTAGGAAACTTACAAAATATAAAGTCACTTGATGTTCTGAAAAAAATACGTTCTCAAAAGTTGGGAGACCATGATAGAGCAAAGAATGATATTCTGGATCTATTTCTCATGCAAGAGGATAATCCAGAATATATAAAATTTGTAGGTAATCCACTAAGAGTCCATATCTGGAGTAATGAACAGCTGAAGGTGATAAAAAAGAATTCTATGTCGGTGGTCATTCATCTCGATGCCACTGGCTCAATTATTCGATCACCTCAGAATATAGAGAAAAGAGTGTATTATTATGCGGGAGTAGTACATTCAGAATCGAATAATAGAGTATGTCCAGTTTTCGAATTGATCAGTAGCGATCATGATAGTGTTGCAATAGGTGGTTTGCTAGCTAATTTCAGATTTTGGCTGAAAAAAAATAAAGTTAAATGGCCAATATTCCAAAAAGTGGTATGTGATTTCAGTTTCGCCATAATAAATTCTGTTATGATCTACTGCAATCATATGGAACTAATACAATACTTGCAATTATGTTACCAAAGAATTTCCACAAATCAAATAGACGCATTGTCGGACTTGGTCACTTTGCACATCTGTTGTAGTCATTTTTTCAAAATCATAGTAGAAGATGTGAAAAACATGTTTCAGAGGATGTCATTCTTTTTTCCAAAGGTATACTGACGATTCCTTTTAATATAACCGAATTAGGTGAAATAAATTCGTGGTTTGCCAACCTTACAATTATAATGACCAGACAGAGATACTCACCATCTGTTCGTAAGTCACTAGAGATCATCCTGGATATCTCTCTCGGAAACGATTTGGAAATACCAGATATCGACGAATCTATTATGAATATTCCAAAGAAAGAGGAAGAGTTCTTGAATACTTTATATAAGAGAAGTCCATTTTATCAGCATTTTTTACAAATTTCCAAACATAATAGTTTTGACGATTCTCAAAGTACGGAGTCACTTGCTGATAATAAATTTTTCAATCCAGAATTTTTGGATTTTATTTTGAAAAAATATATACCCTACTTGCCAATGTGGTCCGGATTATTGATAGATTCGAATAACTTCAAGAGAATGAGTAACGCCAATGTTGAGAACTGGTTCTCGATAGTTAAAAACTCAATTCTAGAAAATATGCATCACCAGAAATGTAGCAGAGTCACCAGACAAATCCGAAAGCGCGTTTTAACTTTATGTAAAGAAATTTGTTTTGATATTCCGAAGAATAGATGCTGAAGAAGAAAACGATATGTGTGGGAGAGGAGTTCAAAATTCAACAAAAACAAAATTGCTACTATAGAAACCCCATCCGACTCAATGGACGTTGATTTAGTTGAAGAAATATGGTCCAAGAGGCGACCTTATGTATCGAAAAACTTTGAAGGAGTACAGTTGAAGCAAATCCTAAGTATAAATGAAAGCGAAATATTTAAATCATTCAAAGATGAATCTGTACAATTCAATAATATAAGTGATGAAATTTCCTTTGAAAAGTCAATTTTACCAAATGGAATTTGGAATTCTGTTATTTATTATAAGCCATGCAAATATTATAACAACTATTTAGTCGCTAAATATATAGACAATTTTGACACAGAACTAAAGATACAGGATTTTCATTCTTTGTCGAACAGAAACCAGTTGACAGATGTGATTATTGATCGTACTTTGAAATGTCTGGTAGAAAATGATTCAAGTTATACACTCCTTTCATCCAATCAAGTATATGCAATATTCAATTTTGAGATCTTGGAAAATGAGTTTTTCTATAGTCTACCCAAGTTCTCAGCAGATTCAATATTGATAATGCCACTCAATAGAATTCGTGAAAATCATTGGTGCATTGCGGTTATCAGTTTGAAAGATGCAACATTCGCATTCATTGATCCACTTTATAATAAGATCACGAGAGCAAGTGCTCAGCATCTTAAAAAATTCCATAAATTTTTACAAAAATATAAAGATGTTACATCTGCTGATTTACCTCATACATTTGAAGAACTGTTCATACCTCATGTGGTACAACGTGACACTGTGAATTGTGGAGTTTTTATAATATATATTATATCGAGAAACTTTTTAATGCAGAATCTCCAGATACACCCACAGATATTTCATTGAAAGGATTACAGTATTCACAGTTACTGTTGGAAAAATCGATTAATATTAGGAATATCTGCATTATTTGTGCAAATGAAGCTGACGATACTGCAATCAACTGTAAACAATGTGAACGGAAAGTTCACGCGCAATGCACTCTCATAATCACCCTTTGTGGACTGTGCCTGAAATTTAATTCCACTGTGATCGTAACCAGTTCGTAACAGATCGTAACAAGTGATCGTAACCAATGAACACATTGGATTTGGATTTTTGAGGTGACAGAAATTCAAAATTTCACTTATCAAATAGCCATCAAATCATGGATCACAGATCAAATATGATCGCCGAAATCTTCAACACTCAAGAAATATTCAATTACACCTGTGAATAGAAGAACCTGATGACAAGATCTTTCTGCCTTTTAATGAGATCATAAGCTGAATTGGAAAAATACCCTTAAAAGGGTTCCTTAACTTTAAGTTTGTGATTATATTTCCTTAATTTCAATATAAACGAGAAGAATTAACTGGTCATTCCGCAAGTACATCCCGTGCTTTCATTCTTCATTCATTTCTGTGAAAAACCATGTTCATCCTTCTCACATTTTCATTTATATGTAAATATTAATAATGAAGTTTTGACTCAATTGATATGCAACTATCTAGCGTTAATGTACTCTGGATTGTAGAAAATAATAGCTAGTAATACTATGCGAACTATTCGCATTTTATATAGCTTCGAAATTTTTGAGCAGAAACTTTTGGGTATAAATATAACCATCTGTACTTACAAATTTCCTACGAATTAGGAATCCAATCCAAAGTTGATTTAACCTTTTCAATAGAATATATTTATTTGTATCTATATGTATGAAATTAACTTTCAGGTATCCAGATGAAAAAATATTTTGGTTAGGTTAGGTAAGATGAGGTTACTTTAAATGTATATGTATAATCCCGTTATTATGTTTTTCTGTATTTTGTAATCACGAATATGATATTTTTTCAGATTACACACATGTTAGGACTATTATTTTTAAATATTGTTATACTCAATGAAAAATGCTCAAGAAATTCAATAAAACACATTAATTAAATTATGTTTGTTTGGCCCTTGCCCATCGAAAAATATTTTTTTTAAGTCGCCATTCTTGTGCTGCATTACCAACTACCAGTGATTTATAGCGTTCAAATTCGAAAAAATTCGTTGAAATTACTTGTTCAAATGCATATGAATTATACATAGGTACTTGGGAAAATTTTTTAGATGGACTAACATAATAGATCTCCATAGGCGAAACCACCAGAACGTCACTGAAGTATTTTTTCCATTTTTTCTAATTTCGTCTCTGAGCTCGTATGAACGATAGAAACATAATCCAATGGTGATCGCCATTGAAAATTTTGAACTTTTTTAATATTCATAACACCAATTGGTACCAACGTAGCACGTCACTGATGGATGTCCATTTTTTCTAATTCCGTCTGTTTGCATGTTTGAACGATAGAAACATAATCCAATTGCGTTTTTTGCCTGACCAAACCGATTTCATCGAAAATTTCGAACTTTTTGAATACTCATAACAGAACTTTCGACCCTTGTAGCACGTCACTGACAGATGTCCATTTTTTCTAATTTCGTCTGTGAGCTTGTTTTATCGATAAAAACATAATCCAATTGCTTTTTTTGCCTGACAAAACCGATTTCATCAAAAATTCCGAACTTTTTGCATACTCATAACAGAACTTTCGATCCCTGTAGCACGTCACTGACGGATGTCCATTTTTTCTTAATTGGTCTGTGAGCTTGTTTTATCGATAAAAACATAATCCAATAGCGTTTTCTGCCTGACAAAACCGATTTCATCGAAAATTTCGAACTTTTTCAATACTCATAACAGAACTTTCGACCCTTGTAGCACGTCACTGACGGATGTCCATTTTTTCTTATTCCGTCTGTTAGCTTGTTCGAATGATAAAAACATAATCCAAGTGCTTTTTTTGCCTGACAAAACCGATTTCATCGAAAATTTCGAACTTTTTGAATACTCATAACAGAACTTTCCACCCCTGTAGCACGTCACTGACGGATGTCCATTTTTTCTTAATTGGTCTGTGAGCTTGTTTTATCGATAAAAACATAACCCAATTGCGCTTTTGGCCTGACAAAACCGATTTCATCGAAAATTTCGAACTTTTTGAATACTCATAACAGAACTTTCGACCCCTGTAGCACGTCACTGACGGATGTCCATTTTTTCTTAATTGGTCTGTGAGCTTATTTTAACGATAAAAACATAACCCAATTGCGCTTTTGGCCTGACAAAACCGATTTCATCGAAAATTTCGAACTTTTTGAATACTCATAACAGAACTTTCGACCCCTGTAGCACGTCACTGACGGATGTCCATTTTTTCTTAATTGGTCTGTGAGCTTGTTTTATCGATAAAAACATAATCCAATAGCGTTTTTGCCTGACAAAACCGATTTCATCGAAAATTTCGAACTTTTTCAATACTCATAACAGAACTTTCGACCCTTGTAGCACGTCACTGACGGATGTCCATTTTTTCTTATTCCGTCTGTTAGCTTGTTCGAATGATAAAAACATAATCCAATTGCTTTTTTTGCCTGACAAAATCGATTTCATCGAAGATTTCGAACTTATTGAATACTCATAACAGAAATTTCGACCCCTGTAGCACGTCACTGACGGATGTCCATTTTTTCTTAATTGGTCTGTGAGCTTATTTTAACGATAAAAACATAACCCAATCGCGCTTTTGGCCTGACAAAACCGATTTCATCGAAAATTTCGAACTTTTTTTCTTAATTGGTCTGTGAGCTTGTTTTATCGATAAAAACATAATCCAATAGCCTTTTTGCCAGACAAAACCGATTTAATCGAAAATTTCGAACTTTTTCAATACTCATAATAGAACTTTCGACCCTTGTAGCACGTCACTGACGGATGTCCATTTTTTGTTATTTCGTCTGTTAGCTTGTTTGAATGATAAAAACATAATCCAATAGCCTTTTTTGCCTGACAAAACCGATTTCATCGAAAATGTCGAACTTTTTGAATACTCATAACAGAACTTTCGACCCCTGTAGCACGTCACTGACGGATGTCCATTTTTTCTAATTTCTTCTGTGAGCTTGTTTTATCGATAAAAACATAATCCAATAGCCTTTTTTGCCTGACAAAACCGATTTCATCGAAAATTTCGAACTTTTTGAATACTCATAACAGAACTTTCGACCCCTGTAGCACGTCACTGACGGATGTCTATCTTTTCTTACTTGTTCTATAAGGTTATCTCATTGATGAAAATATAATTTGAGCTCGTTATAACACCGACGTTCTGTGAAAATTTCGAATATATCGATTTTCTTCGCCCCTTGTATCTCGAGATAGATGAATTTCCAAGTTTCCTCACTTTAATTCATTCGATAAGCTCTCTGGTATATTGAAAGCATATTCTACATTAGTTCCACAGTGATTAACCCTAATTCAAGTAACATTTCGAATAGATTTATAATATATTCGCACCCTGACATATATAAGTCGGATCGTGTATGCGACCTTTATCGGTTTTTGTGGTTGTGGCTGAAATCACTCCCGTTTAGTTTCCATCGTTCTCTAAATGCATCATTTTACAAACGAAAATCTTTTAAAAGAAGAAAAAATAACCACGTGTTCAGAAATGAACCCAATGGCGCAGATAGTTCGACACTAAAAATTCAGAGAACTCTGGACACCGAGAAAACAAAAAGATTAAATAATTGAAATTGAAATTGAATAATAAAGCTAAGTACAATATCAAAGTAAATGAAGGTGAGCTGATCCACCAGATATTCTCAAACGGAAAAGTGAAAAAATGGCGGTCCGACCAGAATTATACGACATCTTTTTGTCATCTACACAAAAAATAATTAAATGCATTAAATAAACATGACATTTAGGATCGAATAAACCCTGTCTGATCATAAAATGAGGGACTTACCGGAATAATTCATTCCGCCATCGAAAATTTGCATTTAAAATTCACGGGAAGAAATACAACACCTCTGACGTGTTTCTCCCAGCAACTCTGGTACGGAAAAGAAATCGATTTAGATCTAAATTATCGGCCACGTCGCTACGATATCAATCCTGCGCACCGCGCAGCATTCCAAGGTGAAGATAACCGAAATTCCTACGCCGACTTCCAGGCGAATTTACGCTATTAAACTGAACCGGGGAATCTTACCGTTACACACCCCCTTAACCCGGTAAAAAAATTTTATTTCGAAAAAAAATTTTTTTTTATAATAGAGAAAAGTTATTTTGCCAAAAGTTGATCAGACAAAGTCAATTTCGATCAAGACAGATCTCGAATTTACATAAAAATATAGATAGCTAAATTTGGAGCGATATGTATAATAAAATAGAAATGTATATGAAGCTACTAAAATTATAAGTCACTGCGCAAAATATCAAAAATACTTGAATTTAAGTTATTCAAAGTGAAATGCGCATCCACCAAAATACTGGAGAAGCTTTCAGCTTCATTTTGTGAAACAACAAAAAATCAAAATCGGTACATTAAAATCACAGAAAAACCAACAGATATGAGGCCAAAAAATTACCCCAAAACAAACTATTTTGTCTATAAGACAATAGGCAACAAGGAAACACGAGAGTTTATAATAAAAAGAGATAAGAAAAATATAAGATATTAATTGCCAGGTATTGAGGCAAGTGGTCAAACGAAGCAAACATCTACAGATTGATTAGGGATACCGAGAAAAGAAAAACAGGAAAAAGTATCATCGGGATAGCGAAAAAGTAACGGTAAAAGAATAGCGAAAAAAGGAAAGATAATGGGATAGCGAAAAAGGGAAAGATAATGGGCGCCAGCAAGGGTTACTTGCAAGATGAATCCTCGATCCATCTATAAGGAAAATAAAAAAGGTAAGATAAGTAATGGAATCCTAAAGATCCCCAGATAAAATAGAGAAATATCCAAGGTACATCATCGGTTACGCACAGATATATATATAAGATATTGCATAACAGTGATGAACCCCAGCAGATTAACTGGTACTCAGACTTAAATAAACATGTCCTCCTTCTTCCCGAAGGTAAGACACAAGATAAATGCATTAATTAAAATGCAACGATAATTACGGTAAAGATAATTAAACGATAATTAAGATAAATATAATCAAGGTAGAGATAATTAAGGTAGAGATAATCCAGGCAAAGATAATCAAGGTAGAGATAATAAGGGTAAAGATATATCATACGGTATATGGTTGAAAAAATAGGAAAAAAAACCTAGGTAAATTCCGGAAAGCCAAGCCGAGATATTTGAAGCCACCAATCGCTACACTCAGATTCATAATAGGTAATGCATAACCATGGTAAACCTCAACAAATCGACAGGTGCCCAGAATTTACAGGTTACATGCCAAGAAAATGAGTAAACCACCGATAAATCTTGAAAGAAAAAAATTACCTCAATGAATATGTCTAACTTCCATTAGGTAAGAAGCGGTACCATAATATAGAAGATAAAGACAATTAAGATAAAGATAAGATAAACGATAAAATAAGTCTTAGAGTACCAGAAAAATTTTAAAAAGGGAAAAAAATAAAAATTTTAAAATTAATCAATCTGTAGTGTCATTATCTGAGACACCGTGTATCGAAAACTTCTGAAATTATTCCGAGAAAAATTTCGAGTTCAAATAATTAATCAGAAATATTGACATCAACTAAACAAAATACAAAAAACGAACAAAAATACGAATTGCTCTGTCCTGAAAAATAGAATCTCTAAAAATTTCGTAAATTTCATCTGCCGAATCAGCCACCTTCTTACCAAAACGAATTGAAACCTCATAATGAATGATCTCATCAACGATAAATAACTTGGGTCCATTGACATATCGGTAAAGATATCAGGTACTTTCAAATCTCACCCCCAGATAATAATAAAAGATACCAATTAAAGATATAGATACTAAAGATACTAAATATAGACAAAGATACTAATAACAAGATAACGGGAAGTGAGAGTTGAACTAGCCCATCAACGGTAGATAAAGATATAAGTAAAGATAAGATAAATAAATCAATGAGGTAGAAATAGTGTGAACGAGAAAAAACAGAAATCACCTGTGACCTTGAATTTTGAGTTTCGAAAAATCTGTTTCCAGTGGTTCAAACATTCACTGACAGGTGTAGAAGCATCACGAAAATCGGGGCCCTTTACGTTGGTGCGCCATGTGTAACAATTTAAATTTTGTGGCCCCACGTTGGACGCCAATTGTGTAACAATTAAATTTAAATGTAATTAAAAAAAAATTTTGCTCCGGCTAGCTGGAGAGCAGGTACAATGATTTGATGGCTCCACTCCAATCAATGAAAGTTCGAAATAGAACAGTCGTCATTTATTCCACTTTTTACAAATATCAGTTATTTACAAATGTACAGTCCAAATTGAGTGGAATTGACAAGATGTTCGGTCATGTATGTTTCACAGGTAATCACCATCCCCCTCACTGAAACTTATCTTGGTTATCCTTGTATACTGAGATTCCAGGAAAATTATCTCCTCTGGTGGTTTTTCAGTTGAAGAAACGTTCGGTAATTATCTTCTCTGGTGGTTTTTCAGTCAAAGAAATGTTCTGTACGCCACTACTGCAAGTTGGCACAAGCTCTCAACTTCAATGAATTTTGTACTTGATAGGTCGACGACAAAATTCCATAGCCCGACGGGTTTGGCTGTGAAAATCGGGTCTATTAGTTTTGATCGATAAAAATCTCTTAGTTTCCATCGTTCTCTAAATGCATCATTTTACAAACGAAAATCTTTTAAAAGAAGAAAAAATAACCACGTGTTCAGAAAAGAACCCAATGGCGCAGATAGTTCGACACTAAAAATTCAGAGAACTCTGGACACCGAGAAAACAAAAAGATTAAATAATTGAAATTGAAATTGAATAATAAAGTTAAGTACAATATCAAAGTAAATGAAGGTGAGCTGATCCACCAGATATTCTCAAATGGAAAAGTGAAAAAATGGCGGTCCGACCAGAATTATACGACATCTTTTTGTCATCTACACAAAAAATAATTAAATGCATTAAATAAACATGACATTTAGGATCGAATAAACCCTGTCTGATCATAAAATGAGGGACTTACCGGAATAATTCATTCCGCCATCGAAAATTTGCATTTAAAATTCACGGGAAGAAATACAACACCTCTGACGTGTTTCTCCCAGCAACTCTGGTACGGAAAAGAAATCGATTTAGATCTAAATTATCGGCCACGTCGCTACGATATCAATCCTGCGCACCGCGCAGCATTCCAAGATGAAGATAACCGAAATTCCTACGCCGACTTCCAGGCGAATTTACGCGATTAAACTGAACCGGGGAATCTTACCGTTACAATATATTTGGACAATATCATGTAACATAATTTGATGTTATTTTCAATTAACGAATTTTTGTATAATTCATTTGTGTAAATCCATAATTCTTTCTTGTAACCATTTTTCAGTTTTGAAGGAGTCCTTCAAAGGAGGGGCTATGTTAGGAATTTACTTCGATTTTAATTCTTCTCTGTTGATCTGGCAACGTATCATACTCCGGTGTCTGCGTAAACCTTATCAAAATGATACATGTGTACTATTCAGTTTAACTCATTTTTATATTCATTCAATTTTCCATTTTCACGAGATACAAATCGTCAAGTATAACAATTAAACCATTAAACTATTAAACAATTAAACTATTAAAAACCATTCTATTCTTTTTCATATTCTCAATATACAGTCCGCTAAATAAAATACCAAAATCAGAAACAGCAAATTATCAAACAATCTCCTCAATGGCATTATTATCCTTTCCGTCTCTATGAGCACCTTTCCATCCCTCGTGGTTCTAATTCCCTTGACACTTTATTTCACCGCTTTGTTACTCAAATTACTTTTGACTACTTATGACTTCATTATATCTCTCTCCTCCTTCCACAACCAGTGCATAAGTGCTCCTTACTTTTGGTTTAGGTTCCTCTTTCTCTTGTATATTTTAACCCTACATGCTGTTTCTCGAAATGCCAGCTCAACTACTTTTCTTAATGGAACTTGGCCAATTCCAATATATCCATGGAGTACGATGTCAGTTCTATTTTCTTTCTCAGCGTCCTCCGCAATTTTCCTCAATGCTGTGAAGATCTCCGACTCTGTATATTCTTCAATAGGTGACTTATAAATATATCTGTTTGTCCTCCTTGTATTGTCACCCTTTTTGGCGCTCTTGTTCACTTGAACAGAGTGCTTATCAATTTGCCCAAATGTCTGTGACTTTCGAATTTTTGGGCAAAAGTGGTATCAATCGTTTTGTTTGGACCTGATGAATAATCCGCGGTCTAAAGCGATTCTGTCCGTCCGTCCGTCCGTTCCGTGAACACGATAACTCTCGAACGGATGAAGTTAGAGAGTTGAAACTTTCAGAATAGGTACCTCGGCTAAGTTCGTTATTCGGTCAAATCGGCCGAATAGGTTCGGAGAAACAAAAAAAAATTTTTTTTTTCAAATGACACTGTTCAAATAAAAATTTTTTTATGGTGCAGTTTTATCAGACGTATACAAAAATACCACTCTCGACTTCGACAAGCTAATAGTTCTGGAGATATGATTTTTCAAAATTTTTTTCATTTACTCAAGAGAAAAATAGAAATGTCATGAAGTCCGAGCTTTGTCATTGAAAGATTTGCCCTCACAGATCGATATTCGTTTGACAACTTGCGTACCTAGATATCAGTGTCAGTTGGCGTAATATCAATCAAAATTTTCATAGAATTCATAGAGGTAGAATTCGATGTCGATGACGTTGTCAAAGTTCAGAAAAGCACAGACATAATATCAATCAAAAAATTTTTTATCATAGAGAAAGAATTTGATGGCGTTGTCAAAACTCAGAAAAGCAATGACGTTAGTTTTTAGGAGAAGCATAGAACAAAATTTGGTGAAAATTATGAGTAGTTAGTTTCAAATTGAGATAAAGGTTTGTTTATTCATTAGGCTTTCATATTTGCATCACATTGTCCCATAGTACGGAAGAGGACTATTGTTCACCCGATCAGAGCTTATAGATTTGTTAAGGTTTGAATATTTACTCGCAAGTAGCTCAACAAGAGCGCCAAAGCAATCTGACCTCACGTCAGTGCTTTCTAAATTTTTTAAAGTTCTCATTTTCCCTCTGGCCTCCTCAATGTATTTTTTCACTTTCACGTGCACATTTCTGTTTTCTCTTCCGAAAATGTACATGTTTTGGATGATGCTCTCCAGACTGTCAATTTCCCCAAGGAGGTTGGGGCCTGGTGTCCTGGAAAGTTCTGGTTATGGTGATGCTTTCCTCTTTTTTAAATTTGGAGTGTTTGTACTCTCGATTGTATTTTGAGTCATCACCTTTTCATTTCCGGTAGGGGTCATAAAAATGTTCTCTATACCAGAACTCGAAGCTCTTCTATCCGGGCTCTCTACATCAGTGGCAGGAGCTTTTTCTTTCCCCGTAGGTGGAGTCCTTTGAATTTTGGTGCATTTCTTAAATATTTCATCTGCCGGCACTTCTGACGCATAGAGCGCTTCTTTCTGTCTTTCCTCTGAGAAATCCTCTTTCACTGGGCCAGAAACATTTAAAGGTGTACCAGCCTGGCTTTCCACCGGTAACACCCCGCAGTAGTCAGATCTCGGTCGGGCTAGGCCTGCTTTACCACCGCCCCCGACCGGTACTAGGGTCTCCCTCCCTTGCACCGTAACAGTTTTTTCATCTGTAGAGCTTTCCATATTTGCGGGAAAAAGAGCAGTGCAAGCACACATCTCTATCCAAATCCGAGCCAAGTTCGTCATCGTTTGAGCCATAATGGTGAAGGAATGATAGGAAAAGGTATGGTAAGTATAAGGATACCTCCTAGCCCTCGGTTAACCTAATAGGGTCGGAGGGGGAACACAGGTAAGTATGTTTTAAGGAAAATGGCGAAAGCTGGGTCTGGCCTTGCCATTGGGAGCGGACAGTCTTGGTTTCGCTGCTCCTCTTAGGACCTGTTCGTCATGGGTAACCCACTCCGACATAGCTCCAAAGAATCATCGCAGGTACTTGAGCCCTCACACCTGACACCAATTGTTACGTTTTTCCTCAGCGAAATAGAAAAACAATACAAGTCTTCTTTAAACTAATTTATATTCACACTTAACTAACAATAATCAATAATTTATACACAATTTATCTACAGAATTTCACTAGGAACACCTGTTTATTCATCGGCAAGTTCTATCCATGAATTAATCCATGAATCGGCTTCAGTCATTTATATCCGGCGCTGTTTTTCTAGAAGTTACCAGAAAGGTGCTTCACATTCCAGAACAATCGTAGCGGCCTCTTTATGTCCCATAAATATGCCATCATTAATCGTTTTTTATGTGACAGCTTTATGGCGAGCGGCCCCTTTCATCATGTTCTTAATCCCTTTGTCGGCGCATGAAGCGGAACTCCTCTGTGGTCGCAGCAGTCCTCAAAATGTTCATATTCGGTTTTGTTACAGTACGATGGCACACAAAAAATCTTTGCAGGCATTAGATCGCTCGATGCAAGATTCGCGAACTAACAAAAACCGGTTGATACTATTGGCAGGTGATTCTCGACAAATATTGCCCGTTGTTCCAGGCTCAACGCCAGCTGATGTACTGAATGCATGTTTGAAGTCGTCCATTTTATGGAAATACATTAAAACACTTAAATTGAGTATAAACATGAGAGTCGAATTGCAGGAAGACCAGTCTGGAGAAGTGTTTTGTGAACAAATGCTCGATATTTTTAATGGCATTATTGCTGTTGATACATCATCTGGATACATTCCCTACCAATTTTTGTAACTTATGTGAATCAAAGACCGAACTCATGGAGATGGTATTCCCATACATTGCTTAAAATTACGTAAATCACGTTTGGCTAAGCGAACGTGTTATATTGGCCGCAAAAAGTGTTGATGTGAATGAAATGAATTTTCAGATTCAAGAAAAAATAGCTGGCGAATTGAAGAATTACAAATCAGTTGATTCCATTACTAATGAAGATGAAGTTGTCAATTATCTCCAACAGAATTTTTAAAGTCGCTGGAATTGCCCGGCTTACCACCTCATAATCTGCAACTAAAAATCGGATCTGTATTTATTATGTTTCGGAACATAAACCAGCCACGTCTGTGTAATGGCACCCGGCTTGCGGTGAAGAAATTATTGCACAACGTCATCGAAGCAACAATTTTGAAAGGGAAGTACAAAGGTGAAGATATTTTAATCCCACGCATCCTTATGATCCCGAACGATATGCCATTCAGCTTCAAACGTTTACAATTTCCAATGAGGCTTGCATTTGCAATGTCAATAAATAAATCTTAAGGGCAGTCGCTAAGTGTATGTGGCATCGAGAGAACACAAAGATCATTTTAAATTTATAAGGGACTCTCAATTATAAGGAGTTATCATCTTTGTTTTCTCTTTATTGCTACCCATTTTAGAATTCACCCACATATCAACTCAACAAATACTTAGTTTCAACATGATTCCTCTGTCAAAAAGAAAAAAGGAAAGAAAAAAATTCCTCATTTGTATGACAATGTTTTTTTTTAATTTTTCTCTTATCAGTTTTAAGTGATCGTCAATAAAACATTTCATTATTTATTATTCAATATATTTGTTCTTAATATATTCGAATCAGTCAAATGCATTATTTTATAAGTTTGTTTTCATATTCACATACGAGTATATAAGCTTTATTTGGTGAAATATTTAGATGGCAAAACTGTGAATTGCTCAGACAAATGTTTGAAAAAATTCAAAAAGATTATTTCGAGATTTAAATATTGTTATTTATATGTTAATTGATAGAAAGGAAAATTCTAATTGTAATTCATGTACAAAGAAAAAATTTTTTAATATATTATGTACATTTTTAGTGCCCTGAGGAAGACTTCAGATTAGGGATGTTACGGAGCTTCGACTTCGACTCCGATAAGTTGGAACTTCCGATTTTTATCAAACCTTCGGTTCCGAATCTTCCAAACCGGAGGTTATAATCAGAGGTCTTATGGCCGGTTTCTGAAGTCAAAATAAACTCAGTTTATCTATTCGAGAAAGTTAAACGAGAGATAACTGTCGAATTGGGTTTCTGACTACCGCGCCGACAGATAAACTACACATAAACTCCATTTATCTTAACTCGTCCCGATGACGGGTTATCTCGACGTTAACTAGTGAATGTTTACATGACAATTCCAAGATAACCTCAAAGTTATCTCTGAAAATTCAAGTTCATATATAACTGAAACATGGAATTGACAAAAGAAATATTTTCAAGTTCCTCATCAGATGAAGAAATTCTGTAATTCATCAATAATACCGATAGCAATACCTCGACAGGTAAGGATTCGCAGATCTCCGATGGAAATCATTCAGATGAAGAGTTTAGGTAAGTACTAACAGTAAACATTACTTATTTGTTTATGAAAGTGTCTTGGATGTTTTCTATTAGAATTATTCTCGTAATATGATATTGATTCTTCAAATTTTTTTAGGCAAAGATACCGACTGAACAGTGGGATATTTATGTGATGAACTGAATCCAGTTTTATCCCAGACATCTCAGAGAAAAGTGGCATTATCTGTTTTAGAACAGGTGTGCATTGCTCTACGATACTATGGCACAGGCACTTTTAAATTGTTATAAGTGATGATATCAATGTTCAAAAATCAACGGTATCTAGAGTTATTTTCAATGTGAGCAAGAAAATAGCCATGCTATCTGAAAGATTTATATGTATGCCAAAAAATGATACCGAAATTCTAGAAACTGAGACAGGCTTCTATAACATAGCAGGCTTTCCAAATATACTTGGTTGCATTGATTGAGTCAATACATGCTACTGTCGAAGGAAATGCATTCAGAAGATTAATAGCAATTCAATATTTCAGGTGTGTGGCAGGGTATAAAACAGGTATTCTCTTCAAATTTCTCAATTTTATTCGTATTTAAGCTTCTCATTTTGTGAAGTCATCTGAGATACAAATATTCAAATTGGTACAATGGTATGAAATTATTACCTTTATTAATGAGGAGAAATGCCATAATTAGTAGGAAAAAATATATGTATATTTTATACAAATCGCAAAACGTGTGTGATAGCCGCGGGAATTCTTAACTGAAAGCTTGTTTTTGCAACTCAGATAACATCACTTTGTGTGAGAGAGACGTCAGAACTTTCTATCTCTCTGCAAGATGTAAGAGAATACCTGTATTTTTAATCAAGGGGTAAATGAGAGAACTTTTAATTTAAGTTATTTATTTTTCCTATAACTTTTTTTTTTCATCACTTCTAAACGCAATTTCGCCTCTTCTATTTCTATTAACTTCAAGGTAAGTTTTGCCTCCACCAACTGTTCCCTCTTTGTCAAATAGTATTCCTCTTTCTTGGCCTTCAGATATTCGAAATCAACTCAACATTTTTTCTGTTAATAAGTCCTCATTGGCCTGCTTTGTATTTTTTTCTTTTGATAATTGTGTTTGTTGTTATAATGAGGGCTTTTTTTGTTGCAGTTAACCCTAATCGACTAGATGCTGGTCTTTTTCAGCTGGTCGCCTTCTAGGAGTTTCAGGAGTCACCAGAGGACTATTATGTGAAGAGGGTTCTTCCTGTGAGAGAATTACCTCCTCAGAGAAATTCAGTTCCATATCTGCAATGTATTTTAGTCGAATAAATAACTTTTGTATTATGGTTACCTGTTTGATTGGAATATCTCAAAAAGGTCCCTTCACCAATTTTGTATCTTTCACACTGCAAATCGACAGAAATTATGAAAACAATAAAATCCTCTTGCTTGTGTTCAACTATGTATTTGAAATTTGATTTTACCTACTTTGTCGTCGGCGAATTTTTTTTTCGCTTTTTTCTTTATATTATCATATAAAGCACGCAGCTGTTTCTCGCTCCGCGAACCAGTGTCTCCAGCGGCGTTCGAATTTTACTCTATAATCTGCAAGGCTTGTTTTTTCAAATTCAAATTACTGGCATCCGTCTTTTAATTGTCGATAGTACCTATAAAATCTTTAGCAATGTCCAATAACAATATTTTTCACGCTCAGAGAAATTTCTAGCCCTTTGTCGACTCATTTCGTGGCGTAATTGTTTTTTTCGTTTGTATTTGAATTCTCAATCTTCGACGCCAAAAGAACGTCACAGAATGTTGAATCCATCTCTTGCTTCTGTGTTCTGCTTTCGATACGATTTGTGAATACGAGTTTTTCCATACAGGATTATAAGAGAATGATTAGTTTATAGTTCTGATTAGTCTCTCTTTGAAATTATATTGAATGTTTAAAAATATGACAGGCTTGATTACAGCGACATCTATTATTGCTTCCATGAACTAACTATACTGTCGATACCGTGGAGTTATCCATTCGATAGCTAACCGAAGCATAAATTTGACATCAGAAACCCGTGCGGCGTTTATCGAGCCGATTAATATTAACCACAGATAACGGCTGGATAACTATCTGACGTTTATCTCTCGAGTTCAGAAACCGGCCATTAATCGGAGGACGATACGATAGCGGCGTACGTCGACTGTTATAAGCAAGTTCCTACGTGTTGCGCTGGGAATCCCCCTGATTCCCGCAACGCTATCTATCGTCATCTTTTCACTTAGTGTTAGTTTGATACGGACACGTTAAGGTTATAGATATTTGTTTAGAATTTTGTGATTCGATATCAAAAAATGTGATCCTTTTTCGTCTGACCCCGCCTCCGGTTCCGACTTCGCATTCGGTTCCGACTCCGGTAAATGGAATTCAGAAACTCCGACTCCGCATTCGGTTCCGAAGTAATTACCTCCGTTACATCCCTACTTCAGATAGAAGTCGAAACTAGTAGGCCTTGTTTGAAGAATTGGTTTTATTTCTACCTTGGACCTAGTACCTGTCAAAAATAAGCAAATATTAAGAACATAGGTCTGAAATCATCATCAATTATTTATTTACCCGCCAGAATGTAAAACTAAAAATATAGTTTATCGAAAAGTATTAGAATAGAGAGAAGCAGTGAAGGGTATAGAGGCTATTAGCCAAGAGTAGAAACAAGAGGGTGCACTCTGTCAAATTAGTACTGAAAATTTTGTTCACGCATTTCGAAGCGAAACCACAGAATCGCATAAAACGATTCCTCCCTTGACTCAAATTCCCATAAGAGCAATGTAAATCGAGGCAACACCAATGAAATCACATTCCGTTATCACTTGCAATAAGATAGCCAATCGGTTCCTAGTTCCTGTAGCAGGAATCTAAACAGAAAAGGATTTTAATCGACATGAAGATGAATTTGGAAAAATCATTTTTTATTTATTAGGAAATATGAAAGCACTTTTCTTTCATCACAAGTGTTTCTAAACGATTTACTTCAGGAACCAATACGCAATTTCGTGAGTAGCAATATTTCCACTGTTAATTTGTATTTTGATCATTTGCAATCTATTTTAATTTATTACTAAAATATCTTATAATTTAAAGCTACAACAATTCAACTGAGAAAATTGTGAAAGTTCACACCTTTTAAAATTTTAGGTCATTGCCATACAACTTTGAGGAAGAGTTCAATAACAGAACATTTATTTCCTGTGGAATATGTGTGAAGACTAAAGAGAATTCATAAGAAACAAGAAAATATCATTTGACACAATGGACGAATTAAATAGTAATGTTACCCACATATAGTTCAACTAATACTGCAGTTTTGTAAACAAACGAATAAGAAATATCCCTTTTCAAAATCGTATGAGAAGAAGAAGTTTTTTTTTAATTGATCTTATTATATGTGGATGAAAATTGTTTGATAAGCATTTCTTAAAAATTTTTAAGTATTTCCTAATATAAGAATGTAAGAATAATGTATTATATATTTTCATCAAAATTGTAATGGAACCATTATATTATATTTGCAAGTTAGAAGTCCTTTGATTATTGATGACAAACTTCTTACGAAGAAGTTAATTCCTGTCTTATGAATTGTTTCACCAATTTCAAAGTTACACAAAATAAGCTGACGAATAATTGTAATCATAAAAGTTTGTGAATTTTGCTGATCAAATTTTTTACCATTTCCAGACAATAATTTCACTTTCATGTATTGAATGCCTAAATAATGGACTAAAACAAGAGTGCAACAAATAAAAAGGAAATTTTCTTTATAATTCATTTAATATAGTTACATCAAAAGTTGAAGAAATTCATCAAAAATTTGTAGTCAAGTTTTCTTCAGCATTATCAATCTGTGTCATATAATTATCTCGGTTCCATCTTGAGCATTCTCAGAACATAAAACGGCAATTTCCTATTCTATAAAAATATTCATACATACAAAGGGATCAGATCCCTGAACTTGATATCCAGTTGAACGGTAACTTTTGTAAGAAAACACTGAGAAATATTAACTTAACATCATTTGTGCTGCAGTATATTAAGGTTTCTAATTTTTTTATTTTTCCTTTTGTTACATTCATCACCCTGTAAATTTTGATTTGCATACTTCATTATGTAAAAAATTCTGATTTTTAAAAACAAATTTAATTTTAATTTTAATTTAATTTCAGGCTCTATTTTCGCGCTAATTCATTATCGTCCTTGAAGAATGCACACAGATCGCGATGAATCGCTATACAGGCTGTGCTATCTCGAAAAAATCGCTATACAGGCTGTGCTTATGGAAAGCACTGATTTTCACCAGATTCTTTCTTCGAGAGATTTTCCGTCTGAATTTTTTATGGAAAAAGCACCCACTGCGAACCAATTAGAAAGTGGGATCTAATTTCGATAAAATGTCATACAGGGTGTGCGATTTACAATGAATTTGCGATCATGTGATATACGAGGTGCTCAATTCACAAGTTAATTTGATTTTTTTCGCGCAAATTCGAGTTTTTTGTGTTCCTTCGGTGTGTTTTGGTTCTGAATTCGATAAAATATATTCGATTCATATACAGTGTGTCAGATCTGAGTAGCGCTGACATTCACCAGAGTTTTTCTCTAGCTTTCGTGCTTTTCCGCGTAAGGGAGCTGATTACGATAAAATGTCATACAGGGTGTGCAATTTACAATGAGTTTACGATCGGGTGATATACAGGGTGTGCAATTTAAAAGTTCTTTCATTATTTTTTGCACGCTTTCGGTTTTTTGTGCTCCCTCGGGTTTTAAGCTTTCCTTCGAGTTTTTTTGCGCGCTTTCGTTGATTTTGTGCTCCTTCGAGGTTTTTGGGTTCCTTTGGATTTTTTTCGTTCTTCCGTGTTACTTTGGGTTCTTTCATGTTTTTTCGTATTTGGTCGGGTTCTTTCTTGGTGGAATACACTGAACTTGAAACGATAGAGTTGAAACGATATTCTTTCGGTTTCTTTTTTATGATATGAACACCCACTGCGAATCAATTATATACCGGGTGACCCATATCCATATTTCTTCAAGTTATCATGTTTTTCCACAAGTGGAGGCTAATTTCGATAAAATGGCATACAGGGTGTGCTATTTACAATGAATTTGCGATCATGTGATATACGGGGTGAGCACTTTACAGGTTCTACTGTTTTTTTGCGCGCTCTCAAGTTTATTGTGTTCCTTCGGAATTTTTTATGGAAAAGTTATTTTCGATTCATATACGGGGTGTTACATAGGAGCTCCATAGAATAATTTCGATATTTTCTTCGTGGTATCCACTGAACTCGAATAGATGGAGTTACAACGATATTATACTTTTGGTTTTTTTTTCACTGCTTATCAATTGTATACTGAGAGTCTCATATGCATTTTTCTTCAAGTTTTCTCGCTAATGGTAGCTGATTTCGACAAAATGTTATACAGGGTGTGCAATTTAGAAGTACTTTTGTTTTTTTGCGCGCTTTCGGTTTTTTTGTATTTCTCCGGGGTGTTTCGCGAGACTTCGAGTTTTTTTGCTCGCTTTCAAGTTATATGAATTCTTTCAGGTTTTTTTCAGGTTCCTTTGGATTTTTTGTGTTACTTGGGGTTCTTTCGTGTTTTCTCGCGTTGTTTCGTGTAATTTCGGTTTCTTTCGTGTAACTTCGGTTTCTTTCGTGTTTCTTCGGATTCTTCCGTGTTTTTTCGCGTTTCTTCGTGTTTTTTCCAGTACTTTCATGTTTTTTCGCTTTCAACGGGTTTTTTGACGTGTTTCGTGTTTCTGCGCGCTTCATTGATGTATGGGCCCTACTGATCTATGGTCTATATTGATCTATGGTCTATATTGATCTATGGGCCAATTGAACTACTGGCCTATTGAACTGCTCGCCTATTGAACTACTGGCCTATGGATCTACGGGCCTATTGATCTACCCGCTTACTAGTATAATATATGCCATTTAATTCGAAGGTTTTGATTAAATTAAGGATCTGCTATGATTTTCAGAAATAACCGGTGAATTGTTTCGCGGTTTAAATACGAATTTGGAGAAGAAAGAGATATATCCTTCTCTTATTAGTCCCGCCCCTTTTTTCAACGATAGAATTCTCAAGGTCATTGAATCGTTGACGAGAAAAAGGCCGGAGTGCTCCATCTTTGTAAGTTAATCTTTGCTATTAGTTGCTTTCTAGAGCGCGCGTCTTGTTGAGCTCAGTGTTCACTTCAAAATGACAAGTTGTTCAATAGCGATTTGTAAAAATTTAAGTGAAATTATTGAACCGTATGAAATAACCGCTATTATGAAAATATATATTTTGTTTTTATTTTTTTTATTCAATAAAATTAGTAAAGTCCTTCTCAGGTAAGGCGATACCAGCAAAATGGGAATTCATTTTTATATGGAGCATATTATAGATTCCAGTTCAAATTGCATAGGTATGAGTACCTATAGGCACTCATACATAAGAAAGGTCAGCTATACAAAATAAAGAGTGCTTCAAAGCAACGATGAGGCGGCACGAAGTTCGCCGGGTCAGCTAGTATTTGCATAATTTTCAAATATCTATTATGAAGGTACTTCAACAATCTCTATTGAATGGTTATACAGGGTGGCGTTTTGGAATGAATCACTCTGAATATTTTTTACAATAGCTGAAATGTAGGCACTAATCAAATAGGGAAACTAAGGGGTAGAAATATTTTGAGAAAGTCAAAATTGAATTAAACATGATACGTTAAGGAATATTATCGCATTTGCCTAAAAATTGCCTGAATGATTAATTGGGAAATTCCGTCCTGTAAAACTCATAATACACTATTGGATATGATTAGTTGAAATTAGTTCACAAATTCACGAATATATATTTAAAAGAAAGACACCTAGTTCCTTTGAACATTTGACTGACAACTTTCTGATAACTATGTAGTATGACAGACTCACGCGAATCATCCTGTGAATTTATGCTTAAATTACCTACGCATTCCTGAATTCAAAATGTGAGGTGTCTCGACATTTTTTATAATTTACTAATATATTGAATTTTATTCATTATACATTGTGAATTTAATTACCGTTATAAATATTAAACAATAATATCAGTCCCGCCATGTTGAAGTTAGCACTCCTTTCTTGTGGTCTGAAATTCATATACTTTATGTATCTTTCATCAGGATTGTTATCAACATATGGGACTATCATGTAGCGGAAACACTACACATTATGTACACATTAAGGGAACACAAAATATTGCTTATTCAAACTACTCTTTGTTAACAATATCTCTATTTCACAGCAACATTACATGGTCAAATAAATATTAAGAAGTAAACAGTAAAATTTCTATTAAACAAAAAACGAAAATCATCTCCAACAAAGACTAATGATAGAAATTATTAAGAACGATTGAGAAAATATACACTTTCGATTTCCTATTGATTTCGAAAAGCTTGAAAATGTGTCTATAATATGGATTTTCCATCCCATATTTGACTGAGTGAACGAATTATAATACACAATATCTGGCCATGACGTGTTGGGTGTGAATTCCAAAATAGCCGGATCTCCATTTCCGCAGGTGTAAACCAGAGAACGATTGAATTTTTTGAAACTTGGAAAATCATCATCCAATCTTCTATCTCGGTGTTCTGCATGATGTGCGAGACACAAAGGACCAGCTGAAAAATTACACAGGATGAGTAAGTTGTACCCGGTGTCATTTCCGGGTTTTATAGATAAAATAGGACGGAATCGTCTCTGTTGTTACAAAAGGTGAAGTATTTAGGAGACCGGGTACAAAAGTAACGGCGGGTTAAAAGTAACAAATGCTCTCTAGATTTATCCAATAGGCGTACACCGTTTTGCTGCTGTCAGGTGACAGCCGGGAGTGTCCCCCTCAATTGCATTTAGTTGCGCGTACGCCACGCGCTGTTAGGCTCTGTGACAGGACGCTACGAGAATTTACACATCAAAAGTAAGTTTCTTGACGTTTTCTTATTCAAAGTTTAGATAGTCTTAAAAGTAAGTAGGAATCTGAAAGTTTTTGTTAATCTATTCTGTAATAAAGTGATTACACATTGCGTAAATTCATTTTTGTGTAGCATGCTCCGATTTGAGGTTATTTTTTATGTTTTGACAAAAATGTGAACGGGTACAAAAGTAACGTAGGCCTATGGGTACAAAAGTAACATGTTACTTTTGTCCTCGTGGTGATTTAATTTTTAATTATTTTTTTAGTTGTATTTTTTTCAACAGAATGCCCCGTCAACGCATTAGAAAAACTGAACGAGGAACCACGCACACGGGAGTGTATCAGAAAACGGCTAAAGAGCATTTTAAAGATGCTGCAACCATTAGAGGCCTGGCAAAAAATATAATTTTTTCCATGTAACATTTTATACATTTATAAAAAAATTAAAAGCAGGAAATGCTACCGCTGTTGTGGGCTACCGTTGCGTCAACCCTGTTTTCACCAACGACGAAGAAATTAATCTACGCGACGACTTAATCGAGTGCTCAGCAGTTTATTTTGTGTTACCCCCAACTGAAGAACGTAAACTGGCATAGGAGTTAGCGCTTAAGAATGGAAAATCATTTCCTACAAACACGATACTCGAATGGCAGGTGAGAAATGGTTGACTGGTTTTTTAAAACGACACCCGAGCCTGTCTTTAAGATGTCCTCAAGCAACAAGTCTGTCGCGGGCATCAAGTTTCAACAAGCATAATGTGAGTAAATTTTTTGACATTTTGACATGCTGATGTTATGGATAGGTACCAATTTGAGCCAAAAGATATCTGGAACATGAACGAAACAGGGGTAACCACTGTCCAAAAACCTAGCAAAATTGTAGCCCAAAAAGGAATCAAACAAGTAGGTGTAGTAACATCGACAGAACGAGCAAGATTAGTAACTGTTGCTGTTGCCATCAATGCTCAAGGCGGACACATCCCACCCTTTTTCGTATTCCCACAAAAACGATTCCAAGACCACATGATCCGTGAGGGTCCTGTTGGACTGGTACTGGTACTGGAGCGGGCAATTCTAGTGGATGGATGGAAAATACAGAAGTTTATTTGTGTTATTAGTATATGATTAAGATTTTAAATAATTAATTTGTTGATTTAGCATGTATAATATTGTACTCATTACCCACCCCTTCGGCTTTCGACCCACAACGTGTTACTTTCGACCTGCCTATGTGGTCGAAAGTAACAAGTGGCAATTTTTTTTAAATTTCTATAATTCATATAAAACACAGTATAATGTGATAATTCGAGTTGCTAGAGTAAAGAACATAAACTGAATTTTTATATAGTTATATTAAATGAATGGCAATAGTAACACCCAGCCAGAAATCAAGATAAAAGTAGGTACAAAGTGTTACTTTTGTACCCGGTCTCCCCTATTTGTCAAGAATAACCAATACTTTTACTTAACAAGTAGCGTAATTTTTTATTATGTTTGCAGTTTTCTTGATATTCTACAAAAATATAAAATAGGAGAGCCTGTTTTCGAAAAACTAAGTTTCAACGACTGAAATGAATACATCAGTCATGAATAAAATGAATAAATCCATGTGAGTTAGTATAGCCCTTATAGAAATTTCAAAGTAAAATACAGATTATTTAAAATTTGTCACACTTTATCGCATTTGCAAGTACTGTGAGTTTTCACAATTTTACAGTGATATTATAATAATGGCTCCCTAGTTACACTCACCATAATTCGGTAAGATTTTTCACTGCACACGTATGAAATAAAAGGTCCATTCAAAATCAATACCGAATATATGAGAACTTCTCCGAAAAATTGATGAAGCATCATAAGAAATGAAAGATATGCACAACTGGTGAAGAGGTTATTTCTGAGGCGGTGCATAGCTTGTATTCGTAGCAGAAGGTAACAATTTGAGCATTGCTACGATAATTGATATTATTATTTTTCAAAAGGTTCCTTTGCAGATGATATCACATTACTTCTTTACTGGCAAAAAAAGTTGCAAATGTATCATTTTGAAAACAACATTTTACATTTTTTATCCAACATGGAGCGTCAAAGAACTCTTGATTTTTAAGGCCAAAACTCGTTAGATTTATTTTAGTCAGTTTACAATGATATTCTAATGAGCCATATCGATCTCACATATCTTCATTAAAAAAGGCGCACTGTAACCAAATACTGTAGATGGCGCAACAGACAACATAAACCTCATAATTTGCCGCCCTCTACAATATACCCAGAGAATGCTACACTCAATATTGTGCTCAGGAAATCCGCCAATCCATCACTGTGTCAGGTCTGATGTAATAGACGCTTTCCAGTCACCAATTAAGGTGTCTTTGGTGCGCTCCGATCGGCTGTAATCCTTGGTACTCAAGCTCCCCGGGATCACACGCATCCGACTAGAAAGACTATTGTTTCGTGGTGTTCTCATATATTTGTCTTTATTGTCCCAATATATTAAAAACAATAAGGAATATTTCTGTGGTAATCGATGGTTCGATACAGGTAACCACCGAAGGAGATCAAAAAACTTTGGGTCGGCGAGGGGTTTAGAAATGCGATATTTCGAGGTGGAAAGGGGAAGGCGATCTCGCGAGCGAAGCGAGCACCGTAAAGTTCATAAGACGGACTTTCGTTAGGTGCATTTCACAAGCCCTTACGACCACGCTAACATTTTCAAAAAAATTATCTAAAACAGCGATTTCCCGGTTTTTCGCGAAAGATGGTTCGGTATAATTGAAAAAGGCTTTTTCCACGGACACGATCGGGAAAAGCCGTTTTCATATTTGTACTCGCCGAGAATCGGACGTTTGGATAGGGCTATTCGTATCTCCCAATCGCAATTAAAAATATTCTAAATTAATTGCTGAAAATAGTTCACTTCGGCTCAAACACAAATTTTCAGATCATCAGTCACGTCCGACGTTCACAGAACATTGTCACATAATTTCAATTACAATTTTAATCCATACTCCGTATAATATTTTGAAAATTCTTCAATTCATATGATTCGTAAGATCCCTGGTGAGGTATTCTCTTATAGTTTAACAGTCTACGATGTGTATTTAAGAAATTCAAAAATTTACCCATCATAGAATCAGTTTTACAATCCCTAGCCAATTCATTTCACCCCTGTCGATTCCTACTCTGAAATGACAATTGTCGTTGACATTTTAATCTTATGTTTTGTAATCGCAACCAAACAATAAACAAATCAAAATGAATATTTCGCAGGTAGGCATTTGCAGATAGCAGATAATACTTTATTCGGGTTGTACATTTCAATTTTCACTCCACAAAGAAACTTAGGAACGACCGTGTAAAATTCATCGTGCTTGGTTGTATTTATTTATATAAATGAATCTATCAAAATATGACTACCTATATTCATCATTCGTAATCAATGGATATTTTCATAAAAACCTTTTTGCAGGTAGGATTTCCTCACATATAGTGTAATCTTTCTTTTAATTCAGTTCAAACGGCCTCAGAAATCACAGAGAAACGAACTATATTTCTAAAATAGTGTTTTTAAAATTCCATTCCTTCAATTTTCATCTAACGTAATCTTGACATTTCTGTTTCGTTCGGGCAGTAGAAACCCATTTTCATTTCCAAGAAGAGAGATAAGACCGAAATTTTCCGTTTTGAAAGTCGAGAATTATTCCATTCTGTCACAATTTCCACAAAGAAACCCGAACGGGTTTCGAATTGAATCGTCTTGAAAACATAGACCTTGCGGCAATTGTATAGAATCACAGAATAAATCCGTTCCACTCGGTTTATGCGGGAACAACTGGAAATTGAGTAGCCTCTATTTATGTGCACATCTTTAGAGCTTTATCGAATAATAATAATTTTTTTATTCAACTTTAGTAAAATTCACGGAGGGTGAATCGATGCTGGAGTTGAATTAATATTATCTCGGTTTTTTTTTTTTTAAAGCACCCACTGCGAATCAATTATATAGTGGGTGTCCCATATGCGTTGCCTATTATTAACAAATACTTTCCATCGAGTTATTTCGGCTGTTTCTGCTTACGGGTTCTTAATTCGACAAAATATTTTCGATTCATATACAGGGTGTCACATCTGAGTTGCGCATTCCTAGCGCTGAGTTTCACCTTCCTAGCGCTGAGTTTCACCAGAGTTTTCGTGTTTTTCCGCGTACGGGAGCTAGATCAATAAAATGTCATAAAGGGTGTGCGATTTATATATTCTTTTGGTATTTTTTGCGCTCTTTCTGGTTTTTTTGTCCACCTTCGGGGTTTTTCGCCTTCCTTTGTGTTTTTTTACGCCCTTTCGGTTTTTTGCGCTCCTTCGGGTTTTTTCGGATTTTTTCTTACGTTCTTTTTCGTGTTACTTCTTTCATGTTCATTCGTGTTTTTCGCGTTCTTTCGTGTTCCATCGGGTTCTTTCGTGTTTCTTCCAGTTCTTTCATATTTTTCGCTTCTCGACGGGTCCTTTTTTTTTCGCGTTCTTTCGAGTTTTTCGGGTTCCTTTGCGCTTCTTCGTGTTTCGATCTTTCGTGTTTCTCTCTCGCGTTCTTTCGTGTTACTTCGGGTTCTTTCGTGTTTCTTCGGTCCTTTCATCTTTTTTCTCTGCGTTCTTTCGTGTTTTCTTCTTTCGTGTTTCTTCAGGTTTTTTCGCTTTCGTGTTATTTTTCGTGTTTTTCGCGTTTCTTCGTGTTTCTTCCAGTTCTTTCATGTTTTTTCTCTTTCGACGGATTTTTTTGCGTTCCTTCAGGTTTTCTTGGGTTCCTTTGAGATTTTTGCGATCTTTCGTATTTCTTCCGATTTTTTTATTTCTTAGTTTCTTCGCTTTCTTTCGTGTTTTTCGCGTTCTTTCGTTTTGTTTCTTCGGGTCCTTTCGTGTTTTCTCGCGTTCTTTCGTGTTTTTTCGCGTTCTTTCGTGTTTCTTCCAGTTCTTTCGTGTTTTTCGCTTTCAACTTTCAACGGTTTTTTATTTCGCGTTCCTTCGAGTTTTTTCGGTTCCTTTGGGCTTTTTGCGTTCTTTCGTGTTTCTTTGCTTTCAACGGATTTTTTTCTTCCAGTTCTTTCGTGTTTCGTATTTTTGTTTCGTGTTTCTGTGCGCTTTATTGATCTATGGGCCACATTTATCTATGGTCTATATTGATCTATGGGCTTATGGATCTACTGGCCTATATTGATCTACGGGCTTTTTGATCTACAGGCTTATGGATCTACTGGCTTACTAGTGCTATTTATAAATCAAGTGTATCATAGATTTTCTCAGAGTGTGTTATGTCATTGTACTATGTTATATTGACTTCAACATTACGCAAAAGTTTCATGACATTATTAATTCCATTTGAAGTATGTGTTTACTTCAGATTTGGTGTTGCAACTATACAGGGTCTTTCACGAGGAACCTCACCCATATTTATACGGGAAACTACTGAACGTATTTTCATGAAATTCAGCACTTATTGATATTTCACGATGCTGATGAAACCTACAATATTTTCAAGGCATGAGCACCTCCGGTTTTTCCAGAAATGATGTCAACTTCCGTTTTTCAAATTATAACACCATTTTTTTATTACAGAAATAGATTCCTTAAAAAATTTTAAGTTATTTTGATGTAACATTTTTCAGTTTTGGTTGGAATATTCTCTCTGAGCGGGAAAGTTCGAAAAAAAAATCGAAAATAGAGCTTCGCTGAAACAAGAATAACTTCGAGGTTTTTGGATGGAAAATTTTCATTTTTGGGGTTTTCAAGATGTAAGATTGATGTATCCACTTTAAAAATCGAAATCGCGATTCATGATACAGGGGGTGATGAAATCGCTTTCAAAGTTAGGGATGAAAAAATCGTGAAAAATCAATTTTTTTTCAAATTAGAACCCCATTTTTTTATGGCAGATGTTGAATCTACGTTAAAAAATAATGTGAGTGTATGCGTCACTCCCTTGCCCTAAAGTGAATATTTTCTGAGTTATTCACAAAAAACTATTTTTCGTCTTGAATTTTCAGCTATTTCTATTCCCTTCACGTCAAAAAGATGAAATTTTCAGGAACTGTCAATTATATCAATTAAATTCACAATGGAAATCGAGAAAGACAGACAACTTCCACTCTTAGATGTACTCGTACATAAACAAAATGGAATTCCAAGAACCACTGTGTATAAAAAGCCAACGAACATAGGACAATATCTACACTTTGATTCAAACCACCAACTAAACACTAAATTGGGAGTAGCAAAATGTTTATTTGATAGAGCAATAAATATTTGTTGCACTGAAGAAGACCAAAATCAAGAAATAAAAAACATCTCGAAAACTCTAAGAAGCAATGGCTACCCCAAAAAGATATTAGAAAAAGCTAGACGAACAAGAGAAAGTCAACCTGAACCAACAGATATAAATCAGACCATTAAAACCGTAATTCCTTATGTAAAAGGTTTGTCGGAGAAAATGAGAAGAATTGGAAATAGATATAACATAACGACTGCATTCAAAACTCAAGACACTATCAGAGCTAAACTTACAAAAGTTAAGCTTAATAATGAGACACAAAGGACAAAGTACTGCATATATGAATTACCTTGCGAGTGCGGAAGATATTACATCGGAGAAACTAAACGCCCTCTGAATGTACGAATAAAAGAACATCAGAAGCTTCTACGAGTACTAGACAGCGACAAATCCAGGTTGGTCCAACATGCTGTAGATGAGAATCATCTGCCAGAAGTTTGGACGCCGATAGTTCGATCCAACTTAAAAAGATCATCATATCACAGATGAGTATATAACATCGTTCATTTTCTTTCATGGCTTCTGTCAATATTGACTTTTTGAAAATTGATAATTTTCGAAAGGTTTTTCACTTTTCCTCCTTGATAAAGATAGAAGATGTTTATCCGTCGGAAAACATTACATCCACAATAGATGATGGTAATAGCCCAAACAATCATTCGTCATCAAATATATTGAAATTATTCAGATTTTTTATTATTCCTGTTTCCAAGAAAACAAAAACATCAACATAATATTTTATAGTATTAACGTTAACCAACAATTCCTCGAAATGTTTTTGAATACTTCTTATATTGAAATGAATAATTCCTATGCCATTTCCATTATCCCTTGCTACTCCTTGAAAGTCTTGAAAACTATTACATATTTTTGTATTTATCCCCTTCACATCCAAAAAGAATATATACATCCAAAATATTCAGGAAGTCTTCTATTATTTGATTCTCTGAAAGTCCCACCCCATATTTTACTAATTCAAAAAAATAAATAAAAAAAAATAACCATCCCCAGTACCAAGAATCCAAATAAATGGGAAGCACCAAGCAATTAAAATTCATTCCAGAAAAACAAATTTTATCATACCCCTCCCTAAAACAAATGTAGCTTAACTTTCTATAGTGAAACATGAAACAATTAAAATGGAGCTAGCCTACATAGTATCATTCACAATTGGTCATGAAATTTTTATTATTTATTTTTTGTTCCTTATTATTTACGATTGCATAAATTTTTCCATCACGAGTCCATACATTTCTAATCCCAAACTTTTCAATCAATGTATTCATCTGCATTACTGTTCTCGAAGTTAGATCTTCTCTCAGAACTATCCCAGTACCCTTGAGTGGCCTTTTTTTTTTCAAAAATTTTCTGTTTGATCTTCTCGTTAAACAGTCTTACGAAAACACCTCTCTTCTTTCCGGCCTCCCTTTTGCCGATTCGGTAACAAGCAGGTATATATATATCATCCGCAGAAAGTTCGAGAGACATTCTCAAATTTAAAATTTCTCTCAGTACTTCACCAGTTTCTTCATTGGGTTTTTCTTTCTAACCAAAAACTCTCAAGTTACACGATCTGTTCACTTGATCCATTTCGTCCATTCTATCCTGCATGTATTCTTTATCTTGTTTGAAAAGTGTTAGTTCATCACGCAAGAATTTAATTCATTTTCCATTCTTTCATTAAGTGCATTGTAGTTTCGTTTGACATCATTTATTGTTGTTTCCATCTGCTGGACCGTCCGGTCGATTGTTGACGTTTCTGCTTCGGTAACCTTGTCCACAATATATTTTATAAGGGATTCATTTCTTATTATACTATTTACCGCGGATTGAATTTCTTCTCGAATTTCCGTCGTTATAACCATGTTTGGAGCTCTTGTTCAACCGAACAGAGTGCCTATTATTTTACCCTAATGTCTGTAATTTTGGAATATCGAGCCGAAAATGGTCTCAATCGATTGGGTTCGACTCCCTGATGAAGAATTCGTGGCGAAAGTTGAGTCTGTCCGGCCGGCCGGCCGTATCCTCTCTAGCATCCAAAAGGAATCAGCTAGAGTTTTCATATTTTCAGAATAGGTTAATTGTCCAAATATCTCGGTCAAGTTCGTTATTGGGCCAAATCCGTCGGATGGTTCCGTAGTTATGAGCATCTGAAATTTTGTTTCCTCAATAAATACTAGAATATCCATCCGATCAAATTGATACTTGAAATATTGTTGAGGGAGGCTGCAACAAAATAGCTCGCAAAATTTCGCAGAAATCGTCTCGCTACAAAATTTTTAAAAAATTCCAAAAAAAAAATTTTTTTAATCCTCACTATCTCATAAGATATTTTTCAGACTTCAATAAAAATAAATGAATATATATTGAGGTGATCGATATCTTACTTATCCTCAAATTTTATTATCGTAGCTCTTTTCCATCTGAAGATATGATCATTTTTTTAATTCACTCAAGAGAAAACAGAAATGACATACGTCCCGATGATTTTCTTCGAACGATGGCCATCACAGATCGATATTCGGTTGACAAATGCCGAACTCTTTAATCAGTGTCATTTAGCATAATATTAATCAAAATTTTTCATAACGGGAAATCATAGAGATAGAATTCAATCTCGATGAAATAATATACGTTGTCAAAATTCAGAAGAGCACTAACATAAGTTTTTGGGAAAAGGGAATTATAGCTTCGAACAAAACTTGCGGAAAATTATGAGTAGTTATTTTTAATTTGACATATAGGTTTGTTCATTCATTAGGCGTTCATATTTCATCACAATTTCCCATAGTACGGGAAAAGACTATTATTCACGTGATCAGAGTGCTTATAGATTTGTTATGGTTTGAATATTTACTCGCAAGTAGCTCAACAAGAGGGCCAAAGCAATCTAACCTCACGTCAGTGCTTTTGAATTTTTTTGTAATTAATCTTAGATGAAAACACAGCCGAAATAATGGTGTTCACTAGTTTTCGACGGATTTTGCTCTTGTTTATATAAAATTATTTATTATTACTACGGGAGCTCAGAGTTCAGATGTTCACACACTACGTTCCATCTGTCGAATGTCGACTTGACCGAGATATTCGGACAATTAACCTATTCTGAAAATATGTAAACTCTGTTTTGGATGCTAGAGAGGATACGGCCGGCCGGACAGACTCAATTTTCGCCACGGATTCTTCATCAGGGAGTCGAACTCAATTGACTGAGACAATTTTCGGCTCGATATTCCAAAATTACAGACATTCGAGCAAAATGATTAGCACTCTGTTCGGGTGAACAAGAGCGCCAAAAATGTTGGAAAATTAACTTCATCACAGTTTTTTATTGCCTATATTCCAAAGTAATCTAATTAGATTGATTTTTTCAGTCCTGGCTCCTCTGCGAATATTTTTTCTATTTTATTCCTTATGATCGAAATAATTGATAATAATATTATTGAAATTATTAAAGAACGACACACATTACAACACATTTTCAATCAAATTTTGTTTCTTCCTTATGTGTGACGTTGGAAATATTTCAGATTTTAAATAAATTCATGGTAAGCGCAAAAAAAAGTGAAAATTAGCTAAAAGCGTAGATAAATACTCGTTAACTTGAAGATTGGAGACAGAGATTAAGAATAGGTATTACTACATGGTTATTTCTATAATGTTCGTTCCTATTGGAAGACGTTACTTCTATCATTATGAATTATTTAGTTTTATGTTGACATTGGAGGTTTCATTTTTGCATGCTAGTATGAAAATGAAAAATGTTTCAATACTTCCCTACTGAATATTTACCTGAAGTTGGTCTTGGCCTTCCTCTTCTTGAATATTCAATTCCAGCTAAAACTCTAATTTTAGATTGTTGTTCGTCAGTTAACTTGTCAAATCCACCATGTGGCTCGTCTGTAATTATCAGAGGATGGTACAATTCGGCCTTATGAGGATCATTGCCACCATAAACTTTGAAAGCGTAGGTCAATCCTCTTCTCAGCCATATTTCAGGAACCAGCATTCCGTTAACGTACCATGCAAGTGCGGTCGATGGCTGACCTGAAAATTGAACGTGGAATGTTCTGAAATTCGAAAAGAAAACACTGCGAAATCAAAGTTATTTATGTTTGGAAAAAGATTTTCGAGTGAATTTTGCACTGTAAAATAAATATTCATTAACTAGTCTGACATTGTCTAGTCTTGACGATGACTATTCAATACGATTGGTATAATTAGGAGAAAAGTGTATTTATTACTCAATTGCTATATGATACACAATATTCTCTGCCTTTTTTCCGTAATCATTTACAAATAATTATGTTTTCCGAAAAAAATTATTTACCAAGTGTAATTAGTTCTTGTACAACAGCACTTGACGTGTAGAGTCCAATTTTATTTGCAATGTAATATAATTCGGCAAAGTTTCGGGCAGTGCCCTTTTAAAAGCCTGTAAAAAACATTATACACAACGTAAAATCAAACAAACAATCTATAAGCATCGTAAACTGAAAAGTATTTTGTTGAATATATAATTCTTATAATACCTCCGAAAATAATTTATTTTATCCCATTTTGACGTTTAAGGACGACAATATTCAACCCATGGTAATAAGGGTAAATTGACGTTTATCCACTGAGTGAATTAAAATTTTTTTAATTAAATAATTAAAATTTCAAGTTATTTTGATGTAACATTTTTCAGTTTTGGTTAGAAAATTCTCTCTGAGCGGGAAAATTCGAAAAAAAATCGAAAATAGAGCTCCGCTGAAAGAAGACTAACTTCGAGGTTTTTGGATGAAAAATTTTTATTTTTGGGATTTTTCAAGATGTAAGATTGATGTATCCACTTTAAAAATCGAAATCGCGATTCATGATACAGGGGGTGAATGTTTTACATTCTTTTCTTTTAATGATAGATATCATTAATTACATCTGTCAAATTCCTCTTTATTCAGTAGCATTTTGTGTTTACTATTAATTTGGTGATAATTCGTATTAAGTTATAAAATCGATCACTATGCCTAATTTTACCAATGAAGATTATTTAAATCTCATTCTACTTCATGGAGAATGTAATAAAGTTATAGATAGAACGATTCGGCTGTTTATTGAGAGGTTTCCTGACCGACCCAGAACAACGAGAGGTTCATTAACAGAACCATGACAAACTTGAGAAATGTCGGATCTTTCGTTAAGAAAACTATACACAGAGAAAAAAGTGTAGTAGAAGATTAAAGTTCTTGCATATTTTCGTGTGAATCCTCAAAATTCTCTCAAAAATGCCGAGATTGCTCTGGGATTATCTCAATCGAGTGTTTGGAGAATATTGAAAAAATATAAATGCACCAATATAAATTCAATAGGGTACAGCATTTGAAGGAAACTGATTTCGTCAGGAGAACAGAGTTTTGCGAAGCTATGATGATTCGATTTCAAGAGAATGAAAACTTTTTCCACTGTATAATTTGGACAGATGAATCTAAATTCACAAAGAATGGTTCTTTCAATAGGCATAACAGTCATTATTGTGATGAAGAGAATAAGCACCACTTCAGACAATGGAACTTTCAAGAGACCTGGAGTTTCAATGTTTTTTGCGCCATCAAAAATAATGCAATTCAAGATGTTCACATTTATGATGGGACTTTAACTGGTAAGATAGAACACTACACATCTTTGCATTATTTAAAGAATGTTCTCCCTTAGGAGATAGATATTCTGACACATTGAGCCGCTAGTACATAATGACTTATCGTATCAACAAGATGGCGCGCCTCCACACAACTCACTCAATGTGTCAAATATCCTATACAGGCTATTTGAAGATCGATGGTTGGCGAACAATGGTCCACATCTTTGGCCACCACGTTCTCCCGATTTAACTCCTTTAGAGTATTATGTTTGAGGTAGGATGAAAAATATTGTCTACTCAACTCCCCTGACTGATAAAGAGGACTGCATAGAACGAGTCAGAAATGCGTTCAGGTTTGTTTAGATTTTTAGATTCATAGTTTTGAAACTCAATTTGGTTTTTAAACACTTTTGCAGGGTTTTGGGGTTCTAATTTGAAAAAAATTGATTTTTCACGATTTTGTCATCCCTAACTTTGAAAGCGATTTTTTCACCCCCTGTATCATGAATAGCAATTTCGATTTTTAAAGTTTACATCTTGAAAAAGGCCAAAAATGAAAATTTTCCATCCAAAAACCTCGAAGTTATTCTTGTTTCAGCGGAGCTCTATTTTCGATATTTTTTTCGAATTTTCCCGCTCAGAGAGAATGTTCCAACCAAAACTGAAAAATGTTACATCAAAATAACTTGAAATTTTCTAAGGAATCTATTTCTGCAATAAAAAAATGGAGTTCTAATTTGAAAAACGGAAGTTGACGCAGTGGCGGCTTGTCCTATGAGGCAGGTGAGGCAGTGCCTCATCAAAAAAATTCTGAATCGTATATTTCTTCATTCCCTTTCATCATCACTTTTTTCCTCAATATTTTTCCCAATCTCACGTTCCTTGTATATTCATAATAAATCAAATCCTCTTTGACTTAACGGTTGGAGGCATGCCTAACTCAGGCTTCTTTGACTGAATTAGCGTGTTATCTACTTCGATGACCTCAGAGAACGTAATGGAAATTCTAGGATTAATCCGAGGCTGGCCTCTGCGCGATCTTAGCCGATCTGAGATCGTTTCGTTTCTGCGATGTCCAGAGGGTTATCTGCTTCGAAGCGGTGAGAACATATCTACAGCTTTGAAGGCGGCTTCTCGAGGAATTAGAGGCCGGCCTCAGGATTTTATTCGAGTTAATCGGGAAGCGGGAAATAGAGAAATAGGGTTAGTTCACTTTGTCGTTATTTAGTGGTATCGTGTTTGCTGTGTATCGCGTATGATTATAATCTTTTTCAGGTGAATTTTTTCTGAAATATAAATCTTTTTCATCGAAAGTGACTAACAGATCGCGAAATGGATTCAACGGGACCTAGTAATAGTAAATCTTTTGAAATTCCTAAGGAACATATTCGGTGTACTTGTGATATTGTTAATTTTTCAATAAATAAGCAACATTTTTCGACTCATTCGTATAATGATAAATCATATTTAATTAAGGAAGCTAAGCGACCTGTTCCAGATTTGAGTAAATCTCTAGTGTTTAGTGGTGGGGTCGGTAAATCAAATCGGGGATTCCAAAATACGTGGTATGACAAGTACGACTGGCTTACTGGAAGTATTACTTTGAAAAAAATATTTTGTTGACCGTGCATTTTATTCTCAGCAACTAATGGAAATTCCGACAGAGTTTGGTCGAAAAGTGGTTTTAGTGATTTGAAAAATTTATCTCGGGGTCTATCGCTACACAATTAAAGTGCTCAGCATATTTCATCTAATTGCAAGCTTACCGTTATGAGAAAGCAAAAACAAAATATCGCCACAGCAATAGATAATGCGCGTCAAATGGAAATTGAAAATTTCAATGCTAGATTCCAAGAAAATCGACAAATTCTAAGAAGTTTAATAGATATTACGATGCACCTCTGTATGCAAGAGTTACCTTTTAGGGGGCACGATGAATCGAATGAGTCTTTAAATCACGGAAATTTCAAAGAATTGGTAGTTCTTGTTAGTAAATTTGTCACGAATTTAAAAACCGTTTTTGAAAATGTCACCAACAGTAAATCGGTCATTTCTGGTACATCTAAAACCATTCAAAATGAATTAATTGATTCGGTTGCTTTTGTTGTGAATAAACAAATCGAGGACGAAATATATATTACATTATTAACTTTTTTTTCATATGTGCCTCACCATACTATATTGTCACGAACCGCCACTGAGTTGACGTCATTTCCGGAAAAACCGGAGGTGCTCATGCCTTGAAAATATTTTAGATTTCATCAGCATCGTGAAATACTTATAAGTGCTGAATTTCATGAAAATACACTCAGTAGTTTCCAGTATAAATATGGGTGAGGTTCCTTGTGAAAGACCCTGTATAGGTATTTAATTTGAATGTTTGTGAGCTATTTTGACGTAGCTTTAGGATTTCAAGATATCTTCTATTTTTTCAGATAGTGAAGGTACGTTAGTATCGGTATGAATGTGATCGGATCTTTTTTTATTTTGTGAATTTTCGGTGTTGTATAATATATAGGTACGTTTTTGGCGCTCTTGTTCACCGGAACAGAGTGCCTATCATTTTGCCCGAATGTCTGTAATTTTGGAATATCGAGCCGAAAATGGTCTCAATCGATTGGCAGCAAATTAAATTTCCACCTACCATGTTTCAATTCGAGAAAAGTTTCAGTTTTTGAATGTGAAAGAGCTAGAACGAATATCCTGCGTAAAGCTTCAATAAATTTAATGTGTAATAACTTATATACAGGGTGCTCGGCACATGGACCGTCAAATTTTTTTGGGGCGTTGGTAGGGTCATTTGCTACTTTTTCAGTCTTGGAACCTGGGTCCTTAGTATTACGGTTACGGAGGTATGATTTTTTTATTAGGTTTTTCTAAATTACCCAAAATGTACCCTTCGAAGCCCCATAACTTTTTTTGTGTATGCTTTTACATTCATTTTTTTTATTGTATTATGGCATATGGCCATATGCCATCACCATATCAGCATACTCAGCGTTGGTGAAATTAGGCATATCAACAACCACAATTAAAACAACAGTAGCAAAAAGTCGATAAAAGTAACAAAAACAAAAAAATACAAATTAAAAAAACTGAACAACGCGGCACAGACACTTCCAATAGCAGAGACAGTTAAATCTCGAATGACGGTAGGGTCAAGTTAGCGGCGACTAACCCAATCCAACCTAAGGACAGAAATAGTAATAATAATTCACACGCATCTAAAACGGGCAGGTAAAATTTCCTTGCTCGCTGTGTTGTGTCGAAATCCGTACTTTTATTTAGGTGCGACTTTCTTCACTCTTCTGACTAAAACCTTATTTGCAGTATTTTTTTTTTTGACTTACGTAAATAGCATATGGTTAGCAACGTTATAAACCAAAGAACATTTTAAAATAAAACTAAGTTTGTAATAGCTGTAACTTTTTTTTAAATTTCAATAGGAGTGGAGATGTTTTCATACTTTCATAATTTTTTTTTAATAAAAGGCCCACGTGTTAATTTTGTGGTGTTATCTGTAACAATAAATACGTTTTTTTTTAAAACACACTCATGTAGACTTAATACAATAAAAAAATGCATGTAAAAGCACACGCAAAAAAATTTATGGGACTTCGAAGGGTACATTTTGGGTAATTTAGAAAAACCTAATAAAAAAATCATACCTCCGTAACCGTAATACTAAGGACCCAGGTTCCAAGACTGAAAAAGTAGCAAATGATCCTACCAACGCCCCAAAAAAATTTGACGGTCCATGTGCCGAACACCCTGTATATTATAGTAGCTGTACCTGTTGTGATATTTTTTCGTGCTCAGAACAAACTTTTATGAAAATTGCACTTGAACATCTGCCCGATTTATACGAAAATTTCGATTTTCGAATATGTATGTAGGTGGTTATGAAGCAGTTATTCTTTATGGTAACATTTATATCCCTGTATGGTGACTTGTCCTGTAAATTGATTTTCTATTTGACAATACAGCTATTATTATTATTATTAGAAATTTGGTTTTCAATATTAAAAACAGACTAAATTATGTGGGAAGAGAGTGATAACATTCGATATTTACTGACAAAAAAATTGTAGTTATGATTTGAAGATGACGAATGAGGAAAGCATTCAATTTCTAAAATCAATTCACCTCTCCAAATTCAGTAAACAGTCGATGCAGGAATTTTTGCGCGCTTGTTCCTAGTTGAACAGCGAGCTATCGTTTGTTCAAATGATGGTAACTTTCGAATCTCGAGCCGAAAATAATGAATCAGTTGGATTCGACTGCCTGATGAAGAATCCGTGGTCAATCTTGAATATGTTCTGCCATATATTCTCTTTCTATCGCAGCAGATGAGGTAGAGTTCTCATATTTTCAGAATAGGTTGATTGCCCATTGTCCAAATATCTGGGCCAAAAACGTCGGATAGTTCAGCATTAACTATGCATTTGGAATCACGTTTCCTCAACATTTCCTAACATATCCATCAGATGAACTTCTCTATGATAAAAAATTTTTTGATTAATAATACGTCTGTGCTTTTCTGAATTTTGACAACGTCATCGACATCGAATTCTACCTCTATGAATTCTATGAAAATGTTGATTGATATTACGCCAACTGACACTGATATCTAGGTCCGCAAGTTGTCAAACGAATATCGATCTGTGAGGGCAAATCTTTCAATGACAAAGCTCGGACTTCATGACATTTCTATTTTTCTCTTGAGTAAATGAAAAAAATGATCATATCTTCAGAAGGGGAAAAGCTACGACAATGAAATTTGAGGATGAGTAAGATATCGGTAACCTCAATATATATTTAATTTATTTAAATCTAAATGAAGTCTTAGGAGATATTGAGTATTGAAAAATTTTTTTGAGAATTCTTCAAAAATTTTCTAGCTTGACGATTTCTGCGAAATTTTGCAAGCCGTTTCGTTTCTGCCTCCCTCAATAACATTCCAAGTATCAACTTGATCGGATGGATATTCTAGTAGTTATTGAGGAAACAAAATTTTAGATGCTCATAACTACTGAATAATCCGACGGATTTGGCCCAATAACGAACTTGACCGAGATATTTGGACAATTAACCTATTCTAAAAATATGAAAACTCTAGCTGATTTCTTTTGGATGCTAGAGAGGATACGGACGGCCCGGACAGACTCAACTTTCGCCACGAATTCTTCATCAGGGAGTCGAACCCAATCGATTGAGACCATTTTCGGCTCGATATTCCAAAATTACAGACATTCGGGCAAAATGATAGGCATTCTGTTCGGGTGAACAAGAGCGCCAAAAATTCAGATTTTGTGGTGAATGAAAGACAAAAATTGTTCAGTGGTTAGTTTTACCTAAAGTGTTTAGTGGTGTAACCATAGACTGAAGAAATTCCCCCAACCTTTTGTAGAAATACTATTTTATTGTAAAAGATATAAAGTATGGCAACATTGAAAATATCACATTATGGGGTAATTTCAGCACAGAATTGGATTTGTAGAAATCAGAAGATTTAGACAAAATTTTATCGATTTAATTCCTTTTAACTCCGAATATACCAAAAATGGTGCAATTTAGGAAAAATGATAAGGAATGACCTCATCTGCTAAAATGACTAACCATTGTACAAAGTACAAGAGATTGACAGTTCAAGTTATATTTGTTTTTCACACAATTTAACCAATCTCTAGAGTAGTGGTGAGAAAACCAGGAGAAATGAGATAGATCTCTTGATGCCAGAATATGTATGACTGTCATCAAAAACC
The DNA here is from genome assembly GCA_030674115.1 of Micraspis discolor. Taxonomy (NCBI): domain Eukaryota; kingdom Metazoa; phylum Arthropoda; class Insecta; order Coleoptera; family Coccinellidae; genus Micraspis; species Micraspis discolor. The sequence continues at coordinate 1,119,116 of JARTUT010000445.1, read as the reverse complement.
TTCTACAAGAAACCATTTCTATTGATTTTTTTGTATGAACAATATTGTGGATAATGCAATTTTTTTATAAAATTTCAACACCCTATATGTTTTAAACAGGGCCAAGTTTGGAAAAAACTGGTTCTTTTGATCTAAAGAACATATGGTTAAAATTAACGCAGTGGTCAGAGACTCACCCTGTATATTAATCAACTTAAACCCTGCATATCAATTATTTATTGGACCTAATATACCTATCATAACTGATAATTATACCTGTCAATCCCTGGTAACCTCTTCGGCCGCCCGAAGGACCGAGATAAGCGTTGAACACTCTGGATGCCTTGCCATCAAGTTCACCTTTATTCCATATTTCGGTTTGGTTTTTTTTGCCAGTCTCATCTCTTGTAAATGCAAAGCAATTGTTCCTTGGTTCTTTAGGGTTCACCAGTATCGAAATGTTCGCTTTGGGATATTTGTCATGGAATGCAGGCTCCTTATTCTTGTCTAATTTCCCAAGTGCCCATATAACATACAGAGGTTTATCAGTTATGTATTCCTTGTCTCCACTATCAGCTAGAAAGAAATCAATGAATTATTCCGGATGGTTCAGAAAAAAGAGCGCAAAAATGCTCCTAGATACTAAATTTTCAGATACATAAACCAATAGCTAATATTTTTGGTAACTTCGAGATCCTTCAGAGCATGAAACACTCACCAAGAATAGTTGTTCCTTGCTCTAAAGTATCTCGAAGGTAGTCACACGGTCAAACGCCTGATCTACAGATCAAATGACCCCTTTCGAATTGTATAGGACTATAGAAGCGTCTCAGTTCTAGGACAATCAGGTTAACGTAACTGGCGAAATAAAATTTCGATTGAGAGTAGCTATATTAATTTGACAGATTGATAGTGCTTCGATTTGATTAAGATGTCAAGAATAAAGGTGTATTGACTGATTCGATTTTGTTTTATAGGTTTGGCGACAAGAAGACTCTTTCCTCCGCTTTTCACACAGTTTCAGTTTAGCAATTTAGATTTGAAAATTTCAGGTGAAATACAGCATTTTAGTGAATCCTATTTAACAAGAAAAAATAATGCGAAGTGCATACACCATTTCTTTAGACATTCGAAATTTATTCAGCAATAATTTTATTTTTTTGAAATTTATGTTCAACTTTTGAGTTGGATTCTTTACAAAAGCGTGTGTTTTTAGTTCTTCGGAATTATTATTCATTTTTAATTTTTAGTTAGTCTTTTTAATTCAGAAAAACAAGATTGTAGATCTGCCACTTATAGTTTATCGTGCTTTCATTCGAAGCTAAGAAAAATTGAGAAATATCGATTAGTTAATTGCACACCCTGTATATCAATCGATAACATTGTATTACCAAATGAGACATCCTGTAAGCAGCACAACCCGAAAACTTGCAAAAAGCACGAAAGAGCTAAATTAGAAGTAGGTAGTAGGTAGAAAGAGCTCAAATAGAAGTAGGTAGTAGGAATATGCACCCTGTATATAATGTCATAAACCATAAACTATTGACGCAATGCCAATGGTGTCGATTATACAATTCAATTAATGATTTTCAATGGTAAAATGAGGTATTATAAATTGCACACCCTGTATATTATTAAAAAATTTCCGCCTTGGTGAATATCCCTTAAATTGATAAAAATGAAAACGTACTCAGAACCCCCTTTCATTCGAAGCTAAGAAGAATTGAGAACTAACGATTTCTAATTTGCACACCCTGATCGATAATATTGTGTTATCAAATGAGACATCCTATAAGCAGAAAAACTCTAAAACTTGTGAAAAGCATAAAAAAACTCAAATGAAAGTAGGTATATGCAAGCATATGGGACACCCTGTATATGAATCGATAACATTTATTGAAATTATGTCCCGTACGCAGAAACCCTCGAAAAATTGCAAAAAACACGAAAAAGTGCTGATAAAATTGGCTGCTAGGAATATGAACCAGTATAGCTCACCCTGTAAATGCATCGAAACCATTTTTTTTTGAATTTTTAAGATTCCTGACGCAGAAAACCCGAAACATTTTGAAAAAACAGGAAAGAAGAGGTGTTCAATATGCTCTCTCTCTCTCTCCAAGGTCTGCATACATTTTTCTGTAACGACGCATTCTGTAGCCAACTTCAGAGAGTCACAGACAAACAAGCTAACATACAGCTTACAAAAGCGGAGACAACAGGACATGCAATCAAGCTAGGAAAATATGGCTTAAAGTGAAAATAGCACCAATTTGGCTTGAAAAATCAGTGTCGGATTTTGAGAATTTAAAATCCGATGAATGTTCTGCTTAGTTTCTCATAGAAAAATACTTGAAGGGTATGGGTGACATTTACCTCATTCATTTAAACCAAGTAGTATTTCATTCAGACACACAAAACCGATAGAAAATTTTCAAATGTTAAAATTCTACTTTAATCGCGTAATACTATATCGGAACTGATCCAATTTTAGTTGAATGATCTCTCCACTATTCTCCCTCGATGCTCATATTACTTCTCAATATTCTATGTTCGGTTGCCCATAATAATCATGCATTCACATTGGATAAAATAGAAAGAAATCGTGCTTTAAAATGGATCGTGATTGCCTGATTTTTGGCGTACTCGTTCACTTGAACAGAGAGCTTAGAGATTTGCCTTCAATTCTCGAATATTTGGATATCAATCGTTTCATAAGGAATCGCTGATGAAAAATTCGTGGTCAAAATAGATTCTACGTCCGTCCGTAGGCACGATTACGTCCGAATGGAATGAGCTAGAGAGCTGGAATTTTTAGACTAGGTCGGAGGAAAGAATATCTCAGACGAGATTCTAATTGGGCCAAATCCGTCTAATGATTCAGAAGTAAGGAGCATCTGAAAATGTGTTCTCTTTATAACTCCTAGAGTCTTCATCGGATCAAGTTGTATCTCGAAAGATTTCTGAACTGAGTTGAAACAAATTGGCATGCAAAATTTCGTGAAAATCGACAACCTGGCAATTTTCAAAATTCAAAAATAAAAATTTTTCAATACTCCATACCTCATGAAATTTCAGACCTACTCAAACAAGAATTTGTGTATGTATGAACGCTATCGATATTTCACATATTCTCAAATTTCAATGCCGTAGCTTTATTTAACCTGAATATATCATTATTTTTTTCGTTCACTCAAGTGGAAAGAGAAATTACAAAAAGTCCGTCAGAAGTATCAATCATCGATGCAATCATAGATACGTATTCGATTGACATTTGTCGGACTTATTAATTAGTGTCAGTTGGAGTTTAGAAAATCACTGACGTAGGTTTTTAGGAGAATTTGAGCTTCGAACAAAATTTAGGGAAAACTATGAGTAGGTTTTTTTTTTAATTTGGGATATAGGTTTGTTCATTCCTCGTGGCGTTGGTATTTGTATCATATTGTTTCAGAGTACGAGATAAGACTCTTGTTCACCTGAACGGAGTGCTTATCGACTTGTCATTTGTACTTTGAATATTTACTTGCAAGTAGCTTAACAAGAGCACCAAAGCCATCTGACCTCACATCAGTGCTTTCAGAATTTTTTTTTAACGTTAAATTGAGTTTTAATCGTGAGTTCGACGGATATAGGACATTTGTTGTAGAAAATAAATGTAAATATTCCTCAATGAGTATTGAAGCTCAAGGTTCAGTTACTATCCATGGATTAAACAAATAATTGCAACATATTAAATAACATTGAACATTTCTATTAATTTTTATGGAATATGTCAATAATTGCCATGAGAAAACATTAGGGACGTTCAATACTTACGTGATATCAGGAATCTCCTGTAAGTTATTATATTAATTCCATTTTCTCGGACAGCTGTGTGAAGTTGGTTGCTATCTTGACCACCAACTAATTCATCTTTGCATACACCCTTATACTGTCCCAAAATTTTAACGCACTAGAACTAAAAATATTGAGGAAAAGAATAAAAATATGTGTCCTAGATTTACCGGTGTTAAAGCAGAAATATTATAGTCTGATGCAAATCCCCGGTAGCCATCAATATAGGCAATCGTGACATCAGAATTCAACATTTGACTCTGAGTATCCGATCCAGATATTCCGAAGGACATATACTCATTTTCAGCTATATTTCCAGCCAATTGAATCGTGATTTGTGGTCCAAAAATTTCCCAAGATACTTGAAAATCTTTATTAAGTTGAAGACAGTTAGGCAACTCGTTCTTATGGCTCTGAAACATATCGTCATATTATAGATATATAATAGTTATTTATGTACCTAGTGCGTTATATGAATCCTAACGCCCGGAGGGAAACATTCGGCCCGAGGGCCTTTGGCCCGAGGGATGAATGTTGCCCGATGGGCGTTAGGATCTAATAACGCTCGTGGTGCATACAAGATTTTATTTTTCACGAATATATCATTTAATTACAATAACATTCGATTGCTCCAATGATTTTTTTTCCATTTAACTTTCAGTAGTAACCATGGCATTTGTTAATATTTTGAGGTTCGTTATTGCTGTCATCATTTTATTAAGTGAATGTCATTACTGTTTTCGTTGTGAAGATTTAAAGAAATAACAGAAATTAATAGAAATTTGCCAAATAATATAATTGAAAATGCAGCCAAAGCTGCAAATAATTTATTACCAGAAAAATCCAGACTCGTCTACGACAAGGATTATGAAACATCATGGATGTTGAAAAATGAAATAATTGCTATAGATGAAACAGTGTTATTGGCGTACTTTAAAGAATTGCTATGCTATTTTATTTTTCATTTTGTACATGTGCGGGTAATTTTTTTTATTTCAGTCTGAAGAATTTTGTCCTGCGTCATTGTGGACGAAATATTCTATTTTGAAATCTACACTAATTGTCAATGAAAATATCAATATTTCACAATTCTCCCGGCTAGTAGCGTTTTTAAAAATGAAATCTAAAGGATATATTCCGAAGAAATCCAAAGTTTTGACAGCAGAACAAATTCATACATTCATCAATGAAGCTCCTGATGAAATTCATCTTCTTCATAAAGTAGTTCTAATAATGGGTGTTTTTGGAGGACTAAGGAGAGATGAATTAGTGAAAATGTCTATCAAGGAGAACGCATTTCATTATTCAATATTATTAAATCAATGGGTTATAAATATAAAAGGTAAATGGACGCAAAATTTTATGTGAACAAAAACATGTCGTTGCAGCCAAAATTACTTTCCTGAGAAAATTTTTTGCAATTTAAGTCGATGGATGAAAATATAAGATTCGTGTTTCTTGTTGAAACTTGGATTTACAAAACGGTTCATCTGTTCGTCGATGGACACACGAATCTGATATGAGAGGAAATCCATCAAAAATTAAATCTGAAGGTAAAAGATTCACTGTTTTGCATGCAGGAAGTAATTTTTGATTTTTGGAGGGTTGTGATTTCATTTTAGATTCGAAGAATAATGACCGTGACTATCACAAGACTATGACCAGTGAAATTTTTCAAAATTGGGTTATTAATCAACTAATTCCAGCTTTATCAAAGCTTGCTGGTAAATTTGTGATCATAATGGACAATGCACCATATCATTCAGTGCAGTTGGATAAGCCACCAACTAGTTCAAGCAAGAAAATTGATATGCAGAATTGGTTGGTGAATAACAAAATTGATTTCGATCGGAATTTGAATAAAAAACAACTTTGGAATTTAATATTACCATTTAGAACTGACCGACAGAGACAATACGTTATTGATGAACTTTTGAAAGAGCATGGACATGAAGTTCTTAGATTACCCCCATACCATTGCCAAAATAATCCTATTGAAATGGCATGGGCGTTTTGTAAAAACTTCTACAACAAGAACATATATTCTCATCCTTACACAAGGGATAGAGTGTTCAATTTATGGACTCTGGCTCTTTCAAAATGTACACCTGAAATGTGGCAAAATGTACACCTGAAATGTGGCAAAATTTTTATTTACATTGCGAACGACTTATTGAAGACGACTGGACAAAACATATGGGTAACCTACCTATAGATAATATTCCTCCATTTATTATTTCATTGGAGGAAAGTGATTCAGATCCAGAATTATCTGATGATGAGTCTGATTCGTTCACTGAAGTAATGGATGTGGAATAATGTTGAGAAGAACTCAAGTTGTCACTTCATTTAAGGATATAAATTGAAATGTATGTAAGTAAATTATTGTTACATGCTAATATACAGTTATTATTAGGAGGATATGCTACTCATTTTCATTTAGTAAAAGGAGCACAATCTGTTGGCATTAAAAGAAGATTTTTCTCCTACAGGTGGATAAGTTTGTTAAGAATCATCGATCGGATAGCTCAACCTGGACTAATAGGCCCTTCCCCCATACTGAGCTTCTTCACTAGTGCACCAATATGACACAGAGAGCCCACCAAAGGCCAAACTACAAGCACTACCAATTTATGAACATCTAATATCATTGGAATAACTTTTTTTTATACAATAAATGTAAAATTGGCAGGAAGACTTCGGTCGATAGCCATTTGATGATTTTTATTATCAATAAAGTTAATTTCTCTCTTCTCTTTCTTTCACAAAGATTTTTTTCACTATTCGAAAAATACTTATTGTGTAATTTGTAAACCCTAATAATAATTTGACAAATTTCAATCATATGATATTTCATTTAAGTTTTCAAATATCTATTTTGATTTCAATAATGATTGGAAGTTATTTGATAATAGTAAAAGTCTACACATTGAATATTAATAATTGAATTATATCTAATTTGATTATGGTAGATCGTTATTCTTCATCGTTTTCAGATCATTGATGTTCTATCCATAGCGTTTAGTATTGTGAATGCTCCTGAATGTGTTTATGAATTCTTCAAAATATTCTGTTGTATACATAACATACCTGTAAGAGATATTATTCGGATTGAAAGAACTTTAGAAGTAATCAACATTTATTCGATTATTTATGTTAAAAGCTATTTCAATTTTGAATATTGAGGATGTGATTAGAGCTGAGTATATCCCAGACCAACAAAACTATGAAACAATCACGATAAAAATATATATTGAATGGAAAATTAAGTCTTTTTTCGTCAGTGACTCAAAATGAAACCTTCATTTCACATAATCACCAAGAGATTTGCAGAGAATACCTACTGAACGAAGCATGTATAGCTCTCATCGAGAAGATCACAATGAAGGTATTTTTATGAGGAAAATAAGAGATTTGAAAAACTAAATGTGCCTACCATCACTTTTATGCATTGATCAACTAGAACATGTTCAGAATACAAGCTTGTATTGAATCTTATTTTGTTGATAATTGAATCGAAGTGTTTCATAGAAGTGAGATGCTCTGTTCCAATTCTGCATTCAAGAATATATACCATTCCCTTATTAGCTACATCTTCAGATTCAACATTACTTCTTTGTGATACCTTCCGTAGTTCTTTTGAAATGTTGAACCAGCTTCCAAACGATTAAAGCAATGTCCTTTCGAATATCAAACAAATTCCAATCGGAAGTTTCATGTATCATAATGAACAGATTAATGTTCAAACTTCTTCAGATTCCCGAAAATCACTTAAAATAAGTTCATCCCTGATGAATGGTAACTTAAATATTAGAATTAATATTTTTGAGGTTATCATACAACATCCCAATCAAAATAAGAGCAGCTCCTTTAGAAATTTCTGCCATAATAATTTCAAACCTTTCGAAACTCTTCCAAGGTTCAGAAGTAAATTGGCATTTTGAGTGAATCCAAGTTTACTAGGACCTTTATGTGATATAGACAACAGTGCGTAATAATCTGACAGGAAAATAGCGAACCCAACCTAACTTTTTAATATACAGAGTGAAATGTGTCAAACTTCCATGGCCAACCGAGTTACAAATAAACTTTGAACAGAGTATATGTGCTCAATGCTTATTTCTGTGTTCCGGAAGCTAACCTCTATCGGTGACCTTCAGCCATTTCTGTTCACGTTCTGTTTCCACGTTCATATTCTGAAGAAATTAAACAGATCAATTTCTAAGGGTAACTTTTCTGAATCAAATATCTGCGAGAAGTACGTGATCATTCTCGGTAAGTGGATATATTTCCTCCCAGGAATTGGAATTTTGGTATTTTTCGGTTATTCATGTGAGGGCACGTTTTTATTTTTACTTTAGCTCGATTAACTTCAGGACAGAACTCCTTCTCGGTTTAATTTGTTGCTCTGATGTGATTTTACAATAATTCAGTTTATATTTGTCTGAAAGAAATCGAGAGGGAGCCCTGTTATATATGTCTTTGTATTTTCTAATGCTCTCTTGTTCACTCTAATATAGCTCCTCCCTGGGGGTTAAATTGCATCTTATGACGAAGCCAAGAACATCACAGTTTGATTTTGAGATGAGTTATGCCATAGGCTGTTGAGCTACGTCCTTTCACTGGATTAAGCACTGTTAATTTGAGCTTGTGGCATGGTCACCTTCTTCGACTGAGATGAGAATTGCATCGTATCAAGTAGCTGTCTGAATACGATAGAGAATTCGTGCAGAAACCATCTACATGCACTGATCCCTTGGCATAGAACATCTTCGTGGGAATTCACCTTATATCTGGAAAATTGGAGGATGCGCTTGGAGGCTCGACAACTGTTAAGATAAGTCCCTAATATGTGTTGTACTTGGGAGATTGGACATTTGACACAATTTGTAACTTAATATTGTATCTTTTTATTGTACTCATTATATTTGTCAAAACCGAGGGGAGTTTTGTTGCTGGGATAATCAAGCCCACCCTGAGAAAATTAAGAGTAGAGTCTCATGCTCACCATCACTACTTAACGTGGCAATTAGCACGTTACACATTGGCGCTCAAACGTGGGACTCGAGGAACCTAGCAACAAATTAATCTCACTTATAACGACAAAACCAGTCTCTCATAGTATTTCGTTATCTACATTTATATATTTTGCTATTGCATGAGTTGATGTTATCTACCTTTCTGTTTACTATTATCACGTGCCTTAACTGTTATCATTTTGTGCCTTTTTAACTCCAATTATTATCTTATATCTAAAAAAATTTTTGAAGTCATGAATCCGGACTCCTTAAAGAGTCATGAACTCGCTTATGAGGTTGCGATACGCTTGGGCAGGGATGACAGGAGAACCGTTGAATTTAATCGTAAGATTTTGAGAGGTCTTTTGGCACAAGCAGAGAGGGATGGAGGTCCTTCTGAGTGTCGTGGTATTTTTTCTGTAGAGGATGACTTTCATGAGCTTTCTTTCGATTTCCGATTTAGAATCGAAGATATCTAAATTAACTCATAAGTCTGGCCTTACCGATTTGGCCAAAATTGAGGATAGGTTATCTCACTGTGCTGGTCGCTTGAAACGCATTTCACTTGAGGACGATACCTTGGAGAGTCAAAAGCATGACGTTAGGCTTAAGATTATTGAATTAGAGGCAGATTTCCATGACCACAAGCTCTTGACTAAAACTGCTACCTCCGTTCTTTTTCGATCCTGTCACTCTAACTTCTCACTCTTCCTCTTGTGTACAATCATCTAGTAGTAAAGTGCCCGTTTATAAATGGAACATCAAAAATTTTCTGAAAAGAGCCACTCGTACCATTTCTCGAACTTTTGGATACTTTAAAGATCTCTCGTGGCTGTTCTGATGAGGACTTATTTGCCTCGGCTTCAGATTTATTTGAGTCAGATGCCTGGACTTGGTGGCACAATCACTTCGTTAGAAAATCTTTCAGCACGTGGTCGGAAATGGTGGATGCGCTCAAGGATGCTCTTTTGCATACAAATTATGATCAGGTTCTACTCGATGAAATCAAATCGAGAAAGCAGCGTTCACGGAAAAGTGTTGGTGTTTTTATATCCTCGATGGAAGCCCAATTTTATCGTTTAAATGTTAAAATTCCTGAGATAGAGATGGTTAGGATTATTAGATCGAATTTGCTACCGGACTATGTGAGGGCATTGGTTTTGAGAGATATTGATACTCTGTCTGATCTGACCTCCTTGTGTAAAAGAGTTGAGGGTACTCTTGGGTTGAGCACCGTGAAGTCTCGTGAAGTTTCTCAGGTTAACTTGATTACATGCTGGAATTGCGACAAGACTGGACATAAATATTCATCATGCGTTAGGCGTCGGAATATATTTTGTTATGGCTGTGGAGCCAAAAATCTCGTAAAATCAAGGTGCGCTAAGTGTTCAAAAAACGCAGATGCTGGTCACGTTATGGCAGAGGGCGTGATTCGGCATTTAGACCCTGCCAGAAGTCCAGGTCCAAGCGGCACAACATTGTAGGTACATTTGATCGTGAGGATTTTAATGATTGGTTGCTGAAAGTCAAAGCCTTCTGTTCAACTGAGAAAACACATCCCTTAACTTCCCAGCCAGAGCCTCTTACTCATTCTGTGTGTCCCTTGATAGAGAGAGTTTTTGATGATAATAGACCTTATCTTAGAGTGAAGATTTCTTCTGAAAGTATCTTAGCGTTATTGGATAGCGGTAGTAATGTGTCGATTATTGCTTCACCGTCGTTGTTTTTGCTGAAGAAGTTGAATTTACCTTTGAATTATGATGTTTCCTTACATGTCACCACCGCTGATGGAACTTTGCAGAGTACTCTGGGTTATGTTACTCTGAGTATTGAATTGGATGGTGTCTCGAGAGATCTTAGGGTGTTAGTTATTCCTTCCATTTCTCAGGAAATGATTCTTGGGATGGATTTTATTCAGACTTTCAACCTTAGTCTGAACTTCACTGATTCCTCTTATAATTCTTCAGTGCTAAATTCATCTGCTGTTCATGTGATTAGACCTGCTGATGCCTTGACTCCGGCTCAGAGATGTAACTTGGAGGAAGTCATTGATCAATTTCGAATACTTGGACCGAAGGATAAAATAGGTAGAACTCATCTTCTAACACACTCCATTAAGACGGAGGGATCTCCGATACGTCAGCGTCAATATCCCTCTCACCTGCTATGCAGTCTGTCCTCAATAGACAGATAGACGAGATGCTAGAACTCGATATCATTGAGCCTGTTACCACTGTTTCTCCTTGGTCGTCTCCTCTTTGGTTGGTGAATAAGAAGGATGGATCATATAGAGTTTGTTTTGATGGCAGAAAGCTGAATTCTGTTACCCTCCTGATTCATATCCAATGCCTTTGATTGAAACTATAATTAGTAAGGTAAGCAATGCCTCCTTTTTTGTCCTCAGTGGATCTGAAGTCTGCTTTCTTTCAAATTCCTCTTGATGATGAGTCCAAGTTGAAGACTACATTTGCTGTTCAAGGTCGTGGTCTCTTTTGTTTTGAAGTTCTTCCTTTTTGGTCTGAATAATGCCTCCCAGGCTATGTGTCGTCTCATGGACATGGTCATAGGTTCATCACTGGAACCGTATGTGTTTTATTATCTGGATGATGTAATTGTTGTCACCCCTGATTTCGAGACCCATGTTAGAGTGTTGAAAGATCTTGCCAACCGTCTTAGAGAAGCCAACCTTACTGTCAACTTTGAAAAATGTCAGTTCTGTCGTCCCTCACCAAATTCCTGGGATTTTTGGTGGATGAGCATGGTCTACGAACGGACCCTGATAAGGTTAGATCCATTTTGGAATATCCTGTCCCCACTAACACCACTCAGATTAGGCGATTAATTGGTCTCATTGGATATTATAGGCGATTTCTGAAGGATTTTTCTAGTGTCTGTTCTCCTATTTTGGACCTTTTGAAGGGTCGTAGGAAGGGACAACCTGTGCAATGGACAGGTGATGCTAACACTGCATTCATAAAGATAAAGCAGTTGCTCACCACGACTCCCATTTTGGCCAGTCCGGATTTCTCCAAGCGCTTTATTCTTGCTTGTGATGCCTCAGATGTTGGTGTGGGAAGTGTACTCTTTCAGGAAACCGATGGAGTTGAACATCCTATAGCATATTTCAGCAAATCCTTGTCAAAGTCTCAGCGAAACTACACCACGACGGAGAAGGAGCTTCTCGCCGTTCTACTTTCTATCGATCGATTTCGCCCTTACATTGAGGGAACTGAGTTCACGGTGATAACAGACCACTCTTCCTTGCAGTGGCTACACTCAATGAAAAATCCTCTCCCAGAATTGCTAGGTGGATGGTTCGATTATCTTGCCATCGCTTTAAGATAGTCCATCGGAGTGGCTCCTGTATACCGTTGCTGATTCCTTGTCCTGAATCCCTGAGGTGGCTGTTCTTGATCTTGGTACCTTGAAAACAGATAGTTGGTATCGTGACATGTGTGACAGAGTTGGAAGGAACCCTGAGTCCTTTCCTGATTTTAGGGTCTCTGAGGGTGTTTTATACAAGCATATTATGTGTAGGTCCAGGTTCTCGGATAACTCTCCGGAATGGAAAATTGTGGTTCCGACGGCGAACAGATTGGAGCTTTTAAAGAGATATCATGACGATCCCTTGGCTGGACATTTTGGTGTTTTTAAGACCCTCTCTAGATTGTCTCAATTGTACTATTGGCCTAAGATGAGAAACTCCGTGAAAGCTTACGTTCGTAAATGTGGGGTGTGTGCTTCCTGTAAGTCTGATAATTTGCCACAAGCTGGTTTGACGGGAAATTACCGAAACATCAATCATCCTCTTCAACTGATATCTGCGGATTTAATAGGTCCATATCCTAGGTCAAAAAGTGGGAACCAGTATGTTCTCGTGGTCACGGATTGGTTTACGAAATTTGTCTTGGTGCATCCTATGGCTAGAGCTACCGCTAGGGCTGTTGCCAGCTTTGTGGAGAATCAGGTTTTCCTTATCTTTGGGGTTCCTCAGATAGTAGTGGTGGACAATGGAGTTCAGTTTATTTCTAGGGACTTCAAGAGCTTGATCGAGAGGTATAAGGTACAGAAAATATGGTACAATGCGAGGTATTTTCCTCAAATAAATCCTACTGAGCGAGTAAACAAAACGATAACAACTGCCATAAGATCCTTTATAGATGAGAATCACAACACCTGGGACCAAAATATTCACCAGATTGCTCAGGCTATTAGGTTGGCCAAACATGAGGTTACTGGTTATTCCCTTCTTACTTGTGTTTTCATAGAAACGTCCCTACAGATGGCGCATTTTTTGGATTGATTTCAGATAATGCTCGCAATCTGGTTGAAGTGGAGAACAAGCTTTTGATCCATCTCTGCAGCTCAAAGAACTTCCGGAGATTTACAGCACTGTCCAACATAGACTGTTAGATGCATATAAGAAAATGCATGTCGATATAATCTAAGGAAGCGTGACGTTCGTTTTGCGGTAGGTGATAGGGTTTGGAAAAGAACTTTGTCCTTTCGGATGCTTCCAACAAGTTTTCTGCGAAACTGGCTCCTAAGTATGTTCCCTGTATTGTTGATAAAGTGGTGTCTCCATTGGTCTATGGCCTGAAGGATCAGAACGGACACAAGTTGGGCAACTTTCATGTCAAACATCTTAAGCAGGACCTAACTCGTCGGGAGTCCACCAGCTCTGGCGGGGATGATCATGAGTAGCACGATTATGACCTTTGCCTCCTTAAACTCTTTCTTTCTGGTGCACCCTTTTCGATTGGCAGTTGTTGCTTGCATTATCTTGTGTTTTTGTGGTTTAGCCATGTTTGGTTTGAGCCTGTGGAGGTTCCTTTTGGCCTTTGGTGCTTGTATTTTCTTCAAATCTCGCAGGTTACGAATCTTCTTTGCAAGTGTTGCCGTTGATCTGTCTGGAGTACATTGCCGATATGCAGCTGATAAGCCCTCTTTGGTGTAACCGCCGGTGTATTTTGGAGTAGTTTTTGAATTTGACGTCGAGTGACACTCTGACGTTTTCTTATGTACCGGATTGAAAGAATTGAGGCTTACCTTATTTTGTCGTGGATATCTTGTCTGATCTTATCATACATATCTTGTCTTATCTTGCCGCGAATATCTTACCTTGCCTTATATCACATATCTTACTTTGTCTTACCGTGGGTATCTTGCCTTATTTTATCGCATGTATCTTGCCTTACCGCGAGGTACATATCTTACCTTATCGTGCACATCTTACCTTACCTTATCGTGCATATCTTACCTTACCTTATCGTATATATATCTTACCTTACCTTATCGTACATATCTTGGTTTGCCTTGTCGTATGTATCATTCCTATGATTCCTTATCTCGATTTTGTCTCTGTAAGCTTATGCTTGCTGGCGCCCAATAAATTAAGCTGTGGTACCCTGGTGACGGAGGGGTGTTTTGGATCCGCCATAGGCCTGGGAATGTGACCGTCGGACATCTGACGTGTTGATAACTATATATATATCTGATTTTGACGTTTATCGATTTTGACATTTCCCGATTTTGACATTAGTTTTTATCTTTTCTATCTATTATCTATACCTACTTGTGTCTCTATGTATCCCGCTAGACTCGCTAGGAGTGTGACCTGTCGTTGGTCGTGCATCAAGCCGTAGCTTTTTGCCCACGTTCTCTCTCGTCGAGTTCCTTGCCTTGGCGTATCTTGGTATCTGGCCACCCTCAGTGACCACATATCTCATGACATTTGTTTAGTTGACTTATATTTCAGGATTTTAATTGGAAAATTTCTCATTCTGAAAAATTTTCTTTCCTGGGAGGAGGTGTGTGCAACGGCTTGCACCCCTTTTTCGTACGCCGCTGACTTGAGACGATTTCGCGATACCATGCATTGTGGAAGATGTATGTGCTCAATGCTTATTTCTGTGTTCCGGAAGCTAACCTCTATCGGTGACCTTCAGCCATTTCTGTTCACGTTCTGTTTCCACGTTCATATTCTGAAGAAATTAAACAGATCAATTTCTAAGGGTAACTTTTCTGAATCAAATATCTGCGAGAAGTACGTGATCATTCTCGGTAAGTGGATATATTTCCTCCCAGGAATTGGAATTTTGGTATTTTTCGGTTATTCATGTGAGGGCACGTTTTTATTTTTACTTTAGCTCGATTAACTTCAGGACAGAACTCCTTCTCGGTTTAATTTGTTGCTCTGATGTGATTTTACAATAATTCAGTTTATATTTGTCTAAAAGAAATCGAGAGGAGCCCTGTTATATATGTCTTTGTATTTTCTAATGCTCTCTTGTTCACTCTAATATAGCTCCTCCCTGGGGTTAAATTGCATCTTATGACGAAGCCAAGAACATCACAGTTTGATTTTGAGATGAGTTATGCCATAGGCTGTTGAGCTACGTCCTTTCACTGGATTAAGCACTGTTAATTTGAGCTTGTGGCATGGTCACCTTCTTCGACTGAGATGAGAATTGCATCGTATCAAGTAGCTGTCTGAATACGATAGAGAATTCGTGCAGAAACCATCTACATGCACTGATCCCTTGGCATAGAACATCTTCGTGGGAATTCACCTTATATCTGGAAAATTGGAGGATGCGCTTGGAGGCTCGACAACTGTTAAGATAAGTCCCTAATATGTGTTGTACTTGGGAGATTGGACATTTGACACAATTTGTAACTTAATATTGTATCTTTTTATTGTACTCATTATATTTGTCAAAACCGAGGGGAGTTTTGTTGCTGGGATAATCAAGCCCACCCTGAGAAAATTAAGAGTAGAGTCTCATGCTCACCATCACTACTTAACGTGGCAATTAGCACGTTACAATGTCTATCAAAGATATAGAAGATAAGGGTAGCTGTTTACTTGTTAAAATACCCGAAACTAAAACCGGTATGTCAAAAGGATTTAGCATTGTAGAGGAAGAAAAAATAGGAGCTTTGGGGCTGGTCAGAAAATATATATCCTTGAGACCCAGTGGAGTGAAGAATCCTAGATTTTTCCTCACATTCCGAAATGGTCGGTGCACCATCCAACCTGTTGGCAAAAATACCATAGGAAGTGTGCCTTCGATGATTGCCAAATACTTAAAATTGGATAATGCAAATGAATATACAGGACATTGTTTGAGACGGACTTCAGCAACTCTTTTAACTGAGGCTGGTGCATCATATGAAACGTTAAAAATACACGGAAGATGGAAGAGTGCATCTATGGCGGAAGGTTACATAGAGCAGAGCATTTTTTCCAAAAACAAAATATCGACGATGATTGTGAATTCGGTAACAGATTCTCATGAATTCTCTAGTGGTTCTCTTGTGAACGAACTTCCAAGTACTTGTTGTCAAGTTTTCGCTCCTCAGGTTTCGAAAACATTCGCGATTCACGATTGAAGAATTTTTCCGGAAAATTCGAAAACTGCACTTTTAATTTTAATTAAGAAAGACTTTGTTTTCGTTTGTTGAGTTGTCGTTGTTTTAGTATTAAAATTCTGCGAAATAAATAATTTCTTTCTAGCTTATTTTGCTTCTCGCACAACGAGCGGGCGTTATGATCCATAATGTCCGCTAAAATGCCCACGGGCATAATGAGTGTATTTATAGCAACCCTTTCTAAGGTAAAATAAACATATAATCTACAAGTGAAAAATAAATAATTTATTGATCCCGTTTGAAATTAAGTGAATAGGGCAAAAATCGAATTCGCATTGAACTGATATCAAACACATATTCGTTTACACCATAGCAGGCTTTTTTCTACCAATATATCCTTAACCATTTTCTCACATTATCGCCTATTCAGTGTTCTCTCATCGGTGGTAAATAACTACATATAAGGTATTATACCTTAATATAGGATGGAGAGATGATAGTTCGACAGTTTGATGAATTTGGTTATATTATCCTTCATATAAATCAAAGCATTGTACAAGGATTTATAAGAATTTTATTTCCTCTAAATTGGTCGACAGAAAAAGCGTGAGTATAGGCTAAAAATCATGTGTAATATACGCTTTCGGGACACCAGAACTTATGAATCAACAGAGTCACTCCAGATCAAAATGGAATAATCTATTTGGCTACATCTCAAACCATAGAAGATATTCAATAAAACTTCAGGTGGTAGTGAATTCTTCGAACGGCATATTAGATAAAAAGATGAGCTAGGCTTTCCACATATCTTTCGACATGATTGTGCCACCTGAAATATCTGTCAACCTAAATACCCAAGATCTTAATCACATCTTCAGCTTTCAAAGGGACATCGTAATAACATATTTCGATGGTGCTGTTAGTATCACTACCCAGTTGGAATCGAACCCACTCGTCATATCAACGTTTATGATCAGTGAATTTTCTCTGCACCAGTTTTCGAATTGATTTATTAGGGGCACGCAGGCTTCCTTGAGTTCTTTCGCGTCTGCAGCAGTGAAGTGTCATCCACAAAGGTTATAAATTTCATTGAGATCGCAACTAGATGTTTCAACTTCTGCATCGCTTATACTAGGGTAGGAGTCATTTGGTGTAAAAACATGTGCAAGATATTTGCATATGATTGCATTTTTTTTTCATCTGAGGAAGCCCTTTCTTCATTCATTATTTCTTGGTAGCTTTCTTGCTCGAGTATTTGCTTGAACATAGCCCAATTGGTTTTCTCCGTCGTTAGTGAAGATTTATTGTCATACGAATTGGGTATTATGTGGAGGGATATCAGGACTGGTGAATGATCAGATAGAAAGGTCTGGAGAATCGGATTCCGTATGTAAGTGGCTATTGTTAATTCCTTTTGTAACGAAAAAGTCCAAGACATCAGGAATCTTTTTTCATTTCTGTTGGTCAGTAGGTCGCAAACCTGACCAAAATTCGTCGAAATTGTTGTTTGCTAACGCTTCCATTATATTAAGACCTTTGCGAGTTATTATTCTTGATGGTCAATGAATGTGCTTCACATTCCTGTTTCCTTCTACTATAAACCGATGTTGAAAATTTTGAAGAAATGATTCATATAGGTTTGGAGAAATATTGTGCTTAGGTGGTGAGTATATTGATGACACATCGAAACTACATCATTCTGAGTACATTCATATGTTTGCTGCATGTATTTCATCAGTAACGTATTTCCGTAGTAGATCATGTTTCAAGCTTTTTCGGGTTAGAATAGCTGCGCCACCGTGAGCTGTACCGAGTACCGTCTGAGTGTTCAGTGGAGTAAGTGAGGATCTGAAACATTGTTCAGTCGATGAAATGAGTTTCTGATATCACATCTATTTCATTAAGGCTCATGAATATTTCTAATGTATGTTTGTGGTTTGGAAGCCATTTGTGTTCCAAGTAGGTATATGTGTAAACTTAGCCATATTTTACAATTGATGTTAGTATTTTCAGTATGATCTGGTTCTGGTTAATGAGTTGTACCATCATGATTTTGAGATATGATAGGAAAGTTGATATCATTGTTTCTGAATAATTTGAATTTTTATCTTGAGTAGGTAGTTCTTGTTGTCAGTGGCGTAACTATACTATCTGGGGCCAGTGGCAAATTCTTATGGGGGCCCCCTATCGATATAATTCGTCATGATGTAATGTTTCCAAACAAGTTTGCCTAACAATAACCTCTTTCCCTTTGACTAGTTTTATTATGAGGAATATTTTGT
The DNA here is from genome assembly GCA_030674115.1 of Micraspis discolor. Taxonomy (NCBI): domain Eukaryota; kingdom Metazoa; phylum Arthropoda; class Insecta; order Coleoptera; family Coccinellidae; genus Micraspis; species Micraspis discolor. The sequence goes on along the minus strand of JARTUT010000445.1, from coordinate 1,100,632 downwards.
CATTTACGGATTTGACAATTTACTTGGACACCTAAGGCAGCTTGACTATTTCAATCCCAGTTTCAATATATCCATAGATTTGGAGGTTAGATTAGCTATTGAAAATGGCCGTTAGTGAAGTTCAGATCGATGTTGACCATGTTTGCTGTAACCACAGCTGTAATTGAGGCTCAATTTTTCCGGCTATAATAACACGCAGCTGCAGAAATATCACAAGGATGAAACGCTTTGGTAGAACAGAATCCTCAGGAGATGACATAGTCCCGAAACAATATATCTCGAGCAAATAATCCTAATTACTATAAATGGAAGGCTAGAGTGCTTATTTTCAATTCAAAATATAGGTTTTTGATTCTTTCACAATCCTTGTGAGTCTTGTTTCGAATTCCGGAAAAATACTTCAGAACAATCGTGCAGAATTTAACCTGAAGTCGTGCTTTCCTACATATTTTTTAAACTCAGCTATTAACTTGAAATCATTTTATGATCTTTAATTGTCTGAGCTTGGATCTTGAGCGGAACTTGAAAAATATACTTTTTAAGTAAAACACATTACTTGAAGACAATATAAAAAATTCCTGCACTCCCAGCTTTTTAGGCTATTAACTTGAAATTATATTATAATCTTTAATTGTCTCAGCTTGGATCTTGAGCGGAACTTAAAAAACATACTTTTTAAACAAAACATATTACCTGAAGACAATATAAAAAAATTCCTGCACTCCCAGCTTTTTAGGCCGGGGGGCCCCACTGGGTCTGGCGCCCGAGGCATTTTGCCAGCCGTGCCACCCTATTATAATAATAATAATTTATTTCCTCCATTGAGACATCTACAGATGTATAGGAATAGTCAACAAAAGAAAGAATGAAATGAAACAATAGAATGTTTACAATGAAAAAAAGAAAAAACTAAATTATTGAACTTGCAAAATACTCTTGAACACTATAAAAACATTTTTCAATCAACATTGATTTTAACTTCATTTTGAACTGTTTTTCACTAATACCCTTGAAATGTTGAGGTAAGTGGTTATAAAATTTCATTCCTGTAAAAATTGGGGACGACTCACACTTTGTGGTATTATGCAAGGGAATACATAACATATCCTTATGCCTAGTATTATAGGTATGATACTCTGAACATGTTTTCAGCTTTTTCAAATTTTGATGAACATATATTAGACAATTTAATATGTATATTGATGGAAATGTCAATATTTTATTCTGTCTTGAATATAGGGCGACATGATTCTCGAGGTCTTAAGTTGTAAATGAGACGAAGTATTCTTTTTCTGTGAGACAAATATGTGCCCAGCATCTGGGGATGAACCCCATAGGACCACATTATAGCAAAGGTGACTATATACAATGCTGAAATACACTCCAAGGAGCGAATCTAACGACAGTGAAACTCTTGAGGCGCGAAATAGCAAAGTAGGATTTACTTATTTTATTACATACGTGGTCTATGTGGTAAGACCATCTCAATCTTGCATCCACGTGTACTCCCAGGAAACTGATACACCTGATGACCTGAGGCAGATATCCGAAAGTTTCACCGTAAAAACAGGACCGTTCTTAGCTTGGAATTTTACAATCTTGGTTTTATTCAAATTTACAATCAGAGAGTTCCTTTGCACCAGTCAATAAATTTTTGATAAGAGATTCACAAATCCTCTCAATTCATCAAGATTACGAGCTCTAATTGCTAAGGATGTATCATCAGCAAAGAGAATGATAATGCAAGCCTCGATATACTGAAGAAGCTCATTGATGAATAATAGAAATAGAAGGGGTCCCAAGACTGATCCCTGTGGAACACCTAATTTTGGATAATATTTTCGTGAATGGGAGTCACCCAATTCAACCACCATAGACCGATCAGAAAGAAAGCTGAGAATCCACTCGAGGAATACCCCCGAAATCCCATTTGGTACATTTTCTCTATAAGAAAATCAGGCCGAAGGCAATCAAACGCGCGAGTTAAATCGAAAAATACTCCCGCAACCTGGTACCCATCATCCAACGAGGAATAAACATACTCAAGAAACTCACAGCATGCACCCTGCGTGGATCTACCTGCTCTAAAGCCATGCTGACAACCCGTCAAGATGGAAAACTTTGACAGGTAGTCATACATTCTGATGACAGACAATCCTCTCTATCACCTTTGATAGCTGACTTAATAAAGATATAGGGCGATAGTTTTCCAAGTCATCAGTACACAGTTTTTATGAACCGGTTTAACAATTGCCTGCTTTAGGACTTCAGGAAATTTACCCAAAGAAACCGAGAAATTGATCAAATCCGACAAATGCTCTGCAATGAGGGGAGAAATATATTTGAGCAGTTTAGAAGAAATGCTATCAGGTCCGGACTGACTACAATTCTTCAAACTAGAGATTACAGATATGATCTCCTCGGGAACAACGGGAAAAAAGAAGAAATTAGAATTTTCCAATTTTTGGATAGTGCATGAGTTCGAAATAAAAGTTCCATATTCACCATGTAGTGCTAGCTCACCCATAGTAGAGAAATAGTTCCCAAAGGCGTTGGTGACCTCATTGGGAGCCAAGATAGTCTGCTCATCAATAGTCAGGGTAACATAATTCGAACGGCTTTGGTTCCTAGTACGCAATTCTACATTAACAAGCGTCCACAAAGTTTTGTTGCGATTTGTTGATGCGGATAGAATGCCTTCATTATAATTTATTTTAGAAATCCTTATTAATCGATTATATGCTGTTTTAGCTTTTTTATAATTCATTAACGCTTCATGGGATTTCAAGTTTTTAAAGACCCAGAAAAGATTTTTCAGGTGATCTCTTGCTTCAATTATAGAGGAATTTATCCATTTCGGTCGACTTCGAGAAGAAGTAGGCAACGAGTTCAAGGGGCAAGTCACCTCAATAGAAGAAGTTGACACATCCATAAATTTTTGAAATCTGGTGTCAACTGTGCTGTAATTAGATAATACTTGAAAGTTGGTATTTGAAATCATGGAGGAAAGGTTCTCCAAATTGGAGTTTGATAGCATTCTAAAAGTTTTAAAGTCTTTTTCAACTTCAAATTTGTCCTGACAACAATAATCAAGGATGAGAGCTTTATGGTCACCAATGAAGGGCTCATGAACTGACACAGAAATGCCTTTACTATCAGCATTAGTAGTTATATAGTCAACCTTGCTAGATGAGGTTTTTAAGTGCTTGTTGGTAAAGACTCTCGTAGGCTCTAATGAATGTTCCAATAGGCCAAAAGAATTAAAAAGTTCATCAAGAAGCTTTTTCCAAGAATCGTTAATTGAAAGGAAGTTAATATTTAGATCACCACACAAAAACAAAATTTCTGATAAAGAGATGCAGTAGTTCAGTACATATTCTAATGTCTTCAAAAATAAAGGAATATAACCTGACGAAGGCCGGTAAACACTCAACACACAGTAGGTATATTTTTTTGTCTTGATTTTTATAGCACATATTTCACAATGCATCTCAACTGAGAACTTATCAATATTAAGGCGTTGCACCTTATAACCTGATTTCACATAGATGGCGCTGCCGCCATGTTCACGAATAGGTCTGCAGTAAGATGAGGCAAGTTGATAACCAGATAAAGTCATATACTCAATACGATCTGATGTGCACCAATGTTCCACGATACTAACACAATCGGGATTCGAAGAACTGAGGCAGAGCTCCAAGTTGTTTAATTTATTTGGGAGACTTTGTGCATTTAATTGTAGAATTCTAATTGAATTATTTTCTTTAACGTTGTAGTGGTAAACTGAAGGTACCGAGTTACCAATATATTCATATGTATCGTTTATGTTACACTGTGATTCACAGTTCTTCTCCTTAAAAAAAATTTATTAATCGTTATACCCTCCGGCCAAATCTTCGGATCCATAAGTTTGTTTTCGTACTCAGAGGGAAAAGATATTTTAAATGATGAGTATATGTCGGGCTGCTTAGATTTTAATTTTTCACAAGTTGAATCTTTTGTGATATCACCGATGAAATTAGCAACATCTTCAATCGTTGTAGTGGGGCTGAGTCTAGAAATGTGAATATGTGATAATCGCTTTTAGGGGCACTTACAAGAGCAGTGGAATTTGACGAACCGATAATTGGTCTAATATAGTTACCCTGTTTCAAGGGAGTAGGTTTTACATCATTGTTCTTACTCTTTGTAGTATTCTTGTTTTTACGGTTTGCCTTTTTCCTATTTTCAACAGTAGTCCAGTCCGAAGAAACATCCAGCGGCGATTTCCAGGCGCCTGCCACAGCAGTGCTCACCGGCACAGGTGTTGTCGAGACTAAACATTCCGTCAAAGAATTATTTGTATTATTTGCGTCTGGTGGAATTCCCATCATGTGTTCCGATACCTTATCATCGAGAGAAGACGGTTGGATTCTCTGACCATCTGTATCTGTTGTATTGTTGTTTTTAATTTCTTGCATATGATGAATTTTATCGAGAAGTGCACTTATTTGTTTATTCTGTGATATCACTAAATCTTTCAGTTCAAATATTTCAGAAAGAAATGGGGCTATCGCTTTTTCGACAGCGAGTTGAACAACAGAATCAATTTCACTTGGTTGATCTTTTGAGTTTTTACATACAATGGATGTAGGATCATGAATATCGGAAATGAGCTCACAATTTTCACACTTCCACCTACTTAGCGTTCCATTTTCACGCATTTCATAAAAATTTTCTATAGGAATTTTAGAGCACTTGATATGGTAACATTTAAGGCACACTGGGCAATCAATGGCCTCTTCATATCTGTCAATTTTATTAATACATTGGGAGCAACTCAAACCACGTATACGCGACATGACGAAGCGTTGATAATAATAATAATATTGTTACGCCATTGCTTCTTGTGGCTGTTGGTTTATTGTTGCTTCAGCGTAGAACATCTGTAGTGTTCTGGTTGAAGCTTGGGTTTGGGGTAGGTAGATATCGTCGGTAGGTTCAGATGTATCATCTTGTCTTTCGCTTCTTCGAATAAAAAAGTTGCTTGTAGACTTGACAACCGCTTTGCTGGATGACTACCTTCACATTATATTAGGCACAAGTGACAGGTGTTGTTTTTGGTTTAGAGCATGTTTTTTAATCGTGCTGTTTGCCCCATTTAACGCACATAAATGTACTACTACAATTCTTGACATCTAGTGCATTGTATGATTTCTCGTTTTTTTCTAGAACTTACTTTTTCTATTTTCATATTTGTGAGTGACAAACAATTTATCGCATTTATAAAACTGTGTATGAAAATGTTTCTTGACTTAGTTTCAATTAGCCCGCTCAGATAAATTAAATTACACAGGCCTACAAAAAAAAAATTTTTTTGGTGCCTAGAATTTTTGAGTTGATTTCAACTATATTGAACTATTTGAGCAGTTGCCGAATCCGGTAATTCTTATGGGTGACTTCAACGCACATAACTTGCTTTGGGGGTTTACAAAAACAAGAGGTAGGATTGTAGAGAGTTGGCTCGAGAGAGACGACATATCCCTCCTGAATACCGGATTGCCAACCCATATGAATGCCACTACTCATGGTTTTTCACCAATAGATCTCACCATAACATCGAGCAGTTTACTAACTTATTTGACTTGGCAAACAGACAATGACCTTCACGAGAGTGATCACTTTCCGATTATTGTAAATTTCAATAAGGAGCGACCAATTAGCAATCTCCCGAAACGCAGGAAGATTGAGAAAGCAAACTGGGAACAGTTCAAGGAAGTGATAATCCCACCAGATACAGTAGATGTCACCTCTATCACTCAGTCTATTCTTAGGGCAGCGGAGCTGAGTATCCCAAAAACGAATGGCACCCTTCAGAAGCGTACTGTACCATGGTGGAATGCTGAAATACAAGAACCTACAAGAAGAAAAAAGTCTGCCCTCAACCGTTTCAAAAGGCGACCAAACACAGAGAATTTGATTGCTTTCAAAATAGCAAGAGCGGAAGCTAGGAAGAAAGTTTTGAAAGCGAAAAAAAAGAGTTGGAGAGAATACACCTCATCGATAACTACTGATGAACCTGCTTCAAGAATGTGGATGGAAAGTGCGATTTCAGGTAAATTTAGCACTAACCCGTTAATTTGCTTGAGTGTCAATGGAGCCATTGAAGATAACCCTAAGAAAATGGCAGAGATTTTTGCCAATTATTATGAGAACATGAGCACTTATGATAATTCTGGGAGTCCATCCCCAAATGGTGAAGTCGATAAATGGTCTGAAATTAATTTTGATACAGACGAACTACATGAATACAATGTACCATTCACTCTCAATGAAATGGAAGAAGCCTTGAGACTTCTAAATCAGTCCGCACCAGGACAGGATGGAATCAGAAATGAAATGCTGAAAAACCTACCAGGTGTGATGAAAAGTAAGCTACTAGAGCTCTACAATTATTTATGGAAAGAGTCTACCTATCCGAAAGAATGGAAGGAATCAGCGGTGGTACCTATTTTAAAGCAAAACAAGGATCAGCAAAATCCGTCTAGTTATAGACCCATCAGCTTGACCAGCTGTCTAGGGAAATTATTTGGAAAAAATAGTCAATTCCTGGCTAGATTGGTATCTGGAAAAGCATAGTGTACTATCACCAATCCAAACAGGCTTCAGAAGAGGCAAATCCACTATAGATAGCCTGATCACCTTAGAAAATGAGATACAGAATGCTTTCATGAAAAAGGAACATGCAGTCGCTGTTTTCTTTGACATAAAGGGAGCCTACGACACAACTCGACCACCTAATATTCCGAAGGAATTATCAGATGCCGAATTTAGAGGCCAAATGGCTAAATTTCTCACATCATTCATGAAGGAAAGAAAATTTAGCGTCAGGGTCGACGATTCATCGTCGATATCAAGATTATTAAAAAACGGTATATCACAGGTTTCCACATTGAGCTGCAAATTATTCAACTTGGCAATGAACAGGATAGCAGAGGATATAGATGTAGCAATAATAAGATGCCTCTAGGTAGATGATCTGGTTATCATCTGTTCAGGAAAATCAATGAGCGTTATAGTTCGGAAACTTCACACAGCTATTGACAAAATATTGAGGAATGGTGTAGACTTTTGCTACGAATTCGTACGGGAAAAGACGAATTGTGTACACTTCTGCGGTCTGCGAAAACCACATGATGACCCACAACTTTTTGTCAATGGTAGCCTCATAAGATGCTCCGACAGTGCGAAATTCTTGGGACTCACTTTCGATTCAAAGCTGACGTGGAGAAAACACATCCAGAACATAAAAAATAAATGTAAAAAGTCATTAAACTTGCTGAAATTACTTAGCCACACAAAATGGGATGCAGAATCTGAAAGTTTATTGTGGATACATCAAGCAATTGTCCTGTCCCTCATTGACTATGGATGTATAGTCTATGCATCGGCACGAAATTTAGTGTTAAAAATGTTGGACCCAAACCATCATGCCGGACTGAGATACGCTATGGGAGCTTTTCCAACAAGCCCCAGGTACAGCCTTTATGTTGAGTCTGGCTTTACCCCGCTGAGAATAAGAAGGGAAAAATTATTGGCCCAGTACATGTTGAAACTCAAATTTTCTTCGAATAATCCAGCTCACAGAATTTTCCAACTTTGAAACTGCAATAGCCAAATACCGCCAAACACCTAATATAACTCGCCCAGCTGCTATTAGTTTCATCGACTATATGGAGAAAAGAAATATCATATTACCACAAATTCTCCCTAATGACATACAAGAAATTCCGCCTTGGCTTATTAGAATGCCGGAAATAAGATTTGACATGGAAAAATTCAGCAAAGAATTTATAAATCATGAAGCTATAAGGCAATTATTCAAATGCCTCAGGTCTGAGTTCGATACTGGTCTATTCATTTACACAGACGGTTCCAAAACTGCAAATGGCGTAGGATGCGCTATTTGCATAGACGATGATTATTCTTGGACGCTCCACCAAATTTCGTCTGTTTACTTTGCAGAGCAATATGCAGTATGGCAGGCGTTATTGTACTGTGCTGTTGAAAGAAGCCCAACACAAGTGGTAATAGTAACTGACTCACGAAGTGTGCTACAGTCGATGGAAACAATATATAATAAAGACCCGATGACTAAGGATATAAAAGCATTAATTCATTACCTTCAGGGACATAACTTCGATGTACGATTCATCTGGATACCAAGCCACGTGGGAATAAACGGAAATGAATCTGCGGACGAAGCTACCCGACAAGCAGCTAACGCGTCCACTCAAAAGAGAAGCATCTCAAAAGAACGGACGCATCAAATCTCATAAACCAGAAATGCAACGAAGAATGGCAAGACGTATGGTCGAGCAAAGACACTAAACTGGGACTAATCCACCCAAATGTCAAAGATGCTGTACCCACTCATGAATTGAAGATGCCGAGAGGGGACAAAACGAAAGTTGCTCGACTCAGAATAGGTCACACCCTATACACCCACGGATACTTGCTGAGAAGTGAGCAACAACCAACCTGTGAAAACTGTGGCAACCCAATGACAATGACTCATTTTTTGCTGGAATGCCCTGCCTACAGGCTGGAAAGGATAAATTTCCATATTAATCCCGAGATAAGAAAAAATCTCTCTACCCATAGAGATATCGAGAACACTATCAAGTTCTTGAAGGAGATAAATTTATATAACTTAATTTAAAATATTTATATATGTATGTATGCGGATAAGTGCATTTAATGACATATTATCACAATGCTCACTAATTTATTGTTGTCGGCTTATATGTTTCAAGTTGATGACGAGATATTGTTGATGATGGAGCTCGTGTTGAATGATGAAAGAAAAATGAACGATGTTATATACTCATCTGTGATATGATGATCTTTTTGAGTTGGATCGAACTATCGGCGTCCAAACTTCTGGCAGATCTATAGATGGAGCACTTATGGAATCAGGTGTTATTTTCATAAATGCTGCTTCTTTGATTTTTCTTCTTGCAAGTTTTTCTTCTTTGGATATTATTGATGCTTCATCCCATTTTATACGATGATTCTCATCTACAGCATGTTGGACCAACCTGGATTTGTCGCTGTCTAGTACTCGTAGAAGCTTCTGATGTTCTTTTATTCGTACATTCAGAGGGCGTTTAGTTTCTCCGATGTAAGATCTTCCGCACTCGCAAGGTTGGTCCAACATGCTGTAGATGAGAATCATCGTATAAAATGTGAAGCATCAATAATATCCAAAGAAGAAAACTTGTTCAAAGAAGCAGCATTTATGAAAATAACACCTGACTCCATAAGTGCTCCATCTATAGATCTGCCAGAAGTTTGGACGCCGATAGTTCGATCCAACTTAAAAAGATCATCATATCACAGATGAGTATATAACATCGTTCATTTTTCTTTCATGACTTCTGTCATATTGACTTTTTGAAAATTGATAATTCTCAAAAGGTTTCTTACTTTTCAAAGATAGAAGATGTCTATCGAAACGTCGGAAATTATTACATCCACAATAGATGATGGTAATAGCCCAAACAGTTATATGTTTCAACTATATAATTGTTAAAGTTCTCCTTTATATATTGTATTTAGTCTATACTAGGAGTATATGTGATCGTAAATCGTATTTTCGCTGATATTCATATACTGATGTGTCTGATGTCCTTTTTGGCGCTCTTGTTCACCCGAACAGAGTGCCTATCATTTTGCCCGAATGTCTGTAATTTTGGAATATCGAGCCGAAAATTGTCTCAATCGATTAGGTTCGACTCTCTGATGAAGAATCCGTCGCAAAAGTTGAGTCTGTCCGGCCGGCCGGCCGGCCGGCCGTATCCTCTCTAGTATCAGCTAGAGTTTTCATATTTTCAGAATAGGTTAATTGTCCAAATATCTCGATCAAGTTCGTTATTGGGCCGAATCCGTCGGATGGTTCAGTAGTTATGAGCATCTGAAATTTTGTTTTCTCAATAACTACTAAAATATCCATCCGATCAGGTTGATACTTGGAATATCGTTGAGGGAGGCTGAAACAAAACGGCTCGCAAAATTTCGCAGAAATTGTCACGCTAGAAAATTTTTTAAAAATTCCAAAAAAAAAGTTCAATACTCACTATCTCATAAGATCTGAAATTTTGCTTCCTCACTAACTACTAGAATATCCATCCGATCAATTTGATACTTGAAATATTGTTGAGGGAGGCTGCAACAAAACAGCTTGCAAAATTCCGCAGAAATCGTCACGCTAGAAAATTTTTTTAAAATTCCCAAAAAAAAAATTTTTAATCCTCACTATCTCATAAGATAATTTCCGGATTTCTATTAAAATTCGTGAATATATTGAGATGATCGATATCTTACTTTTCCTCAAATTTCCTTGTCGTAGCTCTTTTCCATCTAAAGATATTATCATTTTTTTAATTTACTCAAGGGAAAAGAGAAATGACATACGTCCCGATAATTTTCTCTGAACGACATTAATTAGTGTCAGTTGGCGTCATATTAATCAAAATTTTTCATAACGGGAAATCATAGAGATAGAATTCAATCTCGGTGGCTGAAATAATATACGTTGTCAAAATTCAGAAAAGCACTGACATAAGTTTTTAGGAAAAGGGAATTATAGCTTTGAAAAAAACTTGGGGAAAATCATGAGTAGTTATTTTTAATTAGAGATATAGGTTTGTTCATTCATTAGGCGTTCATATTTGCATCACATTGTCCCATAGTACGAGAAAAAACTATTGTTCACCTGATCAGAGTGCTTATAGATTTGTTATGGTATGAATATTTACTCGCAAGTAGCTCAACAAGAGCGCCAAAGCAATCTGACATCACGTCAGTGCTTTCTAAATTTTTTATTATATTATTGTTATACTTCTATACTTCTAAACTTGTATGACCGTACACTGTTGTTATTTTATATTACTTTATCATTGCATAATATTCTTTTATCTCTGTGCATTGTCATTAGTATTGTACTTTTGTACCTTTCTCGGTTAATGACCTCAGTTGTCGATGCCGAATAGCTAAAAAAAAGTAGTATAAACATTATTCGATAAAGCTCCTATGTAACACCCTGTATGTGAATCGAAAATATTTTTTCCCAAAGAATATCGTTTCAACTCCATTAATTTTACAAAGGTAAAATAAAGATTATTCGAAAAAGGTCTGACAGTGTATTCATGAACAGAGTGCTTCGCCATTTTCTCCTAATTAACTAAGTAGGTCCGATACTAAAATAGAGTATCATAGAATGATCGGAGCTCGGAGAGGGCAATTAATTCGCGCGAAAATCGAGTTGAAAATGCCGATTTTGAAACGAATAGTTGAGGTACTTTTCTTTCGATTTATGAACCGTGAGTGGTCTCTAGAGATTCGGAATCTCCCGTAGATTCTTATTCGACCGCTTGGAAGGCGTGAAGAATCTTCGCCTGGGTGTGGGGGTGCTTTCGCTTTTCGAGTCCCTAACGGGACTCCCGCTCACATAATTTTCTCTGGTTCGTTCCTTACTGCTATATTTATATTGATCACGCAATAGCTTTAAATCAAGAATGACTTAAATTATGTTCAACTGAATAAGAACACCTGACGACACTAAAGCTGAAAAGCATTAAGTCTAAACATATGTTGTCACGAGCTCTTTCTGAATTAAATGAAAATATGATGAAAATAAAATTACTTCCTTTTATTCATCAGGAAACCGTGTTTTCTAGAATAAAAATTAATGTAATGAGGACACTTCAATCGAAAGTGTAGGAATATTATAATCATTTTTAGATTATTGTTCTTATTCTTATTGTATGTGTTCACCATATTTGAAAATCTCGGAAATTAAAAAATGTTTTAATTAACATCCTAGATTGAGATTATCGAATAGTATTTCTTTGTTTTCATTGTTTGACAAATTGTTATACTCATAAAGAATTTTCCGTATGAATCCACTTAAAAGTTTACCACCAACTTCTTCCTAGATATCTCCCTAATAATCGCTTTGGCGATAAGGTTTAGTTGCTAGCAGGCAATATTTTCGTAATTTGGTATTTCAAACGACAAGAGCTCACTCGAAGAAAGCTATCAATTTCTATTTGATTTTCGATGAAAAATCCATTGATTGGCTTACACACAAGAGAAGGAATTTAAGCTTCCATCAAAACTGAAGGTAAACTACTTTCAATTTGAGATGGAGGTTTTATGAAAACTACAAAAAAAGCGCCTTTCATAATACTCACAATTATTTTCACCAAGGAAGGAGGAACGTTTAAACCATCAGGAACAATAAAAGAACCTAGATTTTCGTTTGTACTATGGTCATAAATACTGAACCAGTCAATCGTAAAAATTGTAAGATCCCCCGGAAGTTCCAGTGTGATGGTTTGTTCGTTGTAACTTCTTATTGGCTCCAAACTGTAACAATGTTTTTAGTTAAAATGTTCTTATTTCATAGGTTATTTCTACTCACTATCCATTTTCATCTGGTACCTTGTATCCTTTTGGGCCAGGCTGTGGTCCAACCCCCACCCAAAAATAGGTTTCCTTAGCTTTGCCATCATATTGAAAATGTTTTATTTTGAGGGTCTTTGCATCCAAAATCTGTATGTCACCGGATGAGACATTGTTCTTTTTTCCAGTCAACTGCCCAACATTTTGAATTGTTGGTGGTTCGAATTCTTCAGGAATATAGATATCACCGAATGTATTCTGACTCCAGATGTCATAAACAGCAAACCATCTTATATCTGTTATTTTTTTCTTGTCCGGTAGAGAAAGGGTGAAATCTTTATTCAGGTAACGTTCAAGAACGTTCGTGCTACAATTACAAGAAATAACTACACATTTCCATGTAATAATTAAAACTTAATTTTGTTACTAATCAGAGACCGGTGAATTTAAGAGAGCCAACGAATTTTCAACCCACTTTACAGTTCTTTTTAAGATGTACGGGAGTGGGTGAATGAGTAAAAAAATAACAAGAACCGAATATATACAGGGTGACTCTTTGACCACTGCGTTAATTTTAACTATAGATTCTGGACGTAAAAAGAAACATTTTCTTCCTATAACATTTTTCCAAATTTGGCCCCGTTCGAAAGATATAGGGTGTGGAAATTATATAAAAAAATTGCATTATCACCTGTAATATTCTAACTAGAATATTGTAGAATTTAGCATTTTTGGACGGAGTTGGGTGCCAGTGCGGACCTATGCTTCGCAACCGAAATTGTGAAATCGGATATTTTCCTGGTGCGTCTTCATGTATCGATAGTCTTAAGGTAACAAACTATTCCCGTTTATTTATTGGACGCCGACTAGACCAGCCAATTGCACGGATATGTTCGAGATGATGTTTTCGAATATTTATCAGAGGACCAAGTGCGACTCGGATGGATTATGTTAAACCGTTGACATGTGCATCTCAATAGTTAAGAGTTATGTGGTGGAAACTATGTTAAACCACATTCGTTTGAAGTCGACCAATAGACAGTTGGGGGTGTAATCTGAAAATGATGAAAGGAACTCGAGATCAAATGGTCCCATCGAAGGGACACTCTAACTTTAGACTCCAACTCTAATTCTAGACTCTGTAACGAAGTAGTTTTGTTTGCGTGGCGTAAACCTGTTTACCTCGATCGACTCCGGCGATTCAGATGAACAGTGGGGAGACACCGACCGATCATTCCCACTTCCATCTGCAGTGCGCGACGTACGTAGACCGAGAATGGCTTCTGGAACGGCAGTTCCTCGAGTTTGAGAACTATTAGCCAAGTGTTGTGAGTGCTGTAGTGAGTTCAGAACTGTACAGTCGTTTTAGAACTTTGACGAAAACTCAGTATCGGCCTATTGTGGAGGACGAGATTCCAGGAGGTGAGTGTGAGGTTCGATTGCAGGAGGGCGTTCAGGACATCATCCTTTAATCCTTTAGCCGGTATTGCGGAACCGACGTCTGGGTGCCGAGATGGGCTAAGCTCAATCGTCCCTAGGTGGTTGGCCGTTTTGCCTCGGCGGACTCCTGCTGTCCATCTCTCGGAGCTGACGTTGATGTACGAGATGGGCAAAGCTCAATCGTGCTGAGACCAAAGTTTTCCGTGACGTGGGCTGCTCCGCGGTGAGGGTCGTGTCGCCCCCTGTTGTCGTTTGTCGAACCGACCCCTTACAGGCACGGGTTCGTCACGGGTGTCGGCTGGGTCCTTTAGCCGGTATTGCGGATCCGACATCTGGGTGCCGAGATGGGCAAAGCTCAATCGTTACTAGGTGGTTGACCGTTTTACCTCGGCGGACTCCTGCTGTCCAGCTCTCGGAGCTGACGTCGACGTACGAGATGGGCAGAGCTCAATCGTGCTGAGACCGAAGTTTTCCGTGACGTGGGTTGCTGCGCGGTGAGGGTCGTGTTGTGGCCGCCCCCCTTCCTGTTGTCGTTTGTCGAACCGACCCCTTAGAGGCACGGGTTCGTCACGGGTGTCGGCTGGGTCCTTTAGCCGGTATTGCGGATCCGACATCTGGGTGCCGAGATGGGCAAAGCTCAATCGTCCCTAGGTGGTTGACCGTTTTACCTCGGCGGGCTCAGCTCTCCCTGACGTCGACGTACGAGATGGGCAGAGCTCAATCGTGCTGAGACCGAAGTTTTCCGTGACATGGGCTGTTGCGGGGCAGGCACTGGGTTGGCCCGATCTTTGAGGGTGCGGGATTCGGCGCGGGTGTCGGCTGGGTCCTGTAGCTGGTATTGCGTATCTGGCATCTGGGTGCCGAGATGGGCAAAGCTCAATCGTCCCTAGGTGGTGGACCGTTTTACCTCGGCGGACTCCTGCTGTCCATCTCCCGAGACTGACGTTGATGTGCGAGATGGGCAGAGCTCAATCGTGCTGAGACCGAAGTTTTCCGTGGCGTGGGCTGCTGTGCGGCAGGCACTTGGTTCGACCTTGTTCCTGTCGTCATCGCGGGTGGACGCGCGGTGGTTTGCGCATGCGCACACCATACCGCCGGTCACTCCGGTTTGGGCTGAACCTAGGCAGTTCTCTTCGAGGGGTTAGGTTGCGCGCGGACACTAGTTGCGCCGCGCGGAACCGTACCCCAGGGATCCCCCTTCGCTTGGATGGTCCATGTTGGCCTGAGTGAGGCTTTGGTTTTCGCCCCCCCCCTCTCGTTTTAACCTCGAGATATTATCATTTTTCATCACACGGCCTTAGTCATTTTCATGCCTGAGTCATTTTCATCCTTGTCTCACGGCCGTGTTCGATTTTCATGCATGAGCAATTTTCTGTTGAGCGACTGCCTTATCTATTCTCTGCCTGATTCATTGGTATGCCTAACTCATTTTTATGCCTACGTCATTTTGCTTGCCTAATTCTTTCTGATGCCTAATACATCGAGTAACTCGCCACTGTAATCGCTTTATGTGCACTCTAAGCCCTTCACGGAATGTTACTGGACTTGTGCATCTATCAGAACGACACCCCATTACCAGTCGGTTCATTCGTTGGAAGAATAAGATCCAGCAAGGCCTCTCGAATTTTGTTGCTTTATGCTAAACGCCGATACCCAAAAAGAGGATTTCTTTGAAAATATTTTGTGAATCGATGAATCAAAATTTGGTCGTTATGGTGTTACAGATTACCACAGCTTGCATTACTAGGCACCAAAGAAATCCAAAAAAATTGAAGCCAGGTGCCTCACGACGCAGATTTTGTGTTAAGGGTGTCCTTAGCAACAAATCGATTGGCCCACTAAAGGGGAGGAAATTGAGCGAGCGACTAACCGAGGTGTTTCAAGACGTATTCGAAAGTGTGTGGAACAAAATGGTTACCATATTGAGACTCTTACCTGATCACTTATTTTGTTAATTTGAGTTTTGAACGTATTTTTATTCTTATTATCATAATTTATTTATAATCATAATTCGGTGTACTGAAGTAGCCAATCTATTTAATGTGTTTCCTATTGAACAGATGAATTCTCATTCGCTTCGAAATAAGTCGAAATATTATTTTCATCAACTGCCCTTTTTTCTATTCTTTAGGGCTCTTACATTCCGAAATTTGGAAAGTTTCTTTTCAGAAATTGTAAAAAACAATGGGGATACTTCTCATTGGATACTCAACATTTTGTGTCATTCACCATTTGAAATAAACAATATCATTAAGTGCATTTGAATGTGTATTGCGTATACAATTGAAAAAATACAATATAAGAAATAAATCCAAATTCTCATTATTAGAATAGCAATGATTCATTTTGTGAAACCAAAAAATTTCATAACGACTAAGAATAAGACCTATCTGACACTTGTGAATTATAAATGGGATGATTTATCTTCCCATATATTCTCACAGAATATCCTTATGAATTTGACTCTACGTACTACATAAATCCAGAAAATCTCAAATAACTCAGAAATTATTGAATTAAGGAGCATAATCATGTGAGAAAACTATCATTATTTTTGACCGCAGAATCCAACAAAATTATAAAAAAATAGGGTTCCAATTTGAAAAACAGAAGTTATGGCCAATTTAAGATCACAATTTTCAACACAAAATTTGAAACACCCTGTAATGATATTTTTGACATCCAAAAGATGCATGACCTTTTCACATCCTTCCTCTTCGATGTTGTAAAAACGGTTTACGCTCAGGATATTTAAAATAAGAATAATGAACATATTACTGACTGAACATATTTGACTTTTTTTCCAGTTTTTTTTGGATATTTTGAAAACTATTCGATTTAATACAATGGTTTGAACAGAAATGTATTCACTATTGAATACTCGTTCATACCAGGAATGGAAAACTTGAAAAAAAATTTTTTCGTCGAATTTATTTTCACTCCCTGTATAACCGGAAGTTTTTGGGCTTCGAAAATATTTTAGCTCTGTAGAGAACTTCGAACAATATCATAATCCCAATTTTCAGATTCCAAATATGTCTAGTTCTCCAGAAACGTCTAATAGGCACTCTAACTTGAGACACCCTGTATATTTGGGTATGTGATTTTATCTTTTCCTTTTTGATTCTTTAGTTTTTTGTTTTATGTGCGTGTTCTTCTGATTCAATGACACGCCGATTTCATAGCATATATGGTTTATTTGTTAAATTAATTTTTCTGTAATTGTGTTATAACCTGTTGGAAATAAACGCTTATTATTATTATTAATTATTATAACCACCAGTCAGAATCTACAAGACATGCGTTAAATCTGTTATAACATACATGGCGAAAACAAGAGCTGATACGGCCGAAACAAAAAGGAAGGCACTCACGAAAAAGGTGAAAGTACTCAGGGTCGATTACTTGAAATACGCTAAGAGATCAGAGGAAAAGTTGTGATATCAGAGAGGAATGCTTGCTGGACTGAAGACGTAGTGAGTTAGATTCGAGCTAAAAGAACATACTGGAATGAGCGAGCATATATCACGGATGGGAGATGACAGACTGGCGAAGGTTTCCATCAAGATGGAAAGACAGTTGGAGCTCCGTATCGCAGGAACGAGAAGGGGATTGAAGTGGCTGTAACAAGCTGTTAGCTTTCGTAAAGGAGAAGAAGAAGAAGAGAACTTCTGTTTGTCTCTGATTGTCACCTTTAAGAAAATGAAAGAATAGTATCATCTTGGAGTTGTAAGAGAGCTTGGACAATGAAATTAAGGTACATGTTGTATATTATTAACGCCCAAACATGCACAAATTTCTGTTTGAATATAATGGATGTTTGATGAGGCATAAAGTTATAAAAATATTCTTAGGAATTTTTTTAAAATTATTTATCGTATCGTTTTTTCGAAAATTTGGGAATTCATTTGTTTCAACCTAGTTCAAATACTCGTATCTATCGAGTTATAATTTGATCCGATGGATATTCTAGTTTTAGAGGATACCAAATTTCAGATACCCATAACTCCTTAACTATGGGACGGATTTGGCCTAATAATGAAGTTAATCGAGATACTTGTAATTAGACAGTGAGCCTATTCCGAAAATATGAAAACTTCAATTAATCTCTTTCGGAAGATAGAGGGAATACAGCCGGCCGTACGGACATACTAAATTATGACCCTGTATTCTTCATCAGTAACTAAAACCTATTCGACTGAGACCAAAATGATAGAACGTTGGTCTACTCGAACAAATCGCAAAAACGGAAGGTAGAAATGCAGTTAGTGTTTCTTTGAAAAAATATACTTAAAATGTTGAAATCATTTTCGTCTATTGTTAACGGCGAAAACTTGCAGATCATGAATCACTAAGCATGAATTATATATTATCAGTTATTTAATAAATAATTGCAATTAATGGTTCTTACTTTCCATATTCATCAGGTACTATGAATCCTTGAGGCCCAGGTCTATTGGATGATCCTGCCCAGAAAAAAGTGTCAGCACCATTTCCGTCATAGCTGAAGGACGACAGGAGGATTGAATATTCATCTATCACATAAATATCACCAGCAACTTGATGGTGATATGAGTTTAATTTGCCTAGATATTTTCCTTTATATGGGCCTTCATCTTCCTGACAATTCACTGAAAACAATAAAATAAAACCAGTTCAAGAAAGTTACCTGATCAGTAATGATTAGATACAGACGGCCTTCAAAAGGGTATGTGACCCGAAGCTGTCTAAACTTCAACATGCAAACTATAAATTGTAATAGTGGGTATGTTTTATTTTCGGACTATAGTGCAAAAAAATTGCATAGTTTGATAAATACAGGGGAAGTCGAAATAAGATTCGAAAATCTTCGTCTGAAGTTTGCTAGAAACTCTTGTACTTCATAAGGGCCCACCTAATGTCAATAAACATCGGTCTCAGTAGTTTACTGTCCAAGTGGCGAGGATGCGGACCGACATGCGATAAGATTCCAGGTTCAAATTCCGTCGCCTCCAGCTCTCGCATATCACAAAGAATAAACCCACAGCGTTTATGGCATGGACCTCACATTGAGAAGCCACATTAAGGAGTCCAATATGTGAGCTCCAATGGTAAAACACATGAGTAGGAATATAAAAACATGGATACCCTACATTAATATAAGGGTGGTTGCACAGTACGGTCGTTAAAAAACCCTCTGCATATCGCAGTTGGCACAAGGCTGAATTATCAGAAATAGGGAATGCTTCAAAGGCCTAACAATGAGACGCTACTATAAAGTATTCCTAAATATAAGCAATTAATCTCAATAGGAAAGTATTGAAGAAAAATGAATACCCATTATTTTATTTCGAAGTGTAAAAGGCCTCATAACATTTTGGCAAATCCAATAACAAATTTTATACAATATAATATATATTAGGAACATTTCCTTGGACTTACTTTCCTTGGGAGCTTTAAAATGTTCTTAGTCCAGCTTCTGCCGAATACAGCAATTTATGTTCAAAAATTTTTTTTCATGTGACGATATATCTAGTAACTTTCTTCGTGCGGGATAAATGTTTTTAAAATATTTCTGTCTTTTTGAACGTGTTTGATATGGTGGATGCGCCTCTCCTTCTGCCGCAACGATAACTTCAAACCCAATTAAAAACCCCATTCTGAATTTACTTTAATTTCAACAGATCTCCAGTATAATTTTGTTCAATATACTTTTATCACAAAAAAATTTCCAATCAGCGGATTGGAAACGGATATTTTGCGGATCATAAAAATAGAGAAATCTTCTGTGATATTCGTCTAATTTCCACGTCAAAATGTGATACTTAACAATTGAAGATGAATGAAAATGTTTAATGAGAGCTAGATAGCAGCATGAGCGCCACCAAATTATAGAGGGTAGAGACAGAAGGAATCACTCCGTCTGTAGATAGTGTCCATCAAAGTTGCACCTGTATAGATGTCGCCTGTGTTGTGTTTCGACTGAGACTCGGTAAAACTGGAGAATGGAAATTTATCTGGGAACTGAATGACCAATTGTAAACAATTGTTAGCCAGTGTTTCTATACTATTACAATGTAGTTCTACCATGCTTTGGACTTAAGAAATTATTTCAAATTCAATAATCTCCTACGAATGAGAGCTACTGATATCAATTAATGAGGTAACCAGCTGAGCCGAAAAGGGAAAACGGTAGCGGTATGAGTTTATTCATAAACATTAAGTTCATCATGAAAAATTGGAAAAGACTTACATTTAGTTACTAATTGATTCATTTTCCTCAACTAGAAAGCTAATAAACAGCGATAAAGAATGCTAATTCAGGTATACCAAAAAATCCATCAGAATGGAGTCTAGGTAGGTTTTTTAAAATCATATTTACATCCATAACAGCATGTTTACAACATAGTTATTAGGACTAGACTCAACATATCATGAATCTAATCAACGAACAAAATCGCTAGGCAACAGTGAGGTGATCCGAATATGCCAGCGACATCTATCGTGTGCCCCAAGGTAGGTGGCCTAACAAATTATGGAAAATATTTCAAATATTGCATATCAATATAAGATTATCTGAGGTACATTTCTGAAATTTGGTTTGGGAATTTGGCGACACTTTTGATACTTCAAATGGGACACCCTGTGTTTCTATTTTTTCATGATTATCCCTAAAAAGCTAATTACTTCATTTCACTTCCCCATATCTTTCTTCGACGTTTTTTTTTATAAACTGTTTAAAAATATTTTAAATCAAATTTGGTAGGCACGAAAATGATTATATGTATTTCGCTCCATATTCGAAAATTCAGTTCGAAAATTGCATGATCTTAGATAATAACTACTAATCCCGAATTTATATGTTTATTTATTTTTATAATAATAATAATCTCAAATATGATGAATCTTGTAGAGATGTTTTCAGAAGGTCGGGAATATTGACTATACAGGTCTTTCACGAGGAACCTCACCCATATTTATACAGGAAAAATAATTGACGTATTTTCATGAAATTCATCACTTATGAGTATTTCAAGATGCTGATGAAATCTAAAATATTTTCAAGGCATGAGCACCTCCGGTTTTTTCCGCAAATGACGTCAACTTCCGTTTTTCAAATTACAACACCATTTTTTTTTTTATTGCAGAAATAGATTCCTTAGAAAATTTCAAGTTATTTTGATGTAACATTTTTCACTTTTGGTTGGAAAATTCTCTCTGAGCAGGAAAATTCGAAAAAATCGAAAATAGAGCTCCGCTGAAACAAGAATAACTTCGATGTTTTTGGATGGAAAATTTTCATTTTTGGGATTTTCAAGATGTAAGATTGATGTATCCACTTCAAAATTCGAAATCATGTTACAGGAGTGAAAAAATTGCTTTCAAAGTTAGGGATGACAAAATGGTGACAAATCAATTTTTTCAAATTAGAACCCCATTTTTTATGGCAGATATTGAATCTACGTTCCTGAAAATTTCATCTTTTTGGCGTGAAGGGAAATGAAATAGCTGAAACTTCAAGACGAAAAACAGTTTTTTGTGAATAACTCACAAAATATCCACTTTAGGGCAAGGGTGCGATGCATACACTCACATTATTTTTAACGTAGATTCAATATCTGCCATAATAAAATGGGGTTCTAATTTGAAAAAATTTTCACGATTTTGTCATCCCTAACTTTGAAAGCGATTTTTTCACCACATGTATCATGATTCGCGATTTCGATTTTTAAAGTGGATACATCAATCTTACATCTTGAAAAATCCCAAAATGAAAATTTTCCATCCAAAAACCTCGAAGTTATTCTTGTTTCAGCGGGGCTCTATTGTCAATTTTTTTTTCGAATTTTCCCGCTCAGAGAGAATTTTCCAACCAAAACTGAGAAATGTTACATCAAAATAACTTGAAATTTTCTAAGGAATCTATATCTGCAATAAAAAAATGGCGTTCTAATTTGAAAAACGTCATTTCCGGAAAAACCGGAGATGCACATGCCTCGAAAATATTTTAGATTTCATCAGCATCGTGAAATACTTATAAGTGCTGAATTTCATGAAAATACGTTCAGTAGTTTCCCGTATAAATATGGGTTCCTCGTGAAAGACCCCGTATATGTGTTAGGCCCGAAGACCGAAAACGCTCAGTGGCCGGAAAAAACGGCCACATCGCGTTCTGGCTGCCTTCGAACGCACAGAACGCGTTTTGGCTGTTCTGGTAATTGTTAAACAGCCGGAACGCGTTTTGTCAATTGTTCAACGCTCACAACGCGTTCTTAATGTTCGACTTGTATTATTTACCGCTTTCTACCTGCGTAGGTAAAATTCATATTGTCCCTCATAAAAAAAAGTTGAAAATTGAAATACAATTTAATTATTGACAACTACAATTGGATACCAAAGATGGGTTCGGTTTTTCTTGC
This sequence comes from Micraspis discolor, assembly GCA_030674115.1. Lineage (NCBI taxonomy): Eukaryota > Metazoa > Arthropoda > Insecta > Coleoptera > Coccinellidae > Micraspis > Micraspis discolor. The sequence continues at coordinate 1,078,346 of JARTUT010000445.1, read as the reverse complement.
CGAATCATTTCAACAATATTAAATTTCTTATAATTGTTTTGCAGTTCTAGGAAGAAAGTTACACTAATAAATTTATATTGTCGAAAATATAATATATAAATGCATGAATTAAAAAGCGAAAAGTTCTTTATTGAACAAATGAATTTCAATTTATTTTCTACAAATTCAACTTATTGTGGAGAACAAAAAAAACTTGAATTTAAAACTCTTTTAATTACTTTATTAGAAACAATTCAATTATTGAAAACTACAATTAAATACAAACGACGGGTTTTTCCGAACTTTTGTGTACTTTACACAGGTACGTTACTTATTTTTACAATAACTGTTTGAATGAAATTTCGAATTACATAGTACATTTAAATTGTATCCGTAAAGTATGGAACAAATTCATTTTTAGCTAATCAGATCATTTTAAGAAATAATCCTGAAACACATCGATTTTTATTTTAATTTACCTTATTTTAAAATAATAATCTAATATACAGCGTGAATTATTTTCGAGTAATGGCATCACCGTCATTTTTTTTAAATTGAACTATTTTGTCTCCATTTCCGGATTACTCTAGCTGAGCTGATTCCAAAAATGTATCACATGTTGATTTCAATAGGTACAGGGTCGACAAATATACAATAGTTTTGTATGTGCTCAGTGCTCATAAAGAAATGCTAGACCATAAGTACCAAACATGTTCGGAAACAACTTATTTTTATTATTCTAAAAATGTAAAAAACTACAGGGTCTTACATTTGAACCAATTGCCCTTAGACAAACGCGTTCCAGCTGTTTAACAATTACCAGAACGCGTTGCGAGCGTTTAAAAACAACCAAAACGCGTTCTGTGCGTTTGAAGACAGCCAGAACGCGATGTGGCCGTTTTTTCCGGCCACTGAGCGTTTTCGGTCTTCGGGCCTAACATATGCACTCTACATACAAGAATGTGTCCTTTTCATCTGGAACAATCAAGCTCTATTTGAGAAGCACGAAAAGAGAACTTTCTACGATACAAGAAATGGTGACTTCATCTATCCCAAGCATGGCCTGACAACTTCTCAAAAGCAGGCAGAATATAGATGTTTGAAATTATATAATTCTCTTCCAAAGAATATAAAATAAATTTCATATCTTCATGTTTTTAAAAAAAGTTTATTCAAATATCTCCTTAACTTGGAGCCATATTGTTATATCTCTCGATTGTGTGAGCGATATTTTAATTACAAAATCGTAATATCAATAAATATAACAATTTTATTTAACACTTTATTCTCAACGCCTAATGGTACAATGCTAGTGAAATAATAATCATCGAACTCAAATACATAATTCTCACATGTTCTTATCTACATATGTACAAAAAACAATCGCGTTCATGCGACCCGAAAATAAGAAGCATATACAGGTGCTCCAAAATTATACTATATAACACATATTATTTGGGAGAATTTAGTTCTAATTTCATAAACCAATAATTTAGTTTTATTTGTTGTTTTGACACTATTCTTTTCATTTCCGTATTTGTGAAGATGATACTGAATTAAAGATTATTATTATTATTATTATGAGAAAAACCCACTTTTTATAGTTTGGTAAGAAATTCATATATCATTTCATATATTTTTGAAAAGTAAGAAAGAATTTTAATTGGTACAGAAATTTGTGTGATCCACATTTGAAAAAACACATGTTTGTATTATGACTGTATTGAAGAAATTAATTATTTTGAATAAAATCAACTGGAATAAAAGCCCGAATTATGTTTTCATTTCAAGTTAATAACGTCAGTTATAAAGAAGTTACGAGAACTTTTTATTTGACGCCATATTTCAATTTTCTCTAACAGTTCGGAAACGGTTCGACTTGCAATGTTACGGTTTTCACTAAATGAATTCTCTAAAAAATCGTGCCAGAAAATGAGCCAATCATTTTGTTCTAGCTCATTGGGTTTCTGAGATCCCTTCACTAGACAATGAATTTAGGACACCCGGTACTGGAGGATTTCGGAATATATGGGGTGTTTGGTCGACACAAATCATAACATTTCAAAGATTAACATCTGACCTCCCCTAACTTGTCGTCAATTCATACTCATGAAGAGTAATTTTTATTAGACTTTATAATAGTACGAGGGCTTCAAAAATCTACAGAGAGATTTCAAAATTTACAGGGAGCTTCGGAAATGTACAAGGGGATGCAGAAATGAACAGGGGATGCCGAATGGGTTTTTTGTTTCCAATCCATTTCTTACCGAAGTTGTTGGCTAATTTCTGTCGTATATTTCTGCTGCTTGGGTTGGAGCCCCATCTTGTTGAAGTAAATAATTCTTCTTCTGATAAGAAATAAATTGTTCAAATATTCTTCAAAAAGTGGTGCTCAATTATTTCTCCATAGCGTTGATTGTTTGAAATTTTTCGTAAATCCAATAGGACAACCACTCCTTTTTTAATAGCACACCCTGCGATGAATTTGAAACTACCGTGATGACGTACATCTACAGTAAGATCGACCTTAATGTCAGAACAAAAATTTTCATTGTGTCTGTTGAATATCTATATTTATGTGAACTTATTGATTTTTCTATTTGACGATTCGAAATAATGGTATTTGTGGATACACTGCCGATTATATCCAACACATTGTTTCTTTGTCATGTATATTATACTTATTTGATTTTTCTTTTCGAAATTTTCATGGTCAATCGAATTGTTTTTGGATCGTCTTAATATTGATTTGTGCATTTGAAGTCTTTCTGGAAAACTATTTTAATAGTTTTGTGATGTTTCATCCTCATTGTAATTGAACCTAATTAAACATTCGAGAATATTGAACATTTAATTACTTTCATAATTAATTTCAAAATGAAAAATAAATGTATTTCGAAATAATGATTGCGCTGATTTGAATTCAAACTTTCGAATGATTCAACAATCAAAAGTCGCTATGATAGCAGTATACTCCATTCAAAGTTTATTTGTATCGCAGGTGGCCATGATTTAAGTTTCTTGGGTTGGCATCAGTGTTTCTTCGGATTTCGACGTTGCCGATGTCAAGCAGTTAAGCCAATTTACACTTGTCATCTGTCACATTTGATTTTGAAGAAAATCAAAATATATATTTTTGAGGTTATCATACAACATCCCAATCAAAATAAGAGTAGCTCCTTTAGAAATTTCTGCCATAATAATTTCAAACCTTTCGAAACTCTTCCAAGGTTCAGAAGTAAATTGGCATTTTGAGGGAATCCAAGTTTACTAGGACCTTTATTTGATATAGACAACAGTGCGTAATAATCTGACAGAAAAATAGCGAACCCAACCTAACTTTTTAATATACAGAGTGAAATGTGTCAAACTTCCATGGCCAACCGAGTTACAAATAAACTTTGAATAGAGTATACATAATTCTTTGATCTTGGAAAAATTAGGTAAGCATACGATACAAAATTTTTCTATGTTGACCTACAAGTGAAACCATAAAAAATATTGAGACGTCAAAAAATAAGTTTTTCGAAAACGACGACGTTACCATGGAAACGGCATGTGAATTAGAATTAATACATTGTCATTATATTATGAAATTGTGTTTAAATATAAATAATATCAACTCGAATTCAATCAGTACGCTCCGGTAAAATGGATACTTCGGGATCTGATGATGGCCTGCCCGAAGAAATATTAGCAGCTTCTTATGAAGCGAGTTTAAATTTGTTACCGGCCAAGTCGAAGATAAAATATGAGAAGCAATATTCAGAATTCATTGATTGGTGTAATTCCAAAAAGGTTCAACCGAGGAAGGAGGAAGTATTTTCGGCGTATTTTTTGGAAATGTCCAAAATTTGGAGACCAAACACATTATGGTATCTTCAATGATAAAAAGTGTTTGTAAACTGAAACAGGATTTGGATATTGGAAAATTCCATAAATTAACTGCCTTCATTAAACGACAGAATATAGGATTTCGTATAAAAGAGGCCAAAACTTTTAATGAAGAGGAAATAACAAAATTCATGAGTGAGGCATCTGATGAAATTTACTTGATGATGAAGTTGGTAACAATTTTTGGATTAATTGGTGCCTGCAGACGAGAGGAACTTAGAAAACTCACCATCGACGATATAGATGATATAGGAGACTTGATCATCGTCAATATTAAGGACTCCAAAAATCATTCACCAAGATCGTTTGTTATATCCCAAGATACCAATAATGGATATTTTCTGAACATATACAGAAAATATATGAATTTACGTCCAAAGAAAATACCTCATCGCCGAATTTTCATGATCGGGGAAAATGTAAGATTCAACCTATCGGAATCAATACAATAGGAAAAATACCGTCCGAAATTGCAACTTACTTACGCCTACAAAATCCGGAATTATACACAGGACACAATTTTAGGCGCTCCTCGGCTACTTTCCTAGCCAATTGTGGAGAAGGTATCACAAATATTAAACGTTTAGGAGGATGGAAGTCAACTGCTGTTGCTGAGGGATACTTGGAAGAATCTATTAACCAGAAAAAAAAATGTCCACTAAAATTATTAATGTGAATAGTTCTTTCTCTTCAAACTGTAATTCAGAATCATTACCTTCCAAAGAGCCTTCGAACAATATGATGCCAAATATTCAACGTTTTGCTTCTTCCTCTTCAAACTGTAATACAGAATCATTATCTTCCAAGGAGCAGCTGACTTCAACCAATATGATGGCTTCTGCTATAAATTTGCATAACGCGACCAACTGTACGTTTACAATAAATATAACTAATAACTGAATATTTCTAATGAATATATTGATAATGATGGGAAGAAACAGAATGTACATAGATTCCTTATCAAAATTCATTTTTATGTGCTGTTAGTCTAGTTTTCTTTTCAATTAATAAAGAATTTATGAATACACAAAAGAACGCGAAGAAACACGAAAAACACGAAAGAGCGCCAGTAGATCTATGGACCAATAGATCCATAAGTCAGTAGATCCATAAGCTAGTTGTTCCATGTGCCAGTAGAACCATTGGCAGGTAGCTCAATGTAGCCCATAGATCAATGAAGCTAGCGAAAACACGAAACTCAGCAAAAACACGACAAGAAGCGAAAAACTGAAGAGTGCTACGAAACAGTAAAGAAACCATAAAACCTCATAGAACGTAAAAACTCAAAAGAACATATTAAACCCCGAAGAAACGTAAAAATCTGAAAGCACGCAAAATATTCCGAAAAATGCAAAAAAACTGAAAGCACGCCAAATATCCCGGAAAAACTCAAAATACCGAAAGCACGCAAACAATCCCGAAGAAACTCAAAAAACCCGATGGTCGGCAAGAAACCTGAAAGCACGCAAAAATCTCGAAGAAACTTAACAAACCCTGAAAGAACTCGAAAATCCCCAGGAACGCAAAAATCTGAATGCACAAAAAAAAGCCTCAACAAAACCCGCAGAAACGCAGAGAAATCTCGAAAAAAACGCGAATAAAACCGAAAAAGTAAAGCATCCACAGAGAGCAATGCTCATAACAAATAATTCAACAAATAATCTTTAAAGTAATGAAAATTTCGACAGCAATATTTTCTTGCTGAAGAGAATTGAGAGATAGCAAAAGTTCAGCAATTTTTACAAAAAAAAAAACAATTAATCACTGTGTTCCTAAAAAAGTTGTTATTTCAATTTGCCACAACATTTCAAAGAAGCGAGAGTGAAAAAGCAAATAATATTAACTACGTTTTAATGACTAAGGGTTTCCGCAACTTTACCATAAAATATGCCATTTGGAGGAGTAAGAATAGAAATTCGTGATAATAAACAGAACATTTTTCGAGAAAACCCGTTTCTCAGATAGAAAATTGTAATTGCCAGCCAAAGAAAACAAAAATATTCTTCCTACCCCTGTATATTCACACACGGAACGCGACTTGCACAAACTTAACCGTACATTCTCTTAAATTCGCCTCACTTATAGCAAGGGATGTAGATAATTACTCCTTTCTATGGCGTGATCTGTCATCAGTATCAAAACAATGATCGCTTTTGACAGATTCTATAAAATCGATTTCTTAAGGAAAAGAATTAAGTAGTTTTTGAATGTACGGAATAATGATGATTATTTTCATCAGTTGTTCTCGTATGCATAGGGAACAGGTAAGCTTTATTTTTATCTAATGCTAATAATTCAAAATGTATATTTTAGACCAAAGGAATTGAAGAACTGTCTTTGTGTTGTGACACTTGAGGAGAAATGATCCTTCGTGGCTTTCAAGGAAACTTACCATACCTTCAGTAATTATAAGTAGTCTCTGGGATACTGCCATGAAATTTCATTCATTTGAAATTATTTCAGATTATCTTCATCCCATGACATGAATGGAATAATGGAAGTAGATGCAAAAAAACAATGATTTTGATATATCAATAGAAAATTAGATTATCTTACTTTGATTAGGATGAAAACCTGCAAGATATGAAGTATAAATTGAAGTAGTGAAGATAATATTTTTTGGAGTTGAATTGTAATATTATAAATTAATATATAGATAATGATTACTTGAACACTTGAGTTTAAATAACTATTTTATTCTATAAACAGGAAAGTATCTGCAGATGTTGAATTAGCATGTAACTTGATTCTGACAAAATTTTAGCTTGCATCGTTGCAAGATCATTTAATTATCAAGGGTATTATATATGAAAAAGTATATGCTATCTACACTATTTTTTTTTCATATATAGTAAAGCTTTGTAGGATTGAAGATGCCATTTAGAGTATAGATAAGGTCACATAGTAATTTTTTGTGCATGTAGATTATCGAAATAATAAGAGGAAATCTTAAGTGATAGTGAGAATCATGAGTGAAACAAAATTAGTGACTTCAGAAAGAGTATATAATGAAATGTGTGTAACAGTCTGAAAAAATTGCAAAGCGATGGAATCTTTGAGCAACTGTTTTGCTTGATTATGGGAAGAATGTGATGACGTAAACTGCCAAAGGCAGAATTCTAAGCCTGGAACCAATGAGTCTAATGGCAAAAAAAGATTTTTCCCTTTTTTAAGATCATAATTAATTTCACAGGATCCTTGCTATGTTTCTTTCTGTAATGACAACTGAAATAACCTGAATGAATGATTATCTGCAAATCCAAGGACTATAAATTATGAAAAGTAGGTATGTGAGTAACATCAAATCCAGGTAAATGGATTTTTCATGCATATTGAGGATTTGTATGATTTAAGAGTTCATTTAATATGTAAGGAAGTTAAATGTAAATAATGAAATATTACCTTCAGTTTTACAGAATATAAGAAGTCATATTTATCCTTGTAGGTTCATTTTTTTAGAAACCTTAGATAGTATAATATAGTTAGTTATAATGACCTTTATTTTTACAAATATTAGAGACAATATTAATCCTTGTATTTGTAAAAACTTGATAGAGAGACCAAACAGTCATCTATCATTCAATTGAAGTATAATGGGACATTTTAGCGATAGAAATATATAAAATATGATAGAAATAGCTTAGACTCTTGAGTATAAAAAAAAATCTTATATGATAGTGAGAATTAAATGAGTGAAACAAAATTAGTGTTTATGGAAGTGTAGATTTAGTCCTTAAAATATCAGAAATTATGGAATACCACTATCTCAGATGTACCACCAATAAAAGTTATTAATTTGGTGAACCCTTTATTGAAGTATTATGGAAGTTGGCATAGATTACCTAATGATCAGAGGAATATTTATTTCAAAGATCTAACCTAGTCTAAGTTTGATAGATAAAGATATTGAATTGCATATTCAAAATTTAAATTCTCTTGAATTTGCAGAACCAACAGGAATAAAAGAATTGCAAATATTTGATCAACTACTGTTACTATTTTGCTTGATTGTGGGAAGAACGTAATGAAATAATTGATGAAGACAGAATACTTAGCGTGGATGGATATATCTGATGGTGAAAGAAGGATTTTTTGTTCTGAAGGCATGATGAATTTTACAGGGTCGTTTCTATGTTCCTTCCTGGAGTGGAAATTGAAATGTACAACCCGAATAAAATATCATCTGCTATATGCAAATCCCTACCTGCGAAATATCCATTTGAATTAGTTTATTGTTTGGTTACGATTACAATCATACATAAAGAAAAGTATGATTACAATACATAAGATTAGAATGTCAACGACAATTGTCATTTCAGAGTAGGAATCGATAGGGGTGAAATGAATTTGCTAGGGATTGTAAAACTGATTCTATGCTGGGTAAATTTTTGAATTTCTTAAATACACATCGTAGACTGTTAAACTATAAGAGAATACCTCACCAGGGTTCTTACGAATCGTATGAATTGAAGAATTTTCAAAATATTATACGGAGTATGGATTAAAATTGTAATTGAAAATATGTGAACAATGTTCTGTGAACGTCGGACGTGACTGATGATCTGGAAATTTGTGTTTGAGCCGAAGTAAGCTATTTTCAGCAATTAATTTAAAATATTTTTACTTTCGATTGGAAGATATGAATAGCTTTATCCAAAGGTCCGATTCTCGAGGAAGACACATATGAAAACGGCTTTTCCCGATCGCGTCAGTGGAAAAAGTCTTTTTCAATTTTACCGGACCATCTCTCGCGAAAAACCGGGAAATCGGTGTTTTAGATAATTTTTTTGAAAATGTTAGCGTGGTCGTATAGGCATGTGAAATGCACCTAACGAAAGTCCGTCTCATGAACTTTACGGTGCTCGCTTCGCTCGCGAGATAGCCTTCCCCTTTCTACCTTGAAATATCGCATTTCTGAACCCCTCGCCGACCCAAAGTTTTTCGATCTCCTTTTGTGGATTACCACAGAAATATTCCTTATTGTTTTTAATATATTGGGATTACACTATACGTGAGGAAATCCTACCTGCAAAAGGTTTTTATGAAAATATCCATTGATTACGAATGATTAATAGAGGTAGTCATATTTTGATAGATTCATTTATATAAATACATTCAACCAAGCACGATGAATTTTACACGGTCGTTCCTAAATTTCTTTGTGGAGTGAAAATTGAAATGTACAACCCGAATAAAGTATAATCTGCTATCTGCAAATCCCTACCTGCGAAATATTCATTCTGATTTGTTTATTGTTTGGTTGCGATTACAATACATAAGATTAGAATGTCAACGACAATTGTCATTTCAGAGTAGGAATCGACAGGGGTGAAATGAATTGGCTAGGGATGGCCAAACTGGATCTATGCTGGGTACATTTTTGAATTTCATAAATACATATCGTAGACTGTTGAACTATAAGAGTACACCTCACTAGGGCTCTTACGAATCGTATGAATTGAAGAATTTTCAAAATATTATACGGAGTATGGATTAAAATTGTAATTGAAAATATGTGACAATGTTCTGTGCGCTATTACAGTTTAAATTTATTTCATAGGCTTGTAGTCTCTATGGACCGAACGTCAACGATGAGAGTACAATGGTAACGACTTGTCAGAGACTTTTCATGTATTTAAAAATGATCAATTCACATTTGATCTGTGTGTTGAAATCGAGCTCGTATAAGCGCTTGTAGAAAAAATATTATAATCCTAACTCGTGCGGAAAGTGATATTTTCCCGCACGAAACTGCCGTTACCCAGTAAGCAGTTGAGTAACTGGAGTAATAACTATAGCTTTCAGAAAATAGCACAGTTTCTATTTAAAAATATAACTTCGGATTATTGCTTCGTAATTGAAAATTATGCAAAATAAAACTATCACACCACTGGATTTTACATGCAAAAGTGCCTCTGTACAAAGTTTTAATTTCAGAACTTCATCATTAATATTAACAGAGATATGATTTTTTTCGATATCAAAAACAGATAAAAGCATTCTCCTTTGAACAAGTGAAATTCCTTATATAATTCCAACGTTTCTCTATGATAGCAACAACTAAACTACTAGGGATATTTGTGAACAGGACACAACATGAAATCAAACTTACTTATAACAACCATCAAAAACAACAATCGTTTCAATAATATCTATCAGTTCAAAAGAATTTCGAACATTATAAACATATGTAGAGAGAACCTGAACCAGAATATTAAGTAAAGGTTTCCAATGTATAACTGGAAGCTTCAGTATTATCAACAATAGGTCTAAGACTTAAATGCTTCAAAGCTGTCAAAGTACTGTTGACAAATTCCTGAAACTTCTTCGTTGGGTGACCGTCTAGAGGAGCATATGTTCTTGGATCATCCATGTATTCTATCTTGTACACTATGACTGAGGTGTTACGCTTGTCTGAGCAACCAATGATCAAATCACGATTATCACAAACAAAAGAGGCAGTAGCCTTTAACTGTATAACCGGGGCTGTTTTTCACCTTCTCTGTTACTCCTGTCCAAAAAATTACAGACAAACCTAACACAATCCATTCTGTAGTTATTCTTAGTTTCTTCAGGTAATATTCCACTGGAAATGCAACCTTCTATGTCTCTTATGATATTTACCATTGGAAGAGTATAATAATAATAATAATAAGGTATGTGGGAAAAGACCATGTTTGGAACCCAAACTGAAGACAACTTCAACATCTTATAAAGCTTGATCTCGAACGTTTAAACATTCGCGCAGAGCTGCGCAATGGGTCCGCTTTAGTGGAGCGCAACTCGCGTATGACTGGTACGATCTCGTCCTCTCCTCGATTCATTATTATTACGGATGCAGTTGTTACTTCTTGAAATAAATGAAATATTGAAACGAGATTTTGTCGACCACAAAAGTGTGATTTGTTCATATTTGTTTCACCGAAGAATATTAACAATAGTGGTGTTGGGATCACTATTGTTTCGATTAATTCGGATTTTGAATGGTAATAAGGTAACGAAGTATTATAATTGATATGTAAATAGGGTTGTTTCAACCCGTGTGCAGATAGCCGGTAAAGTTAGCCGGTAAACTTTCCGTCACCCGATCGCCCGTAGGCATCCGTCACGACATCAGCAATATGGAAAATGTTCAATGGAAGAATCGGAGAGTTCTACCAAAGATTAACTTACAAAGATGGAGCACTCCGGCCTTTTTCTCGTCAACGATTCAATGACCTTGAGAATTCTATCGTTGAAAAAAGGGGCGGGACTAACAAGAGAAGGATATATCTCTCTCTCTTCTCCAAATTCGAATTTAAACCGCGAAACAATTCACCGGGTATTTCTGAAAATCATAGCAGATCCTTAATTTAATCAAAACCTTTGAATTAAATGGCATATTTTATATAACTTGTCTATGAATTCTTTTCCCACCATTCGAAAATTTTTAATGATGTGTGTGATATATGGAGTAAAAGTTATCGCTGATTTTGTATAGAAAATTTAGAATTTCATTCCGCACGGGTTTTCATATTTGGATTAAGCTTTTTCATAGCTCTGCAGAGAAGTCTGGTTTGTAGATAAAATGAGTGAAATCAAGAGTAGATGTTCAGTTAAGTATTGTTCGAATGTTTCGGGTGTGAGATTCTTTAGATTTCCCAGTTCAGATGACCCTCAACGAGCCCTGCAATGGAAATTGGCCTGCAGCGATGCGACAATTCTGAGAAAACAGGATTTGCAGTGATCACTTCGAACCTTATTTAATGACTGGTCGCTACTTAAATAAAACGGCTGTTCCTACTTTGAACCTATTTAAGAGACCGAAAAGCTTTGATATAGGTACACAAACCGATAGAATAGGAATCGATAAGGGAACTCAAACATGTTCCACAAATGGTAAACTGCAATGTGCAAACAACACAAAACATGAAAGTCGCTGCCACTACATCTCGTCCTCAACTGCTAATCCAAAAGCTGAGAACTATCCCTTTTCATCATTCTTGCTCAGTTTCCCTACAAATATATGCTAAATTTGTTTTTAAAAATCAGAATTTTTTACATAATGAAGTATGCAAATCAAAATTTACAGAGTGATGAATGTAACAAGAGGCAAAATAAAAAAATTAGAAAGTTCAATATACTGCAGCACGAATGATGTTAAGTTGATATTTCTCAGTGTTTTCTTCCAAAAGTTACCGTTCAACTGGATATCAAGTTCAGGGATCTGATCCCTTTGTATGTATGAATATTTTTATAGAATAGGAAATTGCTCTTTTATGTTCTGAGAATGCTTAAGATGGAACCGAGATAATTATATAACAAAGATTGATAATGCTGAAGGAAACTTGACTACAAATTTTTAATGAATTTCTTTAACTTTTGATGTAACTATATTAAATGAATTATAAAGATAATTTCCTTTTTATTTGTTGCCCTCTTGTTTTAGCCCATTATTTAGGCATTCAATACATGAAAGTGAAATTATTGTCTGGAATTGGTAAAAATTTGATCAGCAAAATTCACAAACTTTTATGATTACAATTATTCGTCAGCTTATTTTGTGTAACTTTGAAATTGGTGAAACAATTCATAAGACAGGAATTAACTTCTTCGTAAGAAGTTTGTCATCAATAATCAAAGGACTTCTAACTTGCAAACATAATATAATGGTTCCATTAAAATTTTTATGAAAATATATTATACAATATTCTTACATTCTTGTATTAGGAAATACTTGAAAATTTTTAAGAAATGCTTATAAAACAATTTTCATCCACATATAATAAGATCAATTAATAGAAAATTTCTTCTTCTCATAAGATTTTGAAAAAGGATATTTCTTATCCGTTTGTTTACAAAACTGCAGTATTAGTTGAATTATATGTGAGTAACATTACTATTTAATTCATCCATTGTGTCAAATGATATTTTCTTGTTTCTTATGAATTTTCTCTGGTCTTCACACATATTCCACAGGAAATAAATGTTCTGTTATTGAACTCTTCCTCAAAGTTGTATGGCAATGACCTAAAATTTTAGAAGATGTGAACTTTTACAATTTTCTCAGTTGAATTGTTGAAGCTTTAAATTATAAGATATTTTAGAAATAAATTAAAATAGATTGCAAATGATGAAAATACAAATTAACAGTGGAAATATTGCTACTCACGAAATTGCGTATTGGTTCTTGAAGTAAATCGTTCAGAAACACTTATGATGAAAGAAAAGTGCTTTCATATTTTCTAATAAATAAAAATGATTTTTCCAAATTCATCTTCATGTCGATTAAAATCCTTTTCTGTTTAGATTCTTGCTACAGGAACCAGGAACTAGGAACCGATTGGCTTATTGCACGTGATAACGAAATGTGATTTCATTGGTGTTGCCTCGATTTACATTGCTCTTATGGGATTTTGAGTCAAGGGAGGAATCGTTTTATGCGATTCTGTGGTTTCGCTTCGAAATACGTGAACAACATTTTCAGTACTAATTTAACAGAGTGCACCCTCTTGTTTCTACTCTTTGGTTCTACCGAACGGCCGACGAACTTTCAATCGAGAATAGGTCCTACTTAGTAATTTCTTACATTTTGTAGGTATATTCATGCAAAAATAATAAGAAACTATTGAGGTTTTAAATTCAAGAAGCAGTTTTTTGACTCTCAAGGGCTGTTATCGTCATTTCTTCAAAATATGAAGGTACGGAAAAAATCTGCGTAGAAGAGAGCTTTCGATTGAGCCTAGTCTTGTTTTCTTACGTAGGGGATAACAGGGTGAAAACCACCCTTAAGTGGTTTTTTGACTATCAAGGGTAGTTATCGTATTTTCTTCAAAATCTGAAGGTGCGGAAAAAATCTGCGTTGAATAAAGCTTCCAATTGAGCCTAGTCTTGTTTTCTTACATAGGGGATAACAGGGTGAAAACCACTCTTAAATAGTTTTTTTGATTCTGAAGGGTTGTTATCGTATTTTTTCAAAATCTGAAGGTGGGGAAAAAATCTGCGTTGAAGAGAGCTTTCGATTGAGCCTAGTCTTGTTTTCTTACGTAGGGGATAACAGGGTGTAAACCACCCTTATGTGGTTTTTTGACTTTCAAGGGGTGTTATCGTATTTTCTTCAGAATCTGAAGGTACGGAAAAAATCTTCGTTGAAGAGAGCTTTCGATTGAGCCTAGTCTTGTTTTCTTACGTAGAGGATAACAGGGTAAAAACCACCCTTAAGTGGTTTTTTGACTGTTAAGGGCTGTTATCGTATTTTCTTCAAAATCTGAAGGTGCGGAAAAAATCTGCGTTGAAGAGAGCTTCCGATTGAACCTAGTGTTGTTTTCTTACGTAGGGGATAACAGGGTGAAAACCACCCTTAAATAGTTTTTTTGGCTCTGAAGGGTTGTTATCGTATTTTTTTCAAAATCTGAAGGTGAGGAAGATATCTGCCTAATTTTCAAGAATTGGATTCAAAACGAAAGAATGAATATTTCAATCGACAAAAGTATTGAAGGTTGACAATCTTAGTAAATTAGGTGAATATATCTCAACATACATTATATGTATTTCAGGCAACAACTTAGTAGAGGTGATGGAAATGAGAAATAATTTTCAATGTTTTGTGGAAACCCATCATTTTATACTTTAAATGACCTGAGTGGCCAAACGCCTCATTAGTTGGTAGATAAATCTCTTGGAAAAACAACAAGAGGGTTCAAAGACAACTCATTTCAACTCTGAAATCTGTTTGATAAATTACACAAGGGATCGAACACTAATGTAATGGATTTTGAAGAAACTGGTTGTTTGTATTTATTAGATGTAAACAATTGGTTTATCAAGCTGGTAAAGGGATTATGCTTGATCATCTGTAAAATTTTTAGCTTTTCATGTCAGTGTTTGACTTCGTCCAGACCTATGGGGGAGTGCTGAAGATAATTCTTCAAATTCTGTTTTGTATGTGTTTATATGAATGTGTTATGGTAATCTATATAGTTTGGCATCAGTGCTCAAAATCAAGCATTGCTCTATAGTTTTTGTATCGGAAGGAAAATTCTTGTTTATATGATCTTTCTTGTTTATTATTCTGATAGTTTCTTGGTGCCTTATATAAGAAAAATTGCTTATAGAACTAATATCTGTTCTGTTTTGGCATGGGTACACTAGTGATCTAACAACACAGAGTTGGTTTTCTTTGAAACTCAGAAATGTATTGTTAAAAATTCAATCGAGCTGATACTGATTCTATATTTCTTAGAATTAATTTTTTATTGTGAATATTAGTCTATACATAATTGTGCACTATTTGATAAAGAATCAATGAATAATTTTGCATTATATTCAGCCTCATTAAATGAGTTCATTGGATTTATGTATTTCAAAATGATTCTCGTGACATTTAAATTTGTTGTATTACCCATAAATAAAAAAGCTTCTTCATCTTTGCAGGAAATCTTATATCATACCCACTATATCAAATCAATTTATACCTGAAATGTAAATTAATTCAATGATGTGATAATAACTAGTTATACAGAGATCTGAACCTGAAAATATTTCCAAAACATTATAAGCAAAGCAAAATAAAATTGGTAAATCAGTTAACCATACAATTTACCTATATGGGTAAGGGATTGCTCCGAATTCTGAAGTAGTTTATATTTCAGTTTATACTATCAATAATATTCATGTTCAAGTGTTCATGCAACCACTATTTGAAAATGGGTGGTGCAACAAATCACGTAAACCAGATCTATCAAAATGTTGTGTTCGATATAGATTCACTGTTCAGTATTTATCAGGTGGGAATATATATATTTTGAGAATTATAAGAATGATTATTGATTTGAATTGCGCTATTATAGTACTCAACTGTTTCTCTCAACATTAAATTTTTGGTTTGTCCATGAAAATTTTATAAAATTTCATTCTAGCTATGGAAAACAATTTCTTGCAGACGAAACTGTCAAACAGAAAAAGTTCGCTAGGAATTTGATTGATAATCAAGTTGCTGATAAATAAACTGAGATTCTCTTCATCAAAAATTTGAATTTTTGAAATATACATGGTTACATGCGAACATTACCTTTTTGAATATAATGGTTTTCAATCGTTCATTTAAAAGGAGCTTTTAATCCAATTGGTAGTAAACTTTGATGTTAAGGGAAATCTTGATTTATTTCTCGTCTAAAATTACGAATTTACCACAAATTGCGTTTTCAAGGGATCGTTGTTTAAGGGTTGGTAGCATTTGTAGTCAGTAAAAGATCCTGAACTGATACCTGCTCTCGAGTAGGTACCGATTTTTACTGTACTGGAACTGTACTGGGATTGTACTGAAAAAACCAGAACAGCGAACCAATTTGAAGATTGGGTCCAAAAATTGTCAGAGAGAAAACGGAACACGTTGCATTTGGCAAAATGCGCAAACTCGTAGGAGTATTCGAATCGGTTACAGCAGAAAATTTCAATTTAATTCTCTTGATCATACAAGCCATAAACTAAAAGAAAATCAAATGGATTAATGAATATGTCAAGAATGAATCATAATGCACATTTTATATAGCCGATAGCTGAAAAAAAATTTTTAATAAGACTATTTTTTACATATTTGAAAATAGTTAAGGAATTCGAAATGATTATTTCGAAAGTATAAATCATTGTAACAACTATAGTTGTACTAGTTCTTGCATTTTGAATTGGACAACTGAAGGAAATGAAGAAACCTCATAATCCTGCCCCTGAAAACCCTTGATAATATTAATTTATCATAATTAAACTTAATACCAATTTATGCACGATTTGAAACCATCTATGTTAGATTTATTCATTTATGCTAACGGATGCATATAAAATTCAAACATTTCAAATTACGGAAGAAATTGGTTTACTCCTCCCTCTTTAGGCGGTTCTACGTCAAAATCCTAAAATGGTCCTGGGGATAGTCCCAGAACCGTCAGAAAATAATCAGAAAAAAATCCTGATATAACCCGAACCTCTGAGTACTCGGTTCGAAAATAGTCAGAGAAAACCGGAACACCGAACACTGAAATGCGCATGCTTCTGATGGTTCTGGAACAGTCAGAATTTGAACCCGAATGAAGCTATTATAATAATAATCCGTAATAACGGATGCTGTTGTTACTTCTTGAAATAAATGAAATATTGAAACGAGATTTTCTCGACGACAAAAGTGGGATTTGTTAATATTTTGTTCACCGAAGAACAATAACAGTAGTGTTATTGGGATCAACAATGTTTTCATTAATTCGGATTTTGAGAGGTAATAAGGTATTGGAAGTACTTAAATAAGGTTATTATTATTAGTATTACAATTTGAGAAGAGTTCAGAAATAAATTCTATAAACTCACAAAAATAACTTTACAATGAATGATATGTAATAGTACTAAATACAACAAAAAAGCAAAGAACAATTAACGAGAAACTAAACCCGCGAACCATCGATCCAAAGAATTCTTGAACCCATTCACCGACGCAGCGTTCACCACAACGTCTGGCAGAGCATTCCACGCAGCAAAAATCCTGTTTGACAAAAAGTGCTCCCTTCCAGAGGTGTTGAGCTTCTCATTCGCCAACTTCAGATTGTGACCTTGCAAGTGATTCAGTGGATTACGGCTGAATAGGTATGACAAATCCACACCGAACAAGCCATGGAAGGCTCTGTATGCCGTAATCAGGTGCCCCCGCAGACGGCGAGCCTAGAATGACATGTGGTGCATCACGGATAGTCTTTCCTCGTAGGGATGTCTCACAAATCCGTACGACATCCTAGTAGCCCCACGCTGGACCGATTCAAGTAAACGGGCATCTCTGTGCAGAACAGGTGCCCACACGGGACCGGTGTATTCGAGGATTGGTCGAATGAAGGTAGTATATAGGATTCTGCAGGTCTGAAGGTCACATCTTCCAAAACTCTTTCGGATCATGTAGAGCATTCTTTTCGCTTTGATGGTAATAGCCACAATATGTTCTGACCACGACAGGTCCTCAGTGATAACTACTTCAAGATCACGGAGGGAGGACAGATTCGATGACATGATTGGACAAATGGTTTATCTGTCGTGGGTTATTTTTACCCATGTGGAGAACTCTACACTTGTCCATATTGAGTGGAATCAACCACGTATTGGACCATCTCGTAATTGCATTGAGATCATCTTGTAAAACATATGACTGGGTGAAGGGATTCCCGTAGATTTTGGCATCGTCGGCAAACAACCAGCAAGCCGACTTTACCACTGAAGGCAGGTCTGACGTGTACAATAAAAAGAGGAGCGGGCCTAGAACGGAACCCTGCGGGGCGCCACTCATCACCCTCCTTACAGAAGACAGTGAGCCACCGACGCGGACCCGAAAAGTCCTATCGGAAAGAAAAGCCTCGATCCGTTGGAGCAAATCACCACGAATCCCAAGGTTCTCAAGCTTGAAGAGAAGACGTTGGTGGGGCACACGGTCAAAGGCCTTTGAGAAGTCGAGATACAAAACATCCACCGGGACACGAGCATCAAACATCTTGCTCCAATCGTTGGTGCATGACAGCATGTTGGTGATCACGGACCGACCCGGCAGGAACCCATGCTGGCAATCTGGTATGGTTCCATTGGACAGAGAAAATTCAAAAATCTTTTCATGGATAATTTTCTCGCAGATTTTTGATAATATCGGGACCAGGCTTATTGGTCTGTAGTTGTTTGGATCGAGCTTGTCGCCAGATTGGAGTGACCAGAGCCTCTCTCCAGCTCTTCGGCAGGGAACTCGTTACAAACGATCTCGTGAAAATCGTCGAAAGTGGAAAAGACAGTGGTGCAGCACAGTTTGAGAATATGAGCAGAAACTCTATCAGAACCAGGAGCGCTAGAAACCTTCAAAGAAAGAAGAAACCCCTCCACAGTTCCCGGGATAAACTCCACATAATCCAAACAGCCAGGTTGGTCGGAAAGACTCATTCCAGGCAAAGCATCCGGCTCATTAACGAAGTTGGCAGCGAAGGTCTCACCCAATGTTTCGGCTGCCTCAGTCGCGTCCTCACTGGGGCATCCCCGTAGGTTGTTAACTAGGGGAGAGCTCACCTTTGTGTTGAGATTAGATCTAACATACTTGAAGAATTTTTTACGGTCCTTTGACGACGCAAGATCGGACTCAAACTTGGATTTAGCCATTTTCATCCTGTTTCTCATTATGCCGGAACAACTCCGTTAGTCAGTTGTCGTCCGGCTTCGCAGATAACGCTGCCATAGTGATTTCTTCCTCCGTGCCATCCGTAAGATGCTACCGTCGATCCACGGCTTGGATGGAATAGAGGTCGAGGAAAGGAAAGTGGTGCAGATCTCGCACTTGTGTAAAAGCCTGTCTACGAATGTAGACCACATGGATTCGATGTCAGCATCTGAACGGAACAAAGACTGCCAATCTAGGTCGGCCAAGTTGGCACCAAGCTGCTCATAATCAATGCGTTTTACACTCTTGGTCACTTTGTTTGACATGGAGACCCTGATCTGGACCCTACAGGAAAGAGTGGCATGATGTTCGTGAAAAGCAACGAGATCGGGATCATTCACTAATATTAGGTCGAGCAAGGATGGATTCTGGCCGCTCCGGAATCAGGTAGGTTTGTCAACTAGTTGTATGAGGTTGTTATATATTATATATAAGCACCAATCCGATTGGCCGATTTTCCGATCAGACAATTCATGATATTGCCGAGTTTTGCAAATCCTCCAGATTATCTAGATCTTCCGATCATCCAGGTTGCACTTTGTGATCTAATATAGATTTCATACATTATTATTATTGTTATCAATTGATTTCACAATGCGTATTTCGATTTCGCATTGGCGATCATCAAAGAGATGGTGATTTCAAACTCTACTTACTTCATTTCATGAAAAAAAAAATACTAAAAAAGTGGTATCTATCGAAGTAGACAGTGTAATTGAGAGAGGCTAATTAACGGACAAGTTTATAGTTCAAATTCGCAAATCTACCCAGTAGATGGGGATTATTGGAATATTTTTATTTCTTCAAACTCATTATTTCATACGAAAGCCTGGGTTGTTCAAAGTTTTTTGTCTTTAGAATTTTGTTCAGTCCAATGTGTGATCTAGGAGTAAATTTGCATAATGAAATATTACACATATCAGGATCTGTAGTCAATCGAAGGAGCTGAATATCTAACTTTTCGACTTTGAGTTTTGATATTGTATGATTTTAATGGCGACCTAGATCTTGCATCGTTGAGAAGCTTCTCTTTTTACTCAGCGATTTTTCATATTTTTGAAATAAAAATAATAATATTCATTATATTTTTCGTAGAAGAATATTCGATTATGCTTCGGAATCGTGTATACTTATGTATACAGGGTGTTCGGCACAAGGACCGTCAAATTTTTTTGGGGCGTTGGTAGGGTCATTTGCTACCTTTTCAGTCTTGGAACCTGGTTCCTTAGTATTACGGTTACGAAGGTATGATTTTTTTATTAGGTTTTTATAAATTACCCAAAATGTACCCTTCGAAGCCCCATAACTTTTTTTGCGTGTGCTTTTACATGCATTTTTTGGCGCTCTTGTTTTATTTTATTAAGTCTACATGAGTGTGTGTTAAAAAAACGTATTTATTGTTACAGATAACACCACAAAATTAACACGTGGGCCTTTTATTAAAAATAAATTATGAAAGTATGAAAACATCTCCACTCCTATTGAAATTTTAAAAAAGTTACAGCTATTACAAATTGAGTTTTATTTTAAAATGTTCTTTGGTTTATAACGTTGCTAACCATATGCTATTTACGTAAGTCAATAAAAAAATAATACTGCAAATAAGGTTTTAGTCAGAAAAGTGAAGAAAGTCGCACCTAAATAAAAGTATGGATTTCGACACAACACAGCGAGCAAGGAAATTTTACCTGCCCGTTTTAGACTCGTGTGAATTATTATTACTATTTCTGTCCTTAGGTTGGATTGGGTTAGTCGCCGCTGACTCGACCCTACCGTCATTCGAGATTTAACTGTCTCTGCTGTTGGAAGTGTCTGTGCCGCGTTGTTCAGTTTTTTAAATTTGTATTTTTTGTTTTTGTTACTTTTATCGACTTTTTCTACTGTTGATTTAACTTTGGTTGTTGATATGCCTAATTTCACCAACGCTGAGTATGCTGATATGGTGATGGCATATGGCAAGGCCGATGGTGTTGCTCGTGCAGCTCAAAGGATTTATCAAGCCAAATTTCCTGATCGAAGATAACCCCACCACGAACATTCTCGACGACTTATCGACGATTAAGAGAGACTGGAAACTTAAATTTTCAAGAGCTTGGGGTCTATGTGAGGCAACACAATGTAGCAGTTGACGATCAAATACTTTGCCTTTGAAGCCTTTCAAGAAGATCCAACTACAAGCATTTGTGTCGTTGCTCAAACACTAAACTTAACGATTTGGAAAGTTTGGTCAGTACTTCGGGATAAAAATCAACACGCTTTTCATTACACCCCGGTACAAGGTAAATGAACTTTTTATTGATAAATTTGTCCTTTTGACTCCGAAAAAATTGTCACAGACTAATGAATTTTATTAATTGTTACAGGTCTTCATGAAGGCGATCCTGCCAGACGGTTGGAATTCTGTAGATTTTGCTGCACACAGATGTCGATGACAACTTGTTTCTAAAACGAATTTTGTGGACAGACGAATCCTGTTTTATCTGAGAAGGAATAACAAATCTGCACAATTTACATCACTGGGCACCACGTGAAAAGGCAAATGAGTTTTCAACAAAAATTTAGTGTTAACGTTTGGGCTGGTGTGATAGGAAGACATCTCATCGGGCCACACTATTTACCGGTTCGACTAAGTGGGCCTGCTTATTTGCATTTTTGCAGAATGCTCTGCCGGAGCTACTAGCCGAAGTTCCGGCCTTCGATGAAGACGTGCCGATTGTGTTCCAGCATGACGGTTGCCCGGCACGTTTCCTGAGAGAAGTTCGACAAATATTTTCCAAATTCATGGATAGGCAGAGCCGGCCCCATCCCTTGGCCCGCAAGATCTCCAGACCTTACACCTTTAGATTACCATGTCTGGGGTAGAGCCAAAGAATTGGTTTATTTCACAGAGGTACCTACAAGAGAGGTGTTGATTGAACGCATAAAGGCGGCATTTGTGGCAATGAAAGAAGAAATGTTGCTAGCCACTACAACGGTCGAAATCAGAAAAAGGTGTCGGGCGTGCATTCGGAGTAGAGGAGAACAATTCGAACAGAATTTACGTTAAAGAATCGTGTTATTTTACTTTGTAAATAAAAAATCATACAAAAATTGTATTTTATTAAAATCTGTCCTTACTTTGCTATTTTATCTAAAACACTATTTGTAGTATTTTTTTATTTATTGTCTAACGTAAATAGCATACTTTTAGAACCGTTATAAACCAAAGAACGTTTTAAAATAAAATTAAGTTCGCAATAACTGTAACTTTTTTTAAATTTCAATAGGAGTGGAGATGTTTTCATACTTTCATATTTTTTTTTAATAAAAGGCCCACGTGTTAATTTTGTGGTGTTATCTGTAACAATAAATACGTTTTTTTTCAAACACACACTCATGTAGACTTAATACAATAAAAAAAATGCATGTAAAAGCCCACGCAAAAAAAGTTATGGGGCTTGGAAGGGTACATTTTGGGTAATTTAGAAAAACCTAATAAAAAATCATACCTCCGTAACCGTAATACTAAGGACCCAGGTTCCAAGACTGAAAAGGTAGCAAATGACCCTACCAACGCGCCAAAAAAATTTGACGGTCCATGTGCCGAACACCCTGTATTCAACAATAACAATTAGTTACCTAATCTGCATATTTTTCAGAATATAAGAACTTATAATTAAAAAATACAAGTGCAATAAAACACCGTATTGCATAAACATGTCATACACCATGAATGAAAATAAAAAAAAAACGTTCATTACAATATTAGTAATTTCAACTGAACCTCAGATTATGTTTCGGATATTCATCTATAAGGTGGTATGAAACTACTTGATCATATTCACAGAATTTCTTCTGTTCATTGAGCTCTCAGATTCAGAATGACTCTTAAGTTTTTGTTCTTTAAAGAACTATGGGGAAAAAATTGAGCAAAGTTAACACTTGGTTTATATCAAATTGTTAATACAGATGTTGAACAATGAAATTGTTAGGGAAAAAAATATAGTAGAGAGCTGACAATTATGATGCAAAAATTTTAACTAATTATTTGAGCAATAGAAATATGAAAAACAATGTTAAACAACCAAAAATTATTATAAGGATATTTTTTTTTATCTTGAATGGCAGTTCTTTCAGAAGTAGTAGAAGAAAATTCACAAAAAATATTGAAATAGTCTATTGGTTTCAAAAACATTCAGGAATATATATTGTTATTATTTTTTCAGTTAATTACCATTTCGTTAACATATACCATAAACGGAGTGTAAATGCTCGCAAAAAAATTATTTTGAACAAGGTATTGCATTTACTTAAACTTTTATCACACTATCTTATTTCATGGGTGTACAATGAGTGCTCGCGAAGCGTAAAAATATCAATGTCAATTTTTTTCATATTTTATTTCAATTCTCAAGTAATATCAGTTTATTGAAAAAAGGTCTAGTTTATAACTTTATCAAAGAATTCTAACGGAAATAATTTATTTTATGTGTCAGGATTATATTATAATTCTTTTAGATTTCTAAATCTATTATATATACAAAAAATGTTTTCTTCTAATTATCTTGCGACTACATATGAGCAACCTCAATATGGCATACGGACGGCAATTCTCAACGATGAATTAAAATGAATATTAATAAAGATATCAAAATACCATTTTAGTAAATTGTTTAGTAAATTATAGGTATAAAACTAAATACCAGTTTTTCATCATCATTAATTCTTTATAACTTTTGAAATTTCATTGTACTAATACAATCTTTCACCACAATGATCTAGACAAAAACACGAATCGAAAGGGGTATATCACATAATTTTAATTGAAATAAAAAAATCTAACAGCATTTCAAACTCATTAACTAGACTAATAAATCTTAATCTCAATTTGGGATATAAATTGAAAATTTTGATGTTTCACTGATTATTGGGAGAAAACATTAATTTTATCAAACGACTCTTAGATCTATGAAAAATTGCTTCCAATCTCCCTTTAGATGTTTTGTTTTTTTTGTGACGTTTCTATCTCTAGGGCGCAAATAGCATAGACCAGAAAACCGGCGAAGAGATTTTACCTTTCATTCAAATATTCAAAAATTCGTTTTCGCCTTAGTGGAAATAATTCTGTTCCATTTTTAATGGAACAAATGATATATACCTCTATTTAATCATTTTAATGAATCTCAGGATTATACATCACATATTACGAATCTTGAAAGCAAAATATTTTCTTAAGTAACTTACCTAGATTTTTAATACAAAATAAACATATGGTTATCCACGGCAACTTCATATCTTCAATTTTTTCTTGACATATTTGACACTAGAATCTATATCAGCTTTTCTGAAGAAAACCCTATACACGGTGAACTTTTTCTAAGTAATACTTTCGACGAAAAATGTGTGAAACTGCAAAGAATAAGCTGACCATTATTCACCCATGCTGAATAATGAAACTTTCTCTTGCGACCTTGATGGTAAACTTCTTCGGATTCAGTCTGCATTTGATGTCGTCGTGAGAACGGGTATTGCTCCTACATAGGCGTCTCCACTGTTATGCCGAGGTGACTAACTTAGCGTTTACAGGTTTACAGTACCCAAATATACCTACCTATACCACGTAAACACAAATTTGTAAAATACAAAAAAGCATGCCACAGATATCATCAAAGGAATAGATTTACTCTGGCACCAATATGTACGAAGTTTTCAATTTTAGGGATTTTTTCGGTTGGGCTGAATTGTACTAGATTTATGGCTTTAGGATTTTTCAATCTCTAAGAGGTTTACGAAATGTGTGAAATGTGAAATGAAACGTTACGAACACTTATCGAAAAATGACCTTGGACCGCTCAACGACTGAAATAAATGATGCTACTCATAAAATGAGTTATGATTTTTCAATTTTCTACGCATTCTAGAAAAACATCGTGCTATCGTTTTGCACAAATGTCTGTAATCTTCGACTAGCGAGCAGAAAATGGCTTCAATCAATTGGGTTAGATTTCCTGAAGAAGAATACAGGGTTAAACTTGAGAGTATCCGTCCAGCCGGTCAGCCGTAACTCTCTAGCATCCAAAGGAGATGAGCTAGAGCTTTTATATTTTCGGAATAGGTTGACTGTAGAAATATCTGGGAGAACAATCGTCCCATATTGTCCATTATTGATTAAGAAAACAAGTCAAATATCAGGTGACTTCCAAGACTTTAATAAATGCACGATTTCAACAATGGTGACGTTTTGGAATTAAAGTTTTTTCTTTCTCAACGCTGAAATATAAATTTACAGGTAAATTTTTTTTAAATTACCGTACAATGGTTTTACATTCACCTAGTTAAAACAATTCAGGTAAACTATCACAATTAGAGAAAAACGATTTATTCATAGATGCCTAAACATGTACGGCGATCAATTAATTATTTGTAGGTTAGATCATTGAATATTATTAGTGTGCTACATAGAATTGAGGAGTTTGTTGTTGTTCTTTATTTGTTTGGTTGTGGTCTTCAAACCAATAAGTTGTTGTACAACGAGCTGAAACCCTGTACAGCTTTTCACATCATTTCACTAATATGACGGCTATATTTCCGACATTCATTATAAAGAATTGACACTCACTCAAAGTTGAATTTTCGACCCATCTTAAAAAAGTATTCTGATAATTGCTGTCTTTTCCAAATATCAAAATTGTTTGTGTCACAATTAAGTTATCTAATCCTTTCCTTCAAGTACTGTTTCGTCTGATCAATATAGCATCATAATCATCACAATTATGCCAAGGAATTTTAAATACTTATTCTGATCTAAACTGGTCAGGTACTTTATTTTTCATATGAGTGAATAATATATTCTTCGTTCTTAAGTTGCAAAATACACAACGACAGCCAATATTCCTGAAAATGTGATTTATTTTATTGCTTATTATAGGGAGGTAAGGAAATCTAAAATACTTTACTCTTTTAGTAATTGTAGATGTTGTGTTAATCTTCATTTCCAGAATGTTTTCTCGTTTATATTTATCATTATTCAATTTCGAAGCCCTAGTTATAAAATTATTCAATACATATATTTTTTTCGTTGCATGCTGTGGTTACTTAAACTATTAAGGCAACGATTACTATTGATAGACTTAGTAAACCAATTTGTCACCATAATAATGAAGTTGGTTATTGGGTATGTAGTCATACAAGATATCTTTAAATCTTCGGTATTACCTTTGAGAATTTGTTAGGATTTTATATAATTTTGCTCAATTTCAAATCGTTAAAATTAGATCAATGAAAAAAAGAAAAAATAGGAAGACATTTATGAAAAATTTCAATGAAAATTGACATATAATCTATAAAAGAACTCCGGGGTTTTAAGACAAAATATTTTAATAAAGTCAAAAACGTACATACATATTTTATACATGATTAGAAAGCTTACATTTTCAAGATTTTTTAATAACTTAGTAAAGTTCAATGTGAGCTCCGTGAGTGGCACGGCACACGTCGAAACGGAATTCTACCTCTTCCCATGTCGTGGCGAGCATGTCTGGGGGAACGGACGCCACGCAATTCAATATTCGTTCCCTGAGATGGATAACATTTCGAATTTTCTCCGCATACACAAGATTCTTGAAATGCCCCCAGAACAAAAAGTCCAACGGAGTCATATCAGGGCTCCCTGGTGGCCATGGAATAGGTCCTTCATGTTGCCGAAACGTGTGGTGAAGAAATATCCTGATATCAATCTGACAATTTGAAAGAAAAAATTTTTTTCAATTTCTCAGTGGAATAAATTATTACGCATATATGTAGGTGTAATTTCATTATTATATATTAATACAAAAACAGATTCAGAAATATAAAAAAAAAATTTAATCTTCATCCTCACTGGATCCATCTTCAAAATTGATTCCTCATTGGTCAATTTCTTCTTCATTTTGTGTTTCTGTAAAAGGGAAGAGTTATAAACTTTAAAATGTTCTATTTCTTTCGTATTAGTATTAAAAGAAACGTATCTGAATCTGAAGTATCTCCTGATATGTCAGGTGTTATGAGAATATCTTCTTATGCTTCAGGAAGTTGGCTACCAAGAAACCAAGTCGGCTCTAATTTTCCATCAACATTTGTCCATCCACAGTTAATTGGTTGCATCTCAGTTACGATTCGATTTAAATGTAATGAGCATTCCTCCACAAGCATGCGATATATTTAGATCTTAATAAATTTTGCCGTAACTCTGATTGGCAAGGTGGCAAGTTACAACCGTTATAGTTAGGCACATTAAGCGAGAAGGGCTGAGACGTGTCTGATACTTTATATGTTTTATTGAATATTTCCATCCTAGCATAATTGACGTCATTTAGTTTTTTTAAACCATATATTATAGCTGGCAGATGAAAGATTCCATCGTAAGAAATAATTCTTCAATATCAAAAGTTTCAGTTCCTAAATTAGCAAAAGCTTTTTGAAAAGTTACAGATTCCATTAAAATTTTCAAAGACTTTTTTTGCCTCGTAAAAAGCTGGGTTGTAATCACATCCCGTTAGCGCATGTAGAGCTGGCAGACCGGCGTGAAAAGGGCAGGAAAGGATAGCCGGTAGAATTTCCGACGACCCCGATCGCACATAGACGTCCGTCAATGATGGACGTGATATTTTATACGGTTATTCACATGAAATGAAAACAATGAAGTGAAGGAAATGAATTGGAATTCAGTACCTGGCAATTTAAGAAAAGAAGAAACGGATCGGGGGAGTGAATTCAGTTTAGCTGCTGATTTTTTCTGAGTTTTATATCCAAATAATCATTCAGAAAATTCGACCTGAAGGAGATCGTGTTTCCGAATGAAACTTATACATAATATCGCTCTTGGAATTTGCCACCCAATATTTTTTGTCAAAATTTCTTACCATGGGGATTTCGGGGTGAAACCACCCCGAAATGAGATTTTTGAAAATTTCGACCTGATTGAGATGGTGTTTCCAGATGAATCTTATACATAACATAGCTCTTGGAATTTGTCACCGAATGTTTCCTGTCAAAATTTCTTACCATGATCATGATTCATGATAGGGGCATGACAGGTCATGATCAATATTTCGCGAAACTCTATTATCGATTATACTATACAGGGTGTTTCAAAAAAGGTGACCCCCTCTCTAGGATAGATAGAAACCTGAAAAATAATTGGGGTTTGTTCGGTAAAAAATTTTCGTAACGCCATCCATCCGTATTCAAGACACAGGGAAGCTGATACATCCAATGAATTCGTTTTTATGTCTGACTCTCGTAGAGGGCGCTAGAGGTACACGGTTCGTACCAAGTAGTATTGAACATAACTTTTTTAGTATTAGATTTATTGAGCAAAATTTCAAGCGTACTTAAACATCATTCAATTTCACACAAAAAAAGTACTCTTGGTAAAACTTTGTACCGTTTTCGGAGTATTTTGATTTAAAAATTAAGAAGTGATAACCCATGTTCGTATGAAGTACCTAATGATAAAAATTGTATTTATCGAACAAAAAATCAGAAAATTCAAAAAAAGGCCAATAACATAAATATAATTTCAATTAGAGTAGGTGTTCAGAATGTCCTCCGTTTTCACGATTACACAAGGCTATCCTTTTTTCTAAAGAATCCATTAATCTTCTAAATGGTTGGGAGTCAGCTGTGAGATAAATAAAGTGATGTATTCTATCTTTCAAATCTTGCGGTGGATTTACCTCTGCAGCATAAACTTTAAGATACGACCAAACTGTGTAATCCAAGGGATTGGAACATGGCAACATGGGTTCTACTGATGAGTTGTACTCGGAATTGTATAAGCTGAAAAAGGATTATTTAATAGCAATGATAGTGAAAAAAAATGTGCCAGAGAATATTGTGGTGTCCATTCAACTTCGAGATTTGATAGAGGTACAGGATAAATACCTTTATCATGACTACAACTGAAATTCAAGAATCCGTGGCAGTTAACCTCGAAAATGACAAGCTACAAAACAAACTGAATTTGGCTCAAATGGAGGTCGCATTCCTTAAGACAACTATACAGATGTTTGAAAAAACAGTAAGTGATAAGCAATTTATCATTAATTTGCTGAATACGAATAAAAAGTTCCCTGACTTAAAACCACCAATTCCAACTGGAAAATGCGACGTTGCCGCTGTGAGAAAAAATTCCGAAGAAATACGAGAACCAATTACTTCGTGTGAATATAATTTGAGTTCGATTGATTGAGGATTCTACCAAAAAAAGAGAAGCCCGACAGAGCGAAGAGTCATTTTAAGTCAAACATTACCCATCAAAATGAAAAGAAAATAAATGCAGTAACTGGAAGTGATAGCAATAATGTGACTTTTTGCAGTGCTCTGAAAAGAACCTGGTTGTATATAGGTAGAATTGATAAGAATATCAAGCCTACCCAAATTGGGGCTCATCTAAAAAATAAGTATAAAGGTGCGAGTTTCCACGTCGAAGAGTTGCCTTGTCGGGATGGTGCGAACAGTATAGCATTCAAAATTGGTGCTGACATGGCATTGATGGAGAATTTATACAAAGCAGAAAATTGGCCAGCTGGAGTTCTTATAAGGAGATTCAAGTTTTTTCGAGCAAAAAGGGAAAATGAAAAAGGAGATGAGTGAAAATGGTGACGAACGAGTGTGGAGTCTGTTAAACTGGAACATACAGGGTCTCTCAACGTTGAAACGGACCCTGGCTAAGGCTCTACTGGATCGATACAAACCTGAACTCATCTGCTTGGGTGAGCACCATTTTGATGAGAATATGGCTTCTCTTTTGCAGTTGGAGGGCTACATGACAATTAGTTCTTTCTGCCGTTCGACGGGTGGAGGTGAATCTGCTGTACTTGCTCGCATAGATGTAGTAAGCTATTGTAAGCCTATAAACTCTTTGAATAATTTGTCATCTGATTTTACTTTGGAGTGCTCCTGTATATCCTATCGTAAATCTGTTTGTATAATTTGCATTTATAGAACCCCTAATTCTGATATACATATTTTTCTCGAGCAGTTGTCAACTTTGTTAAATAGGGCCTCTCTCAAATACAACTATATGATTGTTGCAGGAGATTTAAATATCGATAGATTTAAAGAGAACGGGGCAAGAAAGTTACTTCATGATATTCTTGATTCTTATAGGTTGACGTCTCTTGTTGGGGAGAACACAAGAGTCTGTTTATATGGTGGTATAGTGACGAAGTGTGGAATCGACTATATTATTTCTAATTTGACACAAAACAGATATCTCAATTTTGACCCGGGTATATCTGACCATCACGTTCAGATTTCGTATTTTGACAATGCGTTCGCTGATAAATCCAAGACCGATGACAAGAAGTTAATTCGATGTTACAATAATGAAAACATTGAGAAGTTTAAATTTAATCTGTCGAACTTTGTTCCTACTGTGGAGGTTGGGAGTGAGCTCTTCAATGAGTACTGGGAGCACGTTATTTTGTGGCTCAGTCAGCCTTTCCTCAAAGAATCGTGAGGTCGAGGGGTCGGAGTAGCAGCGAGGGCTTTTCTCCACGCATAAGGATGTTGATTGAGAATCTTGAAATCTTGAATGCTATTAAGAATATCTTCCGAACTCCTGAACTGATAGAAAATCACCAACTCAATAAGAGGAGAGTGTATGATGAGGTAAAAAGAGAAAGAATGTTTAGAGCAAATGCATTCATTGATAACTCGGGCAATAAACAGGAAGCCGTTTGGCATTTAGTCAACAAATGTCTTGGTAATGAAAAGAAGAATTCGTTCCACACGGGGCATGTATCCTCCGATGAATTTGGGCGCCTATTTTCTACTGTAATTGCTGATATGCAAAGGGATCACTTCGGTGGAACCCTTTCAACTTGCTGCACGAAGAGCCAGGTCTCTTCACCTTCTTCAATGGCTTATTTACCCGTTAATTCAGCAGATATTATAAAAATCATAGAAACCTTCAAAAACTTAACATCTACAGGTTTTGACGACATCCAGATGAAGCTGATCAAGTATTGCAGATACGAAATGTCGACTTTTCTATCGGAGGCTATAAATGCGGCGGTATATGCTGGTGAGTTTCCAAGTATTCTGAAGACTTCGGTTGTCGTCCCTGTATATAAGAGAGGAGACCTTAATCAAACTGAAAACTACAGACCTATTTCTCTGCTTGCAACCGTGTCGAAGTCTTTTGAGCGCGTCCTATATGATCAGATTCTCGAGTTTCTTAACAAAAATGAGACGCTTTACTCGCGTCACTATGGTTTCAGGCCTGGCTTGTCCAATGAAAGCAGCATATGTGACTTGGTGAACTATGTCAGCTCTAGACTGAATGAAGGTGAACACGTTGTTGTATTGGATTTTGATCTCAGTCGAGCTTTTGACTGTCTTTCGGCAAGATTCTGTGCTGAGAAGCTTGATCGTCTGGGAATACTTGGAAATTTGAACGACCTGAATAGATCATTTCTACAGGGAAGGAAGTTTCGTGTCAAATCTCACGACTGCCGTCATTCTGATGTGTTCGAACAGCTGATGGGTATACCCCAGGGAAGTGTTTTGTGTCCGCTGATATACTTGCTCTATGTTAACGATCTTCCTGAGTTCATTTTTGACGGTGAGGTTTTTATATATGCAGACGACACATGTATTGCTGTACATGCCAAATGTAAGGATGAGTTAATGAAACAGATCAGACAAGTGATTCATAATTTTCAAGATGGGTGTAAAAAAACACCTCTTAATAAATATGAAGAAAACGAATATTCTTGACGTTTCTCGGTCAAATAAGATCAACCCAATCAATGTTGAACAAACAATCTTGAAGCCAACACCGAATGCATTATTCCTCGGTGTAACCCTTAATGATTCCTTGAACTGGGAACCTCATATTGATACTTTGGCGAGGAAGCTCAACAAGGCATGTTATGCGCTGAATATTCTGAAGAGGTTGTAACATTTTGAAATTACAATACCAAAATTTATTTACATTCTATCATCTCTTGATCTGTTTGAAAATAATTTATTTCAAATTAATTTGCTATACCATCTATTGTTGAATAATGTAATTTCCTGTACATAAGGTATTATTCTTTATAGAAATCTGTTCATTAAAATTTTCGGTGGGGGTGTCTGGAATTGGATGTTGTTATCGCGAATTAATTCATTCCATCTTTGAAACTGATAGTATGTAGACATTATCTCTCGATTGAGAATTCGTTAATTCACGTTTACATATTATCCAAGGAATTTTATAATATTCTTTTCGTGTATCCCTTTCTAGAAGGGATTCCTGTATTATCGTATTCTTAGATTCTTTTATTCTCATCTCCTTAAATTCTTCGTTTCATATAATTCCAGATTTCTCGACTTTTCGATTCAACAACCACTCCAGACACTATCACCGAAGTTTTCTCAACAACTACCATCATTTGAAGAAAAGTGAGTACCTATATGTTGAAGTTTATCGCCTTCCTGAATAAAGAGATTGTTCACCAGAGTGAGATTACTTCTTCAATTTCGTACACCGTCATCCTGAGATCACATTCGTATGTTTATTAGTTTTTATACGAATAGAACTCAAAATTGTGTCTAAACTAATTGGCGCCCATATTATCACACAAAGAAAAGATCACAAATTTTTATTCAAGTCAAATGAACCTACGCCCATAAATGTTCTCCGGCCAACAGCTGCCGTACGCTTTGTGTCCTTTTAGCATCAAATAGTCAAGGAGAAAATTAC
Source organism: Micraspis discolor (assembly GCA_030674115.1). Lineage (NCBI taxonomy): Eukaryota > Metazoa > Arthropoda > Insecta > Coleoptera > Coccinellidae > Micraspis > Micraspis discolor. The sequence continues at coordinate 1,045,557 of JARTUT010000445.1, read as the reverse complement.
GTGACAAGGTCCTTCACATCCAACACTCTTATCAACATTACGCATATGTTCTTTCAATCATCAGTTATGCGATTGTTGTCTGGGGAAATTCGAGTCATGCTCATCGCATATTCATTTGACAGAAGCGCGCGCTAAGGATCATTTTTAATTTGGACTATAGGTAGAGCTGTAGAGATACTTTCAAAAAAAATCATATCCTCACTCTTCCGTGTATTTATGTATACAAATTGTGTTCCCGTATACATAAGGGGAAGGCTGATTTTACAAAAAGGTCGGGTATACATAGTTATGGGACCAGAAACAGGGATGACTTAGAGCTGAGGAGGCAGAGGCTGGAAACATTCAAGAGGTCACCTGAGTATACTGGAATTTTTATTTATAATCAATTACCTAGGGTATTAAAGAACATAGCGGAGCTAAGAAATTTTAGAAATAAGTTAAGGTTGTGTGACAGTGGTTTTTATTCTATTGCAGAGTTCATTCAATACTTGCTTAAATTATTGATCTTTGCTCCGTATTCGGGATTTAACTGTACTATTACTGTTTTTATTTTCCTGTCTCTATTACAAATTAATTTATTACTTACTTTAAGAATTTATCGTGATTGTGATTTTAATATTGAATTTTGTATGTGTTGTTCACTGTAATTGTGATATGGTATATTATGTACCTTATTGACGTGTCAATACTATTGTAATAGTTTCATGACCAATAAATTACTTACATACTTACTTACTTAAAATCACATGACCGAGAAGGCCAATGAATCGGAGCTTCTGCACCTCTACCAATCCATCGATTCGGAAAATGGTTACTCAACCAATTACGACACCTTCTATCAAAGTGCGGTGGAGCTCCATCCAGTGGCGTATCCAGAGATTGAGTTTGGGGGAGGTAGTGGCAAGTTTTTGGGAGTTGACCTGAACTATCAATAATAAGATAATGAGCTTGAGCGAAAGCGCGCTAGGAGGGGGGGGGGGGATTTATTGTAGCTCATCTATAATTTGACAGTTTTTATTCTACATTGAGAACATATAAAACAAACAATTGCGAGAACAGTACATACAATAATCATCATAAAATTTGAAGAAATAAAATATAGGTATATAAAAGTCAAGATATAAAATATATATAGGTAAAAAAATATATATAAAAACTCAAGAAATAAATCATTCGAAATTTAAAGGGAAAAATATCAGAAATATTAGTGAATGTTATATTAATTAAAACCTACCCGCTCCTTTTAGCATCAGACATGATTCAAAAATTACAAAACGAAATCAATCCGCCTCTTTTTATTATTAGCAAATCTACTAATAATATTGCCCATCTTTGTTGAAATATCTCTATGTATAAATAGCAATGATAGCCCAACTAATCTATCCTGACCCATTGTTGAACGAAGCCAGGTTTTAACAAGCCGCAGTGAGGAGAAACTCCTCTCAGCGGAGGCTACACTAACGGGCTGAGTGACCAAAACTTTAAGACATTTTTTTATAAGTGGAAAGATACTTTCATCGCAGGACGAATATAACGCCATACCATCTGTTATGTGTTCTGTCATGATTATCCAAATACTGAATTCTGCTTTCAATTTCAATAGCATCAAGTCTTTATTTTTGACATTCTCAAGGTTATTTATATACTCCGCGACTATTCCAAATGAAAGATTGATTTCTGTGTCCGTTTTCGTATTGAAAATTGAAGAAAAAAAAATATTAAACTCGTAAGCTTTCAGAGATTCTTCGTTAAATCGATATTGTAGATCTTGTAAGATATAATCTAACATAGGAATATAAACATTGATTCTGAAAAAACATTCATCATTTTCAGTAGGTATATTTGAGCGATGTGATTGTCTCTGTGTTATTCTTGGTTTAGTAATTTCTATATTTAATTTTTTATGAATATCGGCTACCAAAGCGAATACATTACTAAAATGAGTTTCGGAGTTTTGACGTATTTCTTTTAAAACTGTGATAACATTAATTATTAGCATATTTGCATACTGTTTATCAACTGACTTGGCTTGCAATATCTTACTCAAATTGACGGTTAACGCTAAGATATCAGACAGAGAGCATAATGATACTATAAAAACGGAACAACTTATTGCATTTTTTAAGCATTCTGCTTTTGAGGACGAGTTTCGATCTTTCCAATGAGAAATAATGTCATGAAGTTTTATAATGGTTTCAATCGAACTCTGAATGTGAAGCACTGATTCGTGACGTTCAACCCATCTTGTCTCACAAAGACATTTTCATTCGAGGATTTAGTGTTGGAAACTCTTTTCTGGTGGGGGGGTAATTACCCCCAGTACCCCACCGTGAATACGCCCATGGCTCCATCGTGCATAAAAAATAGATATCTTTGCTCGTTTACCCTTAAGTTTTCTAATACCTCGAATAAGTGATTACTTAAAAAGTCCAGGTACATATCACCATTTTTATTTCCAGGTAGAATATGATAACCTATTAATTTGTTGCCTAAAGTTGCTGCCCAAACATTAACTTCAAATGAGTGTTGGTAATGTGCTACCCATTTGACATGTGGATTCTCATCACTTCAGTAGTGTGCATTATGGGAAAAAAAGAATACATTTAAAAAAATTTGGATTGAGGGCTGTCCTTTCTTGTAATGTTTGACAAAAATTCGTTCTAACCGGTAGATCGTCTGGCAAGAGCTCTTGGACTTGTCTGCAATGATAAGAATATAGCTGCTGCTCTTTAAATATCCTCCAAGTACATGAAGAAGACGTATTTGTTTGTCTTGCCACATCCCTTACGCTGACTGTTGGATTTTGATCAACTAAATTTAAAATCATATTTTCTTTATCAATGGTTCTAGTTGTTCTTGGCCTACCAGAATTTATTTTGTTAGGTCTCATACTCCCAGTTTCTCGACAACGTCGTTCAATTGCTCTAAATGTATTTTTACTTGGAAAGTTTATTCGAGGAAACTTTTCTGCATAACGCGTAACAGCTGCACTAGCGTTTTCTAAACACTCTTCTTAGGTTGATAACACGTCAGTGCATTAAAATTTTGAGTACATTTTGATTAACAATATCTAATTTAACAAATAGATATATAATTATTGTTGACTCAACGTCAAAACTATTAAATGAAAGATAGTTTTCCATGGCAACTGAAATTTCAGAGAAAATGCTATTGCCGTGTAGAATTCATCGGTTATTACTTCATAATTTTCAAATCAAAATACTCCGAAAACGGTAGGTACACAGTACTTATTGAGTTTTACCATGAATACATTTTTTGTGTGAAATTGAATGATGTTTTAGTTTGCTTGAAATTTTGCTCAATAAATCTAATATTAAAGAAGTTATGTTCAATACTACTTGGTATGAACCGTGTAACTAGCGCCCTCTACGAGAGTCAGACATAAAAACGAATTCATTGGATGTATCAGCTTCCCAAACATATTCGTATAAAATTTCATTACGATGTTGCCGGTAGTTTTTGCAAAATTTTAAAAAATGTGTACAATTTTTTTTCTTCAATATTCTTGACCCCACTTCAACATTGCAGAGGAAGAGTAATGGGTATGTTAAAAGGTTGAAAGATCTTGATATTTTAAACGATAGTGGAACTAAAGCTTTAAAATCCTATAATTCTGTTTGCCCCAAAATTTATGGTAATCCTAAATTACATAAACAAGGATATCCATTACGACCTATTGGAAAGTTGACTGGGTTTATGACAGAGATTTTAACTCTGGCCTATGATAGAAATAATGAATATTTTATCAAAGGCTCATTTGAGTTCGCCTCATTTGTTAATGACTTTGTATTGGAAGAAAACTATGTTATCATTTCCCTAGATGTGGTTAACCTATTTGGAAACCTATGTGAAGAAGTTATAGTAGATGTACTTGATCAGAAATGGAACAACATTTCGAGTAATACAGAAATACCAAAAGATCTGTTTTTTGAAATCATAAAGTTCATACTTCGCAATAATTGATTTTCCTTTGACTGTTACGGTTCGATTTTCTTGTGAAGAAAATGAAAATTCAAAAATGATTACAATGGTCCTCTGTATTCTAACGAAGGTACTTTCAGTGAAAATTTTATTATTTTAGCATAATTCTTACTTGTTGTTGTTGGTAGATGGCGAACGCATGCCGTAGACGAGCGAATATTTTTTGTCCGGTGTTCTTATAGTATAGGAGCTAGCAACGTTTTCGAGAAAGAATTTTAGGTCAGCTGATTTTGTGATATGTTGTCTTTCTTGCACTTTCGGTTAGAATCTGGGCTATCTGGCTGGCGGTACCGGTTGCGTTCATTAGTGCGCATCCTACCTGTCCAGGTAATAATACTGGATTTTAAAAGCACTTTAGAAGGCGTAATTTTTAATTTTTTGTTTTTAAATAAGTCTACCTGACATAGTTTTTTTATTGCCAGATATTTTTGACAATGCTAACTATGTGCCATACGCGATTTTGTTTTTTTTTATAAAAATTTCAAAGTTTTTTATAATGTCTGTAATTTTAATATTATGTCATCTAAAGATAAGAAAAACTGAAAATAAATTTGCCAGACATTAATTCGATTGTTAAGTCTTAAATTAAAATGAAAAAGTCATGAAAAGTATTGCAGTATAATGCTAGTAGTCCGAGAGAGACAGCTGAAGGTGCGAGAGAGATAGACAACGATAGTGGCGCGACAGGCAAGTTTGCAAGATGGCGTCAGTCTAATGTCACATGTCTACATGGTTCAATATGCAAAAGCGACATTACCAAAGCTAATAGAGAAGAAATTGGACAACACTATAGATCGACAACCGTCAACTTTTGATGTTTGTCTTGTTTATGGTTTTTTTTCTTGCATCTGATGAAAGATGTGCCACAAACCTATGACGGTATTTCTAAGAAGTTTCTAAGTATTATCTCCCAAATGAAATCTGTTCGAATTGATATTGTCTTCGACCAATATTTTCGCCTTCTATCAAAGATTGTGAGCGTTTACGACGAGAAGAAGCAACCAGCCCTGTCTCAATCGGTCCTAACCAAATTCGGCCCCATCATTTCGCAACTGAACTTAAAAATGTGCAATTTAAAGAAGCTTTGGTTAACTCACTGGGGTAGTGAAGACATGTTGCCTTTCATTGGTAATAAGAACATTTACGTAAGTTTCAATAAATGTTATTCATAAAAAGTGATAAATAACAAAGTAATTAAAACTATTGAAGAATAATTATCGTGTGAAGAACACGAAGAAGCTGATTCTAGGATTATTTTTCATATTTGCCAAATCGATTTTGACGAAGACGTTGTTATACGCTGTTCCGATTCTGATATTTTAATTATACTTCTGGGAAATATGGATCATCTGAAAGCATCTTTGAAAATTTGGATAAATATGGGTGTTAGAAATCATCAGCGTTACATAAACATCAATGAATTACACCGAGTTCTTGGTAACTCTTTATGCAAAGCTTTACCATGCTTCCACGCCATAACCGGATGTGATTACACGCCAGCTTTTTTTAGAAAAGGCAAAATTAAGCCTTTTAAAATATTAGAAGATTCTAAAGAATACCAGTTAGCTTTTGGTAATATAATTACGGATGACGAAGAAGTACTTGAAACCACGTTTGTAACCCTGGAGAAATTTATTTGTCAGATGTATGGAGTTAAAAATTGTTCCAATGTTAATGATGTTTGATTTCCGTTGTTTTCAAGTAAGTTTAAGTCTAAAAAATCAGATGAGAACTTCGACAAGAAATTTCGAAACTTTGACTCATCCAGTTTGCCACCCTGCAAAGCGGAATTTCAACATCATTTATTGAGGGTTCGTTACGTGACGAAAATTTGGAGAAATGCTCACTCAAAACATCCAACATCTTTATCTCCAATGGCTTTCGGTTGGACCAGTAACGGTGACAAATATGATTTTGTCTGGTTTTTGGGAGATCAATTACCATCCTCAGTTGCAGATATTATTGTTCAAAGTAAGTGTGAAATGGAATATTTATCAATAATAACTAAAATGTTTTATAACGAACAAGAAGAATTGAACTGTTTATTTTTTTTTCTGTTGCAGATGATAGAGTTTTAGAAGATAACGAAAATTCTCAAGAAGATGATATGAATGACACTGACAAAGACAGCGACGATGATGATGATGATTATGAAGATGCCTTTTTTTTGTGACGTCACTATAGGCTGAAACAACTTGAAAAACTAAATATTAATTATTTATAATTTATATTTAGTAATCAGAACATTTTGAATAAAAAGTGTTGTTTTTAAATTTTAATCTAATTTTATATTCCTATTTATACTTAAATTTTTTTCAAACTTGCTCTGACTAGAATGATTATTATTATTATTATTTATTTATTATCATGTACTTTCGTGATGGTTTTCTGTATCATTCTCGACTTATTCTGCAACCTACTCTCTCGGACTTAAATCATTATAATTTCCATGACTTTTTCATTTTAATTTAATACTTAACAATCGAATTAATGTCTGGCAAATTTATTTTCAGTTTTTCTTATCTTTAAATAATATAATATTAAAATTACAGACATTATAAAATACTTTGAAATTTTTATAAAAAAAAAAAATAAAATCGCGTATGGCACATAGTTAGTTAGCATTGTCAAAAATATCTGGCAATAAAAAAAGTATGTCAGGTAGACTTATTTAAAAACAAAAAATTAAAAATTACGCCTTCTAAAGTGCTTTCAAAATCCAGGATTATTACCTGGACAGGTAGGATGCGCACTAATGAACGCAACCGGTACCGCCAGCCAGATAGCCCAGACCATAGATAAATAAAAGTATATAGATCGGCAACTCTAGCAGATTTTTGTGAATGCGCAAATGAACGCGACACTAGCGGTTGATGGTGTAGTGGAGCGAACTAAAAGGGCAGGGGAGGTAGAAATTGTGGTGGGGGTAAAAGAGGGGGTATTGGCGAGCTATTCGCCAATTGAGAAATTTTAATCGCATTTTTCGCTGAAATTGGACTGATAGAAACCAAGTCATTTCCAACCTGATTTGAATCAAGTTGGAAATGAAAGAGTTTCTGTCAATTCAAATTCAGAGAAAATGCAATTAAAATTAGATTTTATCGTGAAGAGAAGACAAATTAAAGCTATATTCTGAATTTTATTAACATTAGCGTAATTTCTGGGCTTACAATCAATTACAATGAGATTACAGCAAAATAAATTGAAACTATGGATAAAACACAATTAATTCAAAACACAGTGAATGTTATCGATTCCAAAAATTATGTGTGATATTTTCATTAAGACATGGTTATATTGCAATTAATAAGATAAGAAAAATAATTTGGCATCTACAAACATACTAGAAAAAATTCATTTAACAAAATAATTATGTTTTCTTAATTAATCGAACACAGTTTCAAGGATATGATAAAGAAACCAAAAACCAGGTACATGAAACACTAATTGTTAATAATCAATTTTACCTCAAAGAATTAGAATTGTGAAGAATTCACATATAAATAAGGAAAAAAATTAAATCAACGAAAACAAATATTGGTAGGCCTGAGATCATACAATACGATTACGGCAAATAAATCTGAAAATATGGATAATACACAATTATTTCATAACACAGTGAATGTTATCGATTCCAAAAATAATGTGTTATACTTTCATTAAGACATGATTACATTACAATTAATAAGATATGAAAAATAATTTGGCATCTAAAAACATACTAGAAAAAAATGCATTTAAAAAAATTATTATGTTTTCTTGATTAATCGAACAAACTTTCGAGGATCTGGTAAAGAGACCAATAACCTGGTACATGAAACACTAATTGTTAATAATTAACCTCAAAGAATTGTGAAGAATTCACATAACAAATTGCTACAATATCAATGGCATAAAATTTCAACATACTTCTTACTACCAGATCTTCCACAGGAGACAGCTGACCTACTGCCTCAGTTTCTATTTCCAAAGTACCTGGCTCTTCCACACTGGGTATTTCTATCTCTGAGGCCACTATACTGAGAAATCGAAATATAAATAGTGAAAATTTTTTTGGCAAAGTATGTATACGAAAGCTTTGTGCAAACTTGAAAAATTTCAAAATTTCTTCGATGGGCTAAAACAGTTTCAGTTCTTAAATAATACATAACAAATTTCTACAACAATAATCAATGGCATAAAATTACAACATACTTCTTTCTAACAGATATTCCACAGGAGATAGCTGACCTACTGCCTCGGTTTTCATTTCCGAAGTACCTGGTTCTTTGACACTCTGTATTTCTATCTCTGAGGCCACTACCCTAGGTTCCAATATTTGTTCAGTGGCTTCTGAAAAGAGTAGACTTATGAAATATAGTGTACGTTTCACGATTCCATGTTAATTCATCTATAAAAGATTTTCAAATAATGTCTTGTTTATAATATAGCCAAGTAAGACTTTTATGTATGAAAATTGCAATTAATAAAACAAGAAACAAACCTGAGTTTCCATCAGCAAGATTTAGAAATAATGAGGGTTCAACATCTAGTTTAAGGATACTTCCTGCTTTATTATTAGCAGGAATATAATCGTCAGGCGTAAAATGCTTATCACAAACCCTGTAATTGTCATAAAGTTCTCTTGAAGATTTTGCCTTCAAGTCTTCTCTCCCAATTTTTGTTAACCACTTCTCCAATACCTAAAAAGTTTTGAATAAATATAAATATACGAGGATAAATAATTTGTAATCATTTGTTACACTCACCCCTCTACTTTGTGGAAATCTACGGAAATGGTATCCACGCATTTTACCATATTTGGTTGAACATCTTTCAACACAATTGAAACCCATTTTAAAATTCACGATTCGATACTGAAAGTCCAAAAGATTCACTCTACAATATCGCCAAAGCCAGAAAGAACGGAAATTTGAGAGAGTCCGTATTTATAGCCATGCGACGAATTATTAAAAATGACTTTTATTATTCATGCTTTCTTTTTGTCCGCCATTACTGTAGGAAATTCCCAGAAATTCCTTCGATCCCTTCCACAATTTTCATTCTATTTTCTGATTGGTCGATCCAGATTTACATACGTGTAGTGAATCCAACTTGACCAAAATAAGCCCAAAACGAGGTACAGTCGTTTTGAACTGACTTTCCACCCCCTGGCCCAGACTCTAACCGAAAGTGCAAGAAGGATGACATATCACAAAATCAGCTGACCTAAAATTCTTACTTTCCAAACGTTGCTAGCTCCCGTACTATTATCGCAATTCTTCACGGCTGGCGCGGTTCATTTCGATTATTGGATTGACGAAGACGCTTGGAAGAGATTATTTTAGATTTTCTGTGTGGAAAATTATCGAGAAATCGGATTTCGTTTTCCAAGTTCACGATAGTACGAAATATAATAATTTCATCAGGTGAAATTATTTCCTTGAAGGGATTTCAATACGTATTAAGGTCTTCAGATCATTTCAAAGCCGCACAACATCTCGTAAGTTTTTTTGATGTTTACTTTCAGTTGTATATCGTAAATTTCATTATTCTCAATCTTACAGAAGGCTTTTTTTTTCTTTTGCTTGTACTTCAAGTCGTTTGGATACGAGGCGAGGGCGTGAATAATTCTTACCGGAGGTCGCTTGAATTCCTGACAATCTGAATGGAATAGAGGAAATATGGAATAGAGGAAGAGATAGGTCGAGAAAATTGGACGAAAGAATTAGACAGCCCGTAGTGAACCCGAGATCGTACTACTACGCAACTGAAGCGGCGTACTATCACCAAGAACTCTCTGCAAGGTCAGATCCAACCTTTTAATTATCTGTTCTCTCTTGTTGACAAGATCGTGGAATTTCAATCCAGACCATTCACCCGATATAAACGAAGATAACGATTTGTAAATCGCTTGAAGACATAATTATGTCTTTTTTTTATGATTATTTGGCCGATAAAAGCCAATCCTGGTAATTCTGTAAATTAAAGAAAATCATTTATTTTGACAAATTATGAGATATTGTGAGAACTATAAGGGCACGTGCGTTTATGGGTCGACCTTTCAAAATTTGTAGATTGTCGTATTCCTTGACTGAATTTTTGGTTTTTTTAAAAAGGTTCTTCTGACACCAGGGCAGCTTTTTAGAGTAGCTCCGGAACTCGTCGAATGGTCGTTGATGATAATAAACACGAAGATTGCACTTGTAATGATTTATTGGGAAAACACTCTTTACAATAGTCACAGGTCACCTAACTAACGTTTAATAATTGACGTGGCACTAGCGTCTTGAGTGAAGGTTAGATCGGAACTGTGTCGCAGCTTGGGGCATGGTCCCTTATATACTCTTTATGAACTGCTGATTTAGCAAAGTTATTTTTAGTAACAATAATGGGTTTTTAGTTTTACAACATCTCTGGGGGTATTTAAAATTTTTGTGCTTTCTTAATTAAACAAAAATTTGTAATTATATAATGTAAAAGTAAAAACAAAAAAGAAATTATTAATGTCTTGATATTTTTATATTCTTTAGCCTTTGTGATCTTCTGAGTGAATTCAATGATAATGTTTCATCTATTGAGTCATGTTCAACGGATTTTGATTTTTCATTTTTATAAGATACACTAAATTCTTGAATTGGAGTTTTTGTGGTTATACAATTATTAAATATTTGTAAACATGGAAGACATTTCCTTTCGTTCCTTGATGAACAACAAAGTTTCTTAAATAATTCTATGAGACCTAGACATTTAAAACATTTATACAATACAAAGGATGTTATAATAATACCGATTATTGCTAAAATTGTGGTGAACCAATTAGTATGTTTAATTATAAAAGGTTTATTTAATTGATTTTGTAATATTTCATCAAATTCTGAAAGTTTATGTTTAGCATATTTTAATTCTTTAAGATTTAAATTATTTAGTTTTAATGGTTCTAATTTTATTGCATTTAATGTTAAATTCTTCTTTAATTTCTTACAACAATCATCTTGATTGATGTCTGTAAATGGTAAAACATTTATAAGATCCATAGATCCAAGATTTCCTTCTACTTCTAATATGACACTTTTAGTAAAAGCTTTGCATTTTGGATTTAATTCAAAAAGTCCAAGATTCATTATTTGTTCGACTTTAGTGGATTTATCGTCGCATACAATTGATAATTGAGTTGGATATGATAAACTATAGAACCATTCATTTTTACGTAGTTTATGCCAAACTTCTAATTCTGCAATAAAATTCATAATTTTACATGTTTTTGGGATTTCTAATGTGTTTCCATTAAATAACATTATTTCACATTGATCATTACTATTTGTTTTTCTCATAGTATACAAAGATCTGCATAGGTAATTATTTGATATTATTTCTACGCATTTTTCCAAATTATTCAAATTATAATAACTCATTTTATCTTTAGATATTACCATAAAGGGTGTACTTGGTTCAATGAAAGAAAATAGCATTGGGTCTTCATAGTGTGGTACTGGTGCGGATAATAATTCATATATTTCATATTTACCTTGATTAATAATAGGAATTTCAAAAGAAAGCACTAATAATCCTTTATTAATAAATGAGGTCATTTTTAGTAATTTATAAAAAGTAAAAATGTTTTCGATACTCAATGGTAATGGCAGATCATGTTTGCTAGAAATTTTAATTAATTCAGAGTAAAGTGTATTCGGAGGTAAAATGTTATAACTGATTATATTATTTGATATTAATGAAACATCATTGACATATTCATTTAATGTGCTGCTCAATTCATCAGTCATTTCAATTAATAAAATAATATGGTTGGATAAACCTATTTCTATTTCGAAATTATTTTTAATTACAAAAACATCCTGTTGAAACTTATCAAAGCTTTTCAAGTTTTTATTTAAAATATTTATATTTTCGTTCATTCGAGTTAAGGAATTATTAAAATTAGTAATTGTATCAGAAATAATGTTTACTTGTTGTTGCATTAGCGTTTCTGTTTGTTTTTGATTATTAATTAGAGAATTAATTGAATCTGAATAAAATTGTGCGTCATTGTTATCTGGGTTTCCGAATAACCATTTAATACCTGTGCCCACGGCATTTATCAATCCTCTTCTTTTTCTTGAAATTATATTAACTTTGTGTGTAATAATATTGAAGGATTTCTGAATATTTTCTAATTTTTTTCTGAATATATTTCATTTGATTAAAGCATTCATTTACAAATTGTTCATTTAGTGAGATATTACACATATTCAAGGTCATGGTGTAGAATTCATTAATAGTGTTAAGTTTATCATTAATGTGTGTTAAGTTTATAAAGATAATAGTGTAAAATGATCGTTTGAAATCTTAGCAGATCCTAAATTATGAAATATGATACCTGAGGATGATGTAATGGGTGTAATTTTAAAATCGGTTGCTAGGACCTGGGTCATCAAGAGAAGGGTCATTATTAGAGATGTCTTCATTTTCTGAAATAATATTGAACGGTTTTAATTGATTGAAATGATATGTTTTTAATTTATTATTTTCTAGTTCAATAGTAGCAGTTTCATTATTGTGAATTTGAATTATTTTATATGGTCCTTTGAAATGTTTGGATAGTCTTTGACTTGTCTGTTTTGCTCGTGAATCTTGAATTAATATTAAATCATTTTCTTTGAATGTATATGTTCGATTATGGGTTTGATCATAATATATTTTTGATTTTTCTTTAGATTGGATAATATTTTCTCTCATAGCTTCTCTTGCTGTTTTTAATTTCTTTACGATTGCATTTGCTAAGTCTGAGTAATGTGGTTTTTCACTTGGTCTTTTTATTGAATTGGGTATTCTTGATTTTTGACCAAAAACTAATTCATAAGGTGTAATTCTTGTACTTTTATGAATATTTGTATTATAAGAATATGACGCTAAATTTAAAAATTCGTCCCAATTATCTTGATCTTTATTTACATAACATCTCAAATAATCCTTAAGTGTTAAATGTGTTCTTTCTAATGATCCGTTAGTTTGTGGATGATATGGAGTTGTTAATTTATGATTTATTCCCAGCATACGATTGAGTTCTTTTAAGGTTTTTGAAGTAAATTCGACTCCTTGGTCTGATAATATTTTTCTGAAATCCAAAATTAGTGCAGAATTTCAAAAAATGAATTGCTACATTCTCTGCATCGTGGTTTGGTATTGCATAAAGTTGAATATATTTTGTCAAATCATCTTGAAGTGTTAAAATGAATCTGTTTCCACTTTCAGTAATTGGTAAAGGTCCAACTATATCCATAGCGATTTGTTCACAAAATTTTGTTGATGTAGTAGTAATTTGCATAGGACTCTTATTATTTCTGAAATCAGTTTTAGATAATTGACATGTTCGACAGTTTTTAATATAATTTTTATATCTTCTTTCATATTATCCCAATAAAAGTTTTCCTTGATTTTATAATAAGTTCTTTCAAATCCTTGATGTCCTGATAATGGTGAATCATGATAATCATATAATATTTGTTTGATAATATTTGCATCTGTAATTGGAATTCTGTCTTCTTCTAAAATAGTATAATTGAAATTTCTGAATAAATAATATAGAAGACTATGGAAAGTATCTTTCCGTATAGAATCATTATTTTTGGAATATCAGTTATTACGAATTTGGTGCAATTATTATAATTCAATAGAACTCTTAAATTATAAAGTGCTTCAAATAAGTTTTCATATGTTGCTGATTCTAAAATACTGTTTTTGATGAATAATACATAAATTATTTGATCTGGTAGTTTCTTTAAACTCACTTCTGCTATTTGATTATTTTGTGTAATGATATTGGGAAAATGTCTTTCAATATAATCAGAGTATTCATTTCTTTTTGATTTATCAGTTGAAAATGAAATAACTAAATTACGTATGCGATTTAAAGGTTTTTATTCTTTTAGGTTCTGGGACATCTATGTTCATTTGATGAAATTTCTTAAAATCATTGAATGTAAAATTTTCTATTTCTTCGTCTTCATCTTCAATTATATTTATGTTATAATCTGGGATTCGGCTTAAAAGTCAGCGTTTTTATTATCAATGCCTTTCTTGTATTTTATTTCAAAATTATAATCCATTAGGAGAGTTTGCCAACGTGCTAGACGTCCTGAGGGGTCTGAGCAGTTTTTAAATAAATTAAAGGTTTGTGGTCTGTGTATATTTGTATATTTTTTGTACCAAATAAATAAGGTCTGAAATGCTTGCAAGAATCTACGATTGCTAATAATTCTTTTTCTGTTGTAGAATAATTCTTCTCTGTGTTGGATAATGTTCTAGAGTAGTATGCTATAGGTAAATCTTTTCCGTATTTTCCTTGTGATAATATTGATCCAATAGCTTCGTTTGAGGCGTCTGTTGTTAATATAAAAGGTTTGTCAAAATCTGGATAAATCAATAAAGAGTCTGTAGTAATTATATTTTTTAATTCATCGAATGCTTTTCGTTGAGGTTCATTCCATTCAAATTTCTGATCTTTTCTTAATAATATTGTAAGTGGTTTCGCTATAGCAGAAAAGTTTTTAATGAATTTTCTATAGTAACCTACAAATCCTAAGAAACTTTTAATCATTTTCGTGTTCTTTGGTTCTTTCAAATTTTTAATAGCTTCAACCTTCTTTGGATCTGGTTTAACTCCTTTATCTGTTATTATGTGACCAAGATAAATTATTTCCTTTCTCAAAAATTCACATTTGTCTGGTTGCAATTTTAAATTATGTTGTCTTAATTGATCAAACACTTTTCTAAGTTTTTCATTGTGATCTTGTAAAGAAGATCCGTATACTACTATATCATCTAAGTAGCAAAAACAAATTGTTCCTTGTAAACCTGATAAAACAATATTCATTAATCTGGCAAATGTATTTGGTGCTGATTTTAATCCAAATGGCATCCTATTAAATTCAAAATGTCCTGACGGTGTACTAAATGCTGTTTTCCTTTATCTCTTTCATCCATTTCAATTTGATGAAACCCTGAGGCTAAGTCTAATGTTGAAAAAATAAATTGAATTTCCAAGTTGGTCCAATATTGTTTCTATATTTGGTAAAGGGTAATTATCTTCGACTGTTATTTCGTTAAGTTTTCGATAATCTATAACAAGTCTCCATTTTTTTATTCCTGAGGCATCTGCCTTCTTTGGTACTACCCATACTGGACTAGAATAGGGTGAATGAGAGTTTTGAATTATGTCTTGATCCAACATTTTATTTATTTGAGTTTTTACTTCTTCCTCGTGAATTTTAGGATATCTATAAATTTTTGTTGAAATTGGAACTTCGCTTGTCGTAGGAATCTTATGTTTCAATGTTTTTGTTGATGTTAAAATGTCTCCTGGTAAATGAAATAAGTCTGCATAATGATTACATATTTGTAGTAAAGATTGCTTTTCTTCAGCATTCAGATGATTAGTGCGTATGTTTTCAAATAGTAAGTTTTTCTTTGAATAGGTGTAACTTGTTGCGTAAAATTAATCATTGCATCTGGAGTTATCTCTTCTAATTTAAAATTCAATTTTTCAATGTCAATAACTGCGTGATCATTTCTCAGATTAAGAATAGGTAAATAAGCCTTTTGTTTATTGTTCTTCACTAATACGTTTGGAATAAATATATTTTCGTCGACTTCGCAGTTTGTTATCATACCTTCAGATAAGTTATTTAAGATGTTTACTTCAATAATTGTCTCACTACGCGGTTGTAATATGATCGTCTTGTTGCTTTGGAATGGAATAATTACATTGTTGATTATTAAAGCATTCTTTTGGTAATCAATGATGGCATTGTTTGCTTGTAAGAAGTCAACACCTAATATACCGTCGTAATTGTCGAAACGTACTTCCTTGCTTACTACGACTTGTGTTTCGATGAAAAAATTGCAATTCTTATATGCGAGATTCAAATTAACTGTTCCTAATGAAAGAATGGGCTGATTTGGATTTATTCCGTTAAATAGAACAACATTTTCACGATTTAATTTTGTTATACTGGGTATTAAAGAATCATGTTTTATTAATGAGATTGATGCTCCACTGTCAATTAAAAATTTAAGGTGTTTGTTTAATGCGTTTTCTACGTTGAATGATATCACTTTGAGTTCAGATCCGTAATAATTTATTGGAATGCCTGTGCGTATAGGCCATGGTCCGGCTCCGGGACATTCGGCAGAGCTTGGCCTTCGAAGTTTAAAGAATCATCTTCATTATTCTCAATTTGATTAATTTTTGATTTGGACGATAATTATTTTGATTTTGTCTCCTCCTGCAATTTTCATATGTATGGCCATGTTTTTACAATAATTACAGAAAATTTTCTTGAAACTTTGATTATATTGATTGGAATAATTATTATTTGAAGTTCCTTGTTGAGATTGATTTGGCTGATTATAATTGCGATTAGAATAAGTCGATTGATTATTAAAATTTTTGGCTTCTTTCTACAATTCTGAGTATTATGAGTTTTTGTTTTACAGTGAGTACAAAAAGGTAAATTGTAATTGTTTGGTTTGTGCTTGGTATAATTCAAAATTTTTTTCTTCTTGAAGGGCAATATTATAAGCTTCATTTAAATTATCAATATCTCTTGCTCGTAACATTTGTGAAATTTCTGACTTGCAATGGATTATGAATCTTCGTAGCGCAGTACGCTGAATTGCTTTCTTAATAGCGTTAAATTCATCGGGTTGTGAAGATAAATATTCTGCTTGAATACATTCATTTTTTATTTTTTCAACTCTTTTAAAAAAATCAGTAATAGTCTCATTGGAATATTGTCTTAAAGTCTCTAATTCTTCATGTGCTTGTGCTACATGTTTTGTTTGACTATAATATGTTTTTAATTTGGATTTTAGGTTTGTCCAATCACTTATTTCATCAATTTCAATTTCATTAATAACATTTGTGGATAATTGTGAAACAACAAAAAGAAATAGACTTGGAATTTGATGTGGTTGTGCCAATGAAAAAGCTGAATTAACGTTAGTTATAAATGTATTGAGCTCTGATCTATCACCATTGAAAGTTTTAATGAATTTGAATAATACGGTTAGTGGTAATTCTTCAAATGATGAACCATCTTCACTTATATTATCATTGGAGGTGCCTGGTTTTTCTTCTTTAAATGACATTTTGTGCAGATTTTTATATACTTTACAATATTTAAATTAAATTATCTCACTTTTGTTCTTCCTTGCGGTTTACTGGGTGGGGCTTCCGTCGAGGTGCTCCTCTAACTTTCGTCCGGAATTATGTGATTGTCTTGGATTCTT
Organism: Micraspis discolor; assembly: GCA_030674115.1. Classification (NCBI taxonomy): domain Eukaryota; kingdom Metazoa; phylum Arthropoda; class Insecta; order Coleoptera; family Coccinellidae; genus Micraspis; species Micraspis discolor. The sequence goes on along the minus strand of JARTUT010000445.1, from coordinate 1,028,286 downwards.
GATCCTTATGGTTGGGTAACCCTTGGCTGGTGATCCCTTTGCGGTGATCCTTTTGAATTTGTTGTCCTTTGCGGGTTGTGGTGATCCCTTTGCGGTGATCCCTTTTGAATTTGTTGTCCCTTTGCGGGTTGTGGTGATCCCTTTGCGGTGATCCCTTTTGATTTGTTGTCCCTTTGCGGGTTGTGGTGATCCCTTTGCGGTGATCCCTTTTGATTTGTTGTCTTCTTGTTGCTTTGGGTTCCCTTGGATTGTTTTCTTGAAATCCCACTTCTGACACCAAAAATTTTGTGTCGTATTCCTTGACTGAATTTTTGTTTTTTAAAAAGGTTCTTCTGACACCAGGGCAGCTTTTTAGAGTAGCTCCGGAACTCGTCGAATGGTCGTTGATGATAATAAACACGAAGATTGCACTTGTAATGATTTATTGGGAAAACACTCTTTACAATAGTCACAGGTCACCTAACTAACGTTTAATAATTGACGTGGCACTAGCGTCTTGAGTGAAGGTTAGATCAGAACTGTGTCGCAGCTTGGGGCATGGTCCCTTATATACTCTTTATGAACTGCTGATTTAGCAAAGTTATTTTTAGTAACAATAATGGGTTTTTAGTTTTACAACAAGATACGTTTCCAAATAGAGAATTTAATCACCCCGCTTTTATTAATAATTTCCTAGAATTAACACCCCCTGAGAGTTAGGTCATAGCAAAAAAATTTAACGCCCAAATTTATTGGAAGGGGTTGGATTGGATCCGTTTGACAAATAAAATTTAACATCAATCATTGATAGAAAGGATTCGTTCACACTGATTAAGTTTCTCCCTTAAATAAATAGTTTAAGCAATTCGTCAATTATACTTTGAATTCCAGGATTTTTCACATTTGAGTTTATTTTCATTCGGATTCAAGGCGGATGATAACATTTTCTTTTCCGAAGTAGATTACCATCAACAGAATTTAACCATATGTGTTTAGTTTTTTTATCGCCGCTCCGATAGAGTATATTTCCAGTATTTCTCTCGTTTTTTTTTATCGTGAATTTTTCGGGAGGGAAGAGTGTGTTGTATATGAATTAGTGAAGGATAGTCGACATTTACAGAATTTTCATATACAGGGTGTCTAACTCACGTCGGGTGACATATTTTCGTTTCGAACTTGATTGTTTTCATTCGTTTTATGAAGTTTGTTTCGAGATTGGGTTCAAAGAAATTGAAGTTTCTTTACTGTGAATGATAACGTTATTCAATCGAGTCTGAATTTTCCTCTGTTCCATTTTGTTTTTTTACCTGTGGCTCGGGATATTGAGAATCAAATTGAGCGCCTCGTAGAGAATTTTTTTTCTGGGATGCGTTAATATTTTGGTATATTTGATGTTTCGATCATTCTGACATTTTGAAATATTTGGTATTTCGATACTTTCTGAAATTTTGATATATTTGGTATTTTGATATTTTTTGAGATTGTTTTCCTTTATCGGCAAATTAAAAAGTAGGCGTGTATTTAAAAAAAAAAGTCGTGAGCTTTTAACGATTTTGGGAATAGTTGGGAAAGATGGAGGTTAATAGACTTCTTGGTGATGAGATCACGTATGAGCTGCAAATAAGAGCATTTCCCAACGAGGGTACAGTAGCAGCTAAGCGCTTATTGCTCAGCGAAGCCTTGAGGATGGAAAAGGGGGGAAAACGTGATCCTCCTTGTGCGAGTTCAAATTATGGGACTTGGAGGAGGATATTGTAAACTTTAGAGCCAAAAATAGGATAAATGAATTTAAGAGGATTTCTTCACGTCTTCATCACATTGGAAACCGACTAGGAAGATTGGATCCGGACTCGTCCATTATGGCAAGCTATCTAGATCTAAGAGGTTTGTGCGAGGATTTGAAGGCCAGACTGTCATTAGCTTTCGAGAAGACATCCGGAGTGGATGAGGAGAGCGATATCTTTTGGATGAACCTAATGAATTGCTCCCTGCGATAATATAGGTTGGGAAGATGCTCAAGTGATCCCTGCTCGACGGACCAAAGAAAAGTTTTCCATGGATCTGACCTCGAACAAACCAAATCTGCCCAGAGTGTCGACTCTGAAGGCTCTGTTTGAGAGTAGAGCTGCCGACAAAAAAATTAAGGATTCAGAGACCAATGTGAACGGGATTACATCTTTGCATCAAAATAATATCCTACAGGTTCAATATCGGCCAGGGACAGGGCCTACTCAAACACAATTTTTGCCAGCTCAGGGAGTACCCACGATAGTTAATCCACCCAGTACAAGTTTGACACAGGGATTGACCACCGACCCTACATTTTCGCGTCTACTTGCCCAGAGACCATATGAGGACTTCTCTCGCTGGACTGTGAAGTTTGATGGACAAAGCAGCGTGACTAATTTTCTAGAAAGGGTAGAGGAGCTCAGAGTCTCACGTGGTATTAGTAAGGACCGGTTATTGCAGGCAGCGCCTGAATTGCTCACGAAGGGTGCTCTGCTTTGGTACCAAATGGGAAGTTTCGGAACTTGGGATGAGCTCACACACAAACTGCGCCTAGACTTTCAGCCTTATGATTATGAAAATTCGCTGTGGGATGAAATTCGACACAGGACTCAAGGTGCACAGGAGAAAGTAATCAGCTTTGTGGCTGTGATGGAAAATGTGTTCAAGAAGTTGATGGTTTTGCCTTCTGAGGAAGCTAGGGTTATTATGATTACAAGAAATTTTTTGCCGTACATTCAAAGGCAATTGAGCAATCAAAGAGTCAACGGGATCGCCTAACTTATCCGAATTGCGAGAATTATCGAGGAAACGGAACTCAGGGTGCAAAAGTTTTGCCCACCGCCTTCCAATACTCGCCTATTGGTGGAGCCGGAGTTGGCCTACAAAAGATCACAATACCAGGACCGACCTACAATTGCATCGATAGAATCTCAGAGTACGCAGAAGCCTAGGATTTCATTAACAGCTTCGCTATGTTTCAATTGCGGGGAATCAGGCCATAAATTTAAAAAATGTGTCAGACCGAGGAAGATATTCTGTTTTCGGCGTGGAAAACCATGGACATACAGTAACACATGTTGCTCAAAAAACTCCCGTGCACCTCCCCAGTAAGCCGACTGGTGGAGGAGTCATCTCAACTAGCCACCTGTTCAGATAATCGTATGGCAGTGCAAGATTTCATATTGGCACACGCAAAAGACGATCAGAGACCATACTTAAAAGTGGAGATTTTGGGAAGAAACTTTTTGGGGTTATTGGATAGCGGAGCCTCTCGTACCATTCTTGGAGGACCTGGCTGGGAATTGATTTCGAAATTGTGTACAGTTAACGAAAGAGATCAGGTTTCGTGTACTGTTGCGAATGGTCAAACTTGTAAAAGTAAAGGAACGTGTTCGGTGCCAATTCGCTTGGAGGATAAAATCACGGTGATAGACGTACTAGTGGTACCTTCGTTGCCACATGAACTTATTCTTGGAATAGACTTTTGGTCGCAAATGAAACTAATACCAAACATGTTTACTGGGAAATGGTGGTTTGGAGGTGAAGATCACTTGAATGCAGTTGAAGTCAAAGGACTGAGTGTACACGAATCTCTGAACCCAGAGCAGCGAGAAATTATAGGATCGTTGATAAAGCTTTTAAGAACGTAGGAAATGGATTAGGTTGTACCAATCTTGTAGAACACGTTATTCGAACCGAATCGCCACCAATAATGCAGAGATATTATCCTCTATCACCTGCCTTACAGAAAGAAGTTAATTCAGAGTTGGACGAGATGTTGGCACGAGATATCGTGGAACCGTCAGACAGTCCATGGAGTTCGCCTATTGTTATGGTACGAAAATCGGATGGCAGATGGAGATTTTGCGTCAATTATAAGAAATTGAACTCTGTGAGCGTGCCAGATGCTTACCCCATTCCATATGTTAGAGCAATATTGGACAAATTGAGAGATGCGAAATTTTTGAGTACGATCGACATTAAATCTGCGTACTGGCAGATACCTCTATCCAAAGAATCCAGACCACTTGCGGCGTTTACTGTTCCATCTAGAGGCCTTTTTCAATTCAAAAGGATGCCTTTTGGTTTACACTCTGCAGGAGCCACTTGGCAAAGAGTGATGGACAAGTTGATTGGGGCTGATCTGGATCCATATGGTTTCGTTTATCTAGACGACATCATTATTTGTACGACAACATGGGAAAAGCATGTTGAGGTGTTGAAGATTGTTCTTCAGCGTATTAAGCAGGCAGGACTGACGATGAACCGAGAGAAAAGTGTTTTCTGTCGATCAGAGCTGAAGTACCTTGGCTACGTAGTCAACGAGGGAGGATTGGCAGTGGACCCGGAAAAGGTGGAGTCAATATTAAGCATACCTAGACCCAAAGGAGTCAAAGAAGTGAGGAGAATTATTGGAATGGCATCTTGGTATAGGAGATTTATTCCTCGTTTTTCTACGTTGATGTCACCTCTCACCAATTTAACTAAAAAGAACCAGCCGTTCGTCTGGGATGCTGCATGCGATCATGCGTTTGACGAACTCAAGGAGACTCTCGTTAAAGCGCCTATTCTAACTTGCCCAGACTTTCAGAGACCCTTTACTGTCGAAACTGATGCCAGTGATTATGGGCTGGGAGCGGTATTATCCCAGAGTTACCCTGAAGGGGATCGTGTAATATGTTATTTGTCGAGATCACTGACAAAATCTGAGAGAAAATTTTCTACCACTGAAGAAGAATGTCTCGCCGTAATTTTTGCCGTGGAGAAACTTCGTCCTTACCTAGAAGGAACAAAATTCAAGGTAATAACAGATCACTATTCGTTGAAATGGCTTTTTGACATAAAGGATCCAATCGATAGAATAGCACGATGGGCATTAAGGTTGCAAGCCTACGATTTCGAGATCGAGCATCGAAAGGGGAAAGAACATTTGGTACCTGATACCCTTTCGAGATCTGTTCCACGCATAGATGAAGTCTTTACCGAGAATAAATCGGGTGTTACTGACAATTGGTACCAGGAAATGATGAATAAAGTACGTGCAGACCCAGAGAAATTTCCATTGTGGACAATCGTGGAAGGTAAATTGCTCAAACGCAGTAAGTTCAGATATCTAGATCTGGATTTTTCAGATTGGCTGATTGTAGTACCTAAAGACGACAGACAGCGGATCGTTAAAGAACATCACGATCCACCATCCGCAGGACATTTGAGTATCTCCAAAACGTTCGCCAGATTGTCCAGGAGAGTGTATTGGCCAAAAATGAAGGCTGATGTGGCACGTTATGTCCGGAATTGTGAGGTGTGTTGCAGAATTAAACCAGAGCAGAAGGCACCTATAGGGCAAATGTTATCTTTACAGCCAACGGTTTCACGACCGTGGGAATTAGTGAGTGGTGATTTGGTTGGACCTTTGCCAAGGAGCTCGACAGGATTCATATATATATTGACAGTGTTGGACTGTTTCAGCAAGTTTTTGCTCACGTTTCCTCTTCGTTCTGCCAAGACAGGAAAAATAGTCGAGACGTTGGAAAGCCAAGTTATCCTTGTTTATGGAGCACCTAAGAAAATAATTGTAGATAATGGTTCGCAATTTGTAAGCAAGGCTTTCAGAGAACTTATGGCCAGTTATAGAGTGGAAATAAAGTTTACGGCACTTTATCATCCACAGGCTAATCCAGTAGAAAGAATACACCGTGTTTTGAAGACCATGCTCTCGGCATACGTATCCGACAATCAGAAGTCTTGGGATAAAATATTGCCAAAAATTACTTGTGCAATGAGATCCGCTAAGCATGACGTTACCGACGTTTCTCCAAATTTAGTGAACTTTGGAAGAGAGATAAATCTGAATAGTGTCGAGGATCAAGACGTTTCTTCAAAAACATTTGACTTGCATAACCGCATATCTGTACTCAAGTCACTATTCATCAGCGTCAGGAAGAGGTTGGCTAAATCTTATGAAAAATCTAAGACTCGATACAATCTACGACACAGAGATGAAAGGTTATCGAAAGGACAGAAAGTGTGGAAAAGACAATACGTGTTGTCGGACAAGGCGAAAGGTTTCAGTGCTAAGTTGGCGCAACAGTTTGTGGGTCCATTCAAGATTGGAAAAATTATTTCCCCGTGGACCTATGAATTGATAGATGAGAATGGTTCTTCTTTAGGGGTTTGGCACGCTAAGGATATTGAAGCACATCCGCCAGAGTAAAGAGTGTGTGGTTGTTTGTTTATGTGTTGGTATTTAAAAAAAAAAAAATGATGAAAGTTCTCTATCTGTGAAGCAGTCTGTTGGAGATTGGCTATTTTACAGTTTCTTCGAAACTTCTTTTAAGGGAGGGTGGTGTGTTACGGTTCGATTTTCTTGTGAAGAAAATGAAAATTCAAAAATTATTACGATGGTCCTCTGTATTCTAACGAAGGTACTTTCAGTAAAAATTTTATTATTTTTGTATAATTCTTACTTGTTGTTGTTGGTAGAAGGCGAACGCATGCCGTAGACGAGCGAATATTTTTTGTTCGGTGTTCTTATCGCAATTCTTCACGGCTGGCGCGGTTCATTTCGATTATTGGATTGACGATGACGCTTGGAAGAGATTATTTTAGATTTTCTGTGTGGAAAATTATCGAGAAATCGGATTTCGTTTTCCAAGTTCACGATAGTACGAAATATAATAATTTCATCAGGTGAAATTATTTCCTTAGAGGGATTTCAATACGTATTAAGGTCTTCAGATCATTTCAAAGCCGCACAACATCTCGTAAGTTTTTTTGATGTTTACTTTCAGTTGTATATCGTAAATTTCATTATTCTCAATCTTGCAGAAGGCTTTTTTTTCTTTTGCTTGTACTTCAAGTCGTTTGGATACGAGGCGAGGGCGTGAATAATTCTTACCGGAGGTCGCTTGAATTCCTGACAATCTGAATGGAATAGAGAAAATTTGGAATAGAGGAAGAGATAGGTCGAGAAAATTGGACGAAAGAATTAGACAGCCTGTAGTGAACCCGAGATCGTACTACTACGCAACTGAAGGGGCGTATTACCACCAAGAACTCTCTGCAAGGTCAGATCCAACCTTTTAATTATCTGTTCTCTCTTGTTGACAAGATCGTGGAATTTCAATCCAGACCATTCACCCGATATAAACGAAGATAGAGATTTGTAAATCGCTTGAAGACGTAATTATTTCTTTTTTTTATGATTATTTGGCAGATAAAGCCAATCCTGGTAATTCTGTAAATTAAAGAAAATCATTTATTTTGACAAATTATGAGATATTGTGAGAACTATAAGGGCACGTGCGTTTATGAGTCGACCTTTTAAAATTTGTAGATACGTTTCCAAATAGAGAATTTAATCACCCCGCTTTTATTAATAATTTCCTAGAATTAACACCCCCTGAGAGTTAGGTCATAGCATGACAGTAACTTTTATGTTCAGATTTTTGGATGTGCCATGGGCTCAAAAATAAGCCCGATATTAGCACAAGATGTAATGGACCATGTGTTAGATGAGTGCACCCCAAAGTTGGTGCATAGGGTAGCATTCATTAAAAAATTTGTGGACGATCTTATTATGGCCTTACACAAAGATGATGTCGAAAATGTGTTGGAAATTTTCAACAGTTATAACCAACATATACAGTTTAACATCGAATTGGAGGAAGCTAACAAATCTGTTAGTTTTTTAGATACAAGATTATATAGAGTGGACAATGTCATTCATCTTGACTGGCATAGAAAAGAAACTGCTTCAGATAAAATAATACATTTTAAATCTGACCACCAAGTACAAGTGAAGGTAAATTGTATAAGGGAGATGAAGAAAAGAATCAACAAAATATGTCACCCCAGTTTTTTGAGGAGGTCCATGGATAAACTTTTTAATATCCATCTGGAGAATGGGTATCTTAGAGGAATGATATCGAAGCTGCTTTATTCGGCAGCAAACATTCCACAAGTGAACAGCAGCCCGATAAGACCAGTGGTGAGATCTGTGGAAAGACAGGAAACACAAGAAGTAAAATTTGGCAGCATCATCAATATAAGGGGACTAACTTTTAAGATAAAAAGATGTTTAAGTGGAGAGAATACAAAGATCGCGGAATATAATCATAAGACCGTCAAAAATCTGTATAGTAGGTTGAAGGACCCAACCCCAACCAATCTATGTTCAAACGTAATCTACAGGATAAAGTGTGAGAATTGTTTGACAGGTTATGTGGGGCAGACATCTCAATTATTGAAAAATCGCATATCGCTACATAAAAGTGACATAAATAAGGAAAACAAAAGATGTGCTTTGGCAAAACATGCACTGGAACATGATCACAACTTCCTTTTCGATGATGCAGAAATAGTAAATAGAGAATCTAAATAAAACAAAAGAATTATACTTGAAATGATTCATATAAATGGAGAAGAAGACCCAATTAACAGAAAATCCGATACCCAAAATCTCAGTAATATCTACACATATCTATTGACATATCCAAACCGAGAAAATAACTTCTATGATGGACCGGTGGACGAATGACTTTGACTGTTAAAAAGAAGAAGAAGAAAACACAGTATTTTTTGACGTGAATTCATCCCTCATACTCTGTGATGCCTTTTGTCATTTTTATATGTCACTTGTGATTGAAGACGTAAGTGAAGCGTTGTATTTTACTGCTCTTTTTGAAAATTATAAATTCCATATATTGTTGTAAAATTGTATAACAACCATTGTCAGAGAAGAAACACTGCTGTCACTCACTGAAATTCCTACTTGTATGAGATCTTTTGTTATATGGCACCCTAACCTCACTTTCAGTAAGTAAATCTTAAAAATCAAATGTAATAATGTTTGTCTTCACAGTTGTAATTGAATTTGTGTTTTGTTTTAATTGTGCATTGTAATTGATTTCGTGTTAATTTTGTAGAAGCCCTTGAAGAAGGATCGAATAAATCCGAAAGCTCGGCAATGAAAACAGAGTAGATTATTGGTGTAACCCTGGTCGATTCCCTTAAACCACCTTACATATAATTTGCGCCCATTACTGAATCACTCGTTATATATATATATATAGATGGGTTCTCGGCAAAAATTTTTTTGCCCAAAATAAAGGTTTCTTTAAACCAATTTTCAAACTAAGTCTATATTTCGGACGTATTTACGTCCTTCATCAGGACTCTACAAAAAATTATTACATTATATAACTTAATATTTTTACAATAACGAATTAACTACTTACAGATTTAAAGGTTTATGAAATTGTCCAAATTTGGAATGTTTGAAGAAAGATGTTGATTGTTTTTTTGAAAGGAGTTTTTTATAAATGTCAAAGAAACATAGAGTAGGAAAGTGAAAATAGATTAGGGATGTAAATAAAATCGAAAAATTAGTATAGAATCAAGATAAGGGATAGTAATTGAAATTATTAATCTGAAAGTTAGGAAAAGATCAAGAGGAGTCACAATTTTTGATCTAGAGATAGAAGGTTACTATATATTGAGCTGAGTTTAGCAACATCAGATTTTTTGTTCTTACTATTAGGATTATTTTTGATGTAACACATTTCCAAGAAGGTTCTTTTTTGATAATGAGATGCTTTATCAAGGATTTTAAAATTTTCAAAATTTAAACGTCCTAATTTTGAAGAATGAAGGGCTAAAGAACACCTTTCAGGATGAATTCTCACAACACTTTTGTGGAGAGTTATTCTCTTTTTTATGGTTTGGCAGGTTTGACCAATGTATATTCCATTACAGTCCAAACATGGTATGCTATAAATACAGTCTGAGCTTAGGGATGGAAGAATTTTATCTTTAATTTTGGTAAAGAGATCTCTACCTGTAATAGGGTTTTATTTTGTTAATTTTAAAATTTTTGTTTCGGAGAATATATGTGAAAGTTTAGTGGTTAGAGAGGAAAGATAGGGTAGAGATCTATATTTTATTAGTGGCGTAGAAGAGTTTAACGGTGAAATTCTTTGTGTAACAAGATTGGTAGGAGAAAGTGGGTTTAGTGTAATGGAAGTGGTGCTCCATATGATCTTTTTACCATTGACTTTGGGTATCCATTATCGATTATAATACGTTCAAGGCAGAAGAGTGAGTTTTGACGGTAATTTGAGTGTGTAATGTTTATAATTCTATTTTTCGGTTGGTCGATTACATTACAAAATAGACTCAATAAATTAATTAAAAACCTTAAAGATCATGGTTACATTGATACAGAAGTTGCTCGAGAACTCACATGCTACAAAGGTATACCTCCTTGTATATATATGGTCTACCAAAGATTCACAAATCAAATGTACCTTTTCGTCCCATTGTTTAAACAATTGGCTCATCTACCTCTGACCTCTGTGGTTTCATATCCAATATTTTGAATATCTCTTTTATGGACTACCATACATTTGCAGTCAAAAATGTTTTCACTTTTGCAGAACAAGTAAATGGTTTAGTTTATACCTTCAAACTATATAGTAGTTTCACTAGATGTTATCAACCTTTTTACTAACACCTCAAAACAACTTATAATCAACATTATCAATCACGAACGGCATAGAATTAATGCTTGAAAAAACTGATCCAATCATTAAATGTACTAACCTGTTTCAGCTACACTCTTTTTAGGTGATATAAGAAGGTTGAATGGAATATCGGTATGAAATCATATTAAAATAGAAAATGTGTCTTCGAGGCTGTATATCAACGAACACTTGACAACCGTTAATAAAGCCATTTTCAGAGAGGCTAGAAATTCGGCACGTGAAAACGGGTATAAGTTCGTGTGGACGCAAAATGGCCACATTCTTGTTCGTAAAAATGAAACTTCAAGAATTTTGAATGTCAGAAGCAATGCTGACCTTCAACTCATCAAGTAATTTTTCATGGGATTACCGCACACATTTTTATGTATTGGACAATTTTTTTTGTTTGTTTATGGGTCATACATCTCTACACGTTGCGTACCAAAACGTCAGGGGACTGAGAACGAAGTAGACTAATTTCAGGCAAAATATTCAGTGCCAGTCATGTGACATAATATTCATAACCGAATCATGGTTGAATGATTCTATAGTGGATAGTGAGTTAGTACCGGATGAATACGTGATATTTCGAAGAGATCGTAATACCAGCGAATCATCAAAGAGGAATGGCGGAGGTGTCTTAATTGGTGTCAAAAGCAATATCAGTGCGACGCCACTGGTAGGATTCAATAGTGGAGCTGAGGACTTATGGGTGCGAATCGGGATTAATAATGTAAAAATTTTTCTCTGTTGTGTTTATCTGCCTCCAGGGGATGATTACGTTTCTGCTTCAATGTCTTTTATAAGTAAATTTGAGGCAAATAAACAAATTATTGGGGATAACACTATTTTGGTATGTGGGGATTTTAATTGTCCAACTGTTGAATGGGTGAGTAGAAATGATGTTAATTTTTTAGAACCAATAAATATTGAAAACAAATATTCGAATCTGATAGATTTGTTCAGTTTCACCGAATTAATTCAGTTCAACATCATACAAAATGAGAGAAATAGAATATTAGACCTTATACTCTGTAATAACGATAAAATTGATTTTTTGAGGCGAAACGAACATCCATTTGTGGAAGAGGACAGTTATCATCCTTCGGTAGAATTTTTATATAGTGTTGATACACAGCTATTTCTGAGAAAACGTGCTGAATTTAGGTTTAATTTTGGAAAGGCTAATTATGATATTGTGAATGAGAGACTTTCTTTGGTTGATTGGGATTTGTTGTTGAACGATGATGATGTTAACATGCGAGTTAATAAATTCAACGCGGTCATAAATGATTTGATTTATGAGAATATTCCGAAGTGTAGAATCAATACAAGGTTTCCTCGTTTTTCTCAAGAAATACGATCCGGGTCATTAAGAAAAAAAAATAAATTTCATAGAAAATGGAAAAAATATCACAATTATTATGACTTTATACGGTTTAAAGAGCTCAGGTCAAGATCGAAGAAACTTGTTCTTTCGGATTTTAGAGATCATTTGGAAAAGGCTGAACAAAATCTGATGGAGAATCCCGGTGATCTATTTAAGTTCGTTGCGCAGAAGAAAAAAACTAGTCGCTTCCCCAATGAAATGTATTTAGATGAATATCAAAAGGGTGTCAATTCTAGGCAAGTGGCTGATTTATTTGCGACGGTTTGCGAGCCTGGCAATGCTTGCGGTGATTTGGATGACCAGATACAGGCTCTCCATAATGTTGTGTACTTGTCGGACATTTTCTTGAGTGATGGGGAAATTAGAGAGGCGTTATGTACTATCAATATATCGAAAGGTTCAGGATCGGATGGTATTCCACCTTTATTCTTGAGGAATTGTGCGGAAATCTTGATCAAACCATTAGGTGTAATATTTAATTACTCTCTCAAAAAGGCAGTTTTTCCGAAGGAATGGAAGTTGTCATCTGTAACACCTATATTCAAGAGCGGACAGAGTAATTTAATTAGAAATTATCGACCTATTACCATTATGTCCTCTATTCCAAAGTTATTCGAGTCTCTTGTTTACAAGTATATTGCCAACCATATAAAACATTCTATAGTCGAAGAACAGCACGGATTCATTAGGGGGAGAAGTTTGGAAACGAATTTGTTACAGTTTTCTGAATATCTCTGTGAGAGTTTGGATTATCGAGGTCAGATTGATGTAATATACACAGATTTCGAAAAAGCTTTTGACAAGGTGAGCCACTTGTTATTGAGTAGGAGACTGGCGGAGGTGGGAGTGACTGGAAACCTACTCAGGTGGCTATCTTCGTATATAAGGAATCGATCTCAATATGTTGTGATTAACGGAGAGTGCTCCGATGCCTTTTACTGTACTTCTGGTGTTCCGCAGGGTTCACATCTGGGACCATTACTTTTCATCATATATATCAACGGCTTGAAGGGATGTTTCAGGCATTGTGAGTTCCTACTGTACGCTGATGATCTTAAATTTTTCAGGAGGGTATCTGGTGTCGATGATTGTATTATGATTCAGGATGATTTGAATAGGGTTTTACGTTACTGTGGGGAGCAACACCTGTTTTTGAATTTTTCAAAGTGTCATAAAATAACATTTACTCGAAATCGAGAACCCATTGAGTTCAATTACAGTATTAATGGCGAGAATCTTCACGAGCAGAATTTTACTAAAGATTTGGGTGTTCTTTTTGATAAGAAGCTCTTGTTGGATTTGCACATCGAAAAAATAATTAGTGATAGTAATCGGATGTTGGGCTTCATTCTTCGCCAAAGCAGACTCTTTGGAAATAATAAAACTTTTTTGACTTTATTCTATTCTTTTGTGTACAGTAAATTGAATTTCGCATTCTGTATATGGAATCCACAATATAAATGCTACATTAATAGATTGGAAGGGGTACAGAAAAGATTCCTCAGATTTCTGGCTTACAAAAATAATTGTACCATAGTCAATCACGATTATTCACAGATTATGAGGGATTTTGGACTCATGTTACTCTCAGATAGAAGGAAAATTACGGACGTTCTGTTGCTTTTTAAAATTGTAAATAATATAGTCTCGATTCCAAGAACTTTGGAAAGTATTCCCTTCAGGATTCCTGATATTAGACTTCGTCATAATAATTTGTTTTACTCTCCATACAGACGTACAAATTGTTCACGGAATTCTCCACTCAATCGTATGATGGATACTTATGGGAGATTTTTTGGTCATTTTGGTCTCTTCAATACAAAATTTTGGTCATTCAAGAGAATGCTGAAGAAAGAACTCTCATAGTATTGCTGATGTATTGTTTTGCTTTGGTAAATCATGGATTGTTAATTGAAGTTTATTGATTATTTGTGTATATATATATGTGTATATTCTGTTTTACTTTTACCGTTTTTTGGTTGTGAGCTTATTGCATGGATGTAGATATTTTTAGTTTTAAGCGAATACTGTTTTTGGGGTTAACCTGTTAGTATTCCTGTTTTCATAAATAAATAAATAAATAAAATAAATAAAATGAAATATAAGATATAGCCACCGAAGCCTGTAATGGAGAATAGATCCATTTTTGAGTATCATTTCTTGAAGTTTCAGTGGACATTCGTAAATTATAGATTAGGAATTCCAAGGTTTGATCGAAATCAATAAAGTTATTATTGTTCTGTATAAATAAAAATTTGATAGTTATATAGTTCAGTACATTTCAGAAGATTACAAAAATTCCATCTCAAAACAAAATAATACCAGGTGGTTCATCGACTTCGATTTCTCCTTTGAGTTGTGGTTCCTTAGATAAAAGATAACTTCTTAAATATAACACACCTATTGAAGTCGCATACAATAAAAGAGAAGCCATGTTGATCCTGCAAAAAAAGTTTAATTCAGTATTTCGAATATAATCAGTATTGGTAAAAAATGTATTGAATCTCATAAATGTCTCTATGGGGTTATGAAGTGGTCTGTTTTCATAAACAGGGTGTTAGAAATCTCTCTGATTCAGATAGAACATAAAAAAATTTAGAAAGCACTGACGTGAGGTCAGACTTCTTTGGCGCTCTTGTTGAGCTACTTTCGAGTAAATATTCAAACCAAAACAAATCTATAAGCACTCTGATCAGGTGAAAAATTGTCTTTTCCCGTACTATGGGACAATGTTATGCAAATATGAACGCCTAATGAATGAACAAACCTATATCTCAAATCAAAAATAACTATTCATAATTTTTCCCAAGTTTTGTTCGAAGCTATAATTCTCTTCCTCTAAAAACTTACGTCAGTGCTTTTCTGAATTTTGACAACGTAATAATATACGTTGTCAAAATCCATCGAGATTGAATTCTATCTTTATGATTTTCCGTTATGAAAAATTTTGATTAATTTTACGCCAACTGACACTGATTAATGAGCCCGGCATTTGTCAATAGAATATCGATCTGTGATGGCCATCGTTCAAAGAAAATCACCGGGACTTCATGTCATTTCGCTTTTCTCTAGAGTAAATCAAAAAAATGATCATATCTTTAGATGAAAAAAAGCTACGACAATGAAATTTAAGGAGGAGTAAGATATCGATCACCTCAATATACTCACGAATTTTTATTGAAAACCGAAAAATATCCTATGAGATAGTAAGTATTAAAAAAATTTTTTTTTGGAATTTTTCAAAAATTTTCTAGCTTGACAATTTCTGTGAAATTTTGCGAGCCGTTTTGTTTCAGCCTCTCTCAACGATATTTCAAGTATCAACTTGATCGGATGGATATTCTAGTAGTTATTGAGGAAACAAAATTTCAGATGCTCATAACTACTGAACCTTTCGACGGATTTGGCCCAATAACGAACTTGACCGAGATATTTGGACAATTAACCTATTCTGAAAATATGAAAACTCTAGCTGATCTCGTTTGGATACTAGAAAGGATACTGCCGGCCGGACAGACTCAACTTTCGCCACGGATTCTTCCTCGGGGTTTCGAACCCAATCGATTGAGACCATTTTCGGCTCGATATTCGAAAATTACAAACATTTGGGCAAAATGATAGGCATTCTGTTCGGGTGAACAAGAGCGCCAAATATGAGATGACAAGTTCTCATAATTTTTTTTGCTAGCGGGCCTTCCTAAGGAGATACGGCCTCCTAAAGGAAAAAACTGGAAATACATTTTGCTCTAATAAATTTCGAATTACTCAATCTAATTCAAAGAATATTTGATATGATGAACAGCAGTAAGGCTCTCTTAAAATACAGCCCTTAAATATAAATAAGCTCTTTTATTTAACCAGGACCGGACTAAATTAAACGTGTTAATGCTCACATTATCAAAACCCTGGATGATGAAGAGTAGAAAAAAAAATTGAATAGCACGACACTAAGCTGAAAAAAATTTAGAAAGAACTGACGTGAGGTCAGATTGCTTTGGCGCTCTTGTTGACCTACTTGCAAGTAAATATTCATACCTTAACAAATCTATGAGCTCTCTAATCGGGTGAACAATAGTCTTTTTCCGTACTATGGGACAATGTGATGTAAATATGAAAGCCTAATGAATAAACAAACCTTTATCTCAATTTGAAAATAGCTACTCATAATTTTCACCAAATTTTGTTCTATGCTTCTCCTAAAAACTTACGTCATTGCTTTTCTGAGTTTTGACAACGCCATCAAATTCTTTCTCTATAGTAAAAAATTTTTTGATCAATATTACGTCTGTGCTTTTCTGAATTTTGACAACGTCATCGACATCGAATTATACTTCTATGAATTCAATGAAAATTTTGATTGATATTACGCCAACTGACACTGATATCTAGGTCCGCAAGTTGACAAACGAATATCGATCTGTGATGGCAAATCTTTCAATGACATTTCTATTTTTCTCTTGAGAAAGAACCCAATCGATTGAGACCATTTTCGGCCCGATATTCCAAAATTACAGACATTCGGGCAAAATGATAGGAACTCTGTTCGGGTGAACAAGAGTGCCAAAAGATACTTTTGTTATTGGCGCTCTTGTTCACCCGAACAGAGTGCCTATCATTTTGCCCGAATGTCTGTAATTTTGGAATATCGAGCCGAAAATGGTCTCAATCGATTGGGATCGACTCCCTGATGAAGAATTCGTGGCGAAAGTTGAGTCTGTCCGGCCGTCCGGCCGGCCGGCCGTATCCTCTCTAGCATCCAAAAGGCATCAGCTAGAGTTTTCAAATTTTCAGAATAGGTTAATTGTCCAAATATCTCGGTCAAGTTCGTTATTGGGCCAAATCCGTCGGATGGTTCAGTAGTTATGAGCATCTGAAATTTTGTTTCCTCAATAACTACTAGAATATCCATCCGATCAAGTTGATACTTGGAATGTTATTGAGGGAGGCTGAAAAGAAATGGCTTGCAGAATTTCGCAGAAATCGTCGAGCTAGAAAATTTTAAAAAAATTCCCAAAAAAAAAATTTTCAATACTTAATATCTCCTAAGACTTCATTTAGATTTAAATAAAAATCCGTATATATATTGAGGTTACCGATATACCGATATCTTACTCATCCTCAAATTTCATTGTCGTAACTTCTCCCCTTCTGAAGATATGATCATTTTTTTCATTTACTCAAGAGAAAAATAGAAATGTCATGAAGTCCGAGCTTTGTCATTGAAAGATTTGCCATCACAGATCGATATTCGTTTGACAACTTGCGGACCTAGATATCAGTGTCAGTTGGCGTAATATCAATCAAAATTTTCATAGAATTCATAGAGGTAGAATTCGATGTCGATGACGTTGTCAAAATTCAGAAAAGCACAGACGTAATATTAATCAAACAATTTTTTATCATAGAGAAAGAATTTGATGGCGTTGTCAAAACTCAGAAAAGCAATGACGTAAGTTTTTAGGAGAAGCATAGAACAAAATTTGGTGAAAATTATGAGTAGCTATTTTCAAATTGAGATAAAGGTTTGTTTATTCATTAGGCTTTCATATTTACATCACATTGTCCCATAGTACGGAAAAAGACTATTGCTCACCCGATCAGAGAGCTTATAGATTTGTTAAGGTTTGAATATTTACTCGCAAGTAGCTCAACAAGAGCGCCAAAGCAATCTGACCTCACGTCAGTGCTTTCTAATTTTTTTTTTCAATTTAAAAGAACTGGCACTACAAGGGCCTTTGAAAGTTAAACGAAAACGAAATAGAAAATTAATAATGAAATTCTGACAATAAGAAAAAAAATGACTCGAAAGAAAATCGAATGCTGGAGCACTGACTTTTGCCTACCTGGTTTCACAGTACGGCTGAATCAACGTGTCCAAGCACTCAAACGAAAATAGTCACTTTCGAATAGTCGAGTTCGAATTTGTATGATTAACGAGGAATTTACTGCGAAGAAAAGTCCACTGCGCCGGACGAGAGCGGCTTCAGTACCGTCTTTTCTCGACATAGGTCACATGCTCCAACATATGTTACGCGCCCATCGGGAAATGAATGAACATACGTGGGCCGCACGAAACGAGCAAGCAGCTTGGAATAAAAATGAATGAATGCAACTAATAATAATGAGTTGCAGTAACAAGAACCATGAATTCTATTTCATTACAAAAGTCATTCAATGAGCAAAAAAGTTCTAGTTTATGTTACTGAATCCGACAAATCACAAAAACACACGTTATTGTTTATAGTTATTAATGTTGCCGGCATAAAAATTAAAATTTCTAGTTGTATTCAATGGAAATGAAAAGTTTCATTGCCTTTTTTATTTAGTTTCTCGAAATCAGTTAATTTTATCATTATATATGGCTCCGTTAGGCATGGGCGCCCGCAGAATATTTTCCAAGGGGGGCAAGGCCACCGGGGGGTATGGCACTTTACAGTAAAAAAGTAGAAGTCAAAAATGTTTTAAAGTAATATGTATTTGCTTCAAAATGATCTTAGGTGTGACATGATCTGAATGGATGAAAAATATTATGAC
This sequence comes from Micraspis discolor, assembly GCA_030674115.1. Lineage (NCBI taxonomy): Eukaryota > Metazoa > Arthropoda > Insecta > Coleoptera > Coccinellidae > Micraspis > Micraspis discolor. Next base: position 1,009,851 of record JARTUT010000445.1, on the reverse strand, counting down.
TTGAACAAGAATTGTACTCTTCTCTTATCCATTCCAAAAACATTGATGGTTTTTTCTATTCATAGTAGTCATGTTTTTTGTTAACTTAACCTTATCCCGGCGTTTATGCGGAATTGCCGATATTTATTCATTTTGGATATTCTAAATTTTTCAAAACACTAAAACCTAACAAAAATTTATGGGTATGGCTGATTATCAGGGGGAGCAATGGCCCCTCCTGCGGGCACCCATGCCGTTAGGTATGGCCGACTCCAGGTTGTCTATTTCATTTACATCATAATTGTCAGGTAGTACGAGTAGGCAGGTATTAACAGGTGAATCGGTATAAGTAAACTTGCACCGGACTGGTTGATAAACATTTGGCAAAACGATAACACGATGATCTACTAGTTTACGAAACGAGAATAAAAAGCTCGCAAAAATTAAATGGAAGTTGAGATCAATTAGTTAAGAACACGCTGGTCTGGGTTGCCTCCAAAAAATAAATGGTTCTGACTTCTGGTTGTCGCATTTAAATAAAATGAACTATTTCCGCAAGAGAATATGTGAGACTGAGTACCAACGAACCATCCGATGCGACAGAACAGGACAAACCAGGTAGTTCAGTCATTTTAGGTTTAATCTGCAGAAAAATTCCTAGTGAGCTGAATTTTTGTAAACACCTTAATTACGGCATTGTAATGAAGATGTGAATGATTGTTTGGGCTATTACCATCATCTATTGTGGATGTAATGTTTTCCGACGTTTCGATAGACATTTTCTATCTTTATCAAGGAGGAAAAGTAAAAAACTATGAAAAATTATGAATTTTCAAGAAGTTGGAAGTTATGAAAGAACCAGCATAAAATTGGTAGAGGAATGCAACCATCTGACATTCATCCATCTTGCAAGAGATCGAAAACTAATTCCTAAAGGTCTCAGAGTGAACCTTCCTGTCAAAACTTATGAGCAGATAGGATTTCAAAACGGACAAGTCAAGCCCTTATAAGAGAACCTTAGATGTAGCATTCAATCAAAAACTGATGCTGAAGATTATGAAAATATTCTGGGAGCTATTAAACATAGCTATGAAAGAATATATGAACAACAAAAACAAGTCTTAAAAAAGAAAATGAAGAAACTTATGAAGAAATCAAGAAAATATGAACCCTTAGATCATTCAAAAACCGTGAACAATTTATCTAATAAGAACTCAAGTGAAGATCAGATACCTCTCCTCAACAAGGGTCTCAAGTTCTCTATAGCCCCTAAGACGATACCAAAAATGGAAATAATGTTGGCGGCAGAAGAAACTGCACAGAGAATTCGAGAACCTGAAAAAGTCGAAGAGTACAGATGGAAAATCAGAAAGTTAGACAGGAATAACAAAACATCTCTACCCAATATAAATAAAACTGAACAGAGGGCATTAAAAGATCTTAACTCGGATAGTTCCATAAAGATACTTCCAGGAGACAAAGGAAACGCCACTGTAATTCTAGATGTTGGCTCTTATAATCAAAATATCAGTGAATTATTAGAAGCAGGAAAATACAAAAGACTAAAAAAGGACCCTATCACCACAGTTGAAAACAAGATTTAAAAAATCCTTTATAAATATCGAAATGAATTTCCAGATCAATTCGTTAGATCAAGACTTACACCTCACTTCAGTAACCACCACATTTATATGGTCTACCAAACATACACAAAGCAAATATTCCTCTAAGACCAATTGTGAGTCAAGAAATTCAGCATGCCACAAATTGGCTAAATTTCTGCTGAAAGTTATATCACCATTAAAAAGTAATTCAACATCGATGATAAGAAACACGAAACAATTCATAGAAATAATGAGACATCAAGAAATCATGGAAGAAGACGTTATGGTCAGCTTCGACATCACCAGTTTGTTCACTAATATTCCGACAGATAAAACACTCATCACAGTTAGGGAAAAACTTGAAGAAGATCAAACCTTTAGTGAAAGATCTACACTAAGCGTGAATGCAATTATGGAAATGCTTTCTATTTGTATTGAAACAACATATTTCCAAATTGAAGACATCTTTTATCAACAAGAATTTGGAAAGGCCATGGGTTCACCACTATCACCAATTTTAGCTGATTTATATATGGAAATTTTCGAACAGAAGGCATTAGAAAAATATGAACTTAAACCCAAACTGTGAAAAAGATATGTAGATGATACTTTCATTATTTGCCAACGTGGAAGAGACACTATAGATGGATTCCTTCAATATCTAAACAATCAAGAGGAATCAATTAAATTCACAATGGAAATCTAGAAAGACAGACTACATTCTTAGATGTACTCGTACATAAACAAAATGGAATCCCAAAAACCACTGTGAATAAGAAGCCAACGAACACAGGACAATATCTACATTTTGATTCAAACCACCAACTAAACACTAAATTGGGAGTAGCAAAATGTTTATTTGATAGAGCAATAAATATTTGTTGCGCTGAAGAAGACCAAAACGTTCTAGGATTTCTCAATCTAATGGGTAAGTTAGAATTAAGGCCTCTGAGGAAAGCATTCAGTGCTTGTTTTTCATAAAGCTGTTTTTTTAGTTCGATTAAATTTTGATTTTGTTCGGTTAATTGAATTTTATTTAGTAATAACGACAAAAGGTCCTGACACCTATGGCCGAATTGAATAGGGTTTTCAGTTTTTTCTTGCTTAAGGTGCATCAAATCACCAACTAAACAATTTTCGTCTCTTTGATCAGAGAAAAATTGTAACAGTAAATTTTTAATTGATATCCAATTCCTTAAATTTCCTCTACTTCCTAATAAATTCAAAGCTCTTCCCGTTAATTTGCCTACTATAGCTCTCAAAAGAAATTCGTTTTGTGGATTTTGCAAGTTATTTTGGTCTGAAAAGGTACTGATCAAATATTCACTGGATTGAATGAAAATAGCTAGAGTTGCTGGATTGCCATCATATTCAGGAATACAATCAATGTGATGTTTTTGAATTTGAGGAACTGCCATTTCTACTGTATTTCTTCTTAGAGGACTGCGATCTCTGTTGTTCATTAATTTTAATTGAAATTAGCCTATTGTTTATATTAGAACGATATTGTCTAATTACTAAGAAAAAAGAAAAAAAATAAAAATAGAAAACAAAATTTTGAATAATCAAGTATGGGATATTAAAATGGATAGAAGGAGTGAAACTTACGCTAAAGGCTTCATGTGGAATTTCTTTCTTCTTTTTCTTCTGCTTCAGGGGATACAGCGATTATAGCAGGCAGTTTCGTTATAGAAACTCCGTACCCAACTATAATTTCTCCTCCTGAATGCCGATGAATTGGTTTTTCTCTTAACTATGAACTTTTTCTGTTCACTGGTTTTGATAAACCACTCTGTTGGAACTCGGTCGATGCTAGAGCCGAAGTCCGGGAAACTTTTCTTCTGATACCCAATTAATCGTTGAAACGAACACTACTTTTCCGCTATTTTTGTCGTAAAAATAGTTTTGGGTATCCTACCGACTGCGCCACTTACGTTCAGTGATTCTAAACTTTAATTTTTAAAAAGTTTATTTGACTATTGTACAAAGCGGACAATGTTAAAGTCACAACAATGGATACAATAATGCCTTAACTAACAGAGAACTAGTCTCTAGGTAGCATAGTACCTCCCTTCCTATTTAGGTGAATTCCTAGTATCATGGAAATATGATATACTGGGATAGCAACGTATATTACATACATATTGGAGGATTCTAATATGTAACTTATTTATATAAGTTAGGAATCACTTTAAATGCTGATAATGTTTCATCATGCATTTTAGCAAATAATCAAGAGCTCAATTGTTTAGGATCTGTTAATATACCTATTACATTGGAAAAAAGAACACATATCTTTAAATTTTTTGTTTTATCGGATTTACGTCATAGTATCATTTTGGGGACTTTATTTTGGATTAAGATGGGTATAGTACCAGATTTGACGAAAGGTTATTGGAATTTTAGCAAGGAACAATCTATTTCCGCAGGTTGTCTAGATTCTTTACAGACTACTGAAGATTTAACGCATTCGCAAAGAGAAAAACTTAATCATAAATTTGATGGTTATTTTGATAAAGTGAAAAATGTCAAGCTAGGTTGTGTCAAAAATATTGAACATGAAATAATAACTAATAGTAAACCTATAAAATCAAAATATTACCCAGTGAGCCCGTATATGCAAAATAAAATTAATGAAGAAATAGATAAAATGCTTGATTTGGATGTTATTCGGCTTCAACTCCCGGCGGCTCCCTCAAACTACTAACCCCTGCGTCTATGGCATGGAGCACACAAGCCATACTCATAAGTAAAATGTGTTCGCCGGGGACGAAACGCATAAGTGTGGATAACACTTTAGATCCTACACATTTATCAAAACTAATTTATTACTGTATTGAAGTATTAACTTTAGGTTTCTGCGGAAGTTAGGAGGAATGATAGCATAGTCGAAAATTCAAAATTTTTTCGGAAAAATTGATTTTAGTTTTTTGTTTTATGAGTCTTTCTGAAGAGTAGTTAGAAATGAGAAAACAGTTTATTCAAAATAAAAAGTTGATATTAAGAGTTGGTTGTTGATTGAGTATTAAATCATTTATGCATTCAGAATTTGTAGTTTTACCAACAAATTTCTCAAAAAAAAAAACAATTTCACTAGATATTATCTCTCCAATGTTTGCAGAATCCTAGGCTTACCTTTGAAGCATTGTGGTCACCGACAGAAACCATGAATGTTTTTTATTCTTCGCGCAGGTTGTTTCATAATGAAGAAAAAAAATAGAAAATGCTTCAAGGGGTTAAAAAAATACTTAATATTTGTATGCTCAGTTTACGATTGTTTCTTTGCAGACATGCCACCAAAAAAGTTATCAGGGGCACAGAATAAAGCACTGCGTGCTCAGAAGACTGCTGCCTTAAAAACCAATACTAGTGACATATCAAAGTTTTTGCTACCACAAAAACCGTGTACTACCAAAGTATCCACAATTGGCAGTCCATCTCATTCTGTATCTAGTTCTTCAGATAGTAAAGAAGAACAAAGAAAAAATATAGAACTTACATCTAGTCAAAACCTAGAAAATGAAGAAAATGTTCAACAAAATCATGAACTGCAAACAAATTTTGAGATTGATTTTAACAATCCAACAACGTGGACAGTAAATGAAAATACGATAGCGATATATGTCGAGCATGGTCCAATTTGTTGCGATGACATTGACTATTACCCTTTGACGAACAACAGGCGATTTGAAAAACATTGGTTCACAAACACCAAAAAAATGGAGAAAATATTCTCAGAAATTGGCTCATCTATTGCAAAGAATTGGACTCGCTTTTCTGATTTCCATGTAAACTATTCAATGATACGAATAAATTTTGGACTACTAGTTTCAAAGATTGGAAACATTTGAATCCTTTGTTACCTCGTCACGAAAATTCTACCAGCTATAGAGAGAATTATATAAAGTTAAAAGCTTTTGAAAAAAGATTGAAAATTGGTGGTTTTATTGATGATGATTTGATGAAAAACGAGAAAAATAGATGGAGACATATATTGAAAGTGATCATTGATGCTATTTTACACTGTATAAAAAATAATGACGCCCTGAGAGGAACAACTGATATAATCGGGCATCCAAATTGTGGTAGATTTCTCAACACAATTGAACTGATAATTCACGATGATGACAATATTAAGGCTCACATTGAAACTCATAACAAAGGCAAACTGTCCTACTTTTCTTCTGGGATACAAAATGAGCTGATTGCTTTAGCAGCTACTTAAGTACGAAGCCATGTTATTGAAGATATAAAGAAGGCGAAATAATCCTCACTCTTGTTTGACTGTACCACAGATATAGCTCATCGAGAGCAGATGGATCAATGGATCAAATAATACGATACGCACATATTGATAACAATAGAATATGCAATGTTAAGGAAAGTTTCATCGACTTCATTAACACTAGCGAAAAAACAGGGGAAGGGCTTTTAAGAGAAATAGTAGACAAATAGGTTGTCGATGGTTTGAATATCAATAATGTAAGAGGGCAGTCTTATGATAATGGGGCTAATATGGCTGAAAAATACAAATAAAGCCAAGCTCGAATTTTAATGTTGAATCGTAATGCAAAATTTATTCCTTGCACTGCTCACCGCCTTAATTTAGTTGGCGTTCATGCTGCTGCAGTAATCCCAGGAATGGAAACATTCTTTGCATGTTCAGCAAATATATAACTTGTCCTCCACACTCTAAAGGGTTCTTGCGATACTCGCTGGTCCTCAAAAGCAAACGCTGTACATTCCTTGAAGTCACAATTAGATAAAATAATTAAAATTCTTCCCGAGCTGAAAGAAACGTCCCTGGTTAATTTGATTTCAAATTATGAATTCATTATATAATGTATATATCTTAACTTCTGGTATATATTCTGTTGGGTAAAATAAATAAAATCAATCAATCTTCACAAGAAAAGCAACTAAAAATTTGTGAAGGTTCACGAATGATGCTTGGATTATTGAAAGAATTAAAAGCTCATACAGAAAACTTTTTTACACCATTAATGGAACTTTCGGAAACTGAAGCAGACAAAATTGGAATTGAAGCAAAACTAAATGAGCCAAGAAAACGAAAAAAACCCAAAATGTCAGAACTAACCAGTGATGAAGCTCATCTTTTTGATTCAAATGCAAAACTAAGAATTGGACTGATACGCAAGTTCCACTTGAGCTCGGCTGGTTCTTATTATAAATAATTGTGTAATATATTTTCGCAGATAATTTCAATTATTGCGAGTGGCTTAGAAACAATTAGGCAGTTAAGAATAAACAAGGCTCGGGCACTATCATTCCTTTTCCAATGTAACGAAGTAGTTTTGTTTGCGTGGCAGAGGCCCGTTGACCTCGATCGAATCCAGCGAGATCACGCTGAACGGTGGGGACACGAACCGGTCCGCTCCCACCTCGATCTGTAGTGCGCACGGCACATGTTGGTGGGGGGGACCGAGAATGGTACTTATAGGCGAGTCGAGCACTGGAACGGCAGTTCCTCGTACGGCGCGGAACTCAAAATAAGAGGAAAGCCTCTACCGTTTAGTGGGGAGGGTCCAGCCAGTGTTGTGAGTGCTGGTAGTGAGTTCAGTGGTAGGCAGACATAACAAGGTAGGAAAGGAGTATAGAGAGGGGACCGGAGGACCACTTGTGGAGGACGAGATTCCAGGAGGTGAGTGTGAGGTTCGATCGTTGAGACCGAACGACGGCTGCAGGAGGGCGTTCAGGGCATCACGTCCTTTACAAGTCCTTTAGCCGGTATTGCGGATCCGACATCTGGGTGCCGAGATGGGCAAAGCTCAATCGTCCCTAGGTGGTTGACCGTCTTACCTCGGCGGACTCCTGTCCATCTCCCGGACTGACGTTGATGTGCGAGATGGGCAAAGCTCAATCTTGCTGAGACCGAAGTTTTCCGTGGCGTGGGCTGCTGTGCGGCAGGCACTGGGTTGGCCCGATCTTTGAGGGTGCGGGATTCGGCGCGGGTGTCAGCTGGGTCCTGTAGCCGGTATTGCGGATCCGGCATCTGGATGCCGAGATGGGCAAAGCTCAATCGTCCCTAGGTGGTGGACCGTTTCACCTCGGCGGACTCCTGCTGTCCATCTCCCGGGACTGACGTTGATGTGCGAGATGGGCAAGCTCAATCGTGCTGAGACCGAAGTTTTCCGTGGCGTGGGCTGCTGTGCGACAGGCACTTGGTTCGACCTCGGTCCTGTCGTCATTGCGGGTGGACGCGCGGTGGTTTGCGCATGCGCACACCATACCGCCGGTCACTCCGGTTTGGGCTGGGCCTTGGCAGTTCTCTTCGAGGGGTTTTGTTGCGCGCGGATACTAGTTGCGCCGTGCGGAACCGTGCATCAGGACCCCCTCCGCTTGGATGGTCCATGTTTGCCTGAGTGAGGCTTTGGTTTTCGCCCCCTCGTTTTAAACCCGAGATATTATCATTTTTTATCACACGGCTTTAGTCATTTTCATGTCTGAGTCATTTTCATCCTTGTCTCACGGCCGTGTTCGATTTTCATGGATGAGCAATTTTCTGTTGAGCGACTGCCTTATCTTTTCTCTGCCTGATTCATTGGTATGCCTAACCCATTTGCCTACGTCATTTTGCTTGCCTAATGCTTTCTGATGCCTAATACATCGAGTAACTCGCCACTGTAATTGCTTTATGTGCACTCTAAGCCTTTCACGGAATGTTACTGGACTTTTGGTAATTGACAAGTAGATTTGGGACTTGTGTTTTTAGAGGTTAAGGACTGTGAAGATTTTGTGATATAGATTAAGGACTGTTGTACCTGATACGAACTGTTAATTTGTTTTAAGGACTGTGAGACCTATTATTTTGGAATGTTTGTTTATTTGGTATGAATAGAGAGTAATTTTTTAGTTATTCGCGTGTTTTATTGGTGACAGCTCTACCTCCAACAGCTACCCACTTCATTCTCCACTGGAGTCTGCCTAGGCTCGAGCTTCTGGACATTCCGGAGGAGCTCGATAGGTGAGGTTGACGCCCTCAGAAGCAAATAGTCTGGCGCTCTAGTTTACTAATAAAGGAACTGCACGTAAGGGCGTTACAATTCTGGCGCCCGAGCAGGGACGTTGGTTGTTGGAGTTTGAGGTTGTTGGAGTTTGGAGGTTGTTGGATATCCTGAGGAAGTAAGGATGGATGGTGATATGCTTCGGAGCGACGAACTCCTATGGGAGTTGCGTGCCCGGAGGTTGGAAGTTGGATCCACAAAGGATGCGGATAGGCTGTTGCTGAGGAGAGCGCTGTCCAGAGGGATAGACTTTCCCGAGGATGTGGAGCTGGCGATCTGCGGTACGAAACTGAGCGAATTGTTGGAAGATGTTCCGGAGGTTGACACTGGAAACGCACGAAATGTATATAAGAGGATGTTCAGCCGTCTGGAGCATGTTGAGCATAGATTGAGGTTGTTGAGGCCAGACACCATGGAGGAAGGCCTGACGAGAGATAGAATGATGGAAGTTTTGGAGGACGCTCGAATAGCGTTAGAGGATGCACGTAGCACCGCTGGATTGGCCACGGAGGCGACTGAGACGCCGTCTTTAATTGATGCGCCGATACCTGGAGATAATATGCCAGTTTTGATACCGATGACCGATAGAACTTACCGAGCAAGAGAAGTTAGAGACCAGATGCTGTCATTTGACATCGACGGCAGAGACGAGGAATTTCGAACGATTGGGCCAAATACGCGACCTTGTGGGATACGAACGACGACTGGTTCCATCAATCGCCGGATTTTAGATTCATTACGGAGCCGCGTGCGCAGAGAGACTGTGCCAACGACGACAGAGATACCAAGACGTGGATTTACTGAATCAACGAGGAGAGCATCAGTACAGAATGCAAACATCGTAGGGGAGACAATAGAGTCAGTGGAGTCTGTGGTTACCCCACTACCGGCGCAGGCAAGGAGACAAGAGAGAGAAATACCAATTCTCCCACCACGGGAGGGCGAGAGGAGTATGTACCACATCTACCCCACTCGTGCCCCCACAGTCCCATTGTATATGTGGAACGTACATTATGACGGCTCGGGAGGTATCACAGCGTTTCTGGACGAGATCGAACAACTAGCCGAGTCGAGAAACCTGACACACGGAGAATTATTTAAGTCAATTTACGAGATATTGAGGGGTGATGCACGAGATTGGTATGTGCCACGAAAAGCAGACTTAGAGAGCTGGGAAGATTTTAGGACCAAAATCAAAGAAGCCTTCTTGCCACCGAATTACGAAGAGTTGCTTCTCGAAGATATTAAAAAGAGAACGCAAGGCAAAGATGAAAAACTTGTACTGTACGTGACTCGAATGCAAAACCTATTTCGAAAGCTGGGACATAACTGCGTAACTGAGACCGAGCAAGTCACGATTATCCGACGAGGCTTGTTGCCACATCTTCAGAGAGCACTCGCCTTCCAGCATACCGATACAATTGAGGAACTACTGAATAAAGGCAAGGTGTTTGAGTTGGTACATTGGCAGGCACAACAGTATAAACCACCTCCAGTACAGAATGCCATAGTAACACCAGAGCCTCATCTCGTATACCAAAGCTCGCAAACCAGACCGAATGTGTCAGACACGAATAGATCGGAGGTACCGACTAGAACGTCGATGGAGTTACCACGCAGGAATAGTGACACGGTCGTTAGAACGAACGTTGTCGCCCAGGAACCACGGCCTAGTCCCAACCGAAGAACTGTGAGATTCAAAGAGGACACGATGGTATGTTTTAGATGTGGAGAGACAGGGCATATGCGAATAAACTGCCGAAACCCCCCCAAGATTTCCTGTCCACGGTGTGGAAGAGATGGCGTTTCTGCAGGAGAATGTGGCTGTTCGGAAAACTAAGTGAGGATTGCGCGAGGACGAGGCATCCGCAATCCTCTAAAAGACTAGCCTCAAAGTTAAATACCATTCAGAGACATCCGCCAGATAACCGACCTATAATTTATGTTAGTGTGGAAGGGAGAAACTTTCGAGCGTTACTGGACACTGGTGCTACGAAATCATTCCTGGGAAGAACTGTGGCTGATTACTGCGATCGAATGAACATACCATCTTTCACACACCAGGCTACGGCGAAGATAGCTGATGGACAGTCAGTATCAATTTCCAGATGCTATAGACTTCCATTGCAGTTGCACGACGACTATATCACGGTGGATATGCTGTATATGGAGAGTTTACCGGTAGACATAGTAGTGGGGATGGACGTGCTGAGTGAATACGATTTTAGCATTGACCTAAGAACTGTGTCCTGCTACTACAGAGGTAGATTACTGAGACCTGTCGGAGAGGAATCACTGTCCTGCTCGGAAGCCGATTACGACCATGAAGAACTGGAACTCCCTGAGAAAGAAAGACGAGAGCTCAACCGCTTTCTGGACAGGGAACTTGAACAATTTGACGATATCCAAGGAACGACGAGCCTGGTCGAACATAAGATTCAGCTCAAACCGGGGACTGAACCCATTAAACAAAGATACCAACCACGTAATCCTGCGACACAAGAGATTATCAATGAAGAGGTCGACCGAATGCTAGAGGAGGGAGTAATAGAGCCATCTAACAGTCAATGGAGCTCGCCTGTGGTGATAGTTAGGAAAAAGGATGGACGAGCTAGATTTTGCGTGGATTACCGAAAATTAAACGAAGCCTCTATAAAAGATGCATACCCACTGCCGTACATCTCGCATATCCTCGACAAACTACGGCGAGCAAAGTATATCAGCAGCCTAGATTTACGGCAAGGATATTGGCAGGTACCCCTGAGCAAAGAAAGTAAGCCCCTAACAGCTTTTACGGTACCTGGGTGAGGTCTTTTTCAATTCCGAGTAATGGCATTTGGTCTACATTCTGCGTCAGCAACATTTCAGAGATTACTGGATCGGATCATTGGACCAGAGATGGAACCCTTTGTTTTCGCATACCTGGATGACATAATAGTTTTGCGTGACTCGCTAGAACATCATCTGCAGATCCTGAGCGAGGTTTTTCAAAGGCTTAAAGCAGCTAACTTACAGCTGAATCCAGAGAAGTGTCGGTTTGGGTGCAGAATCCTGAGATATTTGGGTCATGTCGTGTCCTCGGACGGAATCAAGACCGATCCTGACAAGGTGGCGGCGATACAAGCAATACCAGTACCCCGAAGTGTCCGCGAAATTAGAAGATTTCTCGGAGTGGCATCCTGGTACCGTCGCTTCATACCGGAGTTTTCCCAGATTGTGGCACCGTTAACTCGCCTACTACGCAAGAAGCAGAAATGGCGTTTTGAGTCAGAGGAACTGAAATCTTTCGAACTACTAAAGAAGAAACTCACGGAGGCCCCAGTTTTGGCGTGTCCTGATTTTGAGCAGCCGTTCGTGCTGTAGACTGATGCTTCGGACCAAGGATTGGGCATAGCGCTAACCCAGAGTGTCGATGAGGTCGAAAGAGTTATAGCCTATGCTAGTAGAACGTTGTCACCGGCTGAACGAAATTACTCGACAACAGAGAAAGAGTGTCTGGCTATAGTATGGGGTGTGGAGAAGATGCGACCCTACCTTGAGGGATACCACTTTACAGTATTGATGGACCATCAGTCGCTCCGATGGCTGAATTCAGTTAAGAGCCCTGCAGGACGTATTGCCAGATGGATAGTCTACTTACAACAATTTGATTTCGACATAAAATACCGAAAAGGATCCCTCAATAGAGTGGCTGATGCGCTGTCAAGAAGTCCATTGCCTGGCCCAACCGAGGGAGAGATTTGCTTGTCTGAGGAGACCAAATGCAAATGGTATACAAGGAAGTTGGCCGAAGTCGAAAATGATCCCGAGGCGTTGCCTGACTATTGCGTGAGCGATGGCAAATTATATCGTCATTTCTTCTAGTCGAACGACTTGACTGAACCCGATATGTCCCGACCCTGGAAGCTGTGTGTGCCCGCCAACCAAAGAGAGGCTCTTATGCGGGAAAACCATGATGCTCCAACCGCCGGACATATGGGAATAGCGAAAACTAGTTGCAGGATGGCTAAACTATATTACTGGCCAGGAATGTTTAGGGACATTGCTAAATTCGTGAGATCGTGTCAGTCCTGTCAAAGATATAAAGTTTCGCAGCAACAGACTCCTGGAAAGATGCAGCCAAGTATAGGAAAAGACCCCTGGGATAAAGTCTGCGTTGACCTGATTGGTCCATTACCGAGCTCTACCAGGGGGAATACGTTTGTATTTGTGGCTCAGGATAAATTCACCAAGTGGGTGGAATTTCGTACTCTACGCAAGGCGACAGCACCAGCAGTAACGAGGGCTCTCTTCGAGCAGGTAATTGCCAAGTTTGGTTGTCCTCGCACGGTGATATGCGATAACGGCAAACAGTTTGTTAGTCGAGAATTTCGGAGCTTACTGAGGCAATTGGGAGTTCGAGTACGATTCACACCGGTGTATAGCCCTCAAGCGAATGTGGTCGAACGGGCGAATCGTACGTTGAAGACGATGATAGCGCAATTTTGTGAAGGCGATCATCGTAAATGGGACGAGAGACTACCCGAGCTGGCTATGGCGACGAATTCGGCGAAACACGAGTCGACGGGATTTACTCCGTCGTTCCTCAACTTCGGCCGTGAAATGAACATACCAAGAGTGGTTGTTGATGACAATAGTACCAGAGAGGAGCCAGAAGACTCCGAAGTGGATGGAGAAGAGGCTCAGGATGCCGGTCGTGAGGAAGTACGAGGTCACGCGAGTCGGGTAAAACGGCTACGCGAAGTGTTTGAATTGGTACGGGTGCAGTTGGGTCGGGAATTCACCCAGCAAAGCCACTATTATGATCTCCGGCGACGGGAATGGAGATGTAGAGTGGGAGATGAAGTCTGGCGCCGGGAACGACCGCTGTCCTCAGCTGCGAACCAGTTTTCGGGCAAACTGGCGCCGAAATTTTCTGGGCCATATGTGGTGACCAAAGTAGTTTCACCGGTGGTCTACGACTTGCGAGACGGATCGGGCAAGAGATTAAGGCATATTCATATAAAAGACCTGAAGCCCGCTAACGCTTCCTATGTTTCAGACGCGTCGCCCTCCCAAGTGAACGCATAGTGCGCGTCCTTTTCCCACATGACAGTAGTGCGCGTCACCACCCTCCCAAATGAACGCATAGTGCGCGTCCTTTTTCCCCACATGACAGTAGTGCGCGTCACCGCCCTCCCAAATGAACGCTTAGTGCGCGTCTTTTTCCCACATGACAGCAGTGCGCGTCACCGGCCTCCCAAAGGAACGCAGCGTGCGCGTCACAAATGCCGACAAACAGTAGAGAGAATTGCTGATTTAGGCTAAGATTTCCTCTTGTATGTTATCGCTAATTGAGGCTAAGATTGTCTCTTATGTTGTTGATTTAGGCTAAGATTTTCTCTTATGTTGTTGATTGAGGCTAAGATTTTCTCTTATATTGTTGATTTAGGCTAAGATTTTCTCTCATATTGTTGATTTGGACTAAGGTTTTCTCTGAGGTTTTATTAGGCTAAGGTCTTTTCTTCTTTTTTTTTTTGGTCAGGAAGGAAAGAGAAAAAAATTCTTTTTTTTTTTATGGAAGTAAAGGGAGAGTGTAACGAAGTAGTTTTGTTTGCGTGGCAGAGGCCCGTTGACCTCGATCGAATCCAGCGAGATAACGCTGAACGGTGGGGACAAGGACCGGTCCACTCCCACCTCGATCTGCAGTGCGCACGGCACATGTTGGTGGGGGGGGGACCGAGAATGGTACTTATAGGCGAATAGGCGAGTCGAGCACTGGAACGGCAGTTCCTCGTAGAGCGCGGAACTCAAAATAAGAGGAAAGCCTCTACCGTTTAGTGGGGAGGGTCCAGCCAGTGTTGTGAGTGCTGGTAGTGAGTTCAGTGGTAGGCAGACATACCAAGGTAGGAAAGGAGTATAGAGAGGGGACCGGAGGAGCACTTGTGGAGGACGAGATTCCAGGAGGTGAGTGTGAGGTTCGATCATTGAGACCGAACGACGGCTGCAGGAGGGCGTTCAGGGCATCACGTCCTTTACGAGTCCTTTAGCCGGTATTGCGGATCCGACATCTGGGTGCCGAGATGGGCTAAGCTCAATCGTCCCTAGGTGGTTGGACCGTTTTACCTCGGCGGACTCCTGCTGTCCATCTCTCGGAGCTGACGTTGATGTACGAGATGGGCAAAGCTCAATCGTGCTGAGACCGAAGTTTTCCGTGGCGTGGGCTGCTGCGCAGTGAGGTTTGTGTTGTGCCCCCCCCCTGGTGTCGTTTGTCGAACCGACCCCTTAGAGGCACGGGTTCGTCACGGGTGTCGGCTGGGTCCTTTAGCCGGTATTGCGGATCCGACATCTGGGTGCCGAGATGAGCAAAGCTCAATCGTCCCTAGGTGGTTGACCGTCTTTCCTCGGCGGACTCCTGCTGTCCATCTCCCGGACTGACGTTGATGTGCGAGATGGGCAAAGCTCAATCGTGCTGAGACCGAAGTTTTCCGTGGCGTGGGCTGCTGTGCGGCAGGCACTGGGTTGGCCCGATCTTTGAGGGTGCGGGATTCGGCGCGGGTGTCGGCTGGGTCCTGTAGCCGGTATTGCGGATCCGGCATCTGGGTGCCGAGATGGGCAAAGCTCAATCGTCCCTAGGTGGTGGACCGTTTTACCTCGGCGGACTCCTGCTGTCCATCTCCCGGGACTGACGTTGATGTGCGAGATGGGCAAGACTCAATCGTGCTGAGACCGAAGTTTTCCGTGGCGTGGGCTGCTGTGCGGCAGGCACTTGGTTCGACCTCGGTCCTGTCGTCATCGCGGGTGGACGCGCGGTGGTTTGCGCATGCGTACACCATACCGCCGGTCACTCCGGTTTGGGCTGGGCCTTGGCAGTTCTCTTCGAGGGGTTTTGTTGCGCGCGGATACTAGATGCGCCGTGCGGAACCGTGCCCCAGGGACCCCCCTCCGCTTGGATGGTCCATGTTGGCCTGAGTGAGGCTTTGGTTTTCGCCCCCCCCCCTTTCGCTTTAACCTCGAGATATTATCATTTTTTATCACACGGCTTTAGTCATTTTCATGCCTGAGTCATTTTCATCCTTGTCTCACGGCCGTGTTCGATTTTCATGGATGAGCAATTTTCTGTTGAGCGACTGCCTTATCTATTCTCTGCCTGATTCATTGGTATGCCTAACCCATTTTATGCCTACGTCATTTTGCTTGCCTTATTCTTTCTGATGCCTAATACATCGAGTAACTCACCACTGTAATCGCTTTATGTGCACTCTAAGCCTTTCACGGAATGTTACTTAATTTTTGGTAATTGACAAGTAGATTTGGGACTTGTGTTTTTAGTGCTTGAGGACTGTAAAGATTTTGTGATATAAATTAAGGACTGTTGTACCTGATACGAACTGTTAATTTGTTTTAAGGACTGTGAGACCTATTATTTTGGAATGTTTGTTTATTTGGTATGAATAGAGAGTAATTTTTCAGTTAATCGCGTGTTTTATTGGTGACAGCTCTACCTCCAATAGCTACCCACTTCATTCTCCACTGGAGTCTGCCTAGGCTCGAGCTTCTGGACATTCCGGAGGAGCTCGATAGGTGAGGGTGACGCCCCCAGAAGCAAATAGTCTGGCGCCCGAGTTTACTAATAAAGGAACTGCACGTAAGGGCTTTACACCAAAAAAGCAAGAAGCTGCCTCTGCTGTATCAAAAGATTTATTTGATGAGTTTCAGGTAAGTTAATAGTGTAAGTCACTGAGTAAAGTAAAATAAATATAGAGGTGGGAGGTTATACCTCCACCTACATACATTCACAATACTTATTATTATTTGAATATATGTCTTAAAATAAAATATATTTCTCTTATTAAACTCAGTTAGCTCAGATGGTAAGAGCGCCACAACGGAGAAGTCGAGGATGTAGGTTCAATTCCTGCATGTGGTGTATTTTTTCATCACATCTTATTAAATTTGTTTAATAAGAGTAACACAATATAGCATTGAAAATTCAAATTAAATCTTTAAATTAGCTATTCATAAATATATTTCTCTTTTAAGGTTGATAACGAACAGTTGACGCTAATCGAGAATTCATTGATGATTGATGATGCTTCTTCGAGCAACAAGAAAAAACAGCTAATGTCAGTCAGCAGTGATGATGCTTCTTCGGACAACAAAGAAAAA
Organism: Micraspis discolor; assembly: GCA_030674115.1. Lineage (NCBI taxonomy): Eukaryota > Metazoa > Arthropoda > Insecta > Coleoptera > Coccinellidae > Micraspis > Micraspis discolor. Next base: position 993,095 of record JARTUT010000445.1, on the reverse strand, counting down.
CAGCTGCTGTCAGTCAGCAGTAATTTTATTTCTTTAGAAGAAGAAGAGAAAGAAAACATATCAAATGGCGGGCAGACCCCCGAAGAAACATAAATATTCAAGCAGGTTTAGTACAGAATATCAGCCCCCCAGGACTTACTATTTATATTTAGCACTTTCAAATAACACCATTCAAGTATCAGAACATTACAATATTTTTTGACATAACACTTTTCTGAGTATTAATAAGAGTTATTTACATAATATTAACGATCGAATTTGATTGTTTTGTTAATTTGTCTTAGTTCATTTTGAATGTTGATTTAAAATAAAAATAATTTGTGTAAAATCTTTTGCAGTTTTTATTTACCATATTAATTGAACACAACTAACGAAGCTAGATGAATCTATATTTAACATTCTTTGAGAACCGATGACTACAGAAACATCTATCTACATTTTGCACCTAGATGTGTAATATGAGTCAAATTTCACCCGAGCGAAGCCGGGTCTCATCTAGTTATAAAATAAAATGAGGTTTTCTTGAATTTAGGTTTCCAGATGACGATGAAGAAAAAAAGAATTTAGGCTTCGCCGTTGGGATGGTCAAGTATTTGCCTAAAGAAAGCAATTTTCATTTGTTCAGATTATTTTGACCCTGAAGATATTGTGACCCGAGTAAATGGAAAAAGATTTTATGCGGTGTTGTCGGGTGAGGTTTCACAAGCGACTTTCAATGAGGTTAAGGCTTTCAATGAGGGAGCCAACATAAATCGATATTTTACAAAGGAATTGTCTATCTTATATAGTCAAAGTAAGTAGCCTTTTGTCATTACGGAATTTCTTGAGTCGGTTGCTGCGCTCAAAGCCTGCGATAAAAGTTAGGCCATAGATTGATAAATTCAACATGCTCAAGGTTTTGCTTGAAAAAATTCAGTAACGCGGTTATGAATTTCTTTCCTTACAATGTCCACAAACTATGTTCCATTCTTGAATTAAATGTTCAATTGAAAACGAATATAGTAAGTCATTAACAATTTCAATAAACAATTCCTTGATAATATATTTTTAATATATTATTGTTTATGTTGAATAAACTCTATTATTATTATTATATAGAGACAAAAATTTGAAATGAGTTTATAGGCCCATTCAAAAATAAATGATGATAAATTATATTTACATCGATAATAAACGTGCGAGAATTGCAACATACCTACTATTGTTAAACTATTTATTTCCAAATTATGATTTGCTTCCGTAGAAAGGCTAGTACTAAGGATGATATTTCAAATAACACTGCTCAATGAATAAAAATAATTTTTTCGACCGATAATATCGGGGCTAAGGGGGGCTGTGGCTCATTGTCACTACAGTATTGTATGAAGTCAGTATGAAAGGATGCCATCCTATACGATTCTCCTGTGAATGGATTGGACAATTTTCAATACCTATAGTTTGCGACTAGAATTTCTAAAGTTTTAATGGTCATGATTATACAGGGTGAGTCTTTGACCACTGCGTTAATTTTAACCATAGGTTCTTGAGATCAAAAGAAACATTTTTTCCATTACGGTTTTTCCATATTTGGCTGCGTTAAAAAGTTATAAGCATTTTAAGTTTTCACATTGGGCAAATACCTCTCTGTAGTTCATTTTAGTTTTAATGAAAAATACCTTCCACAGCTTCCACTAATGAATCTGAATTGTTTAAAAACATCATTTTCCCTCTAAAAAATGATTCACCCACTCATGCTTCATCCGATGAGGTCCATATCCAGAAGGAAGATACAAAATACTAATTTTCTGGTAAAAAAAAATTCAACACCATAAAAAAAGATTTTTGTTGTTCTACTATAATTTCTCTCCTGTTTAAGATTATAAACCATCCCTTTCTAGTGAGAAATTCCAAAAAAACCTCAGAATTATTGGATGTTATCATCATACATTTGTAATTTTCTTCTTAAAATTTCCAAATCATGAAAATCATCATTTCTATGAAAACTTCCAAGGCAGGAGGTTGTCACATTGCTTTTTCTTCACTCAAAGCCAGAAAAAATCATCTATGATTTTCCAAACACTGATATTTCTGAAGTTTCTTCTTTCTGCTTGACAGAGACCAGTGAACAGGTCAATGAGGTCTTTTGATATCATACTGTTAAAAATATGAAAATATTTAACAACAATGAATGATGTCACTACTGATCTGTTTTAATTACGTAAACAAAAACATAAATATTGAATGATGGTTATTCATAGATTATGTCAAATTTTAATACCTTACCATATAATATTAATTTATTACCGAACCCCAGGAGAGAAAAAATTAATAATTGCAAAGATTTTTTTAAATGAAAGATAATATCTGTAACTATTATTGATCTTTAGTTATAATTTTCCTCAGAATAACTAGAGTGAATTTTTATCACATTAAAATATTATAACGTCTCTGTGGTGGGTAGTTCCCAATAAAATAGTGTTCTGTGGTTCCTTGTTGTTTTGATTCTGTTTGAAACTGTCAACAGTTATTTGTAGCTTTCTTCAAGAAAAAATGTGGAAAATATTGTTAGGATAATTTCGATAGTTTGAAATTATTCAATTCAGTATGAAATTATTATGGTCAGAAAATGCATTCTATTCTAATCCTTCTTGTTTATGAGCTGATAACTTCCAGTTTCAATATTGATTGAATTTTAATTAACCATGGGTCATAACAAACATTTTAAAATATTAAAACTAAGTCGAATTCTATTATCTCCTAAGTTTCTGAACCAGGTTCAATCGGTGTATGAAAGATGTGAAAAAACTCCTATAAACCTACAAAACAAATCTAGGAGACTGGGTTCGAAGTTTTTAAAACTCATATGAACTCAATTTGAAACATTCCTATGTTAGAATAGATATAGTTTGATGAACTCTGAAAGTCTGAAGCTTTAAAGAACCAGCTCATCATAAAGACAAGTCTTCAATTTACCAGGTCCTGACAGAAAATAGATAACCTATTTCAACTGTCATCATGAAAATATACCGAAGTACCTATGTGAGTGATGGAAAACTTCATCTCTATTTATTATGGAATATTACTCTGAGTTAAATATTAAACAAGATGCTAGACATCATTAATAATGAATACAGCAAATGGCAATTTAGATTTTGTGGTGAATATAAGACAAAAATTGTTCAGTGGTTAATTTCATCTATATTGTTTAGTGGTGGAACCATAGACTGGAGAGATTTCCTCAACCTTTTGTAGAAATATTTAATAAAGACATAAAATATTGAAACATTGAACAAATCTGATTATTGAATCATTTCAGCACAGAGTTGGATTGGGGAAAATCAGAAAATTTGGACAAAATTATATCGATTCAATTCCATTCAACTTCAAATATCTCAAGAATGGTGCAATTTAGGAGAAAAGATGATGAATGATTTTATCTGCAAAAAAGACTAATGATTCCAGGAAGTACAAGTTACGGAACTTTAGTTCAAGCGATATTTGTTTTTCATGCAATTTAACCAATCTGTAGAGTAGTAGTGAGAAACCCACAAGAAATGGAATAAATCTATTGATGCCAAAACATGCATGACTATTATCAAAAACCTTCTACAAGAGATCATTTCAATTGATATTGTCGTTTGAATATTACAGGTGAAAATGCAATTTTTTTATGATATTTCAACACACTATATCTTTTGAACGGGGCCAAATTTGGAAAAATGTTATAGGAAGAAAATGTTTCTTTTGACGTCAAGAATCTATGGTTAAAATTAACGCAGTGGTCAAAGACTCACCCTGAATATTGTGGTAATCACTTTTTTATTAATTTTTTTTAATTAATTAATTAAGGTTATAATAATATATTCTTACCAGTAAGACCATCCGAGTGAGACGCTATCACCAATCAATTGGCCGATTATATTCAGGATGAAAGATGGATGGTCAGCTAATGTACTGCAGAACATAATGCCCCAAATCATTATAGCGATCAGTAAACTTCCAAAAGCTATGCCATTGTATATGTATAGTCCGAATATGTTGAAATAAACTTCAACTGGGTTTGCAGCAGTGTTCCATACTGATAAACCTGCGCAAATCAATCCCAGCAGACATGATATTATTAGAAATATTATGGTGAACAGATAGGCAAACGCATTTATGAAAACTCTCTGATCTGAAACAAAAATAAAAAATTTTTATTGGTTTAAATACTGTGAATGAATTCGAAGATCTTTGGGAAATTAATGGGTACTTTGAATTTTTTTCGAAATCGCCTTCCTTCCAACCCCTCAGAAGGGGTCGACGAATTTACGGTTTGCATTTATTTTTACCGGTTTTAAGAATCGAATAGTAATGAATTTTCATACATTCGATCAACTGCATAGTTGGTTTTTTCAGGGATTTTTTTTTTAACCCGTTTCACCTCTTCTGTGATAATTATTTTTGTTTTCACGAGATTTTGAAATTTTCTTCCGTATCATACTTGCACAATCTTGAAAAAAAAATTTCTGTTTGAAGATTTTGATATAATCGATAGTATTCCCGGGATAAATTAAAACTTGGAATATCTGAATTACATTCAAGTCCGCAGAATGATTGGCGATTGAGTTCAATAGTCTATGATTTCGTGCATAGATGGAATACATTTGTGTCAGTTCAATTATTTGAAAAATTAAATTGTGTTCAGATTTTAGGATAAATAAAAATCAGTTTGAAAGCTCTGATTTATTTCATTATTAGGTGGTTCCATAAAGATCTTTTCCTTCTTCTTTTATTTATGCCTCCTGGTAGGTTGACGTCCACGAGTCCTTCCACCTTTTTGATCGTCTTAGCTGCTGTCGGCGTGTTCCCGGAATTCCACCCCTCCAGACAATTCTTTCTTCATCCACAAGGGTAATCAAAATTCTTCTTTATCGAACTATACCTGGAACTTCACACTCATTGCGGATGTCTTCATTTCTCTTTTCGTCACGTTTTGTCACTTTTCTGACAAACCTTTCACATAAGGAAAGTAGTTTTTCATAGTTTGTTGCATATCTTCTTGGATTCTATTGGGTTCAAGTTGATTTCCTATTATCATCTTTTTGATTACCTTTATTTTTGAGTGTTTTTGTGATGTTATTTATTTCCTCATTTTTAACTTGTTTGGTAGAGTATATAATCGTGTCCTAATAAACATTTTGTCGGGCCCAATTTAGTATTTAGTTGATGGCTGGCATTGAAATGTAAATATTGACCTATGTTTGTTGGTTTTTTGTATACAATGGTTTTTGGGATTCCATTTGTTTATGAACTAGTACATCAAAAAATGAAAGTTGTTTATCTTTCTTGATTTCCATTGTTAATTAAATGGATTCTTCTTGATTGTACCGGCTAGAGGGATAGAGATATCGAATTAATTTTTTGACAGGTCAGAGCGTTTTTTCCATCTCAAAGATTCAAATATTGATATAATACTGAGTCACTCTGTATAACAATAAAGCGATAAAAAAATGTAGGAAATTGAGTTGACAACAATGTGCTGCTCGACCCCTTCTCTCGTTTTACAAATGAGAACTGTTAGGGGTTGCGGCAAGATGGGTAGTGATATCAAACTCATTTGTACACCTGTCCTAGCGTTTTTTCTTTATTCCACCCCAAAGCTCAAAATTCGCGGTGGAAAGTTATGGTTGGCTCATCCTGTATATTGGTCGAGAGCTTTAGGTTCGAAATTCTTCATATATAAATCAGCTAAAATTGGAGACAGAGGTAAACCACTAGTCGTTTCATATTCTTTTTGATAATAAATGTCAAATTGGAAGTATGTTGTGTCGATGCAAATGGAGAGCCTTTCCATTATTGCATTCACGCTTAGTGTAGTTCTATCACTTAGTGTTTGATCGTCTTCAAGTTTTTTTCTTACGATTGTAAGTGCTTTATTTGTTGGGACATCGGTGAACAAGCTAGTATCATCGAAGCTAGCCATGATGTCTTCTTCATAAATAAGTAATAATCTTGATCTAGTTTTCGTAGTCTCTCTATTTGAGATTTATGTAAGTTGAAAAATTTTGGGATATCATCACTTGTGAAAGATAATTATTGTTACAAGAACAATAATAGATGATGGTTATTGCCCAAATAATAATTCTTTACGAGTTGCATCATCAATAATTTTCCCTCAGAAATTGTTTGCTTTTGTTAGTTTCAATTCCAAAAATAACGTGTATGTATATTTCTCAGTAGCCTTAAGAAGACGCTGAATAGACTTCGAAACTTATCTCTATATCAACATTTCCCAAAGTGGGCGATAACGCTCCCTTGGGGGCGTTGCAGGCCTAAAAGGGGGCTCAGAAAAAAAGGGGCTTGTTGTAGGCTTTCGGGGTAATTTGAAATTCAATTTAGCTACAAAGCCTTATTTCGCCGTGAACTATAAAGTTTGAACATCAACTCATGGGATCATCAACAAATAACGAAAGCACCTAATAAGCAACTTAAAATCAATAAAATCCGTAACAGCTCTTTGAATGATAGATTATTTCATCAGTTCTGTGTTACTTATGACGACGATTTCAACCGTTTGCTGTTGGATACTGAAGTTCTTTGACTATCAAGAGGTAACTGTCTGACTCGATTTTACAACCTGCTCAACTCTGTGATACAGTTCTTGGACACCAAAGATACAGAATTGCAAAACAAACTTATTACATCAAAGAATGAAGAAACTTACATGACAGACCTATATAAATAGTTCGACATGAATATTCAACTGCAAGGCGATGAACTGAATTTAATTAATACAAAAAACATCGTTGCTGCTTTCGCAGCCAAATTACTTCTACATAAAATGAATACAGACAGACGTGAGTTCCACAATTTAACGAATTTACCAACAGTATGCTGCAGTAACGATGATTTGTTTGCCTACTGCCAACATTTGGAAAACCTCCACATTGACTTCACCGAACGATACCAGGACATTTTGAACTTGGACATACGTCAGTAGGTATTGGATCGGTTTTCATATGTCAACACAGTCATGTCGCCTCAGCTAAAGGAAGAACTTATAGAATTGACAGCAAATGAGGAAATAAAAATCAAGTTAAAAATTGGTTACCAAGGATTTTGGCTACAAAAACCGATACCTCAATTGAACCCTGGATTGTGATCAATCGTTCAACAATTCTTGATTGCTTTCCAACCGCCGATTTAGTGCTGTGGCAACATTGCTTACCAACAAAAGAAATCGTTTGAAAATTACTGAACGTGTCCACTTGCGACTGTTCATGAGTAAATGTGGACAAAAATATTGAGTAAACGTTCGACTGGTCGATGCGAAGAGAGGTTTACCTATTCCTATCTTTAGTGGTGTGAATAATCCTGATTTTCGTTTTTTTCTGAGTGTGGTGAGTTTAATTATAGCCAGAACTGATTTTAAGTTCAATATAATTTACTTAATTTTCGTTCATTCAAGGACGGTACTGGGAGCATAAAAATGTCATTAGATTGCCCGGGTCTTTGAGTGAAAAAAATTCAATTATAGACAACAAAATTTTAAATAATGAACTTGATTTTTTACATTCAAAAGCTTTAATATATATTAATAATGATGAAGAATAACTGAATGAAGTCCTAACCTACAAAAAGAAGTTCACAAGAAGTAATAAAAAACATGAAGATTTAATTATAAATATGGAACACATGATCAGGGTCCATTTACTACTTTTATAATAATTATAATAATAATTTATTCATTCCTTGAGAGAGATTACATATGTATAGAAAATGTCATAGAGAAAAAAAATGACAATATCAATGCTATGAAAAAAAAATAATTGAGGCAATTCTACATTAACAATAAAATCCCTATCCCTCAATCAATAGTATAATTCAAAAATTCACCCACACTATAAAAACAATTAAAAGCAATTACTCCTTCATTTCTTCAATTCTCTGCAGTCCAAAACCCTGAGCCTGTCTGGAAGATGGTTGAACAACCTGATTCCACAGTACTTGTGCTAGTGCTCAAAGTTAGTGGTTCTATGCTTTGGAACACAGAGAATATCTTTATGCCTTGTATTGTATGAATGAAAATCAGAGCATTTTCTTAGTGATGTAAGGTTTTTTTTTATATACAATAAACAATCAAGTATAAAAATGCAAGGAAAACTTAAAAGATGAATGCTGAAATTGATAGCCCCGACCTTCTGTCTAAATTTGATTTCAATCTTCCTGGAAGACTAACTAGGCATACTCCATTGTTTAGAGTTGTAAGGCACCCAACAAATTATACAAGAAATGCATATTGTAATATAGTAATGTCTACAGCCAACGTGATGGTAAAAGATTTGGAATTTTTCACCTTAAATTCGATCCGTTTAAGCTAAGAGCAAGTCAATTGATCAGGAAACTTTAGTTTAAGATTCTCAAATTATTTTGTTTGGTGATACATTTGGTTTCTCATTGTAGTTTTTGTTTTGTTATGTTAAACCACATAATTATGAATATTATTGTAATTATACTTTAGTGATTAAGGGGGTTACCCGTAAATGTCCATACGTATTATAAATATTGTTGTATGCGATAATAAATAAATAAATAAATACATAATTCATCAATAAAAATTTTGAAATTAAGAAGATTAAGAAAGAGAGTTATATTAAATAACGAAATCACCTATAAAGATACAAGAGTTTGTCTGATAAGCTTCCAGGGTAGAAGCTTGCCATCCCACATCTCAGTTTTCCACACGATGTAACGCAATATATCTTGCCAGTTATTCAGTGCTTTTAGTGCTTGAGATATGGGAATACCAAAAATTATGCAATGGGAAAAAAAGAGGACAAGGTGTGTGGTGGTCCACATGAGCAAAGCTAACGCTCATCACAAACCGAGCACTGTATTCACTGTGGTGGGGAACACAAGTCAACTGACCGAATATGTTCAGAATATAAATAGAAGAGAAGAATCAAGGAGAATATGGCTTTCAATAATTATTCCTATTATGAGGCGAACATAAATTCATTCATATAAATACTTCCCTATGGAGCACTCAAAGGAATTTCCCAAGCTCCCAAGTCAATCAGGAGATGCAAGGAAACCGGTTACACCTTCCCAGAAGTTTCAAAGAAAAGAATCTTATGCAGAAGTTCTCGGACAGGAACCAGCAATCAGGTCTAGCAGTAGTGGAATAAATAGGGTTACAGGTGACACTGAACCCCTCAATGGAAAAAGCAAATATGTAAACCTGAATAAATTTAAGCGGGTTCGTCCGACTCTGACAAGAGTCAAATTAAAATCCTCAAACAAACGACCAATCCTTAACAAAGGTACGATAAAGAGGCTCACAAAAAAGTTGTCATAGACTGGTCAGTATATGATTCAGACATGAAGGGGTTAACACAGAGCTCTTCGATATCCAATACCGTAACTGAAAAATATTTGACGACAAACATAAATTCCAACACTTCTTCCCCGCTGGGATCACAGGAGCTGGATCTCATTGATAACATGGAAATAGAAAATGATATGATCATTGAAGCAATTGGACAATCAACTACACACATACACATAGGACAAGTTCCCCACTGAATCACAAAACAAAAGACCAATTCAACACTATAGAGGAGGAGCCACACAAATTCTCCCACTAAATCAGCACAAATTTATTTAACTTTAATTTCTTTTATACCTTAGTCTTAAGTAGATAGTATTATTACACCACTTCTTTTATTGGTATTTGTTTAGTATTAAATTAAAATTATAAACTGAAATGGAAATTTTACAGTGGAATATCAGATCGGTTAGAGCCAATTATAACAAATTGATTGCCCGTATTAGAGCTAATAATCCAGATGTGATAACTCTTTCAGAGACTGTCCTGTTCGCTGATATGAAGTTTACAGTGAAGGGCTACAAAATCTTCCGTAGGGAAAAGGATAATGGGTATGGAGCAGTGGCCTTGTTGGTTAGAAGGAAATATCCAGCTGTGGAGGAAACAATGGGAATCTTGGAGTGTTCGAGAAGGTTTCAATACATGATGGTAAAAATGAGAGGAATTAATATTATAAGTGTATACAATTTACCAGACCATAGGTAGGAGCAAGAGGTTCTAGCTTCCCTGATCGCACAGAGTGGGGATAATACTCTCCTCTTGGGAGATCTCAATGCCCAGAACCCTTTATGGGGCTCAGGTTGGCTTAATACCAATGGCACCAGGATGAAGCGGTTTCTGGAAACTAGTGAAATTGTGTTGTTGAATGACGGTGCCCCTATCAGGATTACAGCCCCTGGACATAATAAGAGTAATCTGACCCTCGGCACACCGGAGCTGTCCATGCATATTGATTAGAAAACTATTTCGGATCTGGGCCCAAGCGATCATCGACCTGTCCCCATATCTCTACGGGATACAGCAGAAAAGAACCTTTTCAGTAAGGAAGTGTGCTGGGGATCCTAGATACAGGGTCCCATAGTGGAATGAGGAAATTGAGGAAGCTGTCAACGAGAGACGATCGGTATTTGGAGTATATACTGAATACCTCACTAGGGAGAACTACTTGGTGACTCGGAGAAGTGGAGCCAACGTGAGACGGCTCATAAAAGAAGAAAAAAGAAAAAGTTTCTAGGACTTTTGTGAATCGATTGATCCATGTATAAGCAGCTTCCACCAATGGCTCTGGACAGGTTGGTAAGGATATACAATATGCTATTGGACGCCCCAAAAGACATTGCGGAGGTGAATAACATTATGATAATGCCTGCTTTAAAGGGAGGAAAACCCTCAGATCAAGCTGGGAGTTATCGACCAATTTCACTGATACCATGCTCCATCAAAATCTTGGAGGGCATGGCCAAAGACAGGCTGGAATCCTTATTTTAAATTGGTATATCAGGGAACAGCCTTCTTTTTGGCTTCAGGAGAGGTAAGTCTGGACGAGATGTGCTGTGCCTCTTTACATTTACGATATAAAAGGAGATTGCTTTGAAGAAATTTGTGGTTGTGGTGTTTCTGGACATCCGCTCAGCATATGATCATGTTGACCTAGACATCTCTACAATGGGTGTACCAGATAAAATGATGCAATTGATCACCACGATTTATAGGACACGCTGTCTGTATACACAGAGTGTGGACCTGGAGCAGCTCGTGGGTCCTTGGACACCACATTCTGGGTGGGGCAGAGATGCAAGCTAGCACCTTTATTGATCAGCATATATACAGCTAGTGTATCAGAACACCTACCTGGGGGGATACTATTGGGGCAATATGTGGACGATTGGTTTGTGTTCGGTTCGGGGGAAAATCAGTGGTGGACAGGTTGAATTGAGCTCTGGATATAGTACATGGGCGATTACAGGAAAGACAATTGCCCATTGCAGAAAATAAACCCTTGCTATGATTTTTGGCAAAGGAAGATTACCGTTGACCTTTCCGTCCTTCAGATGAATGATACTGACATCCCATGGTATTTTGGAGTTACCTTTGATACTAGAAAGCTATGGCGGGAACATATAAATAATATATGCAAAAAGGTCTTACACGGGGTTAACATTATGAAGTCCGTTTGCGGCGGCTGGTGGGGTTCACACTCTTCCACTCTTCTTACCCTCCAAAGGACAGATCTCACCTTGACTATGGGGCGGGTCTGATCGGAAAATGCTCAAAAGCCCTGTTGGCGAGAATCGTTGCTCTGGGTCTGATGAGATGGACCCCAATTAACATACATTTGGACATGAGTGGAGAGATTCGCTATGCTATAGAAGGGAATGGTTGGCAGGTAAATTCCTCTCAAAAGCCTATAGAACTGTATATAGATATAATGGTAGCACCAACGCATATACGAGATTCTGGACGGGAGAAACTCGGCCATGGTAGAGGCCTATAGGAATATCCAGCTCTACATCAAATGGATATGGAGGGACAAAGTACACCCATGCTTCTCGATCCCCCTGCATGTACATAATGATACACCATACATTAAACATTCTGGGTTGACAAAGGGAGCTGCGGACACGGCAGTGCGATTTAGGGCTATGTGGCTGGAGAAATATGCTGCATACAGTACAGTCTTCACTGATGCTTCAGTAGACAAATACGAGCGTACAGTATGCATAGGTATCTATCGGTGTGGGTGCTACCGAGAAAGCTAATGTCCACGGGAGCCAGATTACTAAAAGGATAAAAACTATAGTTTGGGTGCATAGCAGACAATACTGAGCCCATAGAGACTGCAGTTGGTCACAAGGGTCAGTTGGAGTCCTTCCTGTTAGTTTTAAAGAAGAAGTAAATGGGAACCTGATCTAAACAATCTCATTAAAGAGCATCAGATTCATCCCCACATTAGTCGTTTTTCATATTCATAAATTTTATTTTATTCTTCTTTTTACTCTTTTTGTTATTCTTTTTGGCGCTCTTGTTCACCCGAACAGAGTGCCTATCATTTTGCCCAAATGTCTGTAATTTTGGAATATCGAGCCGAAAATGGTATCAATCGATTGGATTCGACTCCCTGATGAAGAATCCGTTAAGAAAATTGAGTCTGTCCGTCCGGCCGGCCGTATCTTCTCTAGCATCCAAAAGAGACGAGTTAGAGTTTTCATATTTTCAGTATAGGTTAATTGTCCAAAGATCTCGGTCAAGTTCGTTATTGGGCCAAATCCGTCGGATGGTTCAGCAGTTATGAGCATCTGAAATTTTGTTTCCTCAATAACTACTAGAATATCCATCCGATTAAGTTGATACTTGAAATTATGTTGAATTATGTTGAGGCAGGCTGCAACAGAACGGCTAGCAAAATTTCGCAGAAATCATCACGCTAGAATATTTTTAAAAAATTCCCAAAAAAAAATTTTTCAATACTCACTATCTCGCAAGATATTTTTCGGATTTCAATAAATATTCGTGAATATATTGAGGTGATCGATATCTTACTCATACTCAAATTTCATTGTCGTAGCTCTTTTCCATCAAAAGATATGATCATTTTTTTCCTTTACTCAAGAGAGAAGAGAAATGAAATGAAGTCCCATGATTTTCTCTGAACTATGGCCATCACAGATCGATATTCGATTGACAAATGCCGGGCTCATTAATCAGTGTCAGTTGGCGTAATATTTATCAAAATTTTTCATAACGGATAATCATAGAAATAGAATTCAATCTCGGTGGTCAAAATTCAGAAAAGCACTGACGTAAGTTTTTAGGGGAAGGGAATTATAGCTTCGAACAAAATTTGGGGAAAATTATGAGTATTTATTTTTAATTCGAGATATAGGTTTGTTCATTTATTAGGCATTCATATTTGCATCACATTGTCCCATAGTACGAGAAAAGACTATTGTTCACCTGATCAGAGTGCTTATAGATTTGTTATGGTTTGAATATTTACTCGCAAGTAGCTAAACAAGAGCGCCAAAGCAACCTGACCTCACGTCAGAGCTTTCTAATTTTTTTTTTAATCTTTTTGTTATTCTTTTTTCTTTATATATGAGGATGCGTTATGTTAATTTTGTAAACATACTTTGTTGTGTTTGAACATTACGTTTTAATAATCATTCCCATTGGCAGGTAAAGACCCTAAGAGCTAACTCGAGACCTGAGCATCGTTCTTTATTACCTACTGCACTCAGGTTTTAAGTTAACTCAGGCAGGTTATAGTAGAAGACGCACTTAGAAGTAAATCTTATTCTTTGCTAATGTAGCTCACAATAATTAATTCAATTTGAAGTTATAGTGATTTTTAAGTAGGTGAAAAAATGGGGGCGCTGAAAAACAATATATTCTCAAAGGGGAAGTGAACAAAATAAACTTGGGAACCCTTGCTTTAGATCGAAGCATTTTTATAGGAACGAAAATTTGTATAAATTAAAATGAATTCGCATATTCTGAAATCCCAGAAGTTGTTCCAGTAAACTATTTGAAAACATTCTTACCTGCAGATTCATTAAACAATCTAGCCAATCTGACTGGAGTTTTTTCCAACATAATTTCAGTTAACGATGTTAACTGTGCACAATTATTTATACTCCAATGAGTTTCAGTTCCATGGTACAAATCATCCAATAGTTCTCTCTCTTTCTCAGAACTTTTGTCACAAAGAACTGCGCAAACATTATTTGAGTACGAGCAGGTCACTGAAAACAAAAGATTATGAGTATTCCGAAAGATAACAATTTTGAAAAATTTATTTTTCGCGTGCTTGTTCTAGTACAAAGAGCTATCATTAGAGAGTTGTATTGTTTTGACCAAATGCTTATAACTTTCGGATATAAAGCCGAAAATAGTCACAATCGATCAGATTTGACTCCTGTTAAAGAATCCGTAGTCAAATTTTAGTAGGTAAGATATGAGTTAGAGTTTCATATTTTCAAAATAGATGAATTGTGTGAATATCTCGGTCAAGTTTGTTATTGTGATGAACCCTTCGACTGGTTCGGCAGTTGGGTGTATGAGCATCTGAAATATGGTTTCCTCTATAACTTCTAGAATGTTCTTTTAAACGAGATGAAACTGGAAAAATGTTTTAATGAGGTTGAAATGAATAGGCTTGCATAGTTTCGTAGAAACCGTCAAGCTTGATTTTTTTTTAAATCCCCCAAAAAATATTTGTTGAAATATGATATCTCATAAGGTATACGTCGGGGTACATATATGGTTATTGATATCTAACATTATACCAAATTTCATCATCGTAAAAAGAAGTCACGAGAAGATATAATATTCTGTTGGGTTATTTTAGAGTCACAAGAGTTCTCAAAATACACTAGAGATTCGACAGATATTTTTGCATGGTTGTTCAGTTCATTCGAAGCTGTCATATTCTGATAAGTAGTACCTAAAATTGTACAATGAGAATGTACGGCTATCTATACAGGGTCTTTCACGGGGAACCTCACCCATATTTATACGGGAAACTACTGAACGTATTTTCATGAAATTCAGCATAAATATTTCACGATGCTGATGAAATCTAAAATATTTTCAAGGCATGAGCACCTCCGGTTTTTCCGGAAATGACGTCAACTCCCTTTTTTCAAATTACAACACCATTTTTTTTATTGCAGAAATAGATTCCTTAGAAAATTTCAGGTTATTTTGATATAACATTTTTCAGTTTTGGTTGGAAAATTCTCTCTTAGCTGAAAAATTCGAAAAAGAAATCGAAAATAGAGCTCCGCTAAAACAAGACTAACTTCGAGGTTTTTGGATAGAAAATTTTCATTTTTGGGATTTTTCAAGATGTAAGATTGATGTATCCACTTTGAAAATCGAAATCGCGATTCAGGGGGTGAAAAAATCGTTTTCAAAGTTAGGGATGACAAAATCGTGAAAAATCAATTTTTTCAAATTAGAACCCCATTTTTTTATGGCAGATAGTGAATCTACGTTAAAAAATAATGTGAGTGTATGCATCACACCCTTGCCCTAAAGTGGATATTTTCTGAGTTATTCACAAAAAACGGGTTCGTCTTGAATGTTCAGCTATTTCTTTTCCCTTCAAGCCAAAAAGATGAAATTTTCAGGAACTGTTACTTAATGTTTTAGATTTTACTACCCTAATATGCAAGAGAAAAAAGTTACAGGTTGTTCCTAAATAGATGGCGAATTTGGATTCGAATTTTTATCGGAAACCTCTTTATTTCAACTAATCGCCCATCGGTTTTCTCTCCAGTGATAAATAAATAATTCTTTATGAACCATATGCAAAAACTTACCATGTTTTACATTCTTTTTTTTTTAATGATAGATATCATTAATTACATCTGCCAAATTCCTCTTTATTCAGTAGCATTTTGTGTTTACTATTAATTTGGTGATAATTCGTATTAAGTTATAAAATCGATGACTATGCCTAATTTTACCAATGAAGATTATTTAAATCTCATTCTACTTCATGGAGAATGTAATAAAGTTGTAGATAGAACGATTCGACTGTCATTGAGATGTTTCCTGACCGACCCAGACCAACGAGAGATACCATTAACAGAACCATGACAAACTTGAGAAATGTCGGATCTTTCGTTAAGAAAACTATACACAGAGAAAAAAGTGTAGTAGAAGATGAGAACAACGAAATTACAGTTCTTGCATATTTTCGTGTGAATCCTCAAAATTCTCTCAAAGATGCCGAGATTGCTCTGGAATTATCTCAATCGAGTGTTTGGAGAAAATTAGAAAACATAAAATGCACCCATATAAATTCAATAGGGTACAGCATTTGAAGGAAACTGATGTTGTCAGAAGAACAGAGTTTTGCGAAGCTATGATGATTCGATTTCAAGAGGATGAAAACTTTTTGGACTGTATAATTTGGACAGATGAATCTAAATTCACAAAGAATGGTTCTTTCAATAGGCATTACAGTCATTATTGGGATGAAGAGAACAACCACCACTTCAGACAATGGAACTTTCAAGAGACCTGGAGTTTCAATGTTTTTTGCGCCATCAAAAATAATGCGATTCTCGATGTTCACATTTATGATGGGACTTTAACTGGTAAGATAGAACACTACACATGTTTGCATTATTTAAAGAATGTTCTCCCTTAGGAGATAGATATTCTGACATATTGACTCAAATAATTGATCCGCTAGTACAGAACCATAATGACTTATGGTATCAACAAGATGGCGCGCCTCCACACAATTCACTCAATGTGTCAAATATCCTATACAGGCTATTTGAAGATCAATGGTTGGCGAACATTGGCCACATCTTTGGCCACCACGTTCTCCCGATTTAACTCCTTTAGACTATTATGTTTGGGGTAAGATAAAAAATATTGTCTACTCAACTCCCCTGACTGATAATGAGGATTGCATAGAACGAGTCAGAAATGCGTTCAGGTTTGTTTAGATTTTTAGATTCATAGTTTAGAAACTCAATTTGGTTTTTAAACACTTTTGCAGATCTCTTCCTCCCGATGAAATAAGAAGAGCAACGCACAAAGCATTCCTGAGACGTATAAATAAATGTCTAGAAATTAACGGTCAAAACTTTGAGCATCTTCTCTAGTTATAACTGCGAGAGTATGCCATGGTTCTCCTAATAGTAACTTGAAGTCGGTTTCAAGAAGGTGTGAAAAATCTACAGCATGGTTCAAATAACAGTTCCTGAAAATTTCATCTTTTTGGCGTGAAGGGAAAAGAAATAGCTGAATATTCAAGACGAAAAACAGTTTTTTTGTGAATAACTCTGAAAATATCCACTTTAGGGCAAGGGTGTGATGCATACACTCACATTATTTTTTAACGTAGATTCAATATCTGCCATAAAAAAATGGGGTTCTAATTTGAAAAAAATTATTTTTCACGATTTTGTCATCCCTAACTTTGAAAGCGATTTTTTCACCCCCTGTATCTTGATTCGCGATTTCGATTTTTAAAGTGGATACATCAATCTTACATCTTGAAAAATCCCAATTATGAAAATTTTCCATCCAAAAACCTCGAAGTTATTCTTATTTCAGCGGAGCTCTATTTTCGATATTTTTTTTTTTCGAATTTTCCAACCAAAACTGAAAAATGTTGCATCAAAATAACTTGAAATTCACTAAGGAATCTATTTCTGCAATAAAAAAATGGTGTTCTAATTTGAAAAACCGAAGTTGACGTCATTTCCGGAAAAACCGGAGGTGCTCATGCCTTGAAAATATTTTAGATTTCATCAGATTCGTGAAATACTTATAAGTGCTGAATTTCATGAAAATACGTTCAGTAGTTTCCCGTATAAATATGGATGAGGTTCCTCGTGAAAGACCCTGTATAGACGGTTTGCATATTTGTATGTGGCGACCTCAGTGGCGAAATTCGACATTGACAACTTTCCTTGTGAAACCAAAGTTTCAATACTGACAAGACTCACTTGAATGTCCTGTTTAATATATTACATGTTTAAAATTGCTAGGTATCGATTGACTTTGGATCATTCTAACTGTATTTATAGAACTTTGTAGATATCATTAAATTTTTTTATCACATGTTGCTCCCCACAAATGCAGAGTTCCCTTTCACTTGCTTTAGAGGAAAAATCCTCTTCCTAGTTAAAGGTATATATGTAATGTCCAGATATGCCAAGCAGTTTGACAACTCTTATATCTCTTTGGCCAGTTGAAAATCAATCGAATACAATAATGAAAGTAACTGACTGTCATATAGGTGCGAACTAGGATTTAAACAGCATAATAAATCAAATTAATGGACCTTTTTCTCAATAATTAGAGGGTATGACAATTGAATAAATGACTGTCTTTCTTCCAGTTCGTTCTTAGAGAAATTGATCGCCACCAGATGTCTCATTTCAGATCTAAGCAATCCTCCTATAGGATATGATTCATCGTCATTAGGGTCCTTAATTGTAATTTGGACTAATAAATTAATATTTTTGAGGCATTTCAAGGTACAAGGAACTACTGTTCGAAATATATCAATTCTTTAATGGGTTTTCATTGACTTGATATACCTACATTTGGGTCGTTTCCAGGAGGAAAGAATTTGAGCTTCCAATAAATTTGAAGGAAAACTGTGAGTAGTTATTTTTAATTTGAAATATCAGTTTTTTTCTTTTACTATGGTGTATTTGTATCACACTGTTGCAGAGGACGGAAAAATACCTTAGAAAAACCACGTGAGAGCTTTTGAACTCACGTCAGTGCTTTTCTAAACTTTCTAACATTTTTGTGGCCGTACGATTTTCACAAAACTCCTATGGTGGAATGTCATTTACAGTTTCACAAACTTCTAATGGACTCTGGTTGATATTTATAGGGATTTGGAGGAAAAACAAATTCCATATCCGCTTGTTTGCCAGACAATTGGAAGGATATTCTGTTTGATCACTTCCTTGTAGAGACATGTTGAAAACTATTTTCACATTTTGGAAATGTGAGCTGTCAAAAAACCACATCCAACTAATGCCAACGTTTCATAAATGTATTTCCACTCCTTCAGCTACAAATTGAAATTAACGTCAAGTGTTGTGAGACATCATTCAAGTTTTTGGATAATCTACTGTGAAAATCTGAGTAATTTTCATTTTGGACACAATGCGCTAAAGAGAAAACTAATAATTCTTCGTTTCACAGGTCGCCGTATCTTTGTAATAGTACTCGTGTTACTTGTGTTAGAAGAAATTTGGCTATTCATTTTAAAATGATGGGAAATTATAGTAAATGGACTTACACCAAGATATTCATCCTATAGTGGATCGTCCTTCCTTCTGGATCGAAGTGGTTGGATGTTGATGGTTCCACTGATATCGCACAAAGAGAATGTGTAGAAACTTGCCATTTCTCATGGTCGCCAATACATAACTATGTATAAATATATATCATGTTGTGGTCGTTTCTTTCACATTTATTCATTTCCATCCCTATCTTGGTTTCTTCGTTGCCTTGCCCTGAAGAAGCCAGTAAGCAGAAACACGTGTCGGCAAGTACCTTCAATTCATTTCACATATTTTCTGCACACCTGCGGTTTCACCCATTATCCTTTTTTTATATGTAATTTCACCGCAATATATCCTCTTCTGTAATATATATTTTTTTTTTATTTTCACACTGTTCGTGGGGGTTTTCAGAACCACTCGGGCGTAAACGCCAAAAGTAATTATGTTCGTTAGTGAGGATAAAGCACCCTTCGTACGATGTTGACTGTACCGAGTATCACAGCTTTCTGCATCCACGACAGGGTGTTCTTTGGCAGATTGAGTTCTTTCAGATGTTGTGTTGTTTTACGATGCACCAGACCATTTGTGCTAATTGTGAGAGGTTTGATGGCGATTCCTTTCAGTTTCCACATATCCCTCATCTGCTTTGCTAGTGCCTCGTATTTCGAAACTTTTTCGTTGTATGTTTTTGTGAGGTTGTTGTCTTGTGGCACAGCAAAGTCTATTATGAGCTCGGTGTTGGCTGTCTTGTCCCATATTACCATGTCCGGTCGATTGTGTTCTACGCCCCTATCCGTAATGACCGTGAAGTCCCAGTAAATCTTGGTGTGTTCGTTCTCAACCAAAGTCTGAGGTGAGTACAACTGGTGTGGTCGTGAATTGTTTGATCAGCTGCTTCTGGAGACACACCATGTGGTGTACAACCTTTCCCATGTTATCATGTCGTGCCAGATATTTAGTGCCCGCTATTGTCGAACATCCAGAGGAAAGGTGTTGGATCGACTCTTCCGCGCCATTACATAGTCTGCATTTCATGTTGGCTACAGCTTGTTTCATAATGTATTTGGCATAGGTTCTTGTCGGAATAACCTGATCCTGGATAGCAAAGAAGGTGGCCTCCCTCTGGGGAAAAAGGTAGCCCTCGTTTAGATATGTGTTTGAACCTTGTTTATCCACTTCCACTTGATGAAGGCTCGCGTAGAACCTTCAATGAAGAGATTTGGCCTGCCAAGCTTGTCTCAGAATCTCTGCTTGATCATCTCTTTCAGAAAGTTCACCATGTGTTCCATCAGCCGTACCAAAATAGCCGCTGGAAATTATCCACTGATGGACAGGTAAGTTGGATTTGCGGAAGTACTCTTTAACTTTATAAGTTTCTTTCAGAGCTGATTAACCTATATTTATCATTCCTTGACCACCTTCTTTTCGGTTAAAGTACAAACGTTCCACTGCCGAGTTCGGGTGCAACATTGCGTGTTGTGTTGAAGACGTTCTGATGTTTCTGTCTATTTCGTTGAGCTCAGTTCTCGACCATGAGATAACTCCTGCTGTATATGTGAATGTTGGTATGGCCCAGCTGTTGATGGCCATCATTTTATTTTTAGCTGATAGTTGAGTTCTCAGTACTGTTTTGACTCTTCTTAGCAGTTCGGTCTTAGCGATATCTTTGTTTTCTCTTTGTTTTATCTCATAAGTTTGTTGCACCTCTAGGTATTCATATCGGTCCTCTAAACTCAGACCAGCCACCTGTCGTCCATCAGACATAACAACGTTTTCCCTGTTCGCCATCTTTCCTCTCCTCACGGTCACCGTCGCACACTTCTCCAGTCCAAATATCATATTGATGTCTTCGCTAAATGTCCTCACGAGCTCCATCAGTCCTTCCAGCGGTGCTTTGCCTCTTGCATACAACTTGAGATCGTCCATATAAAAAAGATATGAAAGCCTGATCTATTCACTGATGGACTATCCATATGTAGATCGTTTAGCATCTTACTCAGGATGTTGAGGGCGAGGCAAAACCATAAAGGGCTCAGACTATCCCCTTGGAAAATACCTCTCTTTATGTGTACTTCAGCTGTGTGGTAGGTAGCTGCTTCATTGTGGACTCTCAAAGTAGTGCGCCAGGTTGTCATTAGGTGTCCGAGCAACGCGATTACCTGACGATTCACCTTGTAGATCTTGAGGACTTCAAGCAGCCAAGTATGGGGCACCGAGTCGAAGGCTTTTCTATAATCTATCCACGCCATCTAGATGTTCTTTGGGCGCTTTTTCACTTGCTTGATCAGCATGTTATCTATCACCAAGAGCCCTTTGCTTCCTCGTCCCTTTTTTTGGCATCCGTTCTGCTCCCAAGCCATGCTGTTGTCTGCTTGGATGTGGCCGTTGATCTTCTAGGCTAAGGTTGATGTGATGATTTTGTATGCCGTGGGTAGACAAGTTATTGGTCTATAATTACTAGGCAGTCTTGAGTCTCCTTTCTTCGGTAGAAGGTGTGTGATCCCATGTGTGAAATATTCTGGTACGGTATCAGGTTTCACAAGTGCCATATCTATGAGGCTCGCAAGTACCCTATGTGTTGACGTCAGGGTCTTCCACCAATAGTTTTGGATGCCATCTATTCCCGGTGATGACCAGTTTTTCATTAGTTTGATGATTGCACGAACGTCCTCCTCTGTAACTTGGATTGCTGCCATTTCATTCAAATCGGAGTGGTCTTCAAGCTCAGCTTTAATCCAAGGAGCCTCAGTGTTATGGTCTTTCCCATGCGACCATATGTTGGACCAGAATTGCCTCTTTTCTTCTGGTTGTGGAGGCGTTTTATCTATATCTGCCTGGTTATCCTCGAGTCTTCTATAAAATTTATTTTGGTTGTTAGCAAAGAGATTATTTTCTCGATATCGCCGTGTTCTCTTGTAATATCTTCTTAGCCTATTTCCTAGGGCAGCAATCTTCTGCATTAAGATTTCAATGCGGGTTTGCAGTCTCAGGTGGTATTGTGCGTCACTCCTCTTCAGCCTCATCTTCTGGGAATATATCTGAGCTTTCTTCTTCACGTGTTTACTAGGGTTTTTGCTATTCAAATAAGCATGAAGAATTCCTATTTCTTTCCTGAAAGTATTTATTTTTTTATTAATTCGATCTTCCCACGGGGGTCTCTGTGAGGTACCGTTTTCTTGGGTGTTATCTGTCATTTTTGTTTGATGAATGAAATTAGCAACTATGGCTGCACAATACACTAGGTGGAAGAGATCTTCAAAACTCGATGAGGATGCAATAGTTTCTTTCAAAGCTGCGTTTATCACTCTCATTGTTTCTGTCGTGTTGATGTTATAATGTATTTTCTTGATTTTTGGTCTTATATGCATTGGTACTCCCTTCCTTTTCAGAACTTCTCCTCAAATAGCGATAATACCAATCTGGTGTTCAAAAGAATATATATAATTATATATTTTTGTTGAGGAAAACGCTTTTTTAAAAATTTTACTTTATTTGGAAACACTACTTGAAATATGACTATGCGTCTACAAGTAAGCTAGGTAAAGAACAATTCTAATCTTCCCTCAGGTCGGACGTCTCACCTATTTATTAAAACAACAAACAATAACTGTATTGTGGAGGAACGTCGCGTGTCAAGGCTAGACAATATGTTTAGTAAGCAAAATTATACATGGGCATATTAAGATTAATACGGAGATGCTACAATGTATCTATCTTAGAATACAGGAGCGTACTCATGATATTATATATATCCTCTGCTTTAATGAGTTCTATTTCATCAGGTGATAACAACTCACGTGTTTTTATATTTTTCACCTGTGCTGTTATATGTTTTCCCGTGAATTTTTTATCGGGATAGGTCTCCAGCCAACGTTCTGTCAATTTTTCGGCATATTTTCTAGTTTGTTTTTCTCCTTCGGTAACGTGAAAGTAGGCGCTGAGAAGACATTTGTTCATTTCTCTTGTCCAACGTTGCCTCTCTCTCTCCTCCGTGGCACAGAGGGATCGCCAAGCTATATATATATATATATATTTTTGTTAGAGTTTCTTGTGCTTTGATATAAATTTTTTTGTTTAAAATTTCTTGGGTGTATAGCACTTATTCTACTAATAAATGGTAATTTTTGAATTATTATTTTATTTAATTTATTTTTCCAACATATGTTTCGGCGTGTCTACGCCTTTTTCAAGGAATATAATTCAGTCGTCAATTTCCTGTAAATTACATAATAATAAATACACAAATATATCAACTAACAACACAAAGCTTTTACGTACTTCATTCAAATCGTCCGTCAAGATATTATTTTCTTCTATAATCAAACTTTAAAAGATCTTCAAATATTAAATATTTTCGTCAGCCATGAGTAAAATAATGTGACGATGATGCGCTGTCACGATCTTGTTTTTCCAACTTCTTATTCCAATTTAATGCTGCGACACCTGTACGAATTAACAAGTGATAATCCCAAATTTGGGTTTGAATTGGTTCTTTTTAATCTAGATGGAGTTGGTAGTGGAAGATTGAAAATTTGTATTTCCTTATTTATGTTATCAGATTGAAATAAATTTGGGCCAAGTTTTTGATGTCCGTTTTATCGTTCATAGCTTCTTTTTCTTTTTTATGTGGATCATTTCTAGTATGTTTCTAGTTTTGTTGTTTCTTTCTTTTTCCAGGATAGAAAAGTTCTCAAAATCCATTTTATGTTATTCTGTTTGTTCATGCTTTTTTAGTGCGGTCATATTTTTGCAAAATTTGTGCCCATTTATTCTTTCCTTTATATATTGTGTTGTCTGTCCTATATATACTTTTGGGCAATCCATACAATTTATTCGGTAGACACAATTCGAGATTTTATTATTTTGGATTTTAATTTTGTGTTTATAAATTTCAAATTATTTGTGTTTTTATGTGCTACGTTTATTCCATAATGCTTCATTGATGCATTTAGTGTTTCTGATAAGCCCTGTATATATGGTAAGGATACATATTTTTGGGTTTTTGGTTAGAAGAACCGAAATCGAAACCCAAAAATATGTATCCTATTACCTATGTTATGTTATTCTATTACCTGAGACAGCCGCACTGTTGAAAGTATCTCAATAAATTAATGTTGATGACACTTTCGCTTCTATGGTCTGTGCCTCTATGCTGTGAACCTAGTGACAGCGAACCACTTGTCGATGGATGAATGTAAAAACAATAATTGTTAATTATATATTATAGTTGTTCAAGAGATCTCAAGTGTTTTACTAATCTCAAAGAAAATCCACTGATATATTCATCACGCAACTCATTTACAACTGTCAAGAGTTGCCACAAAAACACCTGCCAATGCATTTGCCGGAAATTGAAATCACCCACAATTAAAACGGTCACTTTGAGAGAGTGAAAGTAGTAAATCGAACAACTCCCTAGGCGAGGGGTTGTCAATACCTAGGATATTATATTTCATTTCTTTTGTTCTGAAAGAATTATAAATAGTCTCCTTTGCCCATATACATTCTCCATTATTGCCCACGTTCACAGTGCTATCACGTCGATAAAGAATAGGTGTATAATCCGGAATCGCAATCAAGTGGTCAGAAATGTTTGCATGCAACCAGATCTCCGAAACGCATGAGTAAGCGTTTCAGACTTAGTAGTCTGGATTAGAATCCATAACAGTGGCACAAAACTATGAAAATTCATTCTTAATTGGGCGTGTTAGTATCAGTAGCAGCAGTGACCAAAAATTGTTTAGTTTGACCAATGTAACTTTTCGTACTACCATAGCAAGGAACCTTGTAAACTAATTCACTCCGATCCTATAAGAAGTCAGCATCCTTAAATTTGGAAAATACACTGCAAGTTGAAATGTTGAACGAAGCCAACTTTACGTTTGTAGAAAACGATGCTAGAAGCATATTCATTGTATTGGTGAGTCCAGGGATGTATGGGAATTTAACATATGTATTTTGTACATCTACATTAGTAGGACATATCTCTCTCCATCGTACTGCTGTTTCCAATGATTTTATCATTGAATGACTCAGGATAATTATTAAGCTTTAGAATGTCTATTATATTCAAATTATTTTCTTGAATAGAGTGGCCACTCAAATTTTTAGACATGTAAGGTGGGTGGACCATGGAAGGCCACTCTAACGAGTAAATGCTTTTTATTTGTTTATTAACTGAAAAAATGAAGAAAACAAATTATCAAATAATAGTTTGTTTTATTGTGTACCATATAAATCACTTTTTTTTTAACCTAGCTTTAATAAGTATTCATTAAACTTAGGTTTGGTTAAGCTCTTCCAAATGGCCTTGCAAGGAACACGGCTCCAAACAAGGCCAATATTATACATCAGTCGTTCAACTTAGAAATAGAGTTGTAACAATTAATATATACGCTTTTACTAAAAGTACATAATAAGCTCTTTCATTTAAGCAAACCATTAAATGCTCAATATATTTTTATCATTTATAGAAAACTCAACGAACATTACTTGAATACCATCGTATAACTAAGAATATATTAATGGAAATTATCTAAAAACAGTAGTAATGAGTATTAAATTGACATCAAATAACTTGCCAACGCGTATTATAATGAAATTAAAAACTTTTTTTTTTACCTCAAATGGCCTTCTTATGGGTCCGTTCTTTGTAAGGCCAAAATGTTCCTAAGAAGGACAAACTAAAAATTACCAATGACTTTCTTATATTAATTATAATAAAATAATAGACACTACAGACTAAGTACTGTACTTATTATAAACTTATTAATATAAAACATTGTTTTACGTATTTATAACTGAATAGTAACTGTTCATATGTTCATGGTTTGTACATGTTCTTTGTGAGGCCCATGTACCCTAGCAAGGCCAACCGTCAAATTTTTGATTGGCCTTATAAGGAACCATCGGCTTTCCTGGAAACACTGCCAATATTTTAACTTAAATCGAGGCAAAACAATTTTTTTTTCTTTAGTGCCATAAACATATCCTTATGCGACAATTCACAGTAAAAAATATGAAATAATAATAGGTTATCTAACTAAAAACTTACGTTTTGCTGTGAGCGCGAATAACAACTGTAACGTCGATGACCGAAGTCTACTAAACGTGAGATCGCACTGCCAAAATAGTGGCGCGAGCGACTCGCCGCCGCATCTGTGGACTTGAGTTTGATGGATCTTAGTATATAGCCGAAGGAATATGTGTTTACATGTCAATAACTACGACTTTTTGATAGTAGGCCTTCAAAGGAGCGTGGCCTTCCATGGTCCACCCACCTTATATAAGATTTTTTAAAAAGCGTTACTTTTTATGTAAAACTGAAACATGAATAATTCAAAATAGGCCCAGAGCTAGTTGGTTATCTATAAGTTTGTTATCAATGCTTTTTTTCACAAGTTCTGAGCTTATTTTGAGTTATCACTCGAGTATCAGTTTCACCAATAAAATAGCCGCTATAAAAAATCACATTCTTTAAGAAGATAATTTGAATATAATAAAAGGCATCTTAACGCATTCATTCCTGGATTCACCAATAAAATGAATATGCTTGTAGCATCGTTTTCTAATAACATGAAGGTTTCATGCAACAGTTCAACTTGCAGTGCATTATTTTCCAAATTGAAGGATGCTGACTCCCTGTTGATCGGAGCTAATTAGTTAACAATATTCCTTACTATGGTTATACGAAGTGATACATTGGCTAAACTGGACAACTTTTGAGATCAAGAATAAGTCAGCATAAAATAATAAATATGTTAGGAAAAATTTAGATTTAATGATACGTAGACGGCTCTTGCAACTGAGTATTTCAATAAAAAATATCGAATAAATTTACTAGAGGTCTCTATTTTGTATGTAGAAAGTAGGTACATCAAGAGAAACATCAGTGAAATGATATACATTAAACTTAATAATACGGTTAATAGCAGAGCAAACACACAAAATATGAGCTTGATATACAACAATATTATGGAACTTTTCAAGCATAAACATTAATATAGTAATTTCGGAATGTTACGTTCTTAACAACATATTGTGGACCCCACCTGTAGTTAAACGGGGTAAGAACGAAATAAATTCATCAGTTTGGGACACAAACTCATTGAAATTGACAACAGATTGTGCTAGGGTGATTATTTTGCCTTGTTCAACCTTGGTAAGATGCTTCGGATTCGTTATGTGTTTTGATCAACCCAACAAAAAAATGGATAAAAATTGGATCAATGAATTTTAAAATGTAACTAGAACTGTATTTTTCTTTACACCAGTGATTTTATATATTTGAATGTCGTTTTGAAACCGTCGATTTTCCAATTTTATTCTGTAAAATATTCGTACAATATATAATCGTTGTAAATTCCTCATTGTAGCCCTGAAGAAGTGGAAATATATCTACGAAACGTTGTCATTAATTGGATGTAGTTTTTTGGCAAAATTCTGTGGAAATAGATTTCAACTATTGGTATGATTTAGTCCAATAACTTACTTACCTGAGGGCTCTGGATTATCAATATATTCTAAAATGTTTGAAGATATTCATACAAGGATCGTATCAATTAAAAAAGAGCATTGTGTCAATCAATATAATGATTTGGGAAGAATTCGGGGAATTTAAGTGAATGAGTGATTTGATAAGCTGAATATAATCGTTTGATTAATTCGTCAGGTTCATTGATTGAATTACACACTTTTTTTCACTGATGGAAAGTGAAAGTATAAAAAAGAAAAAAGTATTACTTGAAATATCCACCGTTTTAATTGTGCCGTATTTCTGTTGAAATGTTCCTCCAAAAAGGCCATAATGGAATGTTGATATACTATTATCAATTTGCCCAGCAAAACGACCGTCAAAGTACACCCATCCTTGAGTGAAAAGGGATACGAAGGATATAACACTAGCAGCTCCTGATAGAAAACATGTTGACAACACTAAAGACCTTTTAAACTGAACCATCTTTTTTTCACACCAAAAACAGAAACTATTTTATTGCGACCTGAATACATTCCATTCGATTCATGTCGGATGAACATTATCTACTTATCTGTTTTATCTCACTTTCAACTCTATGTGTAAATCCATCGGGTTCCGTTTATAACTTGTCTAAAAGCCCGCGAACTCCCCTACCTCCGTTATTTTTATGGTTTAAAACACAGGTGAGCTCGTTTGTTGGTTTTGTTGTTCACATGAACAGAGTGTTTATCAATCTATCAAAATCTAAGGTGGATATTCGGATTGCTTTCAGTACAGTACTGACAATAGTATAAAAGCTTCATTCGGGTTCGTATTTTCCTGACTTCTGGGACAGTCCTCAGGGTGTGCAGAACTGATGCGTATACTAGCTGAGGATTTTTTGATCATTTTTAGACCATTCTTGGACAGTCAGAAAATTATCAGAGAAATGCAGAACCCGAACAGCAAAATGAGGATTAAAAATGGAGAGAGATAGAGGTTCTTTGTTTAATTGCGCCTGTCAGACAACAACTTTCAAGCACTTGGTTGTTTTTTCATTTGTGTTTACGAATATTCGTCAGGAAATGTTTGACAAATAATATCTTGTATGAAGGTAATGAGTGATGTTTCTGTAATAAGCTGTATTAATACGTTAATTATATTGTTTCCAGGCTTTCACTTACTGTGTGAATAAATAAGAAAAGCATTAAGAATAAGAGCCAAAACTAATTGTGGTTAGGAGTCGAGTTTTATTTTGGAGTTCTTAATCTTACAATCCATAAAAATGAATGACTAAATAAGATGGAAAGAAGAATTATTTGTACCTAGATGTTTAGAGAATATAAGACTAGGTGATATTTTCTTCCCCATTAAATGGAAAATTAATACAATGGGTATTAGAAAGAATAGTGGCCAATTATCCTTATTGCTTACTTCAGGATGAACATCGGTATAACCTGCAACAAAATGGATATTCTCTTGTGGAGTGTAGAGAAAAATATGCAGAGAGGTTGAACAGTTACTCAAAATTCATAATGCCAAAATATCACCAAGTGTATCCATGTGTAAAATCTAGTCTAGTGCTACTTTTTGCAATAATCAAACCTTTCCAATTTTTTTTCAGAGCTGTTTTTTGTAAGATATTGGAACTTATTAAAAAACAATGAAATAATGATTGCAAAGTATATTTCAGCAAATCAATTTTGATATTAAAATAGTAGACAGCATGTATAGCAATATATGTGTTTATGTTTGTGATTCAATTTAATCAACTGATTTAAAAGTTTCAAATGCTCTTTTTAATACATTATAACAGAATTTTAATTGGTCATATTTGCAGTTTCAGGATTGTCGATTCCTAAAATATGTTTATTGGGGTATACCTAATTTTCAAGAATTGGATTCAAAATGAAAGAATGTTTATTTCAATGGACAAAAGTATTGAAGGTTGACAATCATAGTAAATTGGGTGAAGATATCTCAACATATAATGTATGTTGAAAAAACTCATTTCAACCCTGAAATCTGTTTGATAAATTACACAAGGGATCGAACACTAATGTAATGGATTTTGAAGAAACTGGTTGTTTGTATTTATTAGATGTAAATAATTGGTATATCAAGCTGGTAAAGGGATTGTGTTTGATCATCTGTAAAGTTTTTAGCTTTTCATGTGAGTGTTTCACCTTGTCCAGACCTATGGGGGAGTGCTGAAATTAATTATTCAAATTCTTTTTTGTATGTGTATGTGTTTATATGAATCTGTTATCTGTTTGGCATCAGTGCTTCAAATCAAGCATTTCTCTACAGTTTATGTATAGGAAGAAAAATTCTTGTTTATATGATCTTTCTTATTGAATATTCTGATAGTTTCTTGGTGCCTTCAATAAGAAAAATTGTTTATAGAACTAATATCTGTTTTGGCATGGGTACACTAGTGATCTATCATCACAGAGTTGGTTTTCTTTGAAACTCAGATGTGTTGTTGAAAATTCAGTCGAGCTGATACTGAATCTATATTTCCTAAAATTAATTTTTTATTGTGAATATTAGTCTATATATAATTGTGCTCTATTTGATAAAAAATCAATTAATAATTTTGCATTGTATTCAGCCTCATGAAATCAGTTCATTGTATTTATGTATTTCAAGGTGAATCTCGTGACATTTAAATTTGTTGTATTACCCATAAATAAAAAAGCTTCTTCATCTTTGCAGGAAATCTTATTTCATACCCACTATATCAAATCAATTTATACCTAAAATCTAAATTAATTCAATGATGTGATAATATCTAGTTATACAGATCTGAACGTGAAAATATTTCCAAAACATTATTGAACGCAAAGTAAATTGGTAAATCAGTTAACCATACAATTTACCTATATAGGTAAGGGATTGCTCTGAATTCTGAAGTAGTTAATATTTCAGTTTATACTATCAATAATATTCATGTGTTAATGCAACCACTGTCTGAATATGGGTGATGCAACAAAGCACAGAAACTAGATCTATCGAAATGTTTTGTTTGATACAGATTCACTGTTCAGTATTAATCAGGTGGGATTATATATATATTTTGAGAATTTTAATAATGATAAGTAATTTGAATTGCGCTATTACAGTACTCAACTGTTTCTAACAACATTAAATTTTTGGTTTGTCGATGAAAATTTGATAAAACATTATTCTAACTATGGAAAACAATTTCATGCATACGAAGCTCTCAAACAGATGAAGTTCGCTGAGAATTTCATTGATAATCAGGTTGCTGATAAATAAACTGAGATCCTCATTTCGTTTCATCAAAAATTTGAATTTTTGTAATATACCTAGATATATGCGCACATTACCTTTTTGAATATAATGGTTTCAAATTGATAATTTAAAAGGAGCTTTTAATGCAGTTGGTAGTAAACTTTGATGTAAAGGGAAATCTTGATTTATTTCTCGTGTAAAATTACGAATTTACCACAAATTGCGTTTTCAAGTGATCGTTGTTTAAGGGTTGGTAGCATTTGTAGTCCGCAAAATATCCTGAACTGATACTTGCTCTCGAGTAGGTACCGATTTTGACTGTACTGGAACTGTACTGGGATTGTACTGAAAAAACCCGAACAGCGAACCAATTTGAAAATTTGGTCCAAAGTTTGTCAGAGAAAAACCGAACAAGTTGAATTTGGCAAAATGCGCAAACTCGTAGGACTATTTGAATCGGTTACAGCAGAAAATTTCAATTTAATTCTCTTGTTCATATAAGCCATAAATTGAAAGAAAAGCAAATAGATTAATAAATACGTCAATAGTGAATCATAATGCACATTTTTAATATTGCCGATTTGTTGACGAGAGCTGAAAAAAATTCCTTTTAATAAAGCTATTTTTCACATACCTACTTAAAAATAGTTAAGGAATTCGAAAAGATTATTTAGAAAACTTGAATCATTGTAATAAATAAAGTTGTCCTAGTTCTTGCAATTTGAATTGGACAACTCAGGGAAATAAAGAAAACTCATAATCCTGCCCCAAAAACCTTTTATATTATTAATTTATAATCATTTAACTTAATACCAATTTATTCATGATTTGAAACCATCTATGTTTAGATTTGTTTATATCTGTTAACGGATGCAGATAAAATTCAAACATTTCAAATTACGAAAAAAATTGGTTAACTCCTCCCTCCTAAGGCGGTTCTACGGTAAAATCCTAAAATGGTCCTGAGGATAGTCCCAGAACCGTCAGAAAATAATCAGAAAAAAATCCTGATATAACCCGAACATCGGACTACTCGGTTCGAAATTAGTCAGAGAAAACCCGAACACCGAACACTGAAATGCGCATGATTCTGATGGTTCTGGAACAGTCAGAATTTGAACCCGAATGAAGCTAAAGAATGTGAAAAACTCGATTCTTCTCAAGAGATGCTACAGCGATGACATTTGAGAATATTAAGAATCAAAAATACACAAAATTTCGTCGACATCTGACACATATCTTACGCTTTTCGAACAAGAAAGAGGCCTATTTATGGATGAATTGGTCTAATCACAGACTGGGGTTATGTTTGCATCATAGATAAATAAAAGTATATAGATCGGAAACTCTAGCCGAAGTAAAAGCGTAGGGGAGGTGAAATTTAGGTGGGGGTAAATGAGGGGTATTGAAAGGCTGTTCGAAGTTAATAAATTCCAATTGCATTCTTCTCTGAACGTGAATTAATGGAAACAAAAATTTCCAACCTGATTGGAATTAACCAAGTTGGAAATAAAAGTTTCCAATAATTCAAGATCAGAGAAAATGCAATTAGAATGGCTTCCTGAAATTATTTTGTCACAGGGAAAAGAAAACTAGTTAATATAACAATTGTAAATTTAATTAGTTTAAGCGAAATTTCTGGGATCACAATCACAATAGGATTAGAGTGAATAACTCTGAAAGTATGAATGATATACAATGTTGAAAGTACAATTTCGGTTGAATGAACCAATGAAAAATGCTTCTATCTGGAGCTATGTTTCGAAGTCTATTCAGCGTCTTCTTCAGGACAAGACAAATACATTAAAATTGAACAATTATTATTGTCATATCGTCTAATGATAAAAACATAAAACAATACATAGGTATATATTTCGTACGACAGATTGAATTGTTGACTCTAATATTCGCAACGTAGATATTCAAGGAAAACTGAAAAAACCCATGTTGTCATATACTCAACTAGTTGAATATGAATATATACAATATATTCAAAACACAGTGAATGTTATAGATTCCAAAAATGATACTTTCATCCTTATAGTAATTTGTATATTGGCATGTCCGTTTAGTAAATGAATAAATAAATCATGATATGGTTACCTTACTTTTATCATAATATAAAAAAAACTTGGCATATACAAATGTGAAATAACAAAAACCTTTCCTCCGAACTGTTACAATGGAAGGATTAATAATTCACAATAAATTGCAATTCATCATCATCATATAAATATTCTTATTTAGCTTGGTTGGAACAAAATGTTTTTACCGAATCAAAAATTCATTTCAAAAAATAATATATCAAATTAATTGATTATCTTTCAAGGATCTGGGACATAAAACAATAACCTGGCTAGATAAAACACTAATTGCTAATAAAAATTTATACCTCAAAGAAGTATGAAAAGAAGAATTCATGTACAAATTAGGAAAAAAATTGAAACACTGAAAACAAATTTTGGTATGCCTAAGATCCCCCAAAACTTCATTTTCTTGATCTATATTTCTCATGTTATTCAAAGTTTTTACTGGCTATTTTGTAGTCTCTGTACTTTCCTTGAAAGTTTGCAAGCTTTTTCGTAAAAGTTTTTTGCAGTAGGCGAAAGATCCCTAACTCTGCATACTCCAGGTAGGCGCAAATTACCAAAAGGTTTTCTTCGACCTAAAAATATAAACCAAGTCGGAACTCCCATGTTTCCACTTTAATCAAAACATACAGTAAAACATTAAGGAAAACATCAAAAGTACAGAATTGTCAATAACAAGAACTGTAAGGGTACGTTACAACGATTTAAGAAACATTGTGAACGTTTCACAATTCTACAACAATTCATCTATAAAATATTCTCATATAATGAGGTTGAAACTATTTATGATATAGCTAAGTAAGATCTTTGAGTAATAAAATTTGCAAATTGTAAAACAATCATGGTTCAGAAATAAGCATGGTTCAGCATCAGCTTCAAGAAGACTTCCTGCTTTATTATTGAATGGGACAAAATCCTCAGGCCTGAAATGTTTATCACAAATCCTATAATTGTCGTAAATATCTCTTTGGGATTTCGCCTTCAAATCTTCTTACCTCCCTACTTAGTGGAAATCTACGGAAATGGAAACTACACTTTTTCCCTCATTTCGATGAACATCCTGGAACACATTTGAAACCCATTTCAAAATTTGAAATTCAGTGCTGAAGTTTCAAAAGATTCACTCTGCAATAACTCTGAAGCCAAAAAGACCGATACTTATAGCCATGATGCACAAATTATTAACAATAAGTTCAATAGCTTCCGCTTCATGCTTTGTTATCCGCCATTAGCCATTATGTCAGAAATTCTTTTGTTTCCTTCCATAATATTTCATTCTATTTTCTGATTGATCGATCTCGATTGGCAGCTTTGTTACTCGTTATTATTGGCCAAAACATTGTCACGTTGTTTAGTAAAGAACTTTCCAGCCCCTGGTTTGCATGTCAGCTATAGGCTCGTTTGTTCCACCAAGGTGAGAAGCATCTTGCGACAGAAATGTATTCGTGTCATCGTTGTTTCACAATTGAAGTAAGCAATTTGTTGATTCGGGATATTGATTCGTTTTCTTCAATTCTCAATAAAATATCGATAAACGGGATTTTATAATGATAAATTAATTCCTTATGCAAAGTTTTGAACCAAATTGGCCCTTATTCACTCTAGGAACCGTTCTCCTGTTGTTTTCCATTCAGCCTGACACTTTGTCAATTTATGAAAATTCATTAAACTTGTTCATTCTAACGCCTAAGGAAGGACAAATAGTGTCTGAATCGTTGCATAAATAATAGGTATTTTAACGTTTTTCAGGCAATAACACAAAAATAATAAGATCTATCTCAATAACTAATTTTTTCATACCAATCAAAATAATAATTGATGTACACAGACACTTATATTCACTAGTTATCACGTGACTGCAACGGTCTTCAGACAACTCTCTCTCGTCGACCCAGACATCTGACATTCATCATGACGGTGACTCAGTTTCCAGCATTTTCTCGTACATTAATTCCCCTTTTAGGGTATTCGAGAGTTGCAGATACTGCAGCATCTTTTTTTCTGTTTTTCCATGTCTTTATTGCGACGTGATCGCCATGATACTGACAGCGACATCAATCGTAATTCAATCAATGAATTAAATAAAAATTAAATAAAATTAATAATTGTTACTTCAATCCCTTTGCCGGCGCACCCAAGCCAAGTCCGTATTCGGTATTGTTCAATTGTTCCCTCCTTAAAATGTTCGGTCTCCGAACACTTTGATTTTTAGTTGAATCTGTAACAGCTTTCATTTCTGCAGTATTCTTGTTGGTCGAAATAACAAAATACCGTTCTCTTCACAGGATAACCTTTCGGTTTGAAATTACAAGCCATTATTCGCACATATAGATATTCTGGGAAACTACCTTCAGCTACGAACTACTCTTCGCTTCAGACGATCCTCTCCACAACCCAACTTGGGAACCGCAAACTTATTCACACCCACTCTGGTCAACTATTCCATAAGGATCAGTAAGGTGGATCACATGGCCTGGTAAGTTGGTTTTCCGTAAGATTCCTTTTTAGTTACCATAGAGAAGAGGTAATGAGGGCCATCAGTCAACTTCAGGATTCGTCTAAGGGATGTTGCTGTTCCATGAGATCTAGTACTCGACCACATTTCTTCTTGAAGATGAGGGCTATTCCTGTGGACATATTTATGTCTTCAGCTATATAAAGTGGTAATAGTAGTCTACCGGACCCAAAAAAAGATCGTGTTTGCCATGAAGTGATCGAAGCTCAATTCCTTCTGATCTGTTGTCTAAGTAGTAGTCCTTCCTACTCCAATCTCGTACTGAGGGTTATGAGAATCCTCTTATTTCGCGTTTACTTGGCAATATTTGGACGCGATAAACTACGTAGTTGATTCAATTTAAAACCTTTTATCGTCCTTCCCAATCCTTGTGCCGCATTGGGGAGAGCTCTCTTCTCCTTGTAGGATTGAACAACCATACCAAATCTTCCACCTTACGCAGTCTTTGTTTCGTAACCGGTCTTCATGCGATCACTTGCAATTTGTAGGTTTTCGCGGAACTTCTCATGACCATAGTGGAGCCTCCTCTTCATACTGCTCACGTAACCCACGCCCACTATGCAGTGCCGGATTAACCTTTAGGCAGAGTAGGCGACTGCCTAGGGGCCCCGCGTCAACTGGGGGCCCCGCACCAGCAAGGGGTCCCACATAAGTTGAGGACCCCAACAGATTTTTGGAATCACATTTTCAACAATAAATAAAATATTCATTGCAATGTAATCCCTCAAAAACCTATGTCAGAAATATAGACAAATTTAACAACGAAAGCAGAAGAAATTGGGAACTGAGGAAAAGATAAATTTAAGTTGGAAACATATTTACCTATAGTAGCCAGAGAGCTAGCTATATCTTCTCTGAGCCAACTGGGTCCCTCCCACCATCTTGATCGAAGCAGTTTTTTCTCGCGGGTTTTGTGCTCCGAGGGATCATTAATGCCTAATGTCTCTAATTTCCACAAATTAGACAAACTAGCATCATTCAGAAACAGGGACAGTGCTGTGACACTCTCTCTTTCGCCTTTCGGTTGGGGTATTTTACCCATTAGAGTCCATCCCAACAGTGTTTCAACTGCCACCAACCCATTTTTCAACTTATGTTGTCGGCCTGTGTATAATCCTCCTGCTACGTCTGCTCCTATGAGAATGTCAATCGGTGCGTCTTCTCCAACATCCGAAATCCGTATACCTAGATCATCCAATTCCTTGAACCAGGTACCGTCGGGAACAGGGGAGACTCCTGCACAAATCACCGCTTGGTCCAGAACTTCGAACGTGCAGCGATAACCATTATATCCTACATTGATATCATAACAGTCATGCTGCCGCAGCATCTGTTTTCCTCCAAACAAATTGTGTACCGGGTTAATCCGTTCTTTCGGACCGTAACCTAAACCGTCTGCAGTGGATGTTAAAATGTACGACCTTTGAGATCCGGTATCTATCAAGGCTCGTACCGTTCTGAATGCCTTTCTTCCCAATTAGCTGTACCCTCATTGTCTGCAAGAGCACCTGTGTTGTAGTGCTATTCGCTAAGGTAACGTCAGAATTGGCGGCTACACAATCATCTGTGGCGTTTCTATTCACCGCATTCTCGTTCTCAGGCTGTTTTTTCCCGGGACACATGAGTTCGACATGGGTCTTCTTACCACAGGTTTTACAGAAAACCTTCCCTGTGCACTTTCGAGCATTGTGTCCGAGTTTGCAACATTTAAAACAACCGCCTGCTGCGAATAAAAGATTACGCTTCTGTGCATACGACAATTCCCGCCCTTTGAAACACTTAGCGCTCTCATGTGAAGTTTTCTTACAGAAAATACACTTAGAACCACCTGTGTAATTGGCGAGATCAGTTGCCGTAGGTAGAGAATCTTTCGAATGTCCGAATTCCTTATTCAGACGTCTGTGATTTTCGGTTTCTTTTCTCGGTCTAGGCCTATTTATCGAAAACCCTTCGACAGCAAGAGCTATGTGCTGTTCGTTTTCCACCTCATTTTTCAGGAATAACATGAGACTTTTTAAACGGGCCTCAAGACTGGAATCTCCACAACGTTCAGCGGCATTCGAATATGGGGTACGTTGCCATATACGAAGCAAATCTGGGGGGAAACATGACTCGATTAACGGGAACAATATTGCAGCATATTTATCGCACGTTATACCGAGTGTCTCTAGAGAGCGTAACTGAGTTTCTATTTGATCGTACAATATTGAGAGCTCAGTTCGATCAATCGTGGTAGCGTTTTTAATTATTAATTTTAATAATTCGCGCACATAAACCTCGATTTGAAGATCGTTTCTTCCATATCGCGCCTTGAAGCTGTCCACTATTTTCGAATAGTTTTCACCTGTGGAAGGAAAACTGTCTACTAACTGTCGCGCTCTGCTACCCGGCACTGTAGCTTGAATTAAATATTCGACCTTGTCACTAGAGTCTATCTCAAGGTCCTCGTGAATCTTTTTAAATTGTGACCAAAACGGAAGCCAGTCTTTTATGGTCCCATCGAACTTCTTGAATTCAAGAACAGGTAATTTAAATTTTCTCTTACCTTGAATTCCGTTTGTGCTAAGTCTTTCCGAACAAACGGACCTTGCTCCTGGTAACTGCTGTGTAATCACCTCATCAGTTCTAGCACTCAACTTGTTAAACCTCCTCGAGTATTTCTCACTTGAGTCAAGCTCGGCCACAAGATCTGCCTCTCGGCATCTCCGCTCAGAAGAGAATTGTAAATCTCTTCATCAAGCCTTTTCAATAATTCACACCTTTGTTGTAAATCATTAAGCGTCGCTTTCAAATCACTCGTTTTTGTCTCGGGCTTAACTAAATCACTCTCTAGCTGATATGCTTTATTCATTATTGATGCGTCGAATAGAATCTTAAAGAGATATTGATTCTCTGTTCAGATTTCTTAAAAAGAACAGACGAAGAAATCAAAAGTGCTTCTAAAAAATTCAGGGAATACTATTCCGATGACATTGAGCCCGAGCTTAAGAACGAGATGGTGCAATTCAAATATTTCGTATTGGAAGTAAACGATGCTGGCAATACGGGAAACGATAAAATTATGCCTGCCGAAGAATCATACAAATTAATTTTTGATAATATGGTTCAATCAACTTTCCCTAACGTAATCATAGCATTACAAATATATAGAATCTTGATGATATCAAATGCAACAGGGGAACGGAACTTCACAAAATTAAAATTAATACAAAATTGTATTCCTTCATCAATGACTCAGAAGCTTTTGAATTCTTTATCGATAATGGCGATCGAAAATGATATATTGGAAAAGATCAATTTTCAAGATATGGTGAATGATTTTGTATCCTAAAAAGTTAAAAGAGTTGATTTCAAAATTGATCATAAATCATAATCAATGAAACAATTACCTATCTCCTGATTAATTTTTTTTGCTGTTAATAACATAAAAGTTGAAGTGAAAACGTCAAAGTGGAAACTATATTCTCTTGATTGAAGTTGAAATTAGATAGTGCTGTCTTTTTTTTCTTTACTGTATGTCTGTATCCATATTACATCATACACACTACACGAATAAAAACCTCAATCATATCTTATAACCTATCCATTGAAAACTTTTCTGATAGTCGAAACATAAAATTTATGTGAGTAAGAAATCAGAGAATCAGCGATATGATAATACCGATGTATACAGGGTGCCCCACCGGGAATGCCCATCAAAAATTTATGGATAAAACATTAATTCGAATACTTACAAATTTTGTGT
Source organism: Micraspis discolor (assembly GCA_030674115.1). Lineage (NCBI taxonomy): Eukaryota > Metazoa > Arthropoda > Insecta > Coleoptera > Coccinellidae > Micraspis > Micraspis discolor. The sequence continues at coordinate 953,907 of JARTUT010000445.1, read as the reverse complement.
GAAGATATGAGTCATTCACTCATGATACCTACCTATATTTTTAAATTTCAGTGACTTCCGGTTGCACCGGAAATGGTATCAAATTTCTTATTTATAATGGAACACCCTGTATATTATGACTTTTTCGGATATATCTTCGAATTCCACATTCATGTTATGTATCATTCCCTATAGCCATCTTCAACCGTTTTCGAGTTATTCACTGTTTTATTGTGCTCGTAGCTAACAGTTATTCCTGAGTATCTTGAAAATGGTGCATTTTAGATATAGAGGATTCTTATAATATTCCACTTATTTTTTCCTTGCAAATCTTCATTTGAATGAAAAAACTACTGTTTCCATTTAAAAAAATTGAAAATTCTAATGAGCACTCCAGGTGGGATACCCTGTATATAAGGTATGTATATTACTCCTATCCACTAATCAACTTGATAAAATCTGAGGATGGTTGAAAAGGGGCCCTGAAAATTGCACTGCCTAGGGCCCCTCCACACGGTTAATCCGGCCCTGCCACTATGTCAGTTCCAGACTGACACCCAAACTCTAGGTCGCAAGGAAGTCTCATGTCCCTACCGAACATTTGCAAGCTGGTTTTTCACCGTCGATTCCTCCACAGATAATGTATAGGCTATGGTGAGAAATTTCCTACCCCAATGTCTCAGTCGGTAATGTTTTTCTTTTTACCATATCGAGTCTTGCAATGGTTCGGGTTGCGCTTGTGTAACCAACATTTTAGCCGACTGCTCATCGGTTTTACCGTCGATATAGATACTGCTGGACTTCAAGATGGTCTGGAGGACAACTTCCCTGGCATTTTCTAGATGGGTCGGCTTATGCTCCTTCTCACCAAACCGTTTTAGTTTCCATGTTCTCGTTGTTTTGGTTTATCAGGCTTTTTGCAAGAGTAGCGAATATGCCCAACTACGCAATTCCAACATCTCGGTTCTCTATTCTGTTGAGAACTCCGCGTATCACATCCTCCATATTCTAGATGCTGATTTGGGAATCATCTATGGTACGCATGATTTTCATCTGGCCGCTATGTGAAGCTTGTTTTGTTTCTTCAGAATGCAAAGCGTAGGCCAGAGCACCGTCCAAAGTTTTAGGTCGGGTAACCACAAGATTTGCTTAGTATCCCTGTCCCTCAGCCCGCCCACAAATGTCTGCGCTGCGAGCTTTTCACGCTTACCAACCGTGGGATATAAGTTTTGAACTCTTGCAAGGTCTCTGAATTCTTTTAGACACGAATTTTTGTCTCTGCGTGATATACTTGTTGTGAATGCTCACTGCCAAATCCCATCTAGAGTTTACTTACTATCGCTCTATCTATAATCATTTTATTGCTTACTTGCATAATCTGTAGAATATTTTAGGCCTCTCCTCTCAATGCAACAATCAAGGCCTTAATTTTTCCTCGATTATTCCAACCGTTTGCGTTACTTGCGGCTTCGCATTGTCTCTGATATGTGCACAATGGGATTTTATTGGAATACTTTTATCCTGGTCTACCTTCTTATCTACTCTTCTACTCATTTTGTTTAATCGATCATCCAGAATTTTTATCGTACACTCGGCATGCCACTCCAATTTTCCCTGTATATCTTCTCCTTTTTCAAGATTTCTAATAATTAATTGAATCCATTAAAATGTCATGTCGTTGGAATTTTCCTTTATTCAATTTTCTATGGAATGGAACGACAGTACTGGCCGGATCCAATTTTTCAGCTTGAGATCTCGTCACCGGCATTCAGGATTTTCCAGATTAATTTTCAGAATAGTTTTCATTAGTTTGGTAAACACTCTACACTTGACACCAATGTAACTTTTCAATCAAAAACACAAATGTGACAAGTCTTATTTTAATAAGTAATTAATAGACACCGCTTGAATTAATAATTTATGTTGTAACGCCCTTACGTGCAGTTCCTTTATTAGTAAACTCGGGCGTCAGACTATTTGCTTCTGAGGGCGTCACCCTCACCTATCGAGCTCCTCCGGAATGTCCAGAAGCTCGAGCCTAGGTAGACTCCAGTGGAGAATGAAGTAGGTAGCTGTTGGAGGTGGAGGTGTCACCAATAAAACACTCGGTTAACTAAAAATATACTCTCTATTCATACTAAATAAACAAATTTTCCAAAATAATACGTCTCACAGTCCTTAAAACAAATCAACAGTTCATATTCACGGCACGGCACGGGCACGGTTCCACACGGCGCAACTAGTGTCCGTGCGCAACAGAACCCCTCGAAGAGAACTGCCAAGGCCCAGCCTAAATCGGAGTGACCGGCGGTACGGCGTGCTCATGCGCAAACCACCGCGCGCTCACCCGCGATGACGACGGGGCCGAGGTCGAACCAAGTGCCTGCCGCACAGCAGCCCACGCCACGGAAAACTTCGGTCTAAGCACGATTGAGTTTCCTCATCTCGTACATCAACGTCAGCTCCGCGAGATGGACAGCAGGAGTCCGCCAAGGTAAAACGGCCCACAACCTAGGGACGATTGAGTTTCCTCATCTCGGCACCCAGACGGCGGAAACGCAATACCGGCTAAAGGACCCAGCCGACACCCGTGACGAATTCCGCACCCTCAAAGATCGGGCCAACCCAGTGCCTGCCGCGCAACAGCCCACGTTACGGAAAGCTTCGGTCTAAGCACGATTGAGTTTCCTCATCTCGCACATTAACGTCAGCCCCGAGAGATGGACAGCAGGAGTCCGCCGAGGTAAAACGGCCCACAATCTAGGGACGATTGAGTTTCCTCATCTCGGCACCCAGACGGCGGAAACGCAATACCGGCTAAAGGACCCAGCCGACACCCGTGACGAACCCGTGCCTTCCAGGGGTCGGTTCGACAAACGACCACAGGGGGGGGGGGGGGTACACCACGACCCTCACCGCGCAGCAGCCCACGTCACGGAAAGCTTCGGCCTAAGCACGATTGAGTTTCCTCATCTCGTACATCAACGTCAGCCCCGAGAGATGGACAGCAGGAGTCCGCCGAGGTAAAACGGCCCACAATCTAGGGACGATTGAGTTTCCTCATCTCGGCACCCAGACGGCGGATACGCAATACCGGCTAAAGGACTCGTAAAGGACGTGACGCCCCAGACGCCCTCCTGCAGCCGTCGTTCGGTCTCAACGATCGAACCTCACACTCACCTCCTGGAATCTTGTCCTCCACAAGTGGTCCTCCGGTCCCCTCTCTATACCCCTTTCCTACCTTGGTATGTCTGCCTACCACTGAACTCACTACCAGCACTAACAACACTGGCTGGACCCTCCCCACTAAACGGTAGAGGCTTTCCTCTTATTTTGAGTTCCGCGCCGTACGAGGAACTGCCGTTCCAGTGCTCGACTCGCCTATAAGTACCATTCTCGGTCCCCTCCACCAACATACGTCGTGCGCACTGCAGATGGAGGTGGGAATGATCGGTCGGTGTCCCCACCGCTCGGCGTGATCTCGCTGGATTCGATCGAGGTTAACGGGTTTCTGCCACGCAAACAAAACTACTTCGTTACAATGTATAGGGAATTTATAATCACTAGTTAACACTGGATACGTTACTTCAATCAACCCAGTTTGGTCTACCCAAACAGCTACTTCATTAAATCTGTGGACTCACTCCAGAATGTTTCATCACCTTCCGGTTTATTGGACAGTTCAAGAAAACCACTTCCCGATTGTTGAACTGCAGCGTCTTTCATCTTGGCAATTTTATGTGACTATTATGGTCTTTATTGTATTGTATTGTATTGTGTGATGGTCATCATATGGGCGGCGACACTATGCCTTATTTAATTTATTACTGCTTCAATCAACATCGTTAGAATAATAGAATTTCAGAAACATAATTTGAAATTATTCTCACACCTATTAGGTTTGATATTTCGGAAAGTGGGGGTGGGGGATGTCTGAGTCGATTTCATAATATGAAACATCCACTTAACACTTAATTTTATACTAGCAATCACCTCCTGAAGTTATTGAGGAACACCCTGTAATATTGTCTCTATATTTGAGAAAACATGGAACTGTCCAAATTTGATGTGAAGAAACTCAAAATAGATTTTTTTTGCGAAAGGATAATTTTCAGCAAGAAGATCTGCTTCAGAAAAAACCTGTTAATATTGCAGTTCCTAAAAATCTACTGAATATATGGAGATCCTTCAAAAATATAATTTCACTCTGTTCTTGTGCACTTCTTTGAGTTTATTTTTGTCCGTTTTCACAATAATGTTCGGGTTTCGCACTTCCACTATTTCGTAGGGACCGATGAATAAGGGTCAAGTTTATTGTCAATGTCCTTATTATTCAAGAGCACCTTATCTCCTACTTTATAGCTAATTTCATTACATTTTTTGTCGAAACTCTCTTTTCTTTTCAATTTTGTCTTTACCAAGTTTTCTCTAGCATCTTTCCATGCCGTTTGCAATCTATATTTTAGTTCAATAGGATAGTTGTCAAAATTGTAGATTGGATCTACCTGGCATTTTAAATTTTGGGGAAATTTACTAGGTTTTCCGAAAACTAATTCGTGAGGAGTATAGCGAGTTGAAGAGTTAACGGTATTGTTATATGAGAAGCACCAAAACGGAATCCAATTACTCCAGTTGTTACTTTCCTTAGCTGTGTGCATACGAAGGAAAGCTCCTAAGTGTTTATGAGAATTTTCAAGTGCACCTAATGTTTCGTGGTGATAAGCTGTTGAATTGAAACGCTTAATTTTGAGCAATTTACACGATTCACTAAATATTCTTGATAAGAATTCTGTGCCTTGATCTGTAACAACTTCAGATGGTATACCATACCTTAAAACAAAGTTTTGAATGAAAGATTTTGAAACTGTTTCTGCTTCTTTGTTTGGTAGAGGTAACACTCTACAAATTTGGTTAAGTCGCATTGAATTGTGAGTATATATTTATTATTTTCGATATCGGTAGGTAATGGACCTACGAGATCTAAAAATTCTTTGAAAAGCAGACGAAGCTGTGGTAGTGATTGTCATAGGTTCTTTCCTAGGTAAGGAATGTTTATGACGTTGACAATCATCACACTTCTTTACAAATTTTCCAACATCGGATCTTAAGCCATTCCAAAAATATTCTCTTTTTGATATTGTTAAACATGCGTTCGATACCTGCGTGTCCGCCGGTGGGAGAATATGAAAATCATTTAGGATTATTTGCCTTAGTTCTCTGTCCTCGATTCGCGTTACATCTCTTATTACATTAATTTTTAATGATGTTCCTAAATTTCATTTTTATAATTTGTCAACATATTCAAAAATTTTTATTGCTAGCTAGCTTTATGAGGTACAATTCTAATATATTATTTTCTGCGCATAATTTTTCCAGTTTCCTCAACGATGTACCTAAGTCGTACGCTGATCGGATGTCTGGTTAATGAAAATAATTTGTGAATTCACATTATATATTAAATTCTCATTGTAATCCTCTGAATGTTGATTTTTCAAATTACGAAATTCTTTTTCTGAAAGTGGTCTCAACTCAACACTTTCTGCTGGACGTTTTAAAACTTCGACGACAACAGGCTGATCAATTCCTTTGCCATCGGAGGCATTCGTCTCGTGTTGTTTAGAACCTACTTCCTTTTTAATTCGAGATCTCGTCATGACGCTTATGTTTCCAACTATCCCGTTCGTCATTTCTTTGAGTTCTTCTGAATCTATTTTAATACGCGATAAGGCATCTGCTGTGACATTTTCTGAACCTTTTACATAATGAACCGTGAAGTCATATTCCTCTAAAATCAAACGGAATTTGGTTAGTCTACTAGACGGATTAGTCATATTAAACAGATAGATCAGTGGTTCGTGCCATCGTCGGCAAAATATGCTTTCTGTGTATTGATTGTTATTGTTTTTATAATGGCTACGAAACTTGTGACCCTGGCCTTGCACGTTACACGATGTGTTAAAATTTTGCTTGTTTTGATTTTCGTTGCGGTCACGACCTCGATATGAATGGTTAGGGTTAGAATTTTTTTTCTGATTAAAATCATTACGTTTTTTATTGAATTGATTTTTTAGTTATAAGGGTTTTTCTCATATCTAGCACCAAATCTTCAACTTTCTGATACTCTTTCCTCAACCTTAATTTTGCATTTGTAGTTAATTTAATTTTTAGCACATAATTAATCAAAGATTTTTTACCTGGATCATCGAGCATATCCTTATATAATTCAATGGCGTCAATTAATTGCAATACAGATTTTTCCGAGCTAGTTACTGATGGCAGTAAAGAGGATGCCGTCCTCAAGTCAAATTTTTCAGTCATAATTAATTTTCCTGAATTACGTTTATCCTCAATCAATTTGGATCTTTCTTGAAGCAATTTTCTAGCTTCTACAAGTGAATTTTGTATGATTGTTTGGTTAGGACTAGATGCTTCGAGAAAATTTGATTCCGACTTGACAATTTCATTTAATTTGTTAAATTTGTACTCTAATATGTTTAGTTCATCTAAAAATTTATTGACTCTGTCGACCCGTTCCCTACGATCACGTGGCTCTTTTTGATATTTTCGAGGAATTTTGGGACACACCGCACAACTCAGCAAATTGTTCATTGTATTCCATGGACCATAATAACAAGGAAAGGAAAAAAAAAAAAAAACTCTTACGGGTTTCCTTTACACTAAGTCCTGGTGGCTAACCAGCTCAAACTTATATTTATTCAATACCTTCTTCTAGCTCAAGAAGTGGCGATTTCGATTTCCAAATCGCTTCAACATCTGAAAAATCAACATGTTCATGCCCCTGTAATTGATTCCGCAGTTCTTGTGAATACGTTGTTTTACTCATTTTATGAGAATCCGTATGTTTCAAAGGACACCCCTTTTCTCCCTCTTCAGACTACAACATAAATTAATCTGTTGTACCCAAATCTATTGCATGTTTAATACTCCTTTTTTCCAGCAAGAATTGCCAAGGCATTCGAAGGTCAGGATTTTGTTTTCAATTGATATATCTGAACCAAAAAGTTAACAGTGAATCTATAACAGAGCTCTACATCATAATCATTGTATTTCGAAGAGTTCGTATTAAAGTGAAGTTTCGAAGGTAAATACGAAGAAATAAAAATTTGAGACTTATAAGGTGGGTTAGAGTAATATCGCCCACATATGTTTCTTAATAAAAGGACAAAAACTTGAGTTAGAGCAAAAACAGAAAAGTATTCTTAAAAAACTATATATAGTATATTCTTCAAAACTATAGATTCGAATTTAATATGAATTCTTGAGCATATACAGTTTTCAATATTTGAGAACATCTCAAATGGACGATTCTATCAACGGCCATAAAGACAGAAATTCCAATCATCATGGTAAACAATCAGGACATTGAAATTCTTCCTAATCTTCTGCTGTAATGTCTACACAATCCTCATGCACCATGAGGTCAGGAAAACATTCGGTATATTCTCTCATATCACTTTGGACATCTTCATCACAAATAGAGCATAACCAACTTTCGTTTCCTTTTTCATCTTGTTTCAACTCCAATTTTGTATTTTTTTTGTTTCAACTTATCGGATCATTTGTCACATAGATCTCTTTTGAGAACTTCTGCCTTATCGTTGATGGCTTTTTTTCTTGGCTTTGCGGGTTTTTTCGTTACTGCAAAATCAGGTGTTCGAATGATGGTGCCGAAAGAGAAGATTTAGGCAGATCATAACCTAATCACTGTGTTATTTAATATCAATATGTTCTTATTATTTTTATCTGGGCTCTGTAAGTCCAGTCTGTATGGTTATAGCTATATTATTATTAATTTAATTTGAATGATGAATTTGGAGCATATTTGAAGAATGATATAATGTATCATTTCCCAGAGAGAAACAAGGTTTGGAGGAAGATATAGAGTCAGTCAGTTTATTGCTTGATTTCAACAGAAACATTCAGTTTGTTGGATGAAAACAGTTTTGTTATTGAGGGGTACTGAGGGTTCCCCCATCAGAAGTAAAGTCAACGATAAATAACTTGAAGAAGAATAAATCACCGGGACATGATGGCCTAACTGGCGAAACCTTGAGGAAAATCAATAGCGAAATATCTGTTCCGCTGGCACATATATTAAATGATGTGTAGCAGTATGGCTGTTGCCCCGAAGAATTCAAGATATCAATTGTAAGACCAATATATAAGAAGAGAACAAGAGACTCGCCTTCAAATTATAGGCCTATATCTCTGATTACCTCAATTGCCAAGGTATTTGAGAAGATGGTCGGAACGAGATCAAACAATTATCTGGAAAAATATAAGGTCATATCAAATGCTCAGTTTGGATTTCGTGAGGGGAAGTCTGCGACGGATGCGATATCATACCTGTCTGATATGGTGTATAAGATCTTGGGTGCTGGTGAGGCGGCACTGTGTGTATTCTTGGACCTCTAAAAGACATTTGACACGGTAAACCATGATGAGACGCTGAATGTCTTGGAAAATATTGGTGTGCGGGAGGTACCCCTTCAACTTTTCAGTAATTATTTAAAAAACAGATCACAAAGGGTTCAAATTGAGGACATGTTGAGTGATGAGTTGAAAATACAATGTGGAGTTTCGCAGGGCACGTTCCTGGGAACGGTCTTGTTCATACTATTCATATATAAATGACATTCTGGGTGTTGATTGTATGGGAAAAATAATATGTTTTGTAGATGATACAGCCATTTTCTACAGGGGCTCGAAATGTAAAGATTTTGAAGCGCTAGTTGAAAAAGATATGAAGAATATTTTGAAGGCTTTCAAATGCAGGTTCTTGACGATAAATGAAGAAAAGACCAAATACTTACCGTTTTCACTTCGGACGAGTGAGCTGCCAAGTTTTGATAGTCTCTTCATATGTGATGGAAAAACAAAATTTAGAATCTCCCAGGTTAGTTCTATTAGGTATCTGGTTGTGCAAGTCGATCGGCATCTCCGATTTCTCTATCGATTTCGCTCCCTAGACCAAATATTGGGGTTCAAACAGGTATTCTGGCTTGGGGTGGCCTATATGATAAACATCTAAAAGGATTACAGATTCTACAGAATTACTTTCTGAGAATCATGTTACGTAGAGAGAGATTGTATTCAACAGACAAACTTTTTATGGAAGCAAAAGTTCCTCGATATGAGAGGGAAATACTACCTCACCATATTAAAGCAGTGTTACAAAAATCGAAATTCGATGGATTACCTCAATCACGGATATAATACTCGTAGAATAGAACAGCTGAAAATTATGACCTACAGAACTAAAAAGACTGTTGGACAGAGTACATATACTTACATCATGCCGCGCGTTTTCAACCTGGTGGAAGGTGAATTGAGATGTAAATTCTATGTTAAACTCCTCAAAATCATTTAGCAAGTATATTAAAAACTATTTGAGACATATTCGTAGAGCCAAGGTAGCAGATATACTCAATCAGAGATGCCCAGCGTCTGAAGTTGTGCCTTGCTCATAAGGATGCTTCCGGGCCGTGTTCACAGGATTAGTACACATGTTGATAAGAGATTCATCCTCCGTTCAACCCTTGGGTTTTGGAGGGAATCCATGTTTATTCAGCAACAATTTTTTTAGTGTTGTTTTGGCATGTTCTTTCAGATATATATATTTTTTTAATTTGTGCTTCGCTTCTTTTTACAGAACTATCAATGTAAACTTTTTTGTGAATAAACCATTATTAATATTATTATTATTTGAAATGTTGACAATGTGAATGCTTTTTGCCGAACAGGCAAGAAAACTTTTCCGAAATGATTTTTGTGAGCCTTTCTCCCAATATTTAAGTAGCTTACTATCTCAAAAATGTTCGAAGGATCGAAACACAGCTTTATCCAATGGTTGTGACTCATATGTTGTATTAGAGGGGAAATATAGAATGGATATATCAAAGCTTTGAGCTAACTCAACAATATCTAAATCTATATGACAAGACTTTGGCGTCATTCTGGATAGTCATCTAGAATGAGATCACCTTATAAGATTCATTACAAAGACTCTATTTTTCATTTTGGGAAGATTCAGATTTCTAAGGTCAGTTTTGGATTTGCCGCAGTTAAGGATAACTTATTTCAGTTTGGTAGAGTCACTGCTTGCTTACGGAATACTATGATGGGGTGCAGCTTCAGAGAATCACTTTAAGAAGCTGCACACTCTTCGAAAGAGGTTCCTGTAGATGATTTTTAGAAAAGAGATTACCTACCCAACCAAACTTCTCTTCAAGGAGGCACATGTTCTGGATCTCCGAACATTGCATTTCTGCTGAGTAGTGACATTTTATTTGAAATATAAATCTTATATATAAAAATGGATCGCAAAATGTGTTGGTAAGCGCATAACTCAACAACGCCTGGACCAATTTGACCAAATCTTTTTTTAAAATGTTCGTTGAAGTTCAAGGATGGTTTTTACGGCGAGAAAAATTAGAATTATTGCTGGAAAACCCCTAAAAATAGCCCTTTTCTTTTTCCCATACAAATGATTTGTAACTAAAGGTTCATAGAATATCCGTATACCTGAGGGAGTATAAAGGGCATATTCGAGGGAGTTGAGGCCTGTTCAGTTCAGTGTAGTTCAAGGTAGGTCAAGAGAGGTAGTATTTATATTATCGAACCCCAAGTTCGTAACAATATCTATCAAAACAATGTGCGTGTGTGCGTTGGAGCACAGAATACATAGTTGGAGGAGTTTAATGTCGCGTTCCGAAGCTCGCGTCGCGTTTTTTTGTATTAGTTTCAGCACGCGAGATAAAACATACAAAATTGTGTTGCGCAAATGGTAAAGTGAAATTGATACCATTGGATCCACCACCAGAACCATTGTACTCATTGGTTTCAGGAATAGGAACAGATTCTATACACTTTTTGACACATATCCAACAATATAACAATTGCTTTCAAATGATTTCATTCGGGGCAACAAATGTAGTTCGGGAAAATTTTATGCCAACTTTCAAGGTATGTATTGTAGCAGTTACTCATAATTATTTTAGCAAACAAAATTTTCTGTCACCAAAGTCACAAAGATGTGTCACTAATCTTCAATTTCTTAATCACTTATATATCCCTTAGTCATCATATTATATGGTGATTCAGTTTCAGTGACACTTTTAGGATATTTTATATTTGATAGATATTAGTTAAAACTAAATATATACTTTTTAAGATCGAATATTATTTAAGTTTGATCACTGACAATCCATTAATTTATACTACACCATAATATTTTTTTTATTTGCAGATACAAGGGCAAATATATTACAGAGCAGGTTCACTGTTACCAGTGTCAGATAGCGACAACAAATTCCTGCAAATTTAGTTTATGGGCAATTCACCACAAGAAATTGATCTGCGTTGTGCACATAACCATTTAGTAAAGAGGTCTATCGTAGAACAATTACAAACTTTATTTCATCAACACAATCAATTGATTATATTGTTTAAAACTGCCCTGGATCTGATGCCATGCGATAATCACAAAATTGTAATCAGAGCTGATAAAACACAGGTCAACATACAAGACGTTTTAATGCACCAACTATTGATGAAGTTCCTATCGTTGTGTTGGAGAAAACTTGGAATCCCGTGATATTGTTTTACATCGTCGGAATGACCAATTACAACGTATAAAGGAAACACACTGCTCAGATGATGCACTACAATATCCCATTATATTTTGGCAAGGTGAAGATGGCTACGATTTCTCAATAAAAATGATAAATCCCATTACAGGTAACTAAAATATTAGTTTAGCTATGGCGATAATATCTCAGTCATTATATTATGTATTTTAATTTTATATTTGAATGTTATTAAAACAAAATCTATTTACAGGTTCTGAAACCAACAAAAAGTCAGTTCAATGAACTATTATTCATTCAGGATTGCCACCTCACAATCTTCAATTAAAGGTTGGATCGGTAGTTATAATGTTGCGAAATATCAACCAACCGCGTCTTTGCAACGGTACACGGTTAGCGATAAAAAAATTACTAAACAATGTGATAGAAGCAACTATACTCAAAGGAAAGTATAAAGGAGAAGATGTTCTCATACCGCGCATCCCAATGGTTTCGACTGATGTGCCATTTGAGTTTAAACGACTACAGTTTCCAGTGCGGCTTGCTTTTGCTATGACTATAAACAAGTCCCAGGGGCAATCATTAAGTGTTTGTGGTATTAATCTAGAAAACCCATGTTTCTCACATGGTCGATTGTATGTTGCCTGTTCCCGTGTTGGAAAACCATCGGATTTATATCGAATAATCAAAGTATTGCAGAGATGTTACGAATACCCTGGTTTGGGTCAGAGCATTAAAAAAAAAGGTATCGTAATTTTGTGGTTAGAGCATCATGCTTTTGGGTCTGTTGTCGTTTTGTTCATCTGTACGACTTCTCCTCGACAAAACATGTATATGTATATATTTATATATTTATTCGACCGACTACACAGACCCAAATCGGTACACTCGAACGACTTTTCAGACCAAAAGATCCATAGAATCATATGCAGAAATACTTGAGGGTTCAGCCAGTGCGAGGGCACTTTCGTCAACCTTATCATGCTGCACACGACTGGTATATTATGTCGAAGTCTCCAGTCCCTAAATTTGGCAACCCTGTGTCTTGTGTATAAACATCTAAACCTCTCCATTCTTAAACTCTTAAATCGTATACAAACGGTTGTCAAGAGAATCGTTTCTTTAAATACATAGCTCATACAAATCGGGTTCGATAGCGCGTCGGTAGAAGGATATAATGTAGGACATTTTTTTCACTAAGAATGTATTTAATTTTCTGGATTAAAACTTACCAAAAAATTAAATTTTTGAAAGCTCAAGGACTTCAACTTTTCAACTTTTGTTCAACTTTTTTTCCAATGACACCGATGATGGATAAACCCAAAAAACTTGGTACTTTCAATTCATAATCTCCGGAAAAATTATTAACAGACAGAATATTTTTCATAACATTGCTCTTGTTCAGTGACGGCTCGTCAGGGTAGGCAGGGTCGGCCGGGTCGACCCAAACGCAACCGAAAAAAAGAAGGGGAAAATAAATATTTTTTTAATCGAAACTTATTTGAAAAATTAATAGCAATATTTAAATCTCGAGAAATTCCCTTAGTATCTTTTCTTCTGCCCTCTATATATCTCATATTTCCACTCAACACATCGAAGTACACATTATTTCGGTCAAACACCTCAAATAATTTTTATTCCAAGTTCCCGCATCTGTCCTTATACGTAATAACGCAGCTCAGCCAGCCGAGCCACTGCTTTCAGTTTATGATTTCATCCAGCACATACGTCGCTCGAAGTTCCTATTATGGAACTCTACAATACCTCGACTGTGACACTTGCGAGGTCGGCCGAGAAACCTTGGCCGTCCCTATGTAAAACGGCAGGCGGGTGAAATTGTTTATTATCATCGATGTTTATTGCAAATATCAAATTAAAAATTGTAATTTAATATCCGACATCTTCATATGTTTATCCTAAAAATCATTATGTATTTAAAATTTTTTCACGTATCCTGTTAATAATTGAAATTTTCACCCTCAAATCTCGAATGACTATTATCATAAGTACTTGAATATTATTTCAGTTTCAGAAAAAAGTGTATTCGTACTGTATGGAATAAATTTTGTGATTTTCTGACCATAAAAATTCATTCTCAGTAACTGTAAATAGTAAAACAGCAACCCACGATTTGTTCATTTTTCAAAGACTAGGTCTGCCAAGATACCCTTGGGGAAGGGGTATATGAGAATTGCATTGCGTGTGTTCACACTTTGATTATCAGAGTTCAGTTCACTAGGTCAGTAGTTTGGAGTAAGATGTAATTGTGTAGGGCTTAGGGTTGTACGAGTTTTCGTTCGTTTTCGGTTACAAGTTGAATGTGAGTGATCCAGATAGCAAGTGTAAGAGAGGTAGTATCAAATTGCGGTGATTTGAGTAGTTTTTTTAATAGATAACAGGTTTTCAATCATTAGAATAAATCTAATTGACAGCGTTCACAACATAATGACTATGATTTTAATTTTACTAAGTTTTAAGATGAATTGTTGGACAGTTATACATTTTAGATATGATTGTCACTGTATTTGTAACATGTAAACTTGAAAAAGGCTCAATGTACGCCGAAACATATGTAGTAAAGTATGAATAAAAAAAAAATGAAATCCTAATTTCAATCCAGTGGTCAAATCCCAAGAAAATTGCTTCTAAATTAAATATATACATATATATATGCTTGGTCTGGCCGACATACTCCTAGAGGGCACGAGCCGTCACTGCTCTTGTTTTGATAGAACTTGATGAAACAAATTCTGATCAAAAGAATGAACAAAAATTTCAGCATTTTCAGAATTGTGTAATTATGTTAGAATTAGATAATTAGCGAAAAATAATTCAATTTTTCCGTCATAGGCTTTCTTCAAATCAATGAATAGCAATGATTTTCTTTAATATTGAAAATCTTCATTTTTCGTTCATATCGATCATGTTCATTTTATAATCATAGGTTTTATATTCTGAATGTCTTGAAAATAAACTTTTATCACATTTTCGCCGTTGAGAAACGTGGAAATAATGCACAGTTGAAGAATTTTTTGAATATATATAGCAGAATGTATAAAATATCGAGCAGCAAATTGAAAAAAGTATTGGGCTATTTATTTTTCAATTGAGTAATTTTTCCGTTGGCTCTTCTAATAATTGAAACAATATTTTAAAATTATTTTGAGATTTCTCAATCAATGTTATATCAAGATTAAATTTCATCGAATTTGAATTTTTTCAAGTATCTCCAGAAAAATAATCTGTGTCCTAAAATGGAATGTATTCCCATGGGGAATATTGTGTGTGTAAAATAGGCTTGTGAAACTTCGTAGAGATCAACAAGCTAGAGAATTTCGAAGAATCATCACTGTTGCGTAATTTGGATTTGAATAAGGAAGGAATTTGAAAAAATAAAAAAATCTTACTGGAAGAAAAATATTCTGATATTCTGAAAATATTTTGATGAAGTGGATATCTATCTACATTTGGTAAGTTTTTAAGAGAAAAGAATTTGAGCTACGAACACAACTGGAGGAAAACTGTCAGTGGCTATTTTTAATTTGATATAAGTTTGTTCATTCATAGTGGTGATTGTATTAGTATTACACTATTTCGGAGTACGGAAAAGATTTTAGAACAAGAGCGCATAAGCTCCTGAACTCACGTCAGTGCTCTTCTACATTTTGTAAATAAGAGTATCTGATTAGTATTTGTCATTCTTTTCTGGCATATTATCAATGAGAGGCAAGCACTAAGATATACACCATAAACATTTTTCTGATCTTGGATGCTAATGAAAATTTCACATTCTAAAAATGTTAATCAATGGTAATGAGCCTCTGTTTTATCTCAGATAATAATGAATTCAGTTGTGTTGTCTATTCTGTTAGTTTGATTAGTTTTATATCTATAATATCTTGGCTATGTGGATTTTGTTTTGAGTCATTTAGTGAAATTAGTTTATATTATATTAAGCCTTGATGTTCGGTAAGAGATTAACACCGAACAAATTGAAAATGCAGAGATTTGGAAACTTATGAACAGCAAAAATTTCCAAGGAATTTTTCATATACCTCACACTTGATTGTGATGCAAAAAACTTTAATACCAATTTCGATCAAGTTGTTGCATTGTGACTGATATTTTGTTGATCTTGTAAAAGTCCGGACAGCCTTCTACATCCATGCGACTGAGTCTTTGGGTAGATGGAGCTCGGCCAAGCGCTCACAGTGTTGACATGTACGAGACCGTTGGAGCTAATTAGGAGTGTATATTTTGAGATGTCCTTGAGAGGCTGCGCACTGCAAATCTGAAACTTGAGTAAGTGCTGATCCAGATAAGATCCGAGTCGTACGCGAATGGTCAACACCGCAAGACAAACAGGAGCTTTCTTGGGCTGTGCACTTACTATAGGAAATTCGTACTAGGATTTGCCAATATTGCAAAGCCTTTAACGAAACTGACTGAAGAGGGAAAGGACTTCGTATGGGATGTAGAGTGTGAAGAAGCCTTTATTCGATTGAAAGGTGCTTTTACGTCGGCCCCCATCCTGAGTTACCCCCAGATGAAAGGAAGATTCATATTGGACACTTATGCAAGTAACATGGCAATAGGTTAGATATTGTCCCAAATTCAAGATGGTAAAGAAAAAGTTATAGGGTACTTCAGCAAAGTCTTGTCGAAACCGGAACGTAACTACTGCGTAACGAGAAGAGAGCTGCTTGCTGCAGTCAAGTCCATGGAGCACTTCTATAAATATCTCTACGGAAGAGAATCTCTTCTGAGAACAGACCATGCAGTGTTGAAATGGCTTCTTCAATTCAAGAATCCGGAAGGTCAAGTGGCGCGATGGATCGAAAGACTTCAAGAGTACAATTTCACTGTGGAGCATCGTGCAGGAAAGTCCCATGGAAACGCTGACGCTATGTCTAGAAGACCGTGCCCAATAGACTGCAAGCACTGTAGAAAACTGGAGGACAAGGAATGTTGCCGAAGAACCACTATAACTGATGAGAATTGGCTGCAGATCACCTGAGACAAGACCCAGAGCTGAAACTGATTTTAAGATGGAAAGCGGATGGCCGTAGGCCTGGATGGGGAGAACTGTGTCAGATGAATCCAAGAGTCAAATCATATAGGGCATAATGGGACTCCCTCCTAATAGAGGATGGGTTGCTAAAGAGGACCCCTGAGAACGAAGAAGGTACTGGATCCAGAAACCAAGTTGTAGTCCCTAGGAATAGAACACAAGATGTATTACAGAAGTTACATGAAAGGACCTCCGGAGGCCATTTCGACATCAAGAAGACCCTAGAAAAGGTTCTAGAGTGTTCTACTGGGTTAATTGCAAGGAGGACGTCAAGGACTGGTGCAGAAAATGCGGACTGTGTGCTTCGGTGAATGGCCCAAGAGGAAGTCGAGGAGCCCCAATGAAGCAGTATAACGTTGGTAGCCCAATGGAACGCGTAGCAATAGACATAGCTGGTCCGTTTCCAGAAACTAACGATGGAAACAAGTACATCCTTGTTGCTATGGACTACTTCTCCAAATGGGTGGAGGCTTACGCCATTCCGAATCAAGAAGCCGCAACAGTTGCTGATGTATTGGTCAAGGAGATGTTCCGCAGATTCGGCATGCCTATGGAGCTTCATTAGGATCAGGGACGAAACTTCGAGTCCACCTTGTTCCAGACCCAATGCGAGTTGCTAGGGATCAAGAAGACCAGAACAACTGCTCTCCACCCACAGTCAGACGGCATGGTCGAGAGAATGAATAGGACTGTGGGAAAATACTTGGCCAAGGTTGTCTCCGACCACCAGAGAGATTGGGATAAGTACCTGCACCTATTCACCATAGCCTATAGACCAACCGTGCAGGAATCGACAGGGGAAACCCCAGCATGCATCATATTCGGTCGAGAGATGAGACTCGCATGAAGACTCGTTACGACATCAAGGCGGCAGAAGGTGGATACGAGGTGGGAGATTTGGTATGGTTGTTCAGCCCCCAGAGGAGAAGAGGGCTATCCCCAAAGTTACAGAAGGATTGGGAAGGACCATATAAGGTTGTGAAGAGGATCGACGACGTAGTCTATCGCATCCAATAATTGCCAAGAGGAAAGAAACGTGTAGTCCATGTGAATCGCCTGGCAATGTATGAGGCCGATCATAACGCTCTGGACGAGACGGGAGTGGGAAGGACTACAACTCAGACCCCAGATCAAGAGGAATTGATCTTTAATCAGTTCATGGCAAATTATGGAGAAACCGGAAAAGCGAGGTTCGGGATCACAACCGAGGAGCAACAAGATCTTTTTGCGGTGGTACCGGTGACTACTCATTGGCGCACTGTGTAGCTGAAGATCTCAACATGTCCAAAGGGATAACTCTCCTCTTCAAGAAGAAATTTGGTCGTGTAACAGACCTCATGGGACAACAAGCTTCCCTTAGCCGAATCCTGAAGTTGACCGATGGACCTCGTTACCTCTTCTATATGGTAACCAAGGAAAAATCTTATGGAAAGCCAACTTACCAAGCCATGTGGAGCACCTTGATGAACCTTAGAGACGAGCTGGTTAGAGTAGGTGTGAACAAGCTTGCAATTCCCAAGCTGGGTTGTGGACTGGATCATCTGAACTGGAGAGTAGTTCGTAACATGCTGGAGGTAGTTTTCCAGAATACCGATGTCCGAATACGGGTTTGTAGTTTCAACCCGAAAGGCGGTCCCGTAAAGAAAATAGTATCCTGCTATTTCGATCAACATGGGTTCTGCAGAAATGGGATCGCTTGCAGATTCAGTCATAAAGGAAAAGTTCGGGGACCGAACATTTTTTTAAGGAGGAAGCAATGTAACAAAACCGAATATGAACCTTTTAATGACTACTACGACAACAGAGGAGTTCCGCTTCATGCGCCGACAAAGGGATTAAGAACGCGATAAAGGGACCGCTCGCCATAAAGCTGTCACATAAAAAACGATTAATGGTGGCATATTTATGGGACATAAAAAGAGGCCGCTACGATTATTCTGGAATGTGAAGCATCTTTCTGGTAACTTCTAGAAAACAGCGCCGGATATAAATGACTGAAGCCGATTCATGGATTCATTGATGGATAGAACTTGCCGACGAATAAACAGGTGTTCCTAGTAAAATTCTGTAGATAAATTGTGTACATAAATTATTGATAATTGTTAGTTAAGTGTGAATATAAATTAGTTTAAAGAAGGACTTGTATTGTTTTTCTATTTCGCTGAGGAAAAACGTAACAATATGTATTCAATGTAAATTTGAAAACAAAATTGCAATAAATATATTTATTCATTTAAATTATGTTTACAAATGTTTATTATGTAATAACATACCTATTCACATCAGAAACTAATTCTTTGGTTTTTATTTACAAAAAAGTTTCAAACAGTTAATCCTATATGTATAACATGAATGTACATTTTTGAGAATGCGACCGTTCTGATTGTCTTTCAAAAAAGAAAGATTCATATAATTGAAATGAAAAATACATCTAAATAATCTACAAACCCTCAAGACTTGCAATGAGTAATTCAATGCATTCTGTTGTGTGATATAATATTTAAAAAGAATATGAGGTTCGTTACAAAATAAATCTCTTTAATCACAGCAAAGCTACCATCGTGAAC
Source organism: Micraspis discolor (assembly GCA_030674115.1). Taxonomy (NCBI): domain Eukaryota; kingdom Metazoa; phylum Arthropoda; class Insecta; order Coleoptera; family Coccinellidae; genus Micraspis; species Micraspis discolor. Next base: position 934,681 of record JARTUT010000445.1, on the reverse strand, counting down.
ATTAAAGAAATATTTATAGACTTGAAAATATTTTTTTTTATTAAATGCATTTTTACGGAAAATGGAATCATTTGATATTCAAAAGCATTTTCTTCATACTGTTTGCCTCAGTTCCAATATCAAAGATGTTGATACAACGTGGCTAACTAAGTTTTCTAACAATTCTAATCAAACTTTAAAAAAAGACATATCACAGTTATATAAAGGCATGGTCTTAAATTTTAGACTTTCACTGAAAAGAGATACCAGCCAGCCTTCTACACTAAGAGAAAAAAGTGAATATAATACTAATAATATTTTCTCAAAATCATCGATATTAAAATTACATTGTTAAGAAACTGAGGGATAACTCAAAAAAAACAATTTGGAAATTGTTGTCATCAATAGAAAAAATAATTCCTGGACGTATTTATTTCACCGCACAAATGTTATTCTATACTCTTTTACTGAACTTCAGTAATATATTGATAGATGAGAAGATTTATGAAAAATTTGAATTGATATTACAACTCCAGCTCTGGAAATACAAATTATCTCCTACAACTGATTTTTAGTAGAATGATTACCAAAGTCTCCGAAGACAAATCTCAGAAATCTAATATATAATGATTTTGATCACCCTGTCAAAATTTTTTGTTACTTATTGTTGAAATTTTTGCTGTAGAGCAGCAACCCTGGAATTACTACGGTTGGGCACATTTTTTGCTACTGCTTTGGAATCTTTACTAGAAGACAAATCAGTTTTTTTACCTTCAGATTTTAGATCATCACTTGATTTTTTTGTTGGTAGAACCCTACCTGAAACAGGCTTAGCACCGACTTTTGAGACAGTTTTGGGTGTATTACTATTCACATTAGGTTTTACGCTGACTATAGGTTTTTTCTGGGCTGAACTAGCCCTGTTCAACACATCAGGAGGCTTATTTGACTTGGAATTACAACTCGTAACTAAGTCCGGGCTATTATTGGTAAGTCTATTTCTATTGGTGACTCCATTGGGAGATGGTTTTCTACCTCTCAAATTCACTGGTGTTGTTTGCTTGTTGATGTTTGTTGCATCTTTCTGTTTGGATTTATTATTTGAATCAGAAACTAACTTGTCTTTGGAATTGATTTTTTTCATTCCTTTCTTTTCAGGTGATCCAACTTTCGTGTCTTTGACTTCCATATCTTCATTTACATTTGAGAATTCTACTGGTGTATGTATTGTTGAAGGCTGGACATAGCCACTAGGAATTTGGGAGTTAGGCTGAATATATCCGCTTGAAGTAGAACTAGCACTGGACTTCATATTACCCATATTGCTGTAGGTATTTTCTGTGTCAATAGAGAGACCATTACTATAAACCTCTGTTTGCTTCATTTCATCTTCCTTTTTCTTTCTTGCTAGAGTGGAAGTTGAATAAATGGAATCAAAATTCCTGTTTTGAATTTCAGAGACAATCTCGCCAAGGAGACCCAATGAATCATTACCATTTGCTGGTTCAGGGCTTTTAATAGGAGACTCTTCAATAACAGCATAAATATTATCCGTACTTAACGGACTATCTAACGCATTTTCTTTATTCAAACAGTCATCATACTCATTCTGACTTTGACTGAATGGTGGAGGTCTAGGAGGTGGAGGTATTTTTGGTCTTACTCCACATGGTATGCTAACAGGTCTTTTAAATCCTGTTGGATTTCTCATAGAACCAAATGTTTGGATAGCAGGTTTTTTACTCACATCTCCACTTCTCATACTTTTGGAGCGCATAACTACAGCTTGAGCAGTTGGTGAGATTACTGGCAGAGCAGCAGGCACATCGATCTGAGACTGGGGTATTGGATTAGATATTTCCATACTCCGAAGTTGATCCCTATCAATTTTATTAGCTTTTATTTGAGATGGTTTGTGTTGTAGAGATGGTTTTTTATCACTAGGTTTCAAAAACGACGTTATTCTATTCAGAGATATTGGATTTTCTTTTTGAGGTTTCTTCAGAGTGTTAGTGAAAGACATCGTATTAGAGCTTGTGCTTCGTGAAACGCTATCAACAACGTCTCTTTCTTTTTCGCTCGTTTCACTGTTAATGATTTGTGGCTTGACAGATACAACAGGTGCTTTTCGTGGAGGTGACATGAGCTCCTTTGCAGATGAAGTGGAACTTTCCAGAACTGGTGACGATATGATAGGTCTCGAAGAATGATTGGGGTTAGGGGGAGGCAATGAAGGTGCTGAAGAATTTTGATTTGTTGCCAATGTGGTATTGGAATTTGGATTCTTTTTGAAAGAATGTGCTCTTAGGGGCTTGTTGAAAAAGTTCGATCTCAATGTACTGACTGAGGCCGGCTTATCAGTTTGAGATGGACTACTATTTTCATTTAAAATTATCTGGCTTGAAGTTGCATTCTGTTGGTGTACCGGTGGCGGAGGTGCGATCCTTATTGGCTCATTTTCTTTTTGAACTATACTGGGGGGGACAGGAGCCGGTCGAATAGGCTCACTTACAGTGGTGGATTTCATGTCATGGTCGTGCAAGGCAGACGGAATAGGTGGAGGTGGTCGAAGAACTGTTCGTTTGCTACCATCGGATTTCGCATGAGTCAGTGAAATTTTGAAGTGTCCAAAGAAACCTATCTGAAAACCAACGGGATTCGCGGTATCGCCGTGAAGAAGAGAATGATTATCTTCTGTTCTCTTGGCTGGATCCATAAAAGGTTTACCTCCGTTGCCATCTTCCATTGTTTTCAACTGACGAGACGAGGATCTGTAAAAATTTTTTATTTTGTTGACTATGAGATTAATAGAACATCTAAGAGATTTGAACACCCACACCAATTATGAGAGGACTAAGAAAAGTTATTCTTTAGAATTATGCATGCAGATTATGATAGAAAGCTTGAAATCCAAAGCTTAAAAAGATGAGTACTTACCAAAATGAAAAAAAAAGGATTTTCTAAAGAAAACTTCATTCTCATATACATTGAACATTGAGTGTGTTGAGGCAAAATTAGTTTTTTAATCTCATTCTTATTATTAGCTGTGATGATTTCAGTAGCTTATGCTTGCATACCTTGAATAGCGAACATAAAATGAATTTTTTCAGATGAGAACAGCACTTTTGATTCAATTCTTGACATAGATTAACTTAAATAATACTTTATTTAGTCTATGATTATTGCATTCAATTTTCAATATAATATTACTATGTAATACCTTGACAACGAGTGACAACCAATAAATATACTTTGAGCAAAAGAACTAATGCCTATTGAGCCGGCATGGCAAAGCAATATGTTGGAACAATGGTTCTTTGTTGGTCGTTCCTTTCTAATCTACTTTTTGTACACCACGATTTGTAATATTTTCATCAGGAAAAGAGGGATTAGCCCATAAATCCACTCTGACGGTCACCTTTGCATTTGGATCATCTACTTCAATTGGTGCACAAACTATGTTTCTAGACATTTCAGATTAAATTCACTACAATAAAAATTCCCAAGTTCTTAGTATGCTAGTAAAATTATTCAAAACTTGAACAAAGTTGTTACTGAAATTCGCACCCAAAAATAAGAATGGTGGTATATTTGAGAAATGAGCTCAGGATTTTTATCAACATTACTGAAGGGAAATATGAGAATGAAAGCAATACCAAACTCGATTCTTCCATGACGACCATAATTTTGAAATAAAGTGATAGCAGAGTCTTGCAGATTTACTTTTTATACAACAATGATGTTACAGAAAGATCGAAATTTTTTCAGAATCTTCATCTTGGTATTTACATTCATAAAATGATACAATTCTCCAATTCAGAATGAAGGCCAACTAGCAATACTAGAAAGAAAAGAACAGTTGGAAACAGAAAATAATTTTTTTATTGATATACAGCAGAGACTACATAAAACATGCACTGAAATCAAGAGATCGAATTAAAATATCTAGGAACCACCATGTTGACTTAACAAATAGCCAATAAAATGAGTATTATTATTTCTCCATGAGAATTTTAATGACTTGAGGCATTTGGTATGAAAATATTACATAAGAGTATTATGAAAGTGTTCGGATTAAAACTTATGGATGACAAGGAAATTCAAAATTTGAGTGCCTATCAGAATTAATTCGAATTAATGATATGTATTCTTAAGGCGCGTTCATAATATTACTCCATCTTACTTGTTACTCCTAGTATATTCTGCCAAAGCCTTCTTAAGTTTGAGTTCGAATCACAAAATTAGGCGATAATGCGTGAAGGTATGCCTCAAATTTCCGGAAACACCTGGTGTTTTGTGTGCTATTGCTCATTTTGGTGAATCGAGGTGTTTTAGTAAATAAGCAAACAGATCGAAATGAGAGTTATAGACTTGAAACTGATTTGAAATATTGATTTATTGTGAAGTGCAACAAGAGTTTTGTCGGATTTCCGTTTTCCTTTTCTTGTTTCGAAGTTCCGGTGTAATTATTTGTACCCTAAAGATTGAAATATAGTTTGTATCCCTCCTATACAGAATTGAAGCTTCTATAGACATGAGAAGAAATGAGAAAAGATTTCATTTCAAATGCTTACTGAGCTGTTTGAACAGGCGATGTAATCGTCGTTCTGTAGGATCAAATATGTTATCCCTACTTATGCGTTTCGTCCCTGGCGCACACATTTAGTCATCAGTATGGCTTGTGTGCGCCATGCCATAGACGCAGGGGATGTTAGAAGTTTGAGGGTGCCGCCGGGAGTTGAACCCGGCACCTAGTCGGTGTGAAATTTGAGCGCTAACCTCTAGCCCACCGAAGCGCTGTGAATTAAGCTATGCGTGGCTATATAGAGTGCCGCCAAGAGATCCCTACATACTCCCCTGCCGCGGACAGAGTGCCGCTACAGTTCGTTCCACGCTTTAGCTTACACTTCAAGAAATAAATGGAACGCCTCAGTGAGGTAACGCAGAATGAGTCGACGACAGAAATATGTACAATAATAATTTGATTAAATAATGAATTATTGAAAAAAATGAAAAGAGTTGAGATATCTTTAGAATAGAAGAAGATATGGGATAATTTCCAGACATACCAATTAAATAGAATATGAATATGAATGAAATAGAAAAATTCTGAATCCTGATCTAATTGTTTTGAAGAAAGCGCCAGACATTATTTTTAAATCGTTGTTTTCGAAAACTCTTTTTTTGATGGTTTCAATCGATAAAGACTTCTTCTGAAATTATTCATCATGAATGTTTTGTTTTCTCGAAATGATTTGATTAGTAAGTGAGATCATTTGATCCATATATATTCTGACCAAAAATCTGAGGAGTTACGATTCAAAGGATAATCATGACTATCAGTCTGAGCTCATTATCTTATTAGACACTCTTAGTAGACAGAAATAAGAAATTTTTTGACAATGACTGACAAATCAATGAGAAATTTAAACAAGTCATTTCGAAGAAAACCGGAAGGACAATACTTGACACAGTATGTTGTGATGTTCTTCGTTCTTCCAATATAAAATTTAATTTATGTGATTAATTAACGATTGGTTTGACTTGGAAAAACAACTTATTTTGCATTAGAACGAGGCGTTGCCAAACTGTATTCCGATCTACTTCTTTGGAAGGCTGTGTTATAAGAGAGCAAAGTCATACTCTGTTAAGTCAGAAATGAAATTATCGAAAATTATAACAGCTTTGGTCATAGTAACACTTATACCAAAAATCTAGGTAGTATCCTTCTTTTGAATGCATGATCAGCCGTTCTGAGTGATTTTCCCTCATTTTTTCTATTATCATGAACAATGTGACATCAATATCGATCTTCAAGCAGCTAACACTATATTGAAGCATGAATGACATAATTAAAGTAATTGTGAACGTTTTGTGTAGAATATATGTCAGAGAAAAGTAATAGATCGTATGACTGCACTTCTCAGTCAACAATAGGAGATTATAAACGCACCCTAGGTAATCTTGCACACTATTTTTTGTATTTTAATTCATATTCCACAGAAAATTGATAAACATAAAGAAGGCAAGCATAGTTCCGACATCAATGAATCTGTCTGAGTTACCGAATTCCTAAATAGAATCCAGATATGAGAATAAAATTTTTGACTGTGCAAAATCAATAAAATCAAGACATAAATCATAAAACCTCTGACATTATAAAATAAATGATACCTACATAAAAATTTGAGCAAATGGATGCTAACTTGATAGGATTACGAATTTTTAAACCACCCTAAACAAAAATGTGCTATCCGGTACTATTGAAATTTTTGTTGTCAAAGCCTTTAATCAAGCGTTTAACATTTATGTTACTACTTTCGTTTTTTGGATAACTAATAACTTTTATTTGTGGGAAGCTATCTGTACTGTTAGTACCGTTATTTCTCAAGCTCTTTCTACCATCTTTGATAACGGAACTTTTTGTAATGCCTTCAGGGTTTGTGGTGGAAACGACACCAGTTTGATGAACAACAACTGGATACGTTTTTATTCGATTTTGGAAATTGGAGTCTCCTTGATCAATGGTATCATTAGTTTTTCTTAAATTAATATTACTACCTCCACCACCTGTGTTTTTTAAGCAGTCAAAACACCCACATGCAACGGAAACATGCTGGAAACTGTTCTCGATACAACTGAAAGCTACATACATTGAGGGAAGGCTCTTCATATGACTTCCATAGATGCTATTTCTCTTAAGATAATAGTAGATGAATGCGCAAAGAGCTATAGCTGGTATTATGCCCAAAAAGAAGATAAACATTAGTTGGACGAAGACTTGATTCCCTGTAAAAAATAAGTCAAATCAACATGTAAAATAACAGTTTTGGTTTCACAGAATAGGCTAGCTATGTTTTAATTAAATTCATCATACAGAATAATCAAACATACTAAATTTCTTTCAAATTTCTTCTCTCAAACTAAAAATAATCATCAGAAACCTAATATCTTGTTTGGACTGATACTAAACAAAAACAAAAATTTTCAAAAACCACTATTTGATCGTTGAGTTGTGTTGAGAATTATATGGGAATGAAAAAGTTTGTAATAGCACTGCGATTTGTTTAGCAGCAATTACAATTCAAAGAATTAATAGAAAGCAGTGTATTAATAAAATGAAATTGGCAAAGAACTGAAGAGAAATTGTATGCATGCTGATAAAACTAATAGTTTCCTATCGTAAATGTTGCTTCTCTTAATTAACCTAAATGAACTGTAAAATTTTGACTTTAAAATTATTATTCAACTAAAATCAAAATTTGGTTATTTTGTTTCGACGGTTGTTCTTGAATTAAATGAAATGAATACTTAATATTATATGTTTAGGAAAATTTTTTTATGATGGAACTCGTGTAAAATCATTATTTGGGCAATAATCATAATCGTTTATTGTTCTTCCTCACGGTTCGACAGACATCTTCCATCATTTTCAAGAAAAAAAAATTAGCTTTTAAAAAAGCTGACAAAGTTAAACAATTTTTCAATTTTAATTTTAAGTGCCAAATTTACAGAACTTTGAAAACTAGATAAATAGTGTTTTCTGTTTCTTGCCCTGGTGCGTACTAGTGCTGCACCATTCGAGTGTGTCGTTTTCCGCTTATCTCTTCCGTGCGAACTTATTCAGAGTAGGTATTTTCTGGCTGCGCCTGGATCGCCTTCCGCGTGCACCTTTTTCAGCATTCGCTATTGGACTGGTGTGAAAACAGCAAACCGAGATAGCAAACTTTGACCTTGAAATCCCCAAGCGCGCTCGAAAGATTGCGCGGAGAACGATGCAAAAAATTTTATTTTTGCCGAAACATTTGTTCGATTTCAATTCTTTTGTCTGTATTGAGGACAAAAACGACACTCTCAGAGTATATAGGGCATTATCCTACACTTACGGGGTGTCGAAGGGGGCACAAAAAGTGACAAAATTTGCGACTTCTTGAAAACTGTGCATAGGATCGCGATCACATTTTGTAGTATTATTTAGGACCTTAGACTAAAGAAAGGGAGAGACGCGGCATCTCATTCATAAATTCAGTAATCGTTGATGCCAAAAGTCGTAACGATGTCCCTTGAGACACAGATAGAACTATGGTTTCCTTGTCGCACGACATACATCCGACAACGTTGCAAAAATTAGGTCCGCGTAAATTTTGAATTAGTCACCTCCAGTGGCGTAGAGTGGCTGTCTATTGAGATTGGATATTTGTCTATTATAATACATATCAACGAGTTAGTAGGTATAATCATTTGGAATAATAGTTCGCTGTTTTACTAGAAACAAGCGTGCAAAAAAATTACAGACATTTCGGCAAATTCATATTCACTCTGTTCATTTGAACAAGAGCGCCAAAAAGTTTACTAAGAAAATTAGTCAATATCAGCTAAATAGCAAAATGTTATTATAGAAGTCTATAAACTAAGGTTTATCCCATCATATGCTGAAAAAGTACATAATTTAATGAAACAACCAATCCAGTACATAAAATATATTAGAAAAATAATTAACATAGTCTTGATACATCTATATCACACATGAATTCCCATAAAAACATTCATGAATCTATTCATTTCTAAACAAAATCAGTTTAGTATTAATGAATCTCGTCCTTTTTTTTCTGGATTCATCTAGAAGTTTTTACATTCGTGATGGATTCTAATTCTAAATAATTTTTTAAAATATACTTGATCAACTGATCAGAATGTCCGTCAATAACATTTTCATCAAAAAGATGATTTTGAAAATGATCCAAAACATGAGTTGTAATATTATGCATGGTTTTATTCACCAATACTGGTAATAAATGCTCCACTTTTCTATTGAATATACTAGAAGTTTTATTAAAAACTTAAAGAATTTTCTGCCTCTTTACAGACATCAATTACTAATTGACTAGCCTGAACTAATTTGCCATAGGTCTTTCTTTTTTGCAGAAGAGAGATATCCATATCATTTCTTAATAGGTCAAGACATTTTCGGCAAGAAATGAATCCTTCAAGAATCCGAACCACATATCAAAATATATCCCACAATATCTTCAGAGTACGTTGTAAGATTCCATGCTGCTGAAGTTACATATTCATATCTCTCCATATCTTTGACGATACATTCCATCAACTCAATATAACTCTCAGTATTTTCCATATTGGCTGAATGTTCCGTTGACGTTATACTACTTGTAGATCCACATGTAAGAATGCTGATGCTTTCCAAGTTAATGGCATTTCCTGTGTTCAAGCTGATATTTGTGAGTGAACTATCAACCTCTTGTATGCTGCCTCGAATTGTCTAGCAGAAGGGTTATTGTTATGACCACCTTTCCTTCTTACACACCCAAAAAGAGCTCTAAATGGTCCTGTGACAGTTTATATGTTAGGAGATATTTCAGACATTTATCTTCAATAATATATTTGTTGATCATTTGTTGCAAACTCTTCATACCAATCAGAAACCTAGAAATCCTGTTTTTCTTCCACTTTTTGTAATAGGTATCCCGTTTAATGTTAATGAGAGTATGTAATCTGTCATCATCATCATGTAGTTCATGAACGTTATCTAGTGTGCTAATACCGATTGCTTTTTGAAAACATATTTTGCACAAGTGTTTCTTGAATTGAAGAGGTCAAATAAATTGTTGAATTTCAGAACGAACTCAGATGTAGCTTCTGATCCCTGAAACTCTAGACATCTGAGATCATCTCTCAAGAAATCTAAAGCATCACTAACACTCTTGCTCAGGGTCTGAGTTGCCAATTGCACCTTCATTTTATCTCTCATCCACTCTAAATGTCTCTGCCTTAATTTTGTTGCAGCATGAAGACCTTCAATCTTTTGTTTTTCAACCAAAGTTGATACAAAACTCCATTTGATCTCCTTGTCTTTGTTTTTCAATCCATTTTGGGAGGCAAAACAATTACGGACTAACTTTATCATGTGGCAGGCATCAGGAATAATATATATATCATTCTGTGTAACTGGGTGCTGAAATTTTGTAATCAAATTTGATGGATCACTAAAATCTGCTCCCAATTTTTCAGCCATTGAAAAATTAGAAGGGCACCATCAAAAGTCAATGAAGTGACTTGTATTCCACTCTCATGTAGAAAATTAAGGCATTTTTTCACTAACTCTGCTTTTTCTGTAGCGCCTAATCCATTTACTAAGAAATATCCCACAGGCACTTTCCAGGATCCATTCAGGCATACTAGCATGAACACTAATGCTTCCGAGCTTCAGGTAGAGTATCAGAATCCAAGTTGGTCCCTAGATCAACATATCCTGTGAATTTGGAACCAGTCCATTCAACTTGACGTCTGATGGACATTTCATCCATAACAAGATTACACAACAAAGGATAAGATACTTCTTTTGTCGCAGAGTTAAGGCAGTTAGTGATTCATTTGTAAAACCTGGACTTCCATCCACAGATCGGTACCACTTCGAGAGAGTATCTAAATGAGGCAGACTATTGTTGAAAGTCTTTCGAACATAATTGTATCCTTTTGGAGAATAAAAGGCCAGAGTTAATGCAAAGGCTCTTAACGAAGGAGTGTATGTTTGCTTATTCGAACATTCTATCGAATATATCACTTGCTGGCCCAGCATTGATGGATGCCTGAAAAATCATGGTTCTTTGAGTTGATCGCATTGCTATATAATACTATATTCTGAAACAAATTGCAGAGTGGCTTTCTACTCCATCATGAAAGCACGACTGTTGAAATAGGAGCCAATTCTGCAATTTGTACTAGACGATAATTTCTCTAGTTCAGTTAAATTTGGTGAAATGCTGTTGAAATTCAATTAAATATTCAAATTGTTGCACTGTTTTTAGTAGGTACTGTAATGAACTCATTCGATACTGAAATAAAGAAGAGTATATACTCGATATGGTTGTTGCTGAAGCTTCTGATATCAAGGATCGTTCTCTCAAATGATCCATCCATCAATGTTTTCATTGAGTTGATTGACTTCATCCTCCGATTAGACTGCTGTAATAAACGAATCTTTTTGTTTTTTTGCTGTAGTGCTGTTCTTACAATATTTATATTTCTCTTCCGTGTGTCAGGTGATGAAAAATCACTTGTATGTAAGTCACCTACATAAGCCCTCTTTCTGCAAAGAAATAGTAAAAATACTGTAGTTTTCATAAATGAAAAAAAATTGCATTATATTCACAAATGATCAGGGAGAAAAATAAAATTTGTACCTTCCTCTTTTGATTTTGGATGATGATGGTTCCTCAGAAAAGATTACTGATTCAACATTTTCCACGGACTGCTCATGTGTAAAAGATTACTGCTTCAACATTTTCCACGACTGCTCAACTTTTGTACAATATGACTGTAACACAAATAATATTTTCAATAAGCAATATTTCAATAATGCAAACACTTTTGCACCTTTTATTTAAGAACGAATCTTCCTCCAATAGTGCTTACTGCATCAAGAGATGAAAATTCCATCACTGAAATAAAATATTCATTTATTTCAATACACTTTCGGCCTTAAAGACAAATTTTCTTTGTCTTTAACGTCAAACTCAATGTTCTTAAACTTTTGAAACCAATCCTGAAACTTCAATTCTCACTTAAAGCAGCTTCATCATATGCTTCTAGAATATAATCGATGCGCCTTCAATTTACCACAAACTATACATCTAAGAACCAGCTGCAGATTTTTCACATTAAAGAATTTATGTGAATATCATAAGTTCCTTTCAGCAAATGATGCTTTTATTCTTATAATAACCAGTTTTAGGGGTTAATTTACAAATTTTCAATCGAATAAAAAGCTTGACATTTTTTTTGGGAATTCCCAAATTAGGTTAAGAAAAAAATTAGGTCAGAATATTCACAAATATACCTTGAAGACATAAGATTGAAAAAGAGGAACAGCATTTTTGAGATGTTTTCGTGATGCTGATACGTAATCACTATCAACCAAGTAAAATTGAGAACTTATTCTTTCTTTCAACATCAGAAGGAATCTAAAACATGGTATAAAACTTATATGAAGTAATGCTTACCTATGAAAACTGAGGGTGATGGGAGTTCAATTTACCACAAACTATACATCTAAGAACCATTTTGTGAATGCAGTTTCCTCAAAATATTCAGAAAAATCTCAAAAAACACTCTTTTGAATGCAAAAATTGATATACGTTCACGTAACGTTGTTAAAATTTAAACTCCTTGGCTTTACTGTGATTGGCTTCGGAGAATTAGGAATAATTTATCAATGAATATCTGAAAGACTCAGATTAAGATATTAATGAAACTTACGCTTGCAATTAATGTAAGAAACTTTCATGGAATCTTGTATACACTACCTGAAATGGGGGTTATAAAATATTTTGCATCGTTCTCCGCGCAATCTTTCGAGCGCGCTCGGGGATTTCAAGGTCAAAGTTTGCTATCTCGGTTTGCTGTTTTCACACCAGTCGCTATTGGAGTCGGTGCATCAAATCCAGTGCCAATATGGCGGACTATATTGACAAATTCAAATGTTCACGTTTAGCTGTTTGTGGGGAAATTTTTGAATTTTCATTATCTATTGAAGATTTACATTTTTTGAATAGTGAGAAAGCTGGAGCAATATGTAGAATAAGGAGAAAAAATATTCCGAAGAACAAATAATTTTTTTATGCTACCTATGTGGTTTATATAAAACTTTTCGAAACTGTTTGGTATTATATGTATAATCATCATTGAAAATTAATATAACATTTTTTTTCTTGCACAGTTTATTATTTCCTTACAGAGAAATTGTAATGGAAAATTATTATTTGCTTTATATAAAGATCGACAAATAAAAAAAAACAATATAACGTTCCACTGGTTGCATTCAGCTCCAAAATCAAAAGGTAGAAGAAAATAAAAAAAAAAATTTAAAAATAAAAAAATAAAAAGCATACTACTGATATGGAACTCAGTTTCAAGCGCAAGTTGTGAATGTGGGTATGCAGACGAAACAATACCTCATCTCATCAATATATAAAATCAAGATGGTTTTAGGGCTATCCACGATGTTTCGGATTCTTTCTTGGAATGGATTATAATTTTCAAACAAATTTGATACATATTTTATTTATTCACTTCTTTTTTCTGCTTTTGTCTTTTTATTTTCAGATTAAATATGTGCAACTCGAAGAAGCGTCTGTGTTTATTACTAGAAGACAACTCTTGAAGAAAGAAGTCCCTCGAATATATTTAAGCTTATTTTGTACACACGACAATACTTATGTGGGGAGCCAAGGTTTTTTTACTTGAGATTTTTTTCTAGGCTTTCATGTCATACAACGAATCGTATGACACCCCATCACCAACCCCTAACATTTGTTTTGTAAGCCAAAAGTTCAAAAGAATAAATATATTCATAAACTTCAATAGTGTTTATATTCATAAATAGATTCGAAATCATTAAATCTTATGTACACTGAGTGTCGATTTCGTTTTCTGCTAAATTTTACCCGATTTTAATTCCTTCGATAACCTGTGAAAGTGCATAAGGGCCTTTCTTGCACTCGGTGCAGTTCGAAACAGGTGAAGCAGAAAACGCTAAAAATTGGTACTCATCTGTGGTTTGAAGACTTCTTTAACTTACTTCCAATAAACTTCCGACAACTCGATTGTGTACTTATGGGATTGAGAGTGATATTGTTTTTGCTACTTATAGGCTGCTCTTCTTTGGACATGATACATGTATCGTTCCATTTTATTAGATGATTTTCATCCACGGTATGTCAGACCAACTTGGATCTATCAGAGCCCATTACTTGAGAGAGCATCTGCTGTTCTTTTATTCTGGATTCGCATAGTATTTCCTATATGCAAGTTTTGCTTCTGTATATTATATATTTGTCAAGAGCTTTTTGTTCGAAATTCCCCATATACAGATCAGATATAAATAGGAGACAATGGCAATTCCAAATTATTGATGATAAAAAAAATCATCATCGAGCTTTTTTCTTACGATTGCAAGTGCTTTATCCATTGGGACATTGGTGAACAAACTTGTAAGATGGAAGCTGACCATGATGTCTTCTTCAAAGATTTCTTGGTTTCGGATTATTTCTTCGGAATCTGTTGTATTTTTAATTATGACTGTTGAATTTCTGAAAGAGTTATAATTTCCAGAAGAAATTCAGCCAATTGATATAAAATATAATCTTTTATCAGAGAAACTGAACGCCCCTTGAAAATAAGAATTCAAGTTGGTCCAACATGGGGTGGATGAAAATCATCTAATAAAATGGAACGTTACATCTATAATATCCAAAGAAGAGGAAGCCTACAAGAAAAAAATCAAAGAGGCTGCATTCAAGAATATCAATGCCATAATTAAACCATCAATCGAGTTGCCGGAAGTTTGGAGGCCAATTGTTCAAAGTAACTTGACACTTAGTAGTAAAAATTGAAAAATTTTTTCAACATTTTCAAGTATCCGCTAAAATGGCTAAATAGTGATATTAGTGAAATGAGAACGTGAACATAGAAATTGAAATCTTCCAAGGTCTTTGAGTAAACACATCACCAACTTGTAAAACCATCAGAACTTACTGTAAAATAAGCGGTTACGAAACACATCCTAACATTTTCTGTATGCTTTAAAAAAAGATATTACTTATGAAAAAAAGGTTCTTCCTTATAATACGGTTGAAGACACAAGAAAATGTTTCAACAATGAGAAAAAATTAGAGCCTTGTTCATATGTAGTATTAGCGACAAATATCAATGAACCTAAAAGTAGAATTATCGATTTAAAAGAATAGTGGTAAGTGCACTTCTGCTGAATTTTTAAAATTCAATAATAGGTTATTATTATATTTTAATAATAATTTATAGATGTACCTGCATATTTGACCATGAGATGTGTTACCTTTTTGGTCCTAGGTCATAATTTTTAGAAGTTGTTGAAATAGAAAGGTTAAGGTCACTTAAAACTAATAATGTGCTCTTAATTCTTACTTGATCCAGAATTATAATAAATATAAAATATAAGGAACTAAAACTTACGATTTGGATCACTGGCTGGCCCACTATCTTCAGAGCCTCCTGGACCTGGATATTCACAATCTGGAGGTGCAAAGCCTTCCTTGCAGTGACAATGTCCCATATTATTACACCAACCATTATTGTTGCAATCATTAGGACATGTGAGCGCATTAGACTTTCCTCCTAAGATTTTCCTCCTCAGACTTTCCACGCTCAAACACTTCTGGTTAACACACATCTGAAGATATTAAATAACTCATTTACGTTACTGCTAGACTGTTATATTTGAATCCATATAACAGATGTCATAGGATTTCCTTCATCTATGCTATTCATAAAGGATAACTACAATGTCTTTGATTTCAGTATCTGACATGAATTATATGGAAATTTCAAGAGTTTATTTTGACAAATACACTATGAAAAGTACCCATTTGAATTCAAGTAGTGTCAACATCCACTTGGAAGCTAAAAAGTTCAAAGGGAAGTACAACTCACCTTGCCATCTCCACAAGAAGCTCCATCTGGTGCCAGTCCTGGGTCGATCTGATTTATTCCTAAATCTACAATAGCATTTCGACAGGGTATAATTGTGCCTTTAGAATTGATGAAACTTTGAGATAAAATAGCAACCGTTTCCATACCAAACTCAAGACGTTCATTAAGATGTCTGCAGTGTAACATACCACACAAAACACTCCTACAAAATGTTCATCATACCCTCTGTTCAAAGCATAGCTGCAGCTCTACTTACTCATTTTGGCACTTAGTGAATGATTTATTAAACTTATTATATCCGCAATTTCCGTGTCTGGTTCCTTTAGTATTCATTTTATAACATTGCTCATCACTAGACTTTCCAGTTTCACCCCAAAGTAATCTACATTGATCTGTTCTTGTTCGGCAGAATCCATGATAACAATAAGCCTAAAACAAAGATTTCAAATATCTCAAAACTATCTGAGAAACTCTAGTATACCAAAAACCATATATTATTATAAAAATTCATTTTGAATAAAAAAAATTATGCAATATATTTGTATTATTATAAAGTTGAAACAAAAAATATATTCACCTTTCCGTTATCACAAACTTCAGTATCCATTTTGAAAACATCAGGAGGACAAAACTCAGACTGTCCAGTGCAAAATTCTGGCAAATCACATTCGTAGTCTGCTGATCTACATAGAACTCCTGCATTTTTTGGCATACATGTCTGTTAAAAAAGAAATTTGTAAGTTACAAAAACTAAATTATTTTACAAAAATGTATTCTCCAATGTCTCGAAAACACTAATAATAATATTCATTCCTCAGACAATACAGACTTGAAGGGCAGTAACGTGAGATCTGGAGATTTTGCGCGCCTATTGTTCGTTCAAGGTCGGAAAATTGTAAAAATAAGGAAAAGTGTATCCATTATGTAGTAGAGATCAGAAAAAAGAACAGTGTAAAATTGTGCAACATTAGTGGACAAATTATAAATATGCATTTCAGAGATTAGGTCTAAAACAGGTCAAATTTTATCAAGATGAAGATTATTTATGAATGGCAGTTAAAGGAATTTTCCGAGGGGATGGTAATTTGTGTGACTAAAAAGGGACTAACTACGAATTTTTTGCAGTTTGGGCAGACACATATTACGGAAGCCATTGACAAGAGGTGGGTATAGTGTAAAGGGTTTTAGTTGTGTGTCTTCTGGACTAGTAGACATATTAGAGTTGTTAATATGTATATTATATATATTAGTCATTTTATAAAATATAAAAATATTGAGGAAGTAATGTGGGTCTGAAGTTTTGGTATATTATTATTGCTACATTTATTGCGAAGGATAAATATATTACAGGGTTTTATAGATTTTTTGGACATTTATAACACATACAGTATAAGGGAAAGTAATTTATTGCTCATAGTGGACTTCAATGTCAATTTGCTCAAACCTGATTATTATTCTCGGAAATTGATGAGCTCAGTAGTCTGCAGGATGCAAACAAATATGGAAGGAACCAACTAGACATACAATCAAATACTCTGATAGATTTGATAATAACCAATAAACCACTAAAAGAAGTAAACTATAATTTTTCAGTGATAGCTGACTATGAAATTAACGGAATTTATTTTGAAGCTAATGGAATGGACCAGGGAAAGGAAGTGTTCAGAAGGAGAATAACAAAGGAAAGGTCAGAGAAGATTCATTTTGAGTTTATTGACAGTGAATGGGATTATGATTCTACGAATATTGATTGATGTGGTGTACAAAATACAAAATATTGAAACTAACATAATAGATATGGTTAACATGTTTGCAATGGGAGAGAAACAGACATTATAACATATTTTAGTACACATGTGATAGATTTGGATAAATACAGACTGAAAAGAAACTAAGTCGCACAGGAAGCAATTGAAGTGCTACAATGGGAATATGGAAGGTAATTGCATCAACATAGAAAAATGTGGCCATTGTTGAAGAAAGTGGTGTGTGGGAATAAAGAGGAAGAAAATTTTTCCAATATTGATCTTGCGAATGGAATGCTATTGTTTGAGGAAATCAATAATTTCTACATCAAAAGTATAAACGAAATAATTTAGAAGCATTGATGAACAAGATGGAAATTTCCAAGAAATTAGTTTCATGAGAAGCGAAAGCTAGGTGAGTTCCTTTCCGGAGGTATGTCTGAGTAAACTATATGAATTATTTTTTTTTTATTTAAAAATAAAGTTACAGGAAATTATTTATTTACGCTACCGTTTTTCATGAGGATATTGGATGTGGTCGGTAATCCCCTATTGAATCTCATAAATACTAGTTTAAGTACAGGAAGCCTCCTTGACGCTCTTAAGTGCAGCAAGGTGGTGAAGTTTTACGGACATCTGATCTGTAAACTTGTTCCGATTGTAGACAAGATATTGAAGATTATAGTTTGGAAAACATTGAACGAGTATTCAGGGAAAAACTCGATTGTGCATCGGTAGCAATCAGGATTTCGACGCCATCATTCATGTGAGACGCCTGTCTGATGGAGTTGGTCTGGCATAGGTGGAAAAGTAAGATGGATGATGATGAGATTGTAGTGAATGTATTTATACAGGGTGTCCGGAGATTAACTGTACATAATCATACCAGAGATAGAGTTGGACTAGCTGATTACGAATTAATTTACTAGATTCAAAGATTCAATCTCGAAAATGCCCAGAAATAAAAATTCCTTCAAGATAAAACAAGAATTCCTATAACATATTCTGTGATAAATTTCAAACATTTTGACGACTGAAATTTAAGATTGTTCGTTGCTTGTGTTTTGATTATTATAATATAGTGAAATTATCAAAATGGTCAATTTCACAAATAGAGAATATGCTGATATGATGTTCGTGTATGGTAAATGTGAGGGAAATAGTCTAGCTGCTCTGAGAGAGTATCGTCTGAGATTTCCTACTCGCAGAATTTCCAATCACCAAACATTTTCTGCAGTATTTAGTTGTATAGCGCAATATGGTAGAGTGCCAGATAGGAAGAAGGATCGCCAAAGGAATCTAGAAAGAGGTGATGAAGTACTCCAATTAATTCAAGCACAACCTTCAACTAGTATAAGGAGAGTAAGTGCACAATTACATTTGCCGAAGCATAAGGTGCACAGAATAATCAAAGAGGAAAATATGTACCATTATCTGGCGATAATGTCTTAAGACTGAATTTTGCACATTGGATTGCAAATCACAGAGTCAGTTTGTACAGAACAATATTCAGTGATGAGGCTCAATTCACCAGAGATGGTGTGTTCAATACTCATAACTCGCACATTTGGACCGAAAATAATCCACACAGTATAAGACTGAGAAAATCACAACAAAAATTTTCAGTAAATGTTTGGTACGCTGTGATAAACAAACATTTGATCGGGCCTCATTTTTTTTACGGTCGCCTCACAAGTGCGATTTATCCAGATTTCTTGCAAAATATTTTACCTGGCATGCTACAAGGAATAAATATTAAAGGAATTTATTTCCAGCATGATGGAGCTGGCCCTCATTTTGGCTTGGAAGTTAGAAGTTACCTCGACAATACCTATCCAAATAGGTGGATAGGTCGAGGAGGACCTATTCCATGGCCTCCTCAATCTCCAGATTTCAACCAGCTAGACTATTTTCTATGGGGAAAATTGAAGGATATGGTATATTCTGAAGAAATCCAGTCAAGAGAACAGCTGCATGTTGCATGTTTGAAAATTTTCTACTAATACCTTCGCATTTTATATTCAAACATGTGATTTTCAGTTCTCTTCATGGTGAAATATTCAATTTATCGAACTTTATCCAAATTCAAAAATTCATAATTAAATAATTGTTGATGTGACAGCTTTGAGCGATACCACAAATTGAAGCATAATTTAGCTTCTTTCTAAAAAGCGAATCAATTATTTGTAATTCGAAATACAAAGTGTTTTTTTTTTACCCTGAACACTTTGAATGAATATTAATGAGTCCGGCTCTGGAATAATGGAATAATTGATATCTTTCAGACTCGACCTTAGCATGTGCCAATAGCCTCCCAAGTTTCAATAATATCCGTCAATAAATTTTATGATGGTCTTAGTATTTCCATGAAGCTGGAATATCACCCTATAGCTTTCTAGGGAAATCCAGAAATTAATTTTTTTTTATAGTCAATTCGTAATCAGCTAGTCCAACTCTATCTCTGGTATGAGTATGTACAGTTATTCCCCGGACACCCTGTAGATTAATGCCGAGCCTTTCAAACCATTGATAGAGACAAGTTATTGGAAAAATGTGAAATGTATGGAATGAGGGTAAGGTATAAAATTATTTCTAGACGACGTTTTGGCAAAAAAATCACGCTTTCTTGAAGACTCCACTTTTGGAGTAATTCACAACAATGAAATAACAACCATATCTTTCGAGGTCATTAGCACAACAACAAAAAATCTCCACGGGAAATGTTAAAGATGTCAACAATTATCGAATGTGCTTCAAAAGTACTCAACTTCATCGTATTGATATTTTCAAATCTATGTATAGTTTTTATTGGAAAGTGAAAATAATACCGGAAAAACCCTGGTGTATGTACAAGTAGCTTTATAGTGAATTAAGTCATTGTAAATTTTCTTTGAAAGACCTTGAGAACGAAATTTTAAAAAATCAAAACATTGAAACTTACCGATAAATCACAACATTCTCCAGTTGCACAACTGGCATTTGAATAGAGCATACAAGATGAAGCATTGCAGCAGGTATTTTCACAATGCTCTGGTAATCCACAATCACACTGTTCGCCAGGCTCGACAAAACCATTGCCGCAAACAGGACTGTCAAACAAAGCTGTTGGCTTATTTTTCAAACAATAATCCATACCATGAGTGAAAGCTAATAGAAGATAATTCAAACTACAAGAAGACCAATGAGTAGGGGCCTCAGCTGAACTACTCGGAGCCATTATGCATCGAGAGTCTGGGCATTGGCAGTCGTTGGTATCATGTTCCATACCTAGAAATATTTATTTAGTGAAGGCATATTTAAAAATGAAATTTCAAAAATATTTATTTATTAAAATTTTGCATTCTTACCAAAATTATGCCCCATCTCATGTGCTATTGTAGTAGCTACAAGTCCAATAACAGGGGAATGATCGGTATTGACACCTCCTGAATATTCATAAGTACATATTGGGCCCTTGAGTGCTTTACCTACCACCCCATTATCAAAATTGAACTTACTGGAAATAAATATGTTAATATCATGAAGTGTTTCTATAAGTAATTATCTTCACCTTAATAATTGTGCATTGTCATTTGGATGATCTTTAATAAGTTTTTCACGTCTGTAATGTAAAAAGTTTGTGAGCGTTTCGTCCCCGTTTTTGGAAAAACTTATTTCATCCCGTTCTGTCCATATAACTACACCTACCAGAGCTACGAAAATATTGAGCGGAGAATACAGCTGAAAAAATATTAGAATAATATATATAGAATATTTCATTTTTAATGATTGCGAGATAGTCTATGGCTTCGAAGCGGTACTTACTCCATTTATAATATTGGCAATAGTTTTACAATGTTGTATAACCCTCTGTCTGCTTTCTCCTAATTCCTTATATTCCCTATTATCTATTACCAGTACTAATTCTACATATTTTGATTCTTTATTGGCATTATAAGGTCCACGAATGAGTTCGCTATGATCCAAATCTCTTTTGTACTGGAAAAAATAATATCAATCATGATGTACTTCAAGACACAAACAACGAAACTGTGAGTACCCTTTAGCTTATTGAAATTACGAATCACAATAAGTCATTCAGCAATAAATACCTCAGAGACTAGATCTGCTGATATCATACAAGTTTTCTTATTGAACAATGCTTTCTCTGCCTAAAAAGCGTTGCTATGACATTTGAGAAACACTGCTTATAGATAACTAAGGAGTTTTCCAATCTTGAGGTATTAATTATGAATTTATTCACTGAACTGCATTAAATATATTTTCTCTATTTCAGTGTCGTAATGAGTTCATTACAGTACTAAAAATAGTGCTGTAATGAATTCATTACAGCATTGTTTTTAGTTATATTTTTCATTTTGTGGTTGACAACACTGACATCCTATCCTTTTGAATGTCAACACGCGTCCATTGCATGTCAATTGTCAATATTAAACCATGTAGAATTTTGAATGCACTATTCAAATTCTATAATCTGTCAATTTTCACTGCGAAACCAACTGCGAAATTAAAATACAAAAGGAACTAGGAGGTCTAATCTGAATTTTTCATTGAAATCCAATAAAATTTCTCACAATTCTAGACTGAAATAGAGAAAATATCGTCTAATACTCGTTGCAGAAGGCAATTCCAACACTCATGCATTCAAAAACTCGCTCCTTCGTTGCTCGTTTTCGAATTTCGCATTCGTGTTGGAATAGGTGCCCACTCTGCAACTTGTATTAGAATATACTATTAAATCATAAAACGAAAGTGTTAACAGTTCATACCAAATAATTCGCATTTACTGAACATAGGAAAGTATTCAAGCGGTCATTAAGAACTTCAAACATTCCAATCAACTCATCAAATCATACTCTTATTTCGCAAAAAAAATCATCGAGAGATTTAACCTTCCTCACATAACTCTTGTCTAAGTAGCATAAAATTTGTTTCCTAACATTACCAGTTTAGAGAACTCTCGGCTAGTAAAAAATTGGATTTACTTTCTCAATTATCTATTCAAATCGTTATAAGTTAACATATTCAATATTCATAACTTTAGTTGTGCATTCATTTGTACGGATCTTCAATGTTATACACTGAAAATATAATTAATTATTTAATGTTCATTGTGAATTTCAGTTATAGTTATAATAATAAACCTTACATAAGACGTCCCTGAAGTTCTAAAGGACTTTATTTCTGAAATTGGCATATAGTCTAATTATTGAGATCAAAACGACGTTAGGAGGACAAGCTTTTACAAAGCTCATTCGATTCGAGATTGTATCCAGATCATTGTGATCCAATGCTTTATGTTGCGAGATTACTCGAAGCTTAGAAAGCCATTGTCATATTATATTGCGAATTTCCCGATATGGTGAGATGAAGTCCTGAATATACGTTGTCGCATCAGTAACCGACGAAATCCAAGGTCGCGGTTGAGGGTGACAATGGATTCCATTGACAATTGCGGATTACTTATGACACAGACAACCCTCTGAATAACTTCAGGTGGTTTCTGTCAAACTCCATAATTTACTTATTCGAAATGTTCAAAGTCCGTTCTTAGCTTTGCCAAAGTCAAGCAATGGCTCCAATTGAGAAAGAAATAATCGTCATGTCAAAATTAACCTCGCTAAATAACTTCAGATGGTTTGACAACGCCTCTCTTGGTTTTGTTGAATTCACAATTTTGTTGAGTCGACGTTTTCAAGGTCGCTCGTACACTTACTGAACCATGACTATGGATTTCGTCGATTGCTAATGATATTTCACATCATAAATATCATCTGAATTCTATTCAACATAGGTTGTCAAATATCTCTCTTCCGCCTTTTAGTCTTATGAATTTCGTGGCTATGTACAAAGCGCTACAGAGCTCGTAACTGGCAATACAATACATAATACATAACCTACAAAACGACGCCATGCATGATTAGTTTGGATATTGCGTTAAACAGTTATAGGCGTGTAAACACGGAGTTCACTAATGCTGAAGTTCGCGCTATTTTAATATTTTCCTTCGTTAAAGGCAAATGCGCTGGAGAAACGTTCCGTGAGATAAATAGTGTTTTGGGGGATGGTAATCTATCAGTTCGAACCGCGGAGGAATGGTTTCGACGATTCAGAGCCGGTGAAAACGACACCATGGATAAGCCAGCCGGCTGACGACAAATACCGGTCATGGAATACATCGAGTTAGAACGGCATGTGGCATCTCGTGACATCGCCAAGGAGATGGGAGTTAGTCACCAAACCATTTAAAACAATCTGCATAAGACTGGATACAAAAAAAGCTAATGTTTGGGTGACAAACGATTTGACGCAAAAAACCTTCTGGACCGAATCAAAGCCTGCGATATGGTAATGTAAACAGATTATCGAACAAAACGGCGCATATTTGAACTAAATCCGATCACTGTAACTCTTTTGTAACTCTTTTGGGGTGTAAGGGTAAGGTAAAAATATTAAAACCTGCCCAAATGTCAACCTCACCTGCACGAGTGATAACTAGTGTTATCCGGTACACCCTGCTAGATAACTGACGAGGCGCTGACGACCGAGCGATAGCCGGAATAAGCTATCACCCTCAAACTGTCATCTACCTCTTTCTTTATTGAGAGGGTGGAAGAACGGTTGAGGTAGGGCACCCTTTTGTCCTGGGATTGAGAAATCGGTCCCGAAGGCGGAGGAACAGATATACTGTCAACGGCATAGGGATACGGAAGGCAACGGAAACCACCGTATTAAAGGCTCAAATGCATCCCTAGAAAACTAGTATGGCAGGAGTAGACAATGTTATGGCCCTCAGTCCCCGGCAGCCCTTAAGTGGGAAGAGGGTGCTAAGAATCCCCGGGTGGACAAAAAATGTTGCAACTTGGAATGTTACTTCGATGTTTGAAGCGGAAAAGCTTCAAAATGTGATCCAAGAGATGGAAAGGTTAAACGTGGACATATTGGGAGTCAGTGAGTCGAGATGGCCGGGCACGGGTAAGATGGTGCGTGAAGACAGTGTGGTCTACTACTCCGGTAATGATGAGCCTCAACACAGAAATGGGGTGGCGTTCATAGTGAGGAAGAATATAGCTCACAGCGTTAAGAGTGTGGTCGCGCTTTCGGATCGAGTTATGATGCTGCAGCTTGCCGGGAGTCCTATGGATATCACTTTAATACAGGCGTATGCCCCTACTGCCGACAAGGAAGAGCAGTTAGTGGAAGAATTCTATCACCAAATCACCCAGCTACTTAAATGTACCAAGTCACAAGATATTTGTGTTGTTATGGGAGATTTCAACTCAAAAATAGGCAAGGGAAAACAGGAAACTGTGTAGGAAACTTTGGACTGGGCCAAAGAAACAGCAGAGGGATCGACTCATTCAGTTTTGTGAGGAAAACAAGCTCATAGTTGCGAACACTTTTTTTCAGCACCCACCAAGAAGACTTTATACTTGGCAATCCCAAAGGACAATGAACAGAATATAATCAGAAATCAGATAGATTTTATTCTTGTGAAAGAAAGATTTAAGAACTGTGTTAAAAACGTAAAATCATACCCTGGTGCAGATGTCAATTCCAATCATAACCCATTAATCGCAAAGATCAATCTAAGATTAAAGAGGATTCAAAGAACAAAGAAACAGAAGGAATGTGACCTGAGAATCCCTGAAGATGAAGAGGTGAAAAATGACCTAGCCAAGGAAATTAATGATAACCTTAAAAACTAGCCATTAGTACACATGAGCACAATATTAACGAGACTTGGTCACATATTAAAGACACAATAGTAGCAAGTCGGAAAAAGGTGAAAACAACCGATTTACCCAAGAAGAAGGGGTGGATGACGGAGGAAATACTGGCACTTATGGAGAAGAGGAGACTAACAAAGAATGAGAATAAAGCAGCCTACAAGGAGATAAACAGAGAAATTAGAAGAAAAATAAGGACTGCTAAGGAAGAATGGATGTCAAAAAAGTGTTCGGAAATAGAAGAACTGGACAGGAAATACGATAGTTTGAATATGCACAAGAAAATCAAGGAAATGTGTGGAAGTTACAAAAACAGGCCCATCAACAACCTCTGGGATGAAAGTGGAAGAATACTATGCTCCTTGGAAGACCGCCTTGCACATTGGAAATCCTATATTGAAGAACTCTTTCAAGACCAGAGACTGCAACCCCATATCAATGATGATAGGAATAGACAGACGGCGCCTCCAATAACAAAAACGGAGGTTATCTACGCGATCAAAAATAGTAAAAATGGGAAAGCTGTCGGACCCGATCAGATTACAACAGAGCTGATAAAACTCATTGATGAAGACAACGTGACCATTTTGGTAGAATTGTTCAATGTGATATATAAAACCGGTATTATACCTACTGAATGGCTAAAGTCGACGTTTGTCACCTTGCCAAAGGTAAATCGCCCAAAACACTGCGAAGACTACCGCACGATCAGTTTAATGAGCCACATGTTGAAAATCTTCCTGAAAATAATACATGGTAGAATATATCGGAAATGTGAAATGGCACTGACAAACACTCAATTTGGCTTCAGAAACGGCCTGGGGACACGAGAAGCGCTGTTTGGCGTCAGCGTGTTGGTGCAACGATGTCGAGATGTCAGCAAGGACGTATATATAGGGTTCATTGACTACAAAAAGCCTTCGACAGAGTACGTCACAATAAGTTGGTCGAAATAATGACTGATCTGAACCTGGACCTTGAAGATATCAATTTAATAACTAATTTATATTGGAACCAGAAAGCAAATGTGCTGGTGGAATCACAAAAGACAGAGGATATTGAGATCCAGCGAGGGGTAAGACAGGGGTGCATTCTATCGCCACTGTTATTTAATATATACTCCGAACAAATTTTCAAAGAGGCTTTGGAGGGTATCAATGTGGGTATTAACATAAACGGAACCCTGATTAACAACATCCGATATGCGGACGATAGCTTGATACTGGCGGAAACACTTGAGGAGCTTCAGACTCTGTTCGATGCCATCAATCACAGTGGCAATATGTACGGCCTAGAAATGAACATAAAGAAGACAAAATACATGGTGATAGAGCGGGGGCTAGCAAAGCAAACATCAATAAAGATTAATAACGAAGAAATACAGAGGGTTCAGTCGTATAAATACCTGGGTACAGTCATTACTGAGGATTGGAGACAAGAGACGGAAATCAGATGTCGCATCGAACAAGCCAGAGGCGTCTTTATAAAGATGAGATCATTTCTTTGCGACAGGAGCAGTAACATTGAGCTCAGAAAACGAATTCTCCGGTGCTATGTGTTTCCGGTGGTTTTGTATGGGATGGAAGCGTGGACGCTGACAGAAACACTGTCCAAGAAGATCAACGCCTTCGAGATGTGGACATATCGCCGCATGCTTCGGATATCTTGGACTGATAGGATACGGAATGAGGAAGTACTCCGCAGAATGAATACTCAGATGGAACTTTTATACACCATCAAAAAAAGGAAATTTGAGTATTTCGGACACATCATGCGCGGAGACAGATATGACTTGCTGCAGCTGATAATACAGGGTAAAATCAACAGCAAGAGGGGCCTGGACGTAGAAGAGACTCCTGGTTGAAGAATTTGAGAACCTGGTCTGGCAAAACATCTGCTGAATTATTTCGAGCAGCAGCATCAAGAGTCAAGATTGCCCTACTAGTCGCCAACCTCCGTTCAGGAGACGGCACGTGAAGAAGAAGAAGTAACTCTTTTTATAAAGCATTGAATGAAGAGCAAAAAAGCAGAAGGGAGATATTTGACAACCTATTATGTGACAACGTATGTTCAGGAATTCATCTCAGTCGAATTTCCTATTCCAATGATTTGAAGTCCATTCGTACAATCCCAAACGTACGCCAATGGATTACGCCGAAATTATCCAGTATGCGTAATATCGGATTTAATATCATCAGAATACAGTATGAAAAAAGCATTTTAAACTTTAAGTAATATCATAATATAAAGCATTGTAAAAAAATGTAAATGGCTAATTTTTCGTCCGCCATTTTTATACTTTCGGTTCATTGGCGTAGAAATCAGTGTACCTGAGGGATAGTTGGTATAAAATTAAAAAGAGAATGAAATGTATAGAGCATATCAATTTCTTAGATAAATCTTTAGCTTTAAAATCTATACTCAGAATATCAGTCCAAACTGTCCTCATATCAACTGATTTTGAGAAACTAAAAAGAATCATATTACTGATAGTAAACAACACGCCACTGAGCAGATAAACAATGCCATGCGGTATGATGAGTCGGTTAATTTCAATAAAAACTTGCGTATAAAATAATATTTCCTCGACCTTCTTTGTTTTATAGTTTTTACACGTTTTAACAATACAAGACATGTTCAAAGTATCGGAGTATCTATCAGCACAATGTAAAATTCGAGCAATTTCTAACTCATCTGACAAGTATGTCAACCTAGAACAGCTGACTACAAAAGTATAAAAATGGCCGAAATTTGACATAAGAATATAGCCACCAATTTTGGATGCGCAGTGGTCGAAGCGTATTCTCCCCACTCTATATCTCTGGGTTTTTGCTATCTGATAATTCAACAAGCCAATAGCCGAAGATCATCGCTTACCGTCCGCTACGCGGTAAAACTGTGAATGAGATCTGATCTGGTTCTTGATCCGATGTTTTCCGAAGAAATGTCGGAAAGCAACGCAAGAACCTTGAGTTGTAGCTGAGTGACTAAATAAAAATGAATAGAGTATAGATCGAACCAAAAATCTAACCTCAATTTGGTTTTAAAATAAATAAAAAGTAAAACTTACCCTAAGGATAGGTTTATGACTATGTTTCTCTTCGTTTCTTCCCTTGTATCCGCAAGTTTTATTGTTTTCCGCTAAATAAGAGTGGCTATACAAAAAATGTTTTCTATTTGAATTCTCTAAGTAATCCCCTCGACTATCCTTGGAACTGGAGACGTAATGAAGTTCATTTCCATCGTAAATCACCCCATCCAGCCCATTGCATGTCGAAATGGCCGCCCATGATCCAGGCCTGTTCCTCACCTTCCCATAATACTCGCAAAGGTCCACGTCCTGCAAAAGGTTAATTGGAAAATTTAGAAATGTGAAGAAATATCACGCCTGCTTTAGGGGTGAGGTCGTAATGAGTTTGGGATGGTAGGTGTATTCAGTTACATCGCTTCGAAGATGTGTTAGTCATGAAAGTCAGGTGTATCAAGAGAAATAGGTAATCTTGTTTCACAATGACTGAAAACTTCATTCGTCACAGACGAATCCCTTGTAGTTTTCAATCGAATGAAAGGGTTATGATTTGGAATTACTCGTACCCTATAAATTGAACTATTTTTTCATTCGTCAATGTGTAGTCGAGTAAGAAGGTTGTATTGAGCGAGTCTCTCTAGATAATTGAATGTGTTTGGGGAATCGAAAAACTATAAAGAACACCACGAATTGTACATTTTGTAATAAAGTTTACCATTCCAGTTGAACCAATAAAGTTGAGTGCTGCGACGAAGATTTTTCATCTTCGATCATCTTCATCATCGATTGCAATTCTAGAAGTACATGTATATCTCTGATGTCTGAAAGTATCGTTAAAAATATTTCTAATGAATCTACCCAACAGGAGTTGTTACTGCAACTCGTTATTGTTAGTTAAGTTCATTTATTTTCTGTTCCAAAATGCTTGTTCGTTTCGTGCGGCCCACGTATGTTCATTTTCTTTCTCTATGGACGTATATTTACGTGTGGACATATGTTGGAGCATGTGACAGTGCGATACGAAAGAAGTAGTAATTCGAATACACACGTCGACGCTCGTTCGATGCAGTGCAAGACTTTTTTCGTTTCTGTCGAATTTTCTCGTTAATTCTACAAGTTCGAACGCCAGTGAAAAGGTGACTATTTCTCGCTCGTGAGTGACACATTGATCCGTGCTGGGAAGCCAGGTACGCAATCGTCGATACTCCAACATCTCGTATTTTCTTTTCGAGTCATTTTTTCTCACCGGAATTTCATTGTTAATTTCTCTTTCTTTTTCATTTAATTTCAAAGGCCGTGTCGTGCCATTTTGGTCCTTCGGGCCGGATATTTTCGAACCGCGTTTTCAAAATTATTGCGATCAAGCATTTTGGAATTTTTCATTTAGTTTTTTCATTTGCATTTATTTCAATCTGTCATTATTCACGTGACCTCGAAAACTTGATAAGATATCGAACACATTCATAAATCCTTTAATATCTGCGCATGTTAAAAGAATTTAGCTTTCATTACCTTTCATTTGTTTTTCTCATCTATGCTCATAACCTTGATTCGAAACATAAACAAAGATTGACATTCTTGTTTTGTTTATTTACATTTCATTATTTTCATTTGTTTATTTTCAACTCGATTTTCAATTTAATAGATTCAATCTTAATTATTTGCTTTATTAATTAATTTCGTTCTTTTCAATCGGTTAGTCTATTTACTCTTTTTCGAAATTACTCAAAACAAAATTCATATTGTTTTCTGCAGTATACCTTGAATAATAATAATGGCGACAAAATTGAAACAACTCAAAGCTCGTCGTCAAATTGTTATTGATGATCTCGAGGAAATTCTCAATTTAGCACAATTCGCTGTCACTGATGAAAGTCTCCATGTTAGATTCAAATTAAGATGTGAAATACTTGACGATATTCTCGTGGACTTTCAAAATTTACATACGTCTATTGTCTCTATGATAGTATCTTCCGAAGAACCCGAATTGAACACTGAGAAGGTTATTCGAACAGCCTTTATGGATAATTATTACACCATCAGAACAACTTATGTTAATTTATTTCCTGTAGTAAACATTCCAGTAAAAACCAAGACAGTTGCTCTATTAGTTCGCCAAATGTTAAACTTCCAAAGATAGTATTGCCCATTTTCAATGGGAATTATAAAGAGTGGCCTACTTTTTCGATATGTTCCAAAGTTTGGTACATGAAAATTCTAACTTGAGTCAAATAGAAAAGTTTCAATACCTCCTTAGTTCACTTTCTTCTCATGCTTTAAATTTAGTTAAAGGATTTCCATTGACTGCTGAAAATTATGAAAGCGCTTTTCAGACATTGGCGGAAAGATATCAAAATAAAAGACTTCTCGCTAATACGTGTTGGAAGGAAATCTGTAATGTTCCAAAGCTACAGGGTGATTCAGCTAAAGACCTTAGGCGAATTCTAGAAGTTTTTGCGGAAAACTTATCGGTATTAAGGAATTTAGGTTTACTCGTTGACCAGTGGGACTTTGTTTTATTTCACATTCTCATTCAGAAATTAGATTCAGCAACGATCAAACGTTTTGAATTACAAGAATGTTCAACAGATATTCCGTCGTTTGTCAATTTGCGAAATTTCCTGACAAATCAGTGTATAGCCTTGGAGGCAGTAGCTCTTTCTCTTCCGTCGAAAACTCATTCAGTTTCGAATTCTCAAGTTTTGAAATCTAGTTCTCTCTCAACGAATAAAAGAAATTCGACTTTTCTCGTTCAAACGGAAACTGAATCATTCAAGAAACGTATAACCTGTAATTATTGCAAGTTAGCTCATAGTATTTACAAATGTCCATCATTTTTGGAACAAACTGTTCAAGATCGGTTCAAGATTGTGAAGAACAAAAATTGGTGTATCAATTGCCTCCATTCTGGACATAAGATTAACAATTGTTCTTCAAGGTCAAATTGTCGTACTTGCCACGCAAAGCATCATACCCTGTTGCACATGCGCAATAATGCGGATAATGATGCTTCAACAGAGTCATTTCATTTGAATGCTGCAAATTCATCGGATTCAGGCTCAGTTCAAGTTTTAACCAATGTTTCTTCAAATTCTACCGTTCTCTTGGCAACCGCTGAGGTCGAAATTCGTGATGCTTGGGGTAGATATCAGAAGGTCCGAGTTCTGTTAGATGGAGGCTCTCAAATAAATATTATAACTCAATCGTGTGTAAATAGATTAGGCTTGAAAATTTGTGAAGCTTCATTTTCGATAAATGGAATTTGTGAAAGCTCATCTTCTGCTAATTGCAGCACTGAATGTACACCTAGCATATCAGTTAACAATTTTCATTTGTCATTGTCTGAATCAGGTTTGAACTCCTCGTTGAAAAGATTTTGGGAACTTGAAGAAGTTTCAGAGAATGTCATTGTATCACCAGAAGATCAATTTTGTGAGAACTTATACGCTCAGAACTATTCTAGAAATACATCTGGACGGTACACTGTGGCATTACCATTTAAACCTGATCAGTCAACTCTTTCATTCGGTGACACATATTCTCTCGCACTACGTCGTTTTTTATCCCTTGAACGTAAACTTATTAAAAACCAGAATATATACAGGGAATACTCTACTTTCATGCAGGAATATTTAGAAAAAGATCATATGTCATTAATTTCTACGAGTTCGGATTATGAAAATACTTTTTATATCCCTCACCATTGTATAATCAAACCAAACAGTCCATCCACAAAGTTGAGGGTTGTTTTCGATGCATCAGCTCATGTACCTGGTCATTTATCTTTAAATGATGCTCTATTGATAGGTCCTAAATTACAAAAGGATATTATTGCCATTTTGATGAACTTTCGTGTTCATCGGTTCGTTTTCACAGTTGATATCAAACAACTGTATCGTCAAATATTAGTCAAAATTCTCGGTTTGAAGTGGTTTCCTTCGTCGGACGAATTTTCTTATTTTGCGGAAACTACTGTGCAGGTATGTACCAGACGTGCCATACTTTCCGAACTTTCTCGAATTTTCGACCCTTTGGGGTTCCTTTCTCCATTTGCTTTTCTTGCTAAACATTTGATCCAGCATCTTTGGACATTAGGTTTGCAGTGGGATGATACACTTCCAGACGATGTCAGCCGTCGCTGGAATCAGTGTAAAGGGTTATGAATTAACCGAATTGGGTAAATTAAAGATACCTCGGCATCGAAACCATTTTATCGTTGCGAACTTCATGGTTTCGGAGATAGTAGTGAGCGTGGTTGCGCAGCCGTGGTATATTTCAAGTTTTTCAATTTTGAATTGACATCTCTTTCGTAGGTGGTAAATCAGAGGTCATTGAAGAGAATTTCACTTCCACGACTGGAATTGTGTGCTTGTCTCTTATTATCAAAACTCATTAATGTGGTTTCCTCTGTTTACCAATCAGCCTTCACAATAGATGACATTTTTGCTTGGTCTGATTCAATGGTAGCTCTAACATGGATTAAGTCTTCTCTCATCGATGGAAGACATTTGTAAGCAATCGTACTACTCAAATTCAGGACTTAGTTTCAACAGAAAATTGGTATCATGTTCAATCGAAAGACAATCCAGCTGATTGTGCTTCACGCGGCTTAACGCCAACCGAACTGTTGAACTGCTCTTTGTGTGGACAGGCCCTGACTGGCTTCGTTCCAAACATCTCACCTTCGCAAATGATGAAATAGAGAATTCTCTTCATCTTGTACAAACAGAAGAGCGTCACCTCTCTTTGTCAACTTTCATTTCTCTATCGTTTGTTGATGATTTGCTCTCCAGGTATTCATCTCTGTCCAAGGTTCAAAGGGTGGTAGCTTACATTTTCAGATTCGTTAACTTCATAAAGAACTCTAAAGCTCCTAGGATATATAGATTTTCCAGTTCATCTCAAAGATGCACTTTTCTTCATTATAAAGCAGGTTCAACGGGTTGTGTTCAGGAACAGATCGATAATCTCATCTCGGGAAATCCCATATCTAAATTACTTCGAAAATTGAATCCATTTATTGGAGAAGATGGTGTTCTCAGGGTGGGCGGTCGTCTGTCTTTTTCTGGTCTAGCTCTTGATCACAAACACCCAGCTTTGCTTCCTTCATTCGTCTTACTGGGCTCCTTATTCAGCATTTCCACAAAATATGTCTGCATCCAGGTGCCCAGACTTTACAGTTCCTTCTGTCTCAACAGGTCATACAGGAGTTTTATACAGTCCACTTAGAGATTGAGTCTGTGCTCAATTCTCGCCCTCTATGTCCGCTTAGTAATGATCCGAATGACATATCTCCACTGACACCAGGACATTTTCTTACTCTGGCTCCATTAACTGCTATTCCTGAACCAGATTTATCTCACCTATCTATCGGTCGATTATCGCGTTGTCAGCTTTTATTAATTCGTATCCATCAGGATTTTTGGAAAAGATGGAATTTAGAATATTTGAACACACTGCAACAACGAAAAAAAAGTGGTTCAATAGTAACTCGCCTCCTTATTCAATAGGTGCACTCGTCTTGATAAAAGATGATCAACTCCCTCCATTGCGCTGGCGACTTGGACGCATTGAGAAATTGCATCCTGGCGCTGATAAAATAGCTAGAGTAGCTACTGTTCGGACTACTCAAGGTGTACTGCAGAGATCAGTGGTTAAATTATGTCCATTACCTCTTCAATAGTTATGACATATGTTGATGTATATATGTATATATTTTTTTTTCGCTTTATGTTCATTTGTTTCATAAAATATTCTCAACAACGCCTGGACCAATTTTTTCTTTCTCTATGGACCGTGTGGACATATGTTGGAGCATCTTTTTCGAATACACACGTCGAATGCAGTGCAAGACTTTTTCTTCGATGAAGTTCAAGGATGACTATTTCTCGCTTTGACACACGTGCTGGGAAGAAAATCGTCGATACTTATTTTCTTTTCGAATTTTTTCTCACCGGAATTTCATTGCTGGCCGTGTCGTGCCAAATCTAAAAATGAATCCAAAATGTGTTGGTAAGCGCATAACTCAACATACCAATTTGGCCACATCTTTTTTTTTAAATGTT
This sequence comes from Micraspis discolor, assembly GCA_030674115.1. Lineage (NCBI taxonomy): Eukaryota > Metazoa > Arthropoda > Insecta > Coleoptera > Coccinellidae > Micraspis > Micraspis discolor. The sequence goes on along the minus strand of JARTUT010000445.1, from coordinate 900,648 downwards.
CTTTCAAGGATGGTTTTACGGCCCTGGAAACAAATGATTTGTAAGTAAAACGTAGTCAATTTGAGCTATGGTATAAAGTTCATATTAAATTACAAACACTCATTGTTGTCTAAGCAATGTAGGTGTGTTCCTAATGTCAAAGATCATATCTATGTTTGCAATTGTTTGAAAATGACGCTCATTGGGATCAAACTCTCAATGATGCTGTAATATCATCACACGCTCATCAAATACGAACATTGTTTTCTATAATCATATCTACATGCTTCCCATCAAACCCAATTGATTTGTGGATCAAGTACAAAGATTATATGTGTGATGATATTTTGTATCAAATACGGAATAGAATGGGATATCCAAATATACAAATCAGTGAAGAAATTTACAATGAAGCATTGATTTCAATTGAGGACATGTGCTTGATAATGTCAAACAAACTATTAATTCAATTAGGCCTGACCGCGCCCAATCGTCCAATGCATGACGCTTTTAACCAAGAGTAGCATCGAGAAAAACTGTATGATCTCAACGCTTTGAAAGAATTAATTCAAACAAATCTTCCACTGTTAAATGAACAACAGAAGTATGTATTTGAAACTCTTATGAAAGTAACAAATGATGAAACTGGAGGGATTTACTTCTTAGATGCACCTGGTGGTACAGGAAAAACTTTTTTGATTTCATTAATATTAGCAACTATTCGCTCACAAAATGAAATTGCACTTGCACTCGCTTCGTAGGAATCGCAGCAACTTTGCTTGAAGGTGGTCGAACAGCCCATTCAGCACTAAAATTGCCATTAAATATGCAAAGCAATGAAACTCCAACCTGCAACGTTTCGAAGAACTCTGCAATGGCAAAGGTTTTGCAGCAATGTAAATTGATTGCCAAACAATCATGAATGCACGATGGCACATAAAAAATATTTGGAGGCTTAGACAGAACCTTAAAAGATCTACGGAGCAATAATAACCGATTTGGTGGTGCAATGATTTTATTAGCAGGAGATTTTCGTCAAACATTGCCAGTGATTCCACGATCAACGCCAGCTGATGAACTCAATGCATGTCTAAAGTCCTCCAATTTGTGGAAACATGTCAAAGTACTTCATTTAAGCAAGAATATGCGTGTCGAGTTGCAAAATGACCAATCTGGAAACATATTCTCTAAACAAATCATTGACATTCTTAATGGCAAATTTCCTATAGACATGTTGACTGGCTGCATTAACTTCCCTCAAAGTTTTGTCAGTTAACTCGATCAAAAGATGAACTTATTCAGAAGGTGTTTCCAGATGTTTCTCAAAATTACAGAAACCATGATTGGTTGAGCGAACGAGCTATACTGGCTGCAAAAAACATAGATGTAAATGAATTAAATTTCAAAATTCAAGAACAAATTACAGGCGAATTGACGATATATAAATCACTTGATTCGGCTACTAATCAAGATGATGTAGTCAACTATCCACCGGAATTTTTAAACTCGCTGGATTTGCAAGGATTGCCACCTCACAATCTTCAATTAAAGGTTGGATCGGTGGTTATAATGTTGCGAAATATCAACCAACCGCGTCTTTGCAACGGTACACGGTTAGCGATAAAAAAATTACTAAACAATGTGATAGAAGCAACTATACTCAAAGGAAAGTATAAAGGAGAAGATGTTCTCAAATCGCGCATCCCAATGATTCCGACTGATGTGCCATTTGAGTTTAAACGACTACAGTTTCCAGTGCGGCTTGCTTTTGCTATGACTATAAACAAGTCCCAGGGGCAATCATTAAGTGTTTGTGGTATTAATCTAGAAACCCATGTTTCTCACATGGTCAATTGTATGTTGCCTGTTCCCGTGTTGGAAAACCATCAGATTTGTTTATCTATGCGCCAGGTAATCAAACAAAAAACATCGTATACCACAAAGCACTACAATGATAATAATAATAATTATGATTCACATGATTAACAATAAAGCGATTACCTACTTTTAAATCCTTATATATGTTTTATTTAATTATTTTTTATTCACAACGGCCTATCACCAGGGTGACGGTTCTGTTCAGGTGAATTTTTTAAAATACGTAGGCACAAAAACTGCCACATTACAAATCTTTTTGACAGGACGAAGTCTGTCGCGTCAACTAGTTGAAAATAATTTTGGAGTTGGAAAAAATTCCTACTTACGGAAAACAATTGGCTTTTGAAGATTTAAAACCTCAAAACTTGAAAATGAAATCACGAATAAAAATGCAAAATCTTAACAAAAAAGTGCAATCAAATAATAAACATAACAAGGCGCTTGAATCCTCACACAAACAATATGTAGTACAAGAGCTACTTACTGACGCGGTAACTCACGATCCTAACGATTAAGTATCTACTATCTACCCATAGACAAAGTATCTCTCTAGACCGTCAACTTAATAGAACATACTGGTCCCGGTCCTTTTAGTTCGAGCGACCAAACGCTATCAATTTTTGTCAGGTCAGTCGCTATTTCTGAAGAAAACAGCAATCTCATAACCATATATTTAACTGTTTATAATGTTTTTTACCATCTTGAATTGTTTGGTTAAAAAACTCTAGAAATTATAGTTTTTTATAATAATCGTTTGTCGTCGTAATTATTATAGTAAAGAGACAACGGAACTTAATTTTTATGTTTGAAATAAAATTATTTTCGTTCAACATCAAATCCGTCACGTGATTGAAAATCACTAATATAAGAGAACAGCATAGGTATAATAAATAATTCTTTTCGTGTTGTTCAGTGTTAGTTGCAAGTTGAGTTGAGTTTTTGACGTGAGTTAAAGTATTTTCAATAAGTGGTAATCATCAAATATGCGTCTTACTAAATGTGTAGTACCTGGTTGCAAAATTAACACTCTCCGATGACATTGTTTCCCAAATTTTAAAACAGAATTGGTCAGATTTCATATGTGGCTAGATATATTGCAGAATTCAGAACTGAGAGCCATTCCACGGGAAGGAGTTTATAAGAGAAGAGTCTGCCACTATCATCATCTTACCTGGTATCAGAAGGCTGACGCCTAATGCTTACCAACTCTTTTTAGAAATGAGACTGATGCAACAGGTTTGTGGTGATTTCTCTATTTTAAACTTTTAATAACGTCATAAATGCTATAAAATTCTGAATTTCACATTAATAAGTTGGATGTTGACTATTTAATAGTCTTATTATCAATTCATTCTGCAGGTAGTGAGGATATGGAATGAGTAGATCTTTGTGAAACTCAATCTGGATTTTAGGTCCCAGATGAAAGATGTAAGATATAAATTATTAATCATACCACTTAAATTTCCTTATTTTCTCATTATCAAAATAAAATTAAACTTTATTCTTTGGTTTCAGAACTAGGGGAATCTAACCTCTCAATGCATCCAGAAGCAAACTCCTCGACATTTCATGATGTTGATGAATCACCTTCTCAAATAATATTAGAACACAAGTTTGTGACATTAGAATATAATGAACGTATTAGCAGTGTTCGTTCGTTCTGATTCAACTGATCACTATTATGTCATTGAAGGAAGAAAAGCTTGAAAACATTACACAGTGACTTTAATCTTTAATCAGTTCGAATAAATGCTTTCAAGATGTAGTTTATTAGTTCGATTTTAATGAAGTTAATTCAATCTAATCTTCTATAGGTTATGCTTACCTCAAATTTGTAAGTAATATTGATAATGACCCTGATTAATCTTTATATGTGATGAATAGGATAATTTATCTCTAACATCTACAGATATTTTGACTGAATTCATCTCCTGAACAATTTTAGTTCTTTAAAAAAAAATTTGTTAAAAGTTTCTGTTTTTCTCCACCAAATTCCCTTCTCTATAGTTAATTCGAACCATTTTGGGTTGAGTAAATGATACAAATCAGATTTTGGCTCGAATTAGCTTGAAAATTCATAATTCATAAATTTAAATGAGCCGCTTTCCCGCCAAATGAGGAAATTAGTTCGAGCGACCAAACGCATGGTGTGGCTTTGTTAGCGTGACAAGTCTTCAACATGTGCGTTGGCAGTCTATAATGGTACTTTGTCTAAGTATCTACCTAAATTTCCTCTATAACCGTTACGGGCTTCTAAAAGTCCTACGAGGACATTGGAACTAAATAAGCAAAATGGATAGAAATAATTCAGCTTTAGTTGAGGAATCATTCATGCAACATGGGAATACCCAAGTAACGTCAATTAAGCCAAATGAAGAATGGAATATTATAAAAAGATTAGCTAGAAAACGAAATCGAACATTGGTCGTTGGAAGCTGTTCACAGCAGGAGTCATCTATTCGGGGGTTGAAAATTTCAGTTTTTTATGTATCGAAAATCTAAAACCTGACAGGACAGATGAGAATTCAATTTTCTACACAAAAAGTTCTCTTCCGTAAAATGTGAGCGAATCACTTCTAAATAACTCGAAGCAAATTTGTCGTTCAAGGTAACTATCTCAACCTCTGAATATGGAAAAGCTTTAGATGGGTCTAATTGGCCAAATATGAAAAGCACTAATCGTTTTTTTTTTTTCATCCCAGAAAAATAAACCGTCCGGCAGATTAAATAATCTGAAACAATCTAAGTTATGACTTCTACAAAGAATTGCTTTCGCGGAAAAAATTCGGATATTTTATGTGTTGCTAAAGACTGGTGTTGAAACAATGACATTGGCATGATTACCTGTTAGCAGATAACTATTGCCTCCCCTTTAAAGCTCACGGAGGGTAGGTGATCTATGTCAGGTCCGGAGTAAGGGTGAAATATATATAAAAATATATATAATATACTGGCCTTGTTCACGCAACTTCAGGGTATTTCTGAACAGGTCAGCGTATACTCTGGAACACTGATCACATCTAGTTGATGGTTTTTGTGTAGTGATCTGAACATTGATTTAAGACTGAATGCACGAATCGTAAACTTTTCAAGGATTTAATTGATTGTTTTGGTCTCAAGATTACTTCCACAGAGCCAACTAGAGTATTTACTGGCGTGGAAGGTCCCACATCGATTACTAAGGTTGCCTTTATTCTGACTAATGATGATCTATCTGAGTGCAAGGTAGAAGTTTTCTAAACTTGTATTAGCGACCACAGGACCATTCGGTTGGATTTCACCACTGAATTCGAAACAATGCTTCAATATGTATCAAAGTTAGTCAGAAACTTGAGTCTGTACAACATCAATAGTTTGGTTTCGAGAATTTCAAATTGCGAGTTTCAGGCCTTTATGAAACTTTTTGATGTCGAAAAGTAATTTTGAGGTTCTCATTCAGACGATTGTAAGCACATTCGAATCATGCGACCCTTTAAAGAAATTTAGAAGTAATAATAATCATCAAGTAAAGAGGTGTATTACTCGAAATAACCTTTGCAAAACGGTAAATCATGAATCTTCAATGGTTACATGTGAATTTGAAATGTCAGAATAGCCATAAGTTATATAAAACTGCTAAAATATTCTACAATTCAATGATAAAAATTGCAACACAAATTTCATAGTGAGCAAATCAATGCTTCAGACAATAAGAACAAAATAGCATGGTCCAGAGTAAATGTTCTGACTGGACGAGGTAAAAAGAGAAATGTATCTATTCAACTAGTTGTTGATGGTTTTATGCATACCGAAATCAGTAAATTAGCGGCGATTTTTGCTGATTACTTTTCTTCAATAACCGAAACCAGTCTAAGCTACTACTATGGTAATTCGTTATCTCTTTCTTGTTCCACCTCGAGTATAGAAAGCTCGACATTTTTCTTCCACCCAGTGTTAGACTGTGAGGTAACTGACATAAAAATAATAATAATAATAAATCTTTATCTCCAAACGCCAACCGAACAGTGCTGTGGAAAAAGTCGAAATTAAAAAAAATTACATTAAAATTTACACCCACTTTACAATCAGTACGAAATGATACAGCATCAATTATTAAGTAACATGAACAGCAGCCTTTGCTAAATATATACAAAAAACAAATAAGAATCAATGTTCCGAAATATTATAGAAACATTCAGTAACTAAATAACGCTTAAGGTTCCATTTAAAAATTTGGACACTCTGGGAGATCATTGAAAAGTCTAAGGCCGAGAGCATCAGGTGGATTAAAGCCTATTTTGGACTTCCTACATGGTACCCTGATATGATCAGTGTTGCGAGTGCTGTGTGAATGCATTAAAGTGCCGGTCAAAAACTTATGCCTATTCTTGAAGATGTATGTGCAAAGTTCAAGAATAACAAGCGACGGCATAGTCAAGATGCCGAGCGATCTAAAGAAGTCAAGGCAGGACATTCTAGAAGGTGCTTTAACTAAACATCTGATGATCCTCTTCGGGAGACAAAAATACTGTCAGCAGCCGATGTGGAGCCCCAAAGAGAAACACTCTAACGAAGTCGCGATTCCACCTGAGCATGATAAACAGGCAACAGTTGATCATTTTGAACATAATAGGATCTTTGAAAAATAATAAGTGTGCAGGATCTGATTCACTTTCCGCTAAAATTTTGAAATTAACAAGTACAAACATATGTTAACACTTTGCTCATTGTATGAATATTTCTGTTAGTTCAGACATTTTTTCCTACTCTCCTCAAGAGATCTGTTTTTATACCTATCTATAGAATGATATTCAGAATATTGCATATTATAGACCAATTTCGGTTTTGAAATTATTTGCTAAAGTATTTGAGAAGAATGTGTTTGATAGAATAATGGATTACCTCGACAAGAATGATATACTAGATACTGTCCAACATGGGGTTTAGACTTGCCGCTCAACACAAGCAGCAACTTTTACTTCTGTTAACTTTGTATATGAATGCCTCGATATTGATTTGTGTGTTGCGGGTATGTTTTTGATCCGTCTAGAGCATTCAACAGTTTGTCTCTTCAGTTTATACTCAACAAGTGCTACAATCAGGGGTTTCGGGGCGTATTCTTGGACTGGGTGCGCAGCTATCTCGAAGATAGAGTCAAGTGTGTTAAAGTTCAAGATTTTGTATCCGCCGAGCACGAATCAAATCTTGGTGTACCACAAGAGTCCGTTCTTGCACGTCTTCTATTTCTCAATCTTTCTACAACAATCTTCCTGTTAATTTACGAAGGATGCTCGTTAGTTTGTTTACTATGCGTAATCTAACGAACATTATGAAAATTTTTTATTGGGTTTAATTCGCTGATGATGCCCAGGTAGCGGTTGCGGCTCCATCGTTGGATAAGCACGAACTTTATGTGACACACTCTTGGGGTGCTTTGTAGAATGGAGTCACAAGAATAATTCGATTATTAATGATGAAAAAACTGAGTGCATACATTTTTCAATCAGGGAGGATAATCGTGACTTCGTGATTCGTTATTTGGATATTGCCGTACAATCGGAAAAATGTACCGAGTTTCTTGGCATCAGTCTGGATAGTGGTTTGAGATGGTGTACACATATCGAGATGTTGTGCAGGAAATTGAACAGCTCATATTATGCCATAAGTAAGATAAGAAAATCCGTTTTTTTAGATTCCCTAATTAAAATCTATTATAGATTGGTATTCAGACATTTGAACTATAATTTTCTTCTCTGGGGAACCTCTTCGGATGCTGGTAGAGCTCTTACTTTTCAAAAACGAATTTTACGTATGATATTTGGTGTGCCTCCGCGTTCGACATGTAGACTTTTTTTGTCGAAAATAACATTGTCCTCTATTTACATATTGAGATGTCTTATATATGTGAAAGAGAAACAAGGAGACATGGCAAAACAGTCTAGCGTTCATAACTTCAACACAAAAGTGAGGTGTTGAGATGACGAGCTATCTTTCACATGACACTGGCATGACGATTTTCGAGCACAATTTCCTTGCTTTTTTTGACGTTATCGTGTCGACAGTGGTCCTGAACCTGGCAAATCTTCGACAATCTTCCGACCTTGTTCGAATGCTTTGAATCATTCATACCCTTAGGTTTTCGATGAAAAGAGTCTCCATAAGCCTTCACCAGCACTCGTAACGAGCCAAAACGAAAGTCAGTTCAAAACTCATAATTTGAGACGAACTCTTTCTTCAATATCTTTCTCCATTGTAACATTCACAGACTACTACTGTTTGTTACGCGTTCAGATTTTATTCAAAGCAAAATAATGAACCTCTAGGCAATTGTTTGAGCAGCGTATGTTCTCTTCGTTCACTTAGCGGCCAGAGTTTGAACAGATCTCCGCTTCATATGCGCGCATGTTTATAACAGTTTTTGCGATGAATTTTCTTTCTCGAAACTTGACGAACATATGAAGAACGTAAAATTCATTATTCTGGTATCACGAAGAGAAGTACTTCTATCTTTATTGAGATTTCCTTCGGGGATTTAAAGCCTTCTTCGTATAGAAATTAATTAAGAAAAGCTGGAAAATTAGAATTATTTTCTGACTGATCTCGAAAATCGAGGATTTTATTAATAATTTCTTCAGATACCTCACGATAACCCCAACCACCATCAAGGGTAAGCTAATATTATCGTCTTCAGGAAGGAAAATTTTAATCGTAAATATTGTTTAATTTTAGGGTTCTCTTATTGTCCATATAATAATAGCGATAAGATCGGGAACCAGAGAAAAAAATCGAAAATGGTCCCGTCGGGGACCCGCGAGGCGTAGCCGAGCGTGAGGCCCGCAGGGCCGAACCCGGGGCAATCTTAAAACAGATCGAAAAGGCGTATCCTCTTCTAGGAGAAGCGACCCCGAAACCCGCCCCGGGCGCTCTTAAAGTGCCCGAAATTTTCAAACGAAAATCGCGAAATCGGCCATTTTCGCGAAATCGCCCAAAGGCGAAAAACGGGAGAAAGTACTCCTATGAAGCCGGAGCATCTCGCGGGGAGAGAGGGGTCGCTTTTTCTGGACGAGGAACGTCCCCATGCGTGGCTACGAGCTCAGCCGCGGAGCCCCTCGAAATCTATACGAAAATTATGCATATAAAACGGCAATTTTTAGACTCGCGACTTCCTGAAACGTCAAAACCACACACCTACGTTTTCCTCCGTGCCGGTCGAAAACGATATAAATCGCCCCGCGATCGGTAGAAAACGAATCTACGTGAAATTTCCCATCTCTGGGTTCCAATTTTCATATCCAAGTAGCGATATAAGGCCGCGAATTCTTCATTCGAAATTCGGCAATTTCCTCGAAAATTCGAGGAGAAGTGTCATATTTTATCATACGATTCCGATGATAGCCGAACGCGAGCTCCAAATTTGAAAATACGGCATCAATTTTTCGCTCGATATGGGCGGTTGAAGATTGTTTGCGTTTTCCAAGCACTCGAATAAGAATCTACAGGAGATTCCGAATCTCTAGACAGCACCTGCGATTCACGAATCGAAAGAAAAACACCTCAAATAAGCGTTTCAAAATCGTCCTTTTTCAGTCCATTTTCGCGCTAATTCATTTTTTCCATCTTGAAGTGATATATTTCGATGTTCGTTCGAGCCCGGTCAGTTTTCATAAAATGTCAAACGACGAACGAGGAATAGATCATTTCAAGTATAAAATTGGTGGAATTGACCGTTATAGGTAATATTATGCATTATATTCGTGTCTCATAACGATTTATTCCCTTTATTTTCAGTAAATAATATCAGGAATATCAAGGAATAATAAAATGGATGTCAATACTACATATTTTGTAAACACGATCTGGAGTTGAAAAATTAGCTCGAAATTGGTTCAAAGAGAGGTTCTCAGGTATTTATTCGATTATAAATCAAAGATAAATCAATCAAGCGTGTTTGGGATTGATAACAGTTAAATATAATATTAGTAGTATTAATTTCTATTTTCGAATATTATTCCGTCGAAATTTGCAATCAGGAACAAATATTTCACTCACGCATGTTTTTAACAACACCTGTTAGAATAAGTGATAGGGAGATCAGTGTCACTGCTGCATCTTAAGGAGAAACATATTGTCTGTCTTCCGCTTGCTATATTAATTACGTATTGGGAAATAAACGTGGAGATAAATTGTTGAATTTTCATTGAAGCCTAACATCAAATAAATAACATTTCAAGTACCTTTGCGAATATACAGTCCATGCTTTAAACATAGTGGTCCAATCGAGCCGGCTATGAATACTTTCGAAAACTGGAATGTGACATTGATGTTATAGTGAGTTTTTCTGCACCGGGAAGAAAAAGTGAATCTATTCTGGATCGGATGCGTCGATGAGATCCTTGCATTGAAGAGGCCCTTTCAATCTTCGTGAGGACAATAATTTTTTAATGGTTATCTACTGCATCATCAAAGAAGTTTTCAACCTCTTTGGAGAACACAAAGTGAAATGAGGCCATTTTCGTGAGAGTTAATGCATTTCAGAAGATCGAAACAAGGTAACATTTTCCCTACAAGGGTGCGAGAATTATCAATTTAAAGCGGAGTAGTTTTCGATACGAAGTTATCGACCCATTGCAGACATTTTTTATTGATTGGAAGAATTGATAAGTTCTCACGGATTTACATGCGATGTTTCCGTGTTTGATTTGATTCTGCATTTGACAATTTGAATTGTTTATTTTTCATCAGCTGAAGACTTGCTGTATTTATCATAAGTTTGTAAAACGAACTTGGAAATTATTGTGCTATTGAAATTGCGTTTCTCTTTAATTGTAAAATTCACTTCTTGCTTGTTGGTAGATATTACTGCTTAATTTTGCTCATAAGATTCAGGCAATTGTACTTGAATTTTTAAATGTTTTGCTTTGGTTTCTGTTGTTATTGCTGATAACAACAGATATTTTGCTTTAAAATTCTTTGTGAATTTAGCTGGTGTGAATTTATTTGCAACATAGGTTTTTTGCTCTAGACTCTTAGTGAAACAAATATTTTGCTTTTTATTTTTAAGAGTTTACTTGCTGGAATTTTCGGGATTGTTTTTGCATATTTTGCTTTAAGCAATTGCTGTTTGTATATATGTGTATATAGGTGTGTATATATATCATACAAACTTTTGCTGGATTCAACTGTATTGCTTGAATTTGTATTTTGCTAACCTGAGCTGCATTCTCTGGTCTATCGGATATACAGGTTGTGTCGGTTTTTTGCTAATATGGCTGATTTGGTGGTTGAACAGAAAAATTTGATGGGTCGAATTGCTCGATCATATAGTAATTTTAAGAAAGATGGAGCGGCTAAAATGACCTTAAGTAATTGCAACACTCGTTTGAGTAATTTAGATAAAATTTGGTCAAAGTTTGAAGCAAATCATTTTGAATTGTTGCGTTTGAATAATGAAAGTGTCATGAATTTGGATTATTTCAAGAATAATGAATTCGAGGTAGTTGAAGAACTTTATCTGGATAGGCGAAGTGAATTTCAATCGTTCATTGATTCGACCAGTGTTGTAAAAGATGAGGTTTCAAGTATGAAAATGAGACTTTCAGAAGATTCTGAAAGACTGCCAGTAATTTCGTTACCCAAGTTTCGCGGCGATTTCAGTGAATGGGAACCTTTCAGAGATTTATTTTCAACTTTAGTTGTCAAAAAGACAAATATTTCTAATGTCACGAAGTTACATCATTTGAGATCATGCTTGGAGGGAGATGCAGCTCGCTTCATTAGTAACTACGCTATAACTGAGGAAAATTTCTTGATTGTTTGGAAAAAATTAGAGGAAAAATATGAAAATAAAAGGCGTTTGATTACATCCCATGTGTCTAGTATTTTCTCGGTCAAACAAATGAAAGGAGAGTCCTCATTCGAACTGAAAAGAATAATTTCCGGTGTTTCCACACCTTTAGCTGCTCTTAAAAATCTCAAACGTCCTGTTGAACAATGGGATGACTTCTTAGTTTATAAGCTCGTTTCGTTATTAGATGTAGAAACTCGTCGACAGTGGGAAAGACATCTCGGTGATTCTGCTAAACCTGTGGAACCAATTTCATTCGATTTTTTGATGGAATTCCTTGAAAACCAAGCGTCGATGCTTGAAGCTCTGGAAGATAGCCGTAATTCTTGGAGACCTAGCAATCAAGCAACATCCTACAAAGAGTCCAAAGCTAAGGTTGTTTCCGGTATCAAATCACATCATGTTGAAGGTCGAGCAATGGGCGATAAATGCCAACTTTGTAATAACTCTCATTTTTTCTTACTATGCGATGTGTATAAAAATAAAACACCTGAACAGAGAAAGGAATTTATACAGAATCAAAAGCGTTGTTTCAATTGTCTAGCTAAGCATTCAGCGAAAAATTGCTTCTCTAAAAAACGCTGCCAGATTTGTCGCGGTAAGCATCACTCTTCAATTCATATTAAAACTGCCGAATTAATTCATTCCGAACCTTCGACATCCTTTGTTGATAAAACTTCATCAAATTCTTGCAAGACCCCGAATCACGTGCTACTTGCTACAGCTATAGTTAAGGTTTGTTCCTCAGTTGGAGAAAACACTACTTTTGCTCGAGCCTTGATAGACCAAGGCTCTCAGGCGTCGTTTATTTCGGAATCCTTGTGCCAACGTTTAAATTTGAAGTGCAAGCCAGTTAATTTACCAATTTCTGGTGTTGGAGGTAAAATTAATTTTACGTGCAGAAAGTCTGCTGCCTTTTGCCTTAAGCCTAGATTTGTGTCCGAATTCTCCCTACCAGTGGCAGCTTACGTTTTGCCTAAGATAACAACATATATGCCCCAGTTAAGTAACTTCCCTCGCAGTTTTGGTCATTTGAATTCTCTCGAACTAGCTGATCCCCACTTTTTGCGAGGAGGTCAGGTTGAAGTCCTTCTAGGATCGGGTATTCACTCGAAAATTATTGAGGGTGAAGTGGTTCGCGGGAATGATAATGAGCCCATAGCTACAAAAACAGCATTAGGTTGGGTCGTGTCAGGTGACACCCCTTATTCCCACGTTAGCTTACCTTCGGTACTTCATGCTGATGAAATATCACTTGAAGATCTATTTGAAAGATTTTTCGTCCAAGAAGAACTTACGGACCAAAAGGAATTTCTCAGTCCTGATGAAGTAAAATGCGAAACTCATTTCCTCAAAACTTTTTCTCGGGATTCAACAGGTCGATACTCTGTTAGCTTGCCTTTCAATACGGATGAGTTGTCAAATGTGCGATTCCCTTCAATTTGCGCTATTGCTAAAAATATGTTTTTCAAAATGGAGAGGAAATTCGAGGTCAATGTTGAATTCGGTAACATGTACAAGCAATTTATGCGAGATTACCTGGATAGTGGGCACATGATCAAGGTCCCACAAGAAAATATCAAAGATATACGTTACTGCTTACCCCATCATGGTATTTTGAAACAAACAAGTGAAACCACAAAAATTCGAGTGGTATTTAATGCGTCTGCGAAGGCGTCCAACCAGCAGTCTCTGAACGATTTTCTACTTCCTGGTTCTAGTTTATTACCTGATCTCGCTGAACTTATTCTGCGCTGGAGAAAATATGCATTCGTGTTCATTTCCGACATCAAACAGATGTTTCGTCAGATACGCGTGAATTCTGAAGACCAAAAGTTTCAGGCCATTTTGTGGCGTTTCGATTCAAATGAACCCCTAAGCGTATGGCAACTTCAAACAGTGACCTACGGTATGGTCTCTAGTCCATTCTTGGCGATCAGAGTCACGAGACAGTTAGCTGAGGATGAAAATCAGAGATTTCCTTTGGGAGCTGAAATTTTGCGTGCTGAAACTTATATGGATGATACACCCTCTGGTGGTCATTCTTTAGAGGAAGCGTTAAGAAAGCGAGATGAGTTGATAGGACTTTGCAAAGTGGGTGGTTTCGAACTACATAAATGGATTGCTAATAATGAGATGCTGCTTGAGGGTCTGGGCGAAGGGATCTCTATCGGAGATGAAAATCTACAATTTTCGGATACTTCTGTCTCCAATATTCTGGGTTTGAGATGGAATTCGAAATTCGATCATTTTTTGTTCGATATCAAAATCGATGACAGCAAGTTCGAAAATGTCAAGTTCACTAAACGATTGGTTCTTTCTGAGATAACTAAGTTGTTCGACCCATTGGGTTGGTTATCTCCGGTTATTATAACTTCTAAAATATTCATGCAACGGTTGTGGATTGAGAGAATTGATTGGGATATTGAATTGAGTACAGAATTAGCTAGCCAATGGTTAGACTGGTATACTAGTCTTCCATCTCTGAAAAGCATTAAAATAAATAGGTGGTTGGGATACAGGCCAAATGCCACCTTTTATGAATTACATGGGTTTGCTGACGCCTCTAAGTTTGCCTATGGTGCTGTAATGTATTTGCGGATAGTGAATGAAAGCGATGTGATTGTTCATTTAATCCAAGCTAAAACGAAAGTGGCTCCTGTAAAGCCAATATTGACAATTCCAAGGTTGGAATTATGTGCTGCAACATTGCTAGCTAAGCTATCACATAAGGTCATGAGAGCAATTGAAATTGAAAATTGTGGTTTGCATTTGTGGTCAGACTCTACTGACGTATTATTTTGGTTGAAGGACCATCCATCTCGTTGGCCAGTTTTTATTGCCAACAGATGTTCAAAAATCCATACGTTGGTTCCACAAGCTTGTTGGAGACATGTTCGTTCAAGTCATAACCCTGCTGATTGCATTTCGCGTGGAATCCACCCTATCGACTTGAAGGATTTCGAACTATGGTGGCATGGACCTGGATGGCTCCGAGATAACGTGAATTGTTTCGAAGTTCTCAATCGCGAGAATATTGCGGGTTCCATTAATCTTTCTAATATAGCTTCAACCCAAAAAATGGATCAGAAAGATGATGGAGCTTGGGAGTTACTTGCTAAGTACTCATCCATGCTCAAGCTTACTCGAGTTACTGCCTTTATGCTGAGGTTTATAACTGCGCTAATGAAAAGGGTCAAAATCAAAGTGCTGGAAAATTCAAAGCTATTCTCGGCGAAATGGTTCAAGAACTGTTCTTATGATGATATCTCGATTGAACTGAATGGTAATGAGTTAAATAGGGCTCGACTTTCTTTGGTTTATATCATACAACGATTTCATTATGCTAGGGAAATCAAACTGCTATCTGAAAACCGACCAATTCCTAGGTCAAGTAAAATACTCAAACTCGACCCCATAACTCATGACAATTTACTCAGAGTCGGTGGAAGACTCCATAATGCTCTACTCGACTTTGATGAAATACATCCTTTGATTTTGCCTTACGAATCTAATCTCTCTTATCTGATAGTAAAATTGTTTCATGGCAGAACATTACATGGCGGCACTAAGTTGACGCTCAGTACTGTCAGGAGAGAATATTGGATAATTCGTGGTCGTGATTTGGTTAAAAGAGTAATACACCAATGTAATGTTTGCTTGAGATATCGTGGTAGCACCATGTATCAAAAACTCGGTAATCTACCTGGATTCAGAATTAGACCAAGTCGTCCATTTCTTAAGTCAGGCGTGGACTATGCAGGTCCTTACAATATTAAGACATCTCCTGGTCGAGGAAAGAAAACGTATAAAGCTTATATTGCTGTTTTTATTTGTCTGAGTACACGCGCTGTTCACTTGGAGTTGGTCTCAGGCTATTCAAGTTCCGAGTTTATAGCTGCCTTCAGGCGGTTTACTTCTCGAAGAGGCATTTGCTCAGATCTATACAGTGACAGGGGCACTACTTTTATAGGTGCCGATAGAGAATTAAGAGAACTTTTCGAAAAATCTTCTCTTTTCTCGAAGCAAGTTTCAAATTGCCTTGCGTGCTATAGAACAAACTGGCATTTCAACCCCCCAGCAGCTCCTCATTTCGGCGGTATCTGGGAAGCTGCGGTGAAATCTGCTAAACACCATTTAAGACGTGTCGTCGTGTCCAAGAATTTAACTTTTGAAGAGTTTTCAACTCTTTTAGCTCAGGTAGAGGCATGTTTGAATTCTCGTCCACTTATGCCGTTAACCGATGATGTGACTGACGGTCAACTGTTAACGCCAGCGCATTTTCTTATACAAAGTCCTTCCTTTATTGTTCCTGAACCTGACTACTCGAACGATAAAGTTTCTCCTTTACAAAGGTGGAAGCACATTCAACAAATGTTGCAACACTGGTGGAGTCGATGGTCGAGAGATTATCTGCAAACTTTATTTGTTAGGAATAAATGGCAAACTTCTCAGCCACTGATTCAGGTTGATGACATTGTGCTCATCAAGGATGAAACCAACCCACCGGCAAAGTGGCCCTTAGCTAGAGTTATTGAGGTGCATATGGGTTCTGACAATCTCATACGAGTTGTCAAACTGCGGACTGCTACAACCGAACTAGAACGCCCTATTACAAAGTTGATATTGTTGAATAAAGAGAATGCAGATCAAGGTTGAGCTAGTTTCTTGACAAAAAAAAAAAATCTATTATTTTTTGCTATCATAAGACTTATTTTTTTTATGGTTGTTCATGTTTCTGCTGATTGCACTGTAATTCCCTTTGTCATTTTTCACTTAAAATGAAGTGGGTGGAATGTTTGGGATTGATAACAGTTAAATATAATATTAGTAGTATTAATTTCTATTTTCGAATATTATTCCGTCGAAATTTGCAATCAGGAACAAATATTTCACTCACGCATGTTTTTAACAACACCTGTTAGAATAAGTGATAGGGAGATCAGTGTCACTGCTGCATCTTAAGGAGAAACATATTGTCTGTCTTCCGCTTGCTATATTAATTACGTATTGGGAAATAAACGTGGAGATAAATTGTTGAATTTTCATTGAAGCCTAACATCAAATAAATAACATTTCAAGTACCTTTGCGAATATACAGTCCATGCTTTAAACAAAGCGTATCGATTCATTTCAGTTATCTCTCAAGAATGAACGAATAAGCGAAATATGAATATATTGTTCATATATGTAAACAACGGTTATTCTCAAAAGAACCTTCAAGCAGGTAGGATTTTCCTCTCATAAAGTGTAACCCTTCTTTTAATTCAGTTCAAACGGCCTCAGAAATCACGGATAGACCGAGATTTTACGTTTTGAATTTGCTAATATTCCTTCATTCCATTCTGTCACAAATTCCCCACGGAGAAACCCGAACGGGTTTCGCGATTCAATCGTCTTGAAATCATAGACCTTGAGGCAATTGTATAGAATCACAGAATAAATAGTTGGAAACGCAAAACTTCCGATCGACGATCGGATCTACTCGGTTCACGAAATTCCAAGTTCCTGTTACATCTTCGGACCATTATCGAATAATTTTTATTTTATCTTTGTGAAATTCACCAATCGCGAATCGATCGAATTGAAAGGATATTACTTTGGTTTTTTATTGGAAAAAGCACCCAATGTGATTCAATTGTATACAGGGTGTCCCATGTGCGTAATCTATTATTAACAAATACTTTCCATCGAGTTATTTCGGCTGTTCGACTTACGGGTTCTTAATTCGATAAAATATTTTCGATTCATATACAGGGTGTCAGATCCGAATAGCGCTGACATTCACCAGAGTTTTTCTCAAATTTTCATGCTTTTCCGCGTAAGGGAGGGATTCAATGAAATCTCATACAGGGTGTGCCATTAACAATGATTTCGCGATCGATTTATATACAGGGCGTGCAATTTAAAAGTTTTTTCATTATTTTTGCACGCTTTCGGTTTTTGTGTGCTCCCTCGGGGTTTTAAGCTTTCCTTCGAGTTTTTTTGCGCGCTTAAGTTGATTTTGTGCTCCTTCGGGGTTTTTTGATTTCCTTTGGATTTTTTCGTTCTTTCGTGTTACTTTGGGTTCTATCATGTTTTTTCGCGTTTTTCGTATTTGGTCGGGTCCTTTCTTGGTGGAATGCACTGAACTTGAAACGATAGAGTTATAAACGATATTCGTTCGGTTTGTTTTTATGATGAAAGCACCCACTGCGAATCAATTATATACGGGGTGTCCCATATGCATTTTTCTTCGAGTTTTCTCGCGAATGGGAGCTGATTTCGGTATAATGTCATACAGGGTGTGCGATTTACAATGAATTTGCGATCGGGTGATAAACGGGGTGAGCACTTTATAAGTTCTTCTGTTTTTGCGCGCTCTCGAGTTTTTTCAAGTTTTTGTGTTCCTTCGGGTTTTTACGGAAAAATTATTTTCGAAACATATACGGGTGTTACATAGGAGCTCCGTAGAATAATTTTGATACTTCCTTCGTGGTAATTACTGAACTCGAATAGATGGAGTTACAACGATATTCTTTTGGTTTTATTTTTCACTGCTAATCAATTGTATACTGAGTGTCTCATATGCATTTTTCTTCAAATTTTCTCGCTGATTTGGATAAAATAACATACAGGGTGTGCAATTCACAATGAGTTTATGATCGGGTGATATACAGGGTGTGCAATTTACAATGAGTTTACGATCGGGTGATATACGGGGTGTGCAATTTACAAGTACTTTTGTGTTTCAGGTTTTTTCAGGTTCCTTTAGATTTTTTGTGTTACTTGATGTTCTTTCGTGTTTTCTCGCGTTGTTTCGTGTAATTTCGGTTTTTTCGTGTAACTCCGGATTCTTTCGTGTTTCTTCGGATTATTCCGTGTTTTTCGCGTTTCTCTGTGTTTTTTCCAGTTCTTTCATGTTTTTTCGCTTTCAACGGGTTTTTGACGTGTTTCGTGTTTCTGCGCGCTTCATTGATGTATGGGCCCTATTGATCTATGGTCTATATTGATCTATGGTCTATATTGATCCATGGGCCAATTGAACTACTGGCCTATTGAACTACTGGCCTATGGATCTACGGGCCTATTGATCTACCCGCTTACTAGTCTAATATATTAAAATGATAAGATCGGGAACCAGAGAAAATTTTGACAGGTGGTCCCGTTAGGGACCCGGAAAGCGAAGCTTTCCTTGCGGCCCGCAGGGCCGCTCGAGAGGGAATCTTAAAACAGATCGAAAAGGCGTATCCTGTTCTAGGAGAAGCGACCGCGAAACCCCCCCCGCGCTCCCTCCAAGTGCCCCAAATTTTCGAAAGAAAATCGCGAAATCGGCCATTTTCGCGAAATCGCCCAAAGGCGAAAAACGGTAAAAAGTACTCCTATGAAGCCGGAGCATCTCGCGGGGAGGGGGGGGTCGCTTTTTCTGGACGAAGAACGTCCCCATACGTGGCTACGAGCTCAGCCGCGGAGCCCCTCGAATCTATACGAAAATTATGCATATAAAACGGCAATTTTATACTCTCGACTTCCCTGAAACGTCAAAAACCGCACCTACGTTTTCCTCCGTGCCGCTCGAAAACGATATAAATCGCCCCGCGATCGGTAGAAAACGAATCTACGTGAAATTTCCCATCTCTGGGTACCAATCTTCATATCCAAGTAGCGAGTCAAGGCCGGGGATATTCATTCCAAATTCGGCAATTTTCTCGATAATTCGAGGAGAAGTGTCATATTTTATCATACGATTCCGATGATAGCCGAACGCGAGCTCCAAATTTGAAAATACGGCATCAATTTTTCGCTCGATATGGGCGGTTGAAGATTGTTTGCGTTTTCCAAGCACTCGAATAAGAATCTACAGGAGATTCCGAATCTCTAGACAGCACCTGCGATTCACGAATCGAAAGAAAAACACCTCAAATAAGCGTTTGAAAATTGTCCTTTTTCAGTCCATTTTCGCGCTAATTCATTTTTTCCATCTTGAAGTGATATATTTCGATGTTCGTTCGAGCCCGGTCAGTTATCATAAAACGTCAAACGACGAACGAGGAATAGATCATTTCAAGTATAAAATTGGTGGAATTGGACCGTTATAGGTAATATTATGCATTATATTCGTGTCTCATAACGATTTATTCCCTTTATTTTCAGTAAATAATATCAGGAATATCAAGGAATAATAAAATGGATGTCAATACTACATATTTTGTAAACACGATCTGGAGTTGAAAAATTAGCTCGAAATTGGTTCAAAGAGAGGTTCTCAGGTATTTATTCGATTATAAATCAAAGATAAATCAATCAAGCGTATCGATTCATTTCAGTTATCTCTCAAGAATGAACGAATAAGCGAAATATGAATATATTGTTCATATATGTAAACAACGGATATTCTCAAAAGAACCTTCAAGCAGGTAGGATTTTCCTCTCATAAAGTGTAACCCTTCTTTTAATTCAGTTCAAACGGCCTCAGAAATCACGGATAGACCGAGATTTTACGTTTTGAATTTGCTAATATTCCTTCATTCCATTCTGTCACAAATTTCCCACGGAGAAACCCGAACGGGTTTCGCGATTCAATCGTCTTGAAATCATAGACCTTGAGGCAATTGTATAGAATCACAGAATAAATAGTTGGAAACGCAAAACTTCCGATCGACGATCGGATCTACTCGGTTCACGAAATTCCAAGTTCCTGTTACATCTTCGGACCATTATCGAATAATTTTTATTTTATCTTTGTGAAATTCACCAATCGCGAATCGATCGAATTGAAAGGATATTACTTTGGTTTTTTTTTTATTGGAAAAAGCACCCAATGTGATTCAATTGTATACAGGGTGTCCCATGTGCGTAATCTATTATTAACAAATACTTTCCATGGAGTTATTTCGGCTGTTCGACTTACGGGTTCTTAATTCGATAAAATATTTTCGATTCATATACAGGGTGTCAGATCCGAGTAGCGCTGACATTCACCAGAGTTTTTCTCAAATTTTCATGCTTTCCCGCGTAAGGGAGGGATTCAATGAAATCTCATACAGGGTGTGCCATTAACAATGATTTCGCGATCGATTGATATACAGGGCGTGCAATTTAAAAGTTTTTTCATTATTTTTTGCACGCTTTCGATTTTTTGTGTGCTCCTCGGGGTTTTAAGCTTTCCTTCGAGTTTTTGCGCGCTTAAGTTGATTTTGTGCTCCTTCGGGGTTTTTTGATTTCCTTTGGATTTTTTTCGTTCTTTCGTGTTACTTTGGGTTCTATCATGTTTTTTCGTGTATGGGATCTAATTTCAATAAAATGTCATACAGGGTGTGCGAATTACAAGGAATTTGCGATCATGTGATATACAGGTGTGCAATTCACAAGTTATTTTGCTGATTTCGATAAAATGTCATACAGGGTGTGCAATTTACAATGAGTTTACGATCGGGTCATATACGGGGTGTGCAATATACAAGTACTTTTGTTTTTTTGCGCGCTTTCGGTTTTTTACGGATTTCTCTGGGGTGTTTCGCGTGACTTCGAGTTTTTGCGCTTTTTCAGGTTATATGTATTTTTCGGGATTTTCTCAGGTTCCTCTGGATTTTTTGTGTTACTTGGGGTTCTTTCGTGTTTTATCGCGTTGTTTCGTGTAATTTCGGTTTCTTTCGTATAACTTCGGTTTCTTTCGTGTTTCTTCGAATTCTTCCAAGTTTTTCGCGTTTTTCGTGTTTTCTCCAGTATTTTCTCCAGTATTTTCGAGTTTTTCTGCTTTCAACGGGTTTTTGTACGTGTTTCGTGTTTCTGCGCGCTTTATTGATGTATGGGCCCTATTGATCTATGGTCTATATTGATCTATGGTCTATATTGACCCATGGGCCAATTGAACTACTGGCCTATTGAACTACTGGCCTATTGAACTACTGGCCTATGGATCTACGGGCCTATTGATCTACCCGCTTACTAGTCTATATAATAAAGTAATAAGATCGGGGACCAGAGAAAAAAATCGAAACGGGTCCCGTTAGGGACCCGGAAAGCGTAGCTTTCGAGCAGCCCCACAGGGCCGCTCGAGAGGGAATCTTAAAACAGATCAAAAAGGCGTATCCTCTTCTAGGAGAAGCGACCCCGAAACCGCGCCCGGGCGCTCTTAAAGTGCCCGAAAATTTCGAAAGAAAATCGCGAAATCGACGTTTTTCGCGAAATCGCCCAAAGGCGAAAAACGGGCGAAAGTACTCCTACGAAGCCGGAGCATCTCGCGGGGAGAGTCGGTCGCTTTTTCTGGACGAGGAACGTCCCCATGCGTGGCTACGAGCTCAGCCACGGAGCCCCTCGAAATCTATACGAAAATATGCATATAAAACGGCAATTTTTAGACTCGCGACTTCCCTGAAACGTCAAAAACCACACCTACGTTTTCCCTCCGTGCCGGTCGAAAACGATACAAATCGCCCCGCGATCGGTAGAAAACGAATCTACGTGAAATTTCCCATCTCTGGGTACCAATTTTCATATCCAAGTAGAGATATAAGGCCGCGAATTCTTCATTCGAAATTCGGCAATTTCCTCGATATTTCGATCAGAAGTGTCATAGTTTCTCATACGATTCCGATGATAGCCGAACGCGAGCTCCAAATTTGAAAATACGGCATCAATTTTTCGCTCGATATGGGCGGTCGAAGATTTTTCAGGCCTTCCGAGTGCTCGATTAAGAATCTACAGGAGATTCTGAATCTCTAGACAGCACCCGCAGTTCACGAATCGCAAGAAAAACACCTCAAATATGCGTTTGAAAATCGTCATTTCAGGCTCTATTTTCGCGCTAATTCATTTTCGTCCTTGAAGAATGCACACAGATCGCGATGAATCGCTATACAGGCTGTGCTATCTCGAAAAAATCGCTATACAGGCTGTGCTTATGGAAAGCACTGATTTTCACCAGATTCTTTCTTCGAGAGATTTCGTGTTACTTAGGGTTCTATCATGTTTTCCGCGTTTTTTCGTATTTGGTCGGTTTCTTTCTTGGTGGAATGCACTAAACTCGAAACGATAGAGTTATAAACGATATTCTTTCGGTTTGTTTTTTATGAAGAAAGCACCCACTGCGAATCAATTATATACGGGTGTCCCATATGCATTTTTCTTCAAGTTCTCTCGAGAATGGGAGCTGATTTCGGTATAATGTCATACAGGGTGTGCGATTCACAATGAATTTGCGATCGGGTGATATACGGGGTGTGCAATTTACAAGTTAATTTGATTTTTTTGCGCAAATTCGAGTTTTTGTGTTGTTTCGGGAGTTTTGGATCTTAATTCGATAAAATATATTCGATTCATATACAGGGTGTCAGATCTGAGTAGCGCTGACATTCACCAGAGTTTTTCTCCAGCTTTTGTGCTTTTCCGCGTAAGGGAGCTCAATTCAATGAAATCCCATACAGGGTGTGCCATTAACAATGATTTCGCGATCGATTGATATACAGGGTGTGCAATTTAAAAGTTCTTTCATTATTTTTTGCACGCTTTCGGTTTTTTGTGCTCCTCGGGGTTTTAAGCTTTCCTTCGAGTTTTTTTGCGCGCTTTCGGTGATTTTGTGCTCCTTCGGGGTTTTTTCGGTTCCTTTGGATATTTTTCGTTCATTCGTGGTACTTCGGGTTCTTTCAAGTTTTTCCGTGTTTCGTCTTTCTTCGTGGAATGCACCGAACTTGAAACGATAGAGTTAAAACGATATTCTTTCGGTTTGTTTCTTATGATGAAAGCACCCACTGCAAATCAATTATATACTGGGTGTCCCATATGCATTTTTCATCATGTTTTTTCACGTGTGAAAGCTAATTTCGGTAAAATGTCATACAGGGTGTGCGATTTACAATGAATTTGCGATCGGGTGATATACGGGGTGAGCACTTTACAAGTTCTTCTGTTTTTTTGCGCGTTCTCAAGTTTTTTCAAGTTTTTTGTGTTCCTTCGGGTTTTTTTACGGAAAAATTATCTTCGAAACATATACGGGGTGTTACATAGGAGCTCCATAGAATAATTTTGATACTTCCTTCGTGGTAATTACTGAACTCGAATAGATGGAGTTACAACGATATTCTTTTGGTTTTTTTTTTCACTGCTAATCAATTGTATACTGAGTGTCTCATATGCATTCTCCTTCAAGTTTTCTCGCGAATGGGAGCGGATTTCGATAAAATGTCATACAGGGTGTGCTATTTACAATAAGTTTACGGTCGGGTGATATACAGGGTGTGCAATTTACAAGTACTTTTTGTGTTTCCGGTTTTTTCAGGTTCCTTTAGATTTTTGTGTTACTTGGTGTTCTTTCGTGTTTTCTCGCGATGTTTCGTGTAATTTCGGTTTCTTTCGTATAACTTCGGTTTCTTTCGTGTTTCTTCGGATTCCTTCGTGTTTTTTCGCGTTTCTCCGTGTTTTTTCCAGTTCTTTCTAGCTTTTTCGCTTTCAACGGGTAATTTGACGTGTTTCGTGTTTCTGCGCGCTTCATTGATGTATGGGCCCTATTGATCTGCGGTCTATATTGATCTATGGTCTATATTGATCCATGGGCCAATTGAACTACTGGCCTATGGATCTACGGGCCTATGGATCTACGGGCCTATTGATCTACCCGCTTACTAGTCTATTATATTAAAATGATAAGATCGGGAACCACCAGAAAATTTTGACAGGTGGTCCCGTCAGGGACCCGGAAGGCGTAGCCGAGCGAGCAGACCGCAGGGCCGCTCGAGAGGGAATCTTAAAACAGATCGAAAAGGCGTATCCTGTTCTAGGAGAAGCGACCCCGAAACCCCCCCCGGGCGCTCTTAAAGTGCCCGAAATTTTCGAAAGAAAATCGCGAAAAACGTCATTTTCGCGAAATCGCCTAAAGTGCCTCAGAAAAAACGAAATAGGCTCCGAAGCCGAAACGCCCAGCGTCCCGGACTCGCCACATATTCCGAGAGCGAGGACGTCCGGTTTCCTTAGAACCCATTAGAACTCCGGAGCCCCCCTATTTCTAGGCTAAAATCCCGTAAGTAAAACGGCAATTTTAGTTTCGCCAGCCCCGCGAAACGTCAAAATGACCCATGATGCTTTCGATTCGTGCATGCGCTACAAGCCTCTAAACGCATTTTCGGCGGTAGAAAATGAAACTTGAGGAAATTCCCTTCTCCAGGTACCAATTTTCATATCCAAGTAGCGATATAAGGCCGCGAATTCTTCATTCCAAATTCGGCAATTTACTCGATATTTCGATCAGAAGTGTCATAGTTTCTCATAGGATTCCGATGATAGCCGAACGCGAGCTTCAAATTTGAAAATACGGCATCGATTTTTCGCTGGATATGGGCGGTGGAAGATTTTTCCACCTTCCGAGCACTCGAATAAGAATCTACAGGAGATTCCGAATCTCTAGATACCACCCGCGATTCAAGACTCTTAAGAAAAACACCTCAAATATGCGTTTGAAAATCGTCATTTCAGGCTCTATTTTCGCGCCAATTCATTTTCGTCCTTGAAGAATGAACACAGATCGCGATGAATCGCTATACAGGCTGTGCTATCTCGAAAAAATCGCTATACAGGCTGTGCTTATGGAAAGCACTGATTTTCACCAGATTCTTTCTTCGAGAGATTTTCCGTCTGAATTTTTTATGGAAAAAGCACCCACTGCGAACCAATTAGAGAGTGGGATCTAATTTCGATAAAATGTCTTACAGGGTGTGCGAATTACAATGAATTTGCGATCATGTGATATACGGGGTGTGCAATTTACAAGTTATTTTGCTGATTTCGATAAAATGTCATAAAGGGTGTGCAATTTACAATGAGTTTACGTTCGGGTGATATACGGGGTGTGCAATTTACAAGTACTATTGATTTTTTGCGCGCTTTCGGTTTTTTGTATTTCTCCGGGTTGTTTCGCGTGACTTCAAGTTTTTTGCGCGCTTTCAAGTTATATGTATTCGTTCGGGTTTTTTTCAGGTTCCATTGGATTATTTGTGTTACTTGGGGTACTTTCGTGTTCTCTCGCGTTGTTTCGTGTAATTTCGGTTTCTTTCGTGTAACTTCGGTTTCTTTCGTGTTTATTCGGATTCTTCGTGTTTTTCGCGTTTCTTCGCATTTTTTCCAGTTCTTTCATGTTTTTTCGCTTTCAACGGGTATTTTGACGTGTTTCGTGTTTCTGCGCGATTCATTGATATATGGGCCCTATTGATCTATGGTTTATATTGATCTATGGTCTATATTGATCTATGGTCCATTATGATCTATGGTCTATATTGATCTATGGTCCATTATGATCTATGGTCTATATTGATCCATGGGCCTATTGATCTACCCGCTTACTAGTCTAATATATTAAAATGATAAGATCGGGAACCAGAGAAAATTTTGACAGGTGGTCCCGTCAGGGACCCGCGAGGCGTAGCCGAGCGAGAGGCCCGCAGGGCCGAACCCGAGGGAATCTTAAAACAGATCGAAAAGGCGTATCCTCTTCTAGGAGAAGCGACCCCGAAACCCGCCCCGGCGCTCTTAAAGTGCCCGAAATTTTCAAACGAAAATCGCGAAATCGACGTTTTCGCGAAATCGCCCAAAGGCGAAAAACGGGAGAAAGTACTCCTATGAAGCCGGAGCATCTCGCGGGAGAGGGGTCGCTTTTTCTGGACGAGGAACGTCCCCATGCGTGGCTACGAGCTCAGCCGCGGAGCCCCTCGAAATCTTTACGAAAATTATGCATATAAAACGGCAATTTTAGACTCGCGACTTCCTGAAACGTCAAAAACCGCACCTACGTTTTCCTCCGTGCCGGTCGAAAACGATATAAATCGCCCCGCGATCGGTAGAAAACGAATCTACGTGAAATTTCCCATCTCTGGGTACCAATTTTCACATCCAAGTAGCGAGTCAAGGCCGGGGATATTCATTCCAAATTCGGCAATTTTCTCGATAATTCGAGGAGAAGTGTCATATTTTATCATACGATTCCGATGATAGCCGAACGCGAGCTCCAAATTTGAAAATACGGCATCAATTTTTCGCTCGATATGGGCGGTTGAAGATTGTTTGCGTTTTCCAAGCACTCGAATAAGAATCTACAGGAGATTCCGAATCTCTAGACAGCACCTGCGATTCACGAATCGAAAGAAAAACACCTCAAATAAGCGTTTGAAAATCGTCCTTTTTCAGTCCATTTTCGCGCTAATTCATTTTTTCCATCTTGAAGTGATATATTTCGATGTTCGTTCGAGCCCGGTCAGTTATCATAAAACGTCAAACGACGAACGAGGAATAGATCATTTCAAGTATAAAATTGGTGGAATTGGACCGTTATAGGTAATATTATGCATTATATTCGTATCTCATAACGATTTATTCCCTTTATTTTCAGTAAATAACATGAAGGAATATCAAAAAATAATACAATCGATGTCAATACGACGATATTATAAAAGACGATCTGGAGTTGAAAAATTAGCTCGAAATTGGTTTAAAGAGAGGTTCTCAGGTATTTATTCGATTATAAATCAAAGATAAATCAATCAAGCGTATCGATTCATTTCAGTTATCTCTCAAGAATGAACGAATAAGCGAAATATGAATATATTGTTCATATATGTAAACAACGGATATTCTCAAAAGAACCTTCAAGCAGGTAGGATTTTCCTCTCATAAAGTGTAACCCTTCTTTTAATTCAGTTCAAACGGCCTCAGAAATCACGGATAGACCGAGATTTTACGTTTTGAATTTGCTAATATTCCTTCATTCCATTCTGTCACAAATTCCCCACGGAGAAACCCGAACGGGTTTCGCGATTCAATCGTCTTGAAATCATAGACCTTGAGGCAATTGTATAGAATCACAGAATAAATAGTTGGAAACGCAAAACTTCCGATGGACGATCGGATCTACTCGGTTCACGAAATTCCAAGTTCCCTGTTACATCTTCGGACCATTATCGAATAATTTTTATTTTATCTTTGTGAAATTCACCAATCGCGAATCGATCGAATTGAAAGGATATTACTTTGGTTTTTTTTTTTTGAAAAAGCACCCAATGTGATTCAATTGTATACAGGGTGTCCCATGTGCGTAATCTATTATTAACAAATACTTTCCATCGAGTTATTTCGGCTGTTCGACTTACGGGTTCTTAATTCGATAAAATATTTTCGATTCATATACAGGGTGTCAGATCCGAGTAGCGCTGACATTCACCAGAGTTTTTCTCAAATTTTCATGCTTTTCCGCGTAAGGGAGGGATTCAATGAAATCTCATACAGGGTGTGCCATTAACAAAGATTTCGCGATCGATTGATATACAGGGCGTGCAATTTAAAAGTTTTTTCATTATTTTTGCACGCTTTCGGTTTTTTGTGTGCTCCTCGGGGTTTTAAGCTTTCCTTCGAGTTTTTTTGCGCGCTTAAGTTGATTTTGTGCTCCTTCGGGGTTTTTTGATTTCCTTTGGATTTTTTCGTTCTTTCGTGTTACTTTGGGTTCTATCATGTTTTTTCGCGTTTTTTCGTATTTGGTCGGGTCCTTTCTTGGTGGAATGCACTGAACTTGAAACGATAGAGTTATAAACGATATTCGTTCGGTTTGTTTTTATGATGAAAGCACCCACTGCGAATCAATTATATACGGGGTGTCCCATATGCATTTTCTTCGAGTTTTCTCGCGAATGGGAGCTGATTTCGGTATAATGTCATACAGGGTGTGCGATTTACAATGAATTTGCGATCGGGTGATAAACGGGGTGAGCACTTTATAAGTTCTTCTGTTTTTGCGCGCGCTCGAGTTTTTTCAAGTTTTTGTGTTCCTTCGGGTTTTTTACGGAAAAATTATTTTCGAAACATATACGGGGTGTTACATAGGAGCTCCGTAGAATAATTTTGATACTTCCTTCGTGGTAATTACTGAACTCGAATAGATGGAGTTACAACGATATTCTTTTGGTTTTATTTTTCACTGCTAATCAATTGTATACTGAGTGTCTCATATGCATTTTTCTTCAAATTCTCTCGCTGATTTCGATAAAATAACATACAGGGTGTGCAATTCACAATGAGTTTATGATCGGGTGATATACGGGGTGTGCAATTTACAATGAGTTTACGATCGGGTGATATACGGGGTGTGCAATTTACAAGTACTTTTGTGTTTCGGGTTTTTTCAGGTTCCTTTAGATTTTTGTGTTACTTGATGTTCTTTCGTGTTTTCTCGCGTTTTTTCGTGTAAT
Organism: Micraspis discolor; assembly: GCA_030674115.1. Taxonomy (NCBI): domain Eukaryota; kingdom Metazoa; phylum Arthropoda; class Insecta; order Coleoptera; family Coccinellidae; genus Micraspis; species Micraspis discolor. The sequence continues at coordinate 871,767 of JARTUT010000445.1, read as the reverse complement.
TTCGGTTTTTTCGTGTAACTCCGGATTCTTTCGTGTTTCTTCGGATTATTCCGTGTTTTCGCGTTTCTCTGTTTTTTCCAGTCCTTTCATGTTTTTCGCTTTCATCGGGTTTTTTGACGTGTTTCGTGTTTCTGCGCGCTTCATTGATGTATGGGCCCTATTGATCTATGGTCTATATTGATCTATGGTCTATATAGATCCATGGGCCAATTGAACTACTGGCCTATTGAACTACTGGCCTATTGAACTACTGGCCTATGGATCTACGGGCTATTGATCTACCCGCTTACTAGTCTATATAATAAAGTAATAAGATCAGGGACCACAGAAAATTTTGACAGGTGGTCCCGTCAGGGACCAAGCGTAGCTTTCCGAGCAGCCCCGCAGGGCCGCTCGAGAGAGAATCTTAAAACAGATCGAAAAGGCGTATCCTGTTCTAGGAGAAGCGACCCCGAAACCCGCCCCGGGCGCTCTTAAAGTGCCCGAAATTTTCGAAAGAAAATCGCGAAAATGACGTTTTTCGCGAAATCGCCTAAAGTGCCTCAGAAAAATGGAAATAGGCTCCGAAGCCGAAACGCCCAGCGTCCCGGACTCGCCACATATTCCGAGAGCGAGACGTCCGGTTTCCTTAGAACCCATTAGAACTCCGGAGCCCCCTATTTCTAGGCTAAAATCCCGTAAGTAAAACGGCAATTTTTAGTTTCGCCAGCCCCGCGAAACGTCAAAATCACCCCATGATGCTTTCGCTCATTGCGGGCCTCTCGAGCCTCTAAACGCATTTTCGGCGGTAGAAAATGAAACTTGAGGAAATTCCCCATCTCTGGGTACCAATTTTCATATCCAAGTAGCGAGATAAGGCCGCGAATTCTTCATTCGAAATTCGGCAATTTACTCGATATTTCGATCAGAAGTGTCATAGTTTCTCATACGATTCCGATGATAGCCGAACGCGAGCTCCAAATTTGAAAATACGGCATCAATTTTTCGCTCGATATGGGCTGTCGAAGATTTTTCAGGCCTTCCAATTGCTCGATTAAGAATCTACAGGAGATTCCGAATCTCTAGAGACCACTCACGTTTCACGAATCGCGAGAAAAACACCTCAAATATGCGTTTGAAAATCGTCATTTCAGGCTCTATTTTCGCGCTAATTCATTTTCGTCCTTGAAGAATGCACACAGATCGCGATGAATCGCTATACAGGCTGTGCTATCTCGAAAAAATCGCTATACAGGCTGTGCTTATGGAAAGCACTGATTTTCACCAGATTCTTTCTTCGAGAGATTTCGTGTTACTTAGGGTTCTATCATGTTTTCCGCGTTTTTCGTATTTGGTCGGTTTCTTTCTTGGTGGAATGCACTGAACTCGAAACGATAGAGTTATAAACGATATTCTTTCGGTTTGTTTTTTATGAAGAAAGCACCCACTGCGAATCAATTATATACGGGTGTCCCATATGCATTTTTCTTCAAGTTCTATCGCGAATGGGAGCTGATTTCGGTATAATGTCATACAGGGTGTGCGATTCACAATGAATTTGCGATCGGGTGATATACGGGGTGTGCAATTTACAAGTTAATTTGATTTTTTTTGCGCAAATTCGAGTTTTTGTGTTGTTTCGGGGAGTTTTGGATCTTAATTCGATAAAATATATTCGATTCATATACAGGATGTCAGTTTTTCTCCAGCTTTTGTGCTTTTCCGCATAAGGGAGCTTAATTCAATGAAATCCCATACAGGGTGTGCCATTAACAATGATTTGTGTGACACGTGTGAAAGCTAATTTCGGTAAAATGTCATACAGGGTGTGCGATTTACAATGAATTTGCGATCGGGTGATATACTGAGTGAGCACTTTACAAGTTCTTCTGTTTTTTTGCGCGCTCTCAAGTTTTTTCAAGCTTTTTGTGTTCCTTCGGGTTTTTTTACGGAAAAATTATCTTCGAAACATATACGGGGTGTTACATAGGAGCTCCATAGAATAATTTTGATACTTCCTTCGTGGTAATTACTGAACTCGAATAGATGGAGTAACAACGATATTCTTTTGGTTTTTTTTCACTGCTAATCAATTGTATACTGAGTGTCTCATATGCATTCTCCTTCAAGTTTTCTCGCGAATGGGAGCGGATTTCGATAAAATGTCATACAGGGTGTGCAATTTACAATAAGTTTACGGTCGGGTGATATACGGGGTGTGCAATTTACAAGTACTTTTGTGTTTCGGGTTTTTCAGGTTCCTTTAGATTTTTGTGTTACTTGGTGTTCTTTCGTGTTTTCTCGCGTTGATTCGTGTAATTTCGGTTTCTTTCGTATAACTTCGGTTTCTTTCGTGTTTCTTCGGATTCCTTCGTGTTTTTTCGCGTTTCTCCGTGTTTTTTCCAGTTCTTTCTAGCTTTTTCGCTTTCAACGGGTAATTTGACGTGTTTCGTGTTTCTGCGCGCTTCATTGATGTATGGGCCCTATTGATCTGCGGTCTATATTGATCTATGGTCTATATTGATCCATGGGCCAATTTAACTACTGACCTATTGAACTACTGGCCTATGGATCTACGGGCCTATGGATCTAAGGGCCTATTGATCTACCCGCTTACTAGTACATACTATATTTTACTTGGGGATTGTAAATATACAATCGTATTTCTGTTTGGATTGCCGTGAGCTACTGAATGTAGTACTGGAAGGGCTATTGGAATTTTGAATTGAGATAGCAGCTAGGAATATTTTTGTATTACTAGACAGAATTTTTTGGATAAGTACCCCCCAGGGGACATTTACTTATATATTGTATATTTGAGAAATTGTATATAACAGTGGGATTTATGATTAGGTTGAATATTTAGGGCATAGATAATAGATTAGAGATAAATAGAAATTTAGGAATTTTAGGATTAAAATAATTAGGAAAATAGGATAGTAGTTAGGTATAAGTTAGTAGATAGATTCAGTAATAGATAGATTTAGATACGGATAGGAAGAATAGGCTTTTAGTAATTAGGAAAATAGGTTTAGCATTAGGATAGTAAAGTTTCAGAAAGTAAATATAGCATAAGGTGTACAGAAAATTCAAATTCTTTTTCTTTCCTACCAACTCTCATTTGTTCACTTCAAAGTAATTGATCTTTAATTTTCAATTGACATAATTTGGTAATTTCCGAAGTAGGTGGCCAGATATTCAAATTACCTGGCGCCCATAAATATAATTATACTTTCTATGTTCTAGAGGGTAACCCACCCTGTGTGAGCTAGTTGGTCACCTTTTGTTACATCTAGTCATATCGAAATTTAAATATTCTGGGTGTATTTCGATCAGATTATTTTTGTAAAGTCTTAACACGTAACATGTTGCCAACTGGTTTTAACAGCTGTCGTGAACAAACTAGTTAACAGACCGCGCTCAAGTTTGGCATAGTAATTACTGTAAGAGGTACTGCTTCGCGTTCTCTTCTTGATAAATAATTTCAGAAATTTTATGATAGCACAAAGCTGTGGAAATACTCATACCAAAGATAGACCTTTCCAAAAACTCGCTCAAAGTCAATAATATTAATAATACGTATGTAAGCATGTACAACTTATCGTTAAGCATTAAGTGAAGGACCAAACTACAGCTGCAGCATCTAGTGATTTTCAGTACTAACGACTTAAAATCTACAACTTGAAATGTACGTAGATTATCCAACTTAATTTCGATTTTTTTCTAATCCCCTTTGATGATCGGTTTTTGACACAGTTCATTGGATTTATCGCAAAATGAAAATTTAACCCCATTTTTTCTTCTTGGAATGAGTGGAAAAAATTATGTTGCAATTATGCTGTTGATTGTAATAGGAATATTTCATAGAATAAACCAGGAATTTACCCGCAAATCACTGAAGTTTCAGTCTAGCGCGATTTCGGAACATGTGGAAAAAATTGTGGTCCGCATATATGCAATAGTCGAGTCATCTCAGTGGTTTCTCTCAGAATTCAAGATAACCAGCTGTGAACTCATGTAAACCTTCAATTCCAACATCCTTAATCTTGTCCCAAGAACTACTTATGATAGCGTGTGTGCGAATTATATCAGATCCCAAGCAACGAAGCCTTTTGAATTATTATGAATATTATTTACGCAAAATATTTCAAATTTTATTCAATATTAGGTTATATAAGCTACAAAATTTCTGAAATACTTTCTCAGTGTTTCCAGATGAGTGGAATTTGGCAACAGCTTCGTTATTTTTAATGAAACAACCCATATCTTTTTTTTATAATCTATAATATAAAAATGAATCCCAAAATGTGTTGGTAAGCGCATAACTCAACAACGCCTGGACCAATTTGGCCAAAACTTTTTTTAAAATGTTCGTTGAAGTTCAAGGATGGTTTTTACGGCGGGAAATTAGAATTATTGCTGAAAAAATCCTAAAAATAGCCCTTTTCTTTTTTCCATACAAATGATTTGTAACTAAAACGTGTTCAATTTGAGCTTTATTGCTATGGTATAAAGTTCATATTAAATTACAAGCACTCACTGCTGTCTAAGCAATGTAGGTGTGTTCAATATGCAAAGCAATGAAACTCCAACCTGCAACGTTTCGAAGAACTCTGCAATGGCAAAGGTTTTGCAGCAATGTAAAATAATTATGGGTGTGCCATTTAAAATAACAAAGCTAACAAATTTCTGTACCTCTGGCAACACTGGAAATTTGAAAGAAATGTATCACAGATAACATAATATTGATTTATCAAATTTTAAATATTTTATATGAATAATTTCCGTGAAGATTCAATGGTTCACTCACCTTGGGACACCTGATAGATAAATGAGGTCAACAAAATCGACATTTTGTAAATATCTCGTTCCCTGTGAGATATGCGCTATTTCTATGTGATATAAACATTGTAAATAAAACTCTACAATTCTGTTCAGGGAAATTTTATATAACTCAAACCGTTCTTGAGATAAAGGGCTGTGCGCCCGCAGTCTTCACCATGTCAAGTACCATTTGAGTTCAATATGTAGTTGCCGTCTAAAACAAACTGTATGAAGTCCGTTAAATATTGAAAAACATAATATCTTTATATATAACTAGTAAGCCAGTGGATCTTTGGGCCAGTAGATCCATAAGCCAGTAGTTCAATAAGCCCATAGATCAATATGGACCATAGATCAATGAAGCTCACAGAAACACGACACAGAGCAGAGAAATCCTTTGAAAGCAAAGAAACTCGAAAGAACGCGAAGAAACACGAAAGGAAACGAAAGAAAGCGAAAAATCACGAAAGAACGTGAGAAAAAATGAAAAAACTTGAAGACGAAAGAACGCAAAAAGCCCAAAGGAATGCAAAAAAACCCGAAGGAACGCAAAAAACCCGTTGAAAGCGAAAAAACATGAAAGAACTGGAAGAAACACGATGAAACGTGAAAAAACGCGATGGAACGCGAAAAAACACAAAAGAACGCGAGAAAACACGAAAGGAACCGAAGAAACACGAAAGAACGTGAAGAAATACGAAAGATCGCAAAAATCCCAAAGGAACCCGAAAAAACCCGTTGAAAGAGAAAAAACATGAAAGAACTGGAAGAAACACGAAGATACACGAAAAAGCACGAAAAAAACCGAAGAAACACGAAAGAACGCGAAAAAACACGAAGAGACCCAAAAAAACACTGAAGAATGCGAAAAAACGCCAAGAAACATGAAAGATCGCAAAGAGCCCAAAGGAACCCGAAAAAACCCGAAGGAACGCAAAAAAACCCGTTGAAAGCGGAAAAAACATGAACGAAACACGAAAGAACCCGATGAAACACGAAAGAACGCGAAAAAACACGAAAGAACCCGAAGTAACACGAAGGAACCCGAAAAAACCCGAAGGAACGCAAAAAAACCCCGTTGAAAGCGAAAAAAACATGAACGAAACACGAAAGAACCCGATGAAACACGAAAGAACGCGAAAAAACACGAAAGAACGCGAAAAAACACGAAAGAACCCGAAGTAACACGAAGGAACCCGAAGTAACACGAAAGAACGCGAAAAATCCAAAGGAACCCAAAAAACCCCGAAGGAGCACAAAAAACCGAAAGCGCGCAAAAAAACTCGAAGGAAAGCTAAATACCACGAAGGAGCACAAAGAAACCAAAAGAGCGCCAAAAATCCCAAAAGAAATTGTAAACTGCACACCCTGTATATTAATCGATCGTAAATTCATTGTAAATTGCACACCCTGTACGACATTTTATTGAAATTAGCTTCCGTACGCGGAAAAACACGAAAACTTGAGAAAACTTTGTGAAAGTCAGCGCTACGAATGCGCAACTCAGATGTGACACCCTGTGTATGAATCGAAAATATTTCATCGAATTGAGAAGCAGTAAGCAGAAACAGCCGAAATAACTCGGTGGAAGGAAGCTGTTAGAAATAGGCAACGCTTATGAGACACCCTTTATATAATTGATTCGCAGTGGGTGCTTTTTCCACAAAAAAAAACCTAAAGAATATCGTTTTAACTCCATCGATTAGCGCTTTGTTAATTTTACAAAGGTAAAATAAAAATTATTCGATAAAGGTCTAAAGGTTTAACCATGAACAGAGTGCCTCGCCGATTACTTCGAATTTCGTTCCATTCGTACACGCATAAACTAAGTTTTACGTCTAGAATATGACATATGAATCTACATAAGATTAGAATGTTGTTTTTGATATATTGGGAAAATGAAACTCGTTTTTCGTTGTCACAGCATAACATGAAAACGCCTTGACCGATTTGGCTGTTTTTTTTGTGGCTTTCTAATAAGCTGTACATGGTTCTTATAGAAAAAAATATTAAGAAAATATCTCGGAAAACTGAAAAATATACATTTTAATTGTTTAATCATTATTCCTTTCACTGATAAAAATTTGAGATTAGCTGTAGATCAAATGGCCCATTAGCTCAGTTGGTTAGAGCGTCGTGCTAATAACGCGAAGGTCGCGGGTTCGATCCCCTCATGGGCCAAGAAATTTTTATTATTCACCGAATCAAGTAGAAATTGAAAAAGATGCCATTTACTATCTTCTTTATATATAAAAATGAAACCCGTTTTTCGTTGTCACGGCATAATATGAAAACGGCTTGACCGATTTGGCTGGGTTTTTTTTTGTAATTTTCTAATACACTGTACATGGTTCTTACGGAAACAAATATTAAGAAAATATTCTGCTAAATGCTAAAAGGAGTTTGTTAAGCAAACCAGACTGAACATAACAAAAACCGGTTTGGTGGTGCAATGATACTATTGGCAGGTGATTTTAGACAAATATTGCCCGTTGTTCCACGCTCAACGACAGCTGATGAACTGAATGCATGTTTGAAGTCGTCCATTTTATGGAAATACATTAAAAAACTTGAATTGAGTATAAACATGAGAGTCGAATTGCAGGAAGCCCAGTCTGGAGAAGTGTTTTCCGAACAACTGCTCGATATTGGTAATGGTATTTATTATTGCTGTTGATACATCATCTGGATACTGCCAATTTTTGTAACTTTTGTGAATCAAAGACCGAACTCATGGAGATGGTATTCCCAAACATTGCTGATAATTACGTAAATCACGTTTGGCTAAGCCAACGTGTTACATTGGCCGCAAAAATTGTTGATGTGTATGAAATGAATTTTCAAATTCAAGAAAAAATAGCTGGCGAATTGAAGAATTACAAATCAGTTGATTCCATCACTAATGAAGATGAAGTTGTCAATTATCCAAAAGAATTTTTAAATTCGCTGGAATTGCCCAGCTTACCACCTCATAATCTGCAATTAAAAATCTGAACTGTAATTATTATGTTACGTAACATAAACCAGCCACGTCTTATAATGGCACCCGGCTTGCGGTGAAGAAATTATTGAACAACGTCATCGAAGCAACAATTTTGAAAGGGAAGTACAAGGGCGAAGAAGTTTTAATCCCACGCATCCCTATGATACCGAACGATATGCCATTCAGCTTTAAACGTTTACAGTTTCCAGTGCGGCTTGCATTTGCAATGTCAATAAATAAATCGCAAGGGCAGTCGCTAAGTATATGTGGCATCAACCTAGAAAATCCATGTTTTTCACATGACCAATTATATGTCGCCTGTTCCCATGTCGGAAAACCATCAACATTATTTATTTACGCGCCAGAACGTGAAACTAAAAATATAGTTTATCAAAAAGCATTAGAATAGAGAGAAGCAGTGAAGGGTATAGATGCTATTAGTTGCTTTCTAGAGCGCCCGTGGTGTTGAGCTAGTGTTCACTTCAAAATATATATTTTAGGGACTTCTTTCTTCAAGAGTGGTCTTCTATTGATGGAGACAGACACTTCTTCAAGTTGCTCACATCGAATCTGGAAATAAAAAGACGGGGAGCCAGGGTTTTTTTTACTGGAGTTTTTTTCCGAAACGCCGAATTGTATGACACCCCGTCACTAACCCCTGATCTATATGCTTTATTGTTTGCTAACTAAATATTGTCAGCCAAAAGTTCAAAAGAATATATATACTTCAAAATGCCAAGTTGTTCAATAGCGATTTGTAAAAATATAAGTGAAATTATTGAACCGTATGAAATAAACGCTATTATGAAAATATGTATTTTGTTTTTATTTAATAAAATTAGTAAAGTCCTTCTCAGGTAAGGCGAGACCAGGGAAATGGGAACGGGTGTCATTGCAGCAACGCTTTTCAGCAACGGATTTAGAAAGCTGGTTTATATTAACGATTGCGTGTCATTTGTAATCGGTTGAATGAAATGACCTGATTTTTTCAGAAGTATTATATCTTTTGTACTTCATTAGTGGGGAACCACCTACATAAAAAGACCCCCAACAATCCCCTACAAAACCTCTAACATCAAAAAATAATTTATTTTGCATTATGATTATGTCAGTTTATTCAATATAATCTACTGAATCCAGCACATATACTGAAATAATTTGTGACCCACCGCTTACCACCGCATAGCCCCTCGAATTCAAAAATTCGGCGGACAGTGAAACTGCGCATTGCTGGCGATTTTTCGATGAAAATAGTATATTTGTAAAACTTCGAATATAATCTATAGGATGAAATAATTTGTGACCCCCGCAATCCCCTGAAGCACGACAGAAAAAATCCCCCAAAGCTGACGATGGCAAAAACTAGATGGAAACGGCCGTTGCTGGATAGTTTTTTTCGCAAAATGAGTCTACTTTAACTTATGTAATAAGCCCCATATAATGAAATAATATGTGACCCCGCGCTTCAATCAGAAATTGCCCCCTGTAGAATAAAAAATTCCAAATTCCGTAGCACGAGCAACTGCGCGTTCCTGGCGATTTTTTGATGGAAATGGCATCCTTGTATATCGTTGAATACCATCTATATGTTGAAATAATTTGTGACCCCCGCCTACCCCGAATAGCCCCCTCGAATTCAAAAATTCGGCGGACAGTGAAACTGCGCATTGCTGGCGATTTTGCGATTAGAATAGTATCTTTGTATTACGTCGAATATAATCTATAAGGTGAAATAATTTGTGACTTCACACTGAAGGAAAAATATTTTGGTCAATCAACGAAAGAGGTATGGATTCGCAAGAAATTTCACCCATTTCATCAGTTCAAGTAAAATCACCTCAGCAGCGATCGTTTCCATTTTGTTCTGGTGGTTGTAAATTTCAAGAAGCATTCTCATTAAAGATATTCCAGCAATCACAGTTTCGTTGACTGCCGGCACCGCACAGTTACATAGTTTGCCAAATTTTTGAATTCGAGGGCCTATTCGGTGGTAGACAGGGGTCACAAATTATTTGAACATATAGTAGTAATTATTTATATATAATGATGCCATTTTTATCAAACAAATCACCAGCAACTTACAGTTATTCTTACAACGGAATTTTTGAATTCTAAAAGGGGGCAATTCAGATTGAAGCGCGGGGTCACAAATTATTACATTATATGGGGCTTATTGAATGAGTTGAGGAAGACTCATTTCATAAGCAAATATCCAGCAACGGCCGTTTCCATCTAGTTTTTGCGATCGTAAGTTTTGGAGGTTGTTTCTGCCGTGCTTTAGGGGATTATGGGGTTACAAATTATTTCACCTTATAGATTATATTCGACGTTATACAAAGATACTATTTTCAACGCAAAACGCAATGCGCAGTTTCAGTGTCCGCCGAATTTTTGAATTCGAGGGGCTATTCGGGGTAGGCGGGGGTCACAACATATAGATACACAACATATAGATGGTATTCAACGATATACAAGGATGCCATTTCCATCAAAAAATCGCCAGCGACGCACTGAATTTGGAATTTTTTATTCTGCAGGGGGCAATTCTGATTGAAGCGCGGGGTCACAAATTATTTCATTATATGGGGCTTATTGAATGAGTTAAGGTAGACTGCAAAAAATATCCAGCAACGGCCGTTTCCATCTAGTTTTGCCATCGTCAGCTTTGGGGGATTTTTTCTGTCGTGCTTCAGGGGATTACGGGGTCAAAATTATTTCATCCTATAGATCATATTCGACGTTTTACAAATATACTATTTTCATCGAAAAATCGCCAGCAATGCGCAGTTTCACTGTCCGCCGAATTTTTGAATTCGAGGGGCTATGCGGTGGTAAGCGGGGGTCACAAATTATTTCAGTATATGTGCTGGATTCAGTAGATTATATTGAATAAACTGACATAATAATAACGCAAAATAAATAATTTTTTTGAGGTTTTGTGGGGTTGTTGATTGGTTCCCCCACTAATGAAGTCCAAAAGATATAATACTTCCCGAAAAATCAGGTCATTTCATTCAACCGATTACAAATGACACGCAATCGTAAATATAAACCAGCTTTCGAAAAGCTGAAAAGCGTTGCTGCAATGACACCCGTGAAATGGGAATTCATTTTTATATGGAGCATATTATAGATTCCAGTTCAAATTACATAGGTAGGTACTCATAGATAAGATGGGTCAGCTATACAAAACAAAGAGTGCTTCAAAGCAACGATGAGACGGTACGAAGTTCGCCGGGTCAGCTAGTTATGAATAATTTCCATTTTTTCATACATTATTATATTTAATATAACAATTGTTTCACAAATTTAATTCAAGAATACTTACTACTTATGGACGTCATAAAGGAAAAGAGCAAGAAACACCACGACAAACTAGACGGACACATAAACGACCTTCTACAGCCATTGCTAGAACCACACACCACCCGAAGACTCAAAATGAATTGGCCAGCAGACCTTAAGTAGGACAGAAGGGGTCTTTTGATTGGATAAGACCCTATAAACTACATTTTCAGGTTTATACATCTGATTATTATAGTGTTATTTTTATTGTATTCTGATTGCTAATGAATAAATGAAATAGATTTCTGAATTACTTTTTGATTTTAAGAAAATACTACATTTTGCAGGTTTATAATGCATTGTAGTGTTTTCTTATTTATGAAAGAAAAGAATTTCTGAATTATTTTATATTGATACTCCAACATTCAGAATCAAGATTAAAGAAAAGAAGCTAGCTTTATGAAAATTAAATACAAGGAAAATTAATACAAAACAATAATTCGAGCAATATATCAAAATTGGAAAAAGAAATCTAAACGTAAATCCATGTTTATTAAGAAACGTTTCTTCCACATACCTCGTTGTTATGCTGATGGACTTGGTCAGTGCCATTTTTCTGGTATCTGTGAAAGAATCCACTGGATAGCAACTGTTTGTTGAGTACGAGATCAAGTAAGAAAATTTCGTTCGAAACATTCAATTTGATGAGTAAATGTTCAGCGTGGAGGCCATTCTGAAAGAAAAAGATATTGAAAAAAAAGGTTGATGATGATTAAGTAAATATTATGAAACACAAAGAAATAGGGTTACGTATTTTATTGTTTTGCTACCAGGTCACAATGCTGACCGTTCTCACCCTCCCTGAAACACGACAATGAATTCTATCAATAAAATCAAAATATTCTATCAACCCCTCAATAACTTCAGGTGGTTCGACAACGCCTTTTTGGTTTAGGTCGAAGTTAATAATTTTGTTCAGTAGAAATTTCCAAAGTCCGTTCGAAACTTTCCTCAAGCCTGACAATAGATTCCATCGAAAGGTGAGGATTCTTCATATAATAATTAACAATGTTAATAACTTCAGAGCCTATTTTGATGTTTGTCGAACTTCATGATTTTGATCAGGATTTTATCGATTACTAATAATTTCATTCAAATCATAAATATCACTTTTGAATCGAATTGTCCATTTCTTATATTTAAATGTCATTCGTACAACCCCAAGCGCAAGCCAATGGATTACGTCAAACATTCTCCATTATCAATAATAATTATAATAATATTTGATTATTAATGCTGCCATAATATGATGCAGAACCATTTTGAATGAATTAACACTGTACCCACTGGATATTTATTTTCTCAATCTACTCAACTAGTTTCGCCTACTAGGCATCATCAAGAGTCATGTCATTAGTATTCATAAAATAATTAATTCTATTAGAAAGATTTAAAATTATATGAAAATTTTCAGAGAAAATTGAAAAATATCGAACATTCTCGACTTTTTAAAAGCGAACGATAGGAGATGTCTATCGAATCGTTGGTAGGAAGTAAACTGCAACAGATGGTTGATATAGCCGAAATGAGACTCTACACGAGTTCCATTATCAATTATTTCTAATTAATCCAAAAGCTGCTAAATATCTAGACCTTTCAGAATATTTGATTATTATTGGAAATTTAAACGGCTCTATCAATGGCCTCCCGTATTTCCATATCTATGATCCATGTTTTTTTTTCTATGCGGATTTCGAAAAATATGGTTTATCACCCAATAATCTGACTTAGTGCCATAGTAGTAACTACGCCGAATCCGATAGAAGATATGAGATAATCTCTTCAAATACAGATTGGGTAACTATTGAGCAGAGCTCAGAATTCCGTTTCGTTCTTTTAAAAATGTATTTCATTTTCCAAAATTAATTATGAATTCAATTAGATTTCGTCGAATTTATATTTGTTTTAAGGCACTTATGGTAAAAAGAGCATTAGATAATATTTTCACAGATGAAATCATTTTATCTGTCTCCAATGAAATAAATTCCATCCATACATAATAGATCAAGAAAAATGTAATACTACATTAATAGCTTTCATTCTGTATATCGCGAGTTACCGATTCTCTCGTTGACTCTATCCTTCTTCTATGACGTCCATGGTACAGGGCAGGTTCCAATATCGTATGATCGTTGAAATCCACAGAAGGATGAGGATCTGAAAAAGAATCACTAGTTACATAAAAGTAATACATTAAAAAATAATCAATAAATAGCTGCATGACAGAATATTTAGACTTATTTTTAATTCAATATTAAATTGGAGATTAGACAAAATACATTTTCTTTAAATCTATTATTTCCAATTGTTTCAAATAATTAAATTGAACCAGTCATTCATGAAAAGTGTATATCTGTTATCATAATATGATGCATAGTATGGTCTAGCGCCTAAACCAATCAACCGATTTGCATCAATTTTTTTAAATTAACGGTAGGCATCTAAACTGATGCAGAAAAATAATAACAAGTGCCAAACATCTATAATTTCTCTAAAAAACACAAAAAACTTAAAAATTAAGGGTGTTTGGCATGTTTTCGCTGTAGATGGCGCCACCGCTCAACAAATTTTTACTGATATGGGCTTTAATTTCTTCTCCTTGCACTCCAAGTCACCATTACCGTCATATAACTCATTAAAAACATTTGTAAATTTGATTAACTTTATTTGTATTTAAATTATAACACTTTATTTCAGTTGTTTCGTGTAGGCTTTCAATTTAAAAGGGTGAAGTGAATTTTAATCAAACCAGGGTATTTGAAGCCTTTAAAAATCGATTTAATTTTTTTCAGTGGAACTCGATTTGTTTATTCAGACCCATTAAAAAATCTTACAAATCGATTTTTTTTTGGTCAAATTATATTGCCGAAATAAACGAAGATGCCAAAAAAAGTCAAGATACATTTAAAAAAACAAATTGTTGACAATAGTTTGGTAACTATGGTCTGCTCAATCAAGCATACAGATGATGATATTATTTATGTTTTTCCGGCTCAGATACAACATGAAAACTAAGAGGTGTAAATTTGATTAACTTTATTTGTATTTAAATTATAACATGTGACTTATAAATCATATGGTAACATTGCTAGAAGAGGAAAAACACTTTATTTCAGTTGTTTTATGTAGGCTTTCAATTTAAAAGGGTGAAGTGGATTTTTCTGCATGAAACAATTTGTGAATTTGCAATACATAGTTAAAAATTTCAAATTTTGTTATTTGAATAAAACTACCTTAAGTGAAAGTTGAACTGTTAGGGCTAGTTAAAAAAGGTTCAAGAGTACTACCTGAGTTGGTCAGAAAGTGAGCATTTGAATAATTTTATAACAATTTATATTTTATATAACGTGCTTGAAAATATAAGATGGAAACTACGATTTTGAAAAAGTTTCATTTTAAAAGTAATTGTCAAACTTAATAACGTTTAATAATTATAATAAAAATCTATAATTTCAGCTTTGACTTTCAAAGAGGAAATACGTGTTTTGACGAGCTTGATTTTAAGTTTGATTTTAAGCTTATGTTAATTTCCAAACCTACCGAGTAAGTTAATTTAGAAAATTATAATTGAAAGAAATATTTAAACCCCAAATTTGGATGGTTATTCTCCATTTTGAGTTAGGTCCAGTGTAAAATTTTAAAATTTTAATTTACAATGGAGACACGACGACGAGGCAGACCAGTGGGTTCTCGAAACGCTACCCGGACAACCCGAACTGAAAGAAACCGACGCCGCTTTCATAACAATAATTACGCAATGCGTTCAGTATTTGTAGCGAGAAGGGCTCCGGTTGAAGACGAAATTCCCGCGTTTTCTGTCGGCGAAATGAGCGAATCGTGTCAATTTTGTAATGCTCTGCATTTTAGGGGTGAAAAAGGGCGAGAAGGATTCAGCCAGTGCTACCAGAAAGGCAAAGTTGTAATGAGCGAGCAGATGCAATTGAAAGAAGTACCAGCTTTGCTCAGAGAACTTTACACAGAAACAGATGAAGAATCGAAGAATTTCCAAAACAATATATGCCAGAATAACAGCGCATTTGCGTTTGCTTCCGAAAAAGTTAGCTTAAGAGAATCGCCAAGGTCTGAGCTGTAGTTGAGGTAGTTTTTAATTTATTATGCGGCAAAAACCGTGAAAAATCCGCTTGCACTAGCCTAAGATTTAATGCATTTGCATTGCATCTCTAGGCAAACCGAACAATTGTAATTTGTTTCGTGCACGAAAAACAGGAGCTTTCATCTTCCTTTTTCGCGCGTTCCACGTTTTCTTTCTGCAGTTGTTCCAAATGCCTTTACTCTTCTTCTTTTTGCTTCTTTTTCAGAAGGCTGTTTTGAAATCGCCGCTGTTGGCGTTTCAGTTGGGCGTCGGAAAGTTTTTTGGGCATTTTTTTAAATACGTCTTCATTCGATGAAAGCTAAACACAAAATGACATGAACGGCTGCTTATAGGGGGGCATTTGCTAATAACGACCGCTATTTTTGCTTGCTTGGTCTAGCAGAACAGCGGGCTATCGTTCTGCCCAACTACCTGTAATTCTCGAATGTCAATCGATTGGATTTGACTTACTGATGAAAAATACAGGGTCAAACTTGAGTATGTCCATCCGGCCGTCACGTAAGGTCTGCAGCTTATGCGTGCTTGTTCTAGAGTCATCTGCCGTACTCTGGAACAATGTGATACAAATACAACCGCCACGAAGAATCAACAAACCCATATCTCAATTTAGAAATATCCAATCATAGTTTTCATTAAGTCTTGTACCAAGCTGAAATTTCCTTCTCCTAAAAATCCACGTACATAATTTCATAGTAATAATTTTCCCCAATTGAAAGTCAGACCGATGTCAATCGAATCCGTATATCTATGAAAGCATCGAGCATTGACATTTCTGACGAACTTCTTGACATTTCTCTTTTCTCTTGAGTGGATGAAAAAATGATGATATCTTCTGGTGGAAGGAAGCTACGACAATGAAATTTGAGAATATGCAAGATATTTATAACCTCCATACAAATATGTCCGATATTTTATGAGTTATAGAGTGAAGAAATTTTTTTTGGAATTTTAAAAGATTTTCTAGTGTGTCGATTTTTGCGGAATTTTGCAAGCCAATTCGTTTCATCCTAATTCAAATAAATATCTTTCAAGGTACAACCTGATTCAATGGATATTCTACAAGTTGTGGAAACCAAATTTCAGATGCTCATAACTCCTAAACAATTGGACGAATTCTGCCCAATGACGAACTTGACCGGGATATTTGGACAATCAACCTATTCTAAAAATATGAAAGCTCTAGCTCATCTCCTTTGGATGATAGATAGTATACGACCGGATGGACACCCTCAAGTTTGTCCCTATATTTTTCATTAGAAAGTCAAACACAATCGATTGAGACCTCATTTAGCTCGATATTAGGGCGAAACGATAGCACGATGCTCTACTTGAACAGTCGCGCAAAAATCAAACAGTTTCCTGAAAATACTTACTCGAAAACTGGAACTTGAGTTTTTGGTAGGACTTATTCAAACATTCAATTTCAATTCAAAAATACATTTATGTGTTTCCATAGCTTCTAGCTCAGTTTAAAAACTGCGCATGCTGCTTAATTACGAGAATCATAAAAAAAAACTAGTACTCAATCAGCCTATGTTTGTTGCAATCTGCCTTCGAAGGCGGATAACTTAACTATAATTAAAATCCGATTAAAGCCTGCTACAATGATTTTATCCACTGTTTATCATTGTAATAGGAAATGTAGATTTGAATGAAATTCAATTGAAATTCCGGTAAAATATTTGTAGAAAGTGTAATTTTGTAATAATTACGGTTTCACCACAAAGATTTGAAATGTGAGCAGGAATTTAAAAAAAAATGGCTAGTTGGAATATCACCTGTTTTTTTATAACAAATAAAAAGCAAGTATTACTGAAAACATTTGATTTGTATTCAAATTTTATTTGAAATTAATTTTTTAAGATTAATTTTTCCAAAAAATATATAACTATATGACTTAAGTCATTGAAACATGCTTTACTTTGTATTTCAATGAGTTTCAGCTGAGTAATTTTTAAGTTGAAACGACATTTAGGACAATTATGTCACAAAAAAGACTGCAAAGTAGCTACTACGTAAAAAGATATGAATTTTTTAAATCTCTCTGGCAGAAATAATTGAGAATAGACACCAACAATTTTAACTTTAGAATCAAGAAAAATTGCGGAACATATTTCGGGTATTTTCGGAAAGCCGATGAATTTAAGAAGAAATTGTTGACGTCACTAATTGGACCCCCCTGTATATGATAATGTTTTTCATTTTTAGTAGTTCCTGGATCACATCACATAAAAGGTTCAATTGGGCAATTATTTGCATAACTGTTTCCTCACTTGACAAACCAATTCGAAGTAAACTGACCCCACTCGATCTTTCACCTTTCCTCGACTAATGGGAAAAGGACGTATTTCTAAGTTTGCTCATACATTGTAGCAGCTGCACTTCGAATTGAACGATTAGAAACTGACCCATGACCTCGTAAAATCATTAAATTGTACCTTTGTGCATCTAATCTCGCACC
Organism: Micraspis discolor; assembly: GCA_030674115.1. Classification (NCBI taxonomy): domain Eukaryota; kingdom Metazoa; phylum Arthropoda; class Insecta; order Coleoptera; family Coccinellidae; genus Micraspis; species Micraspis discolor. The sequence continues at coordinate 854,061 of JARTUT010000445.1, read as the reverse complement.
ACTTGAAGTCAATTAAGTTGCTGCTCAAGTCCGTAAAGCGTTAAACTCTTGATCCCTGAGTAATTTGAATTAGCAGTGTTTTGTTTCATCAATCCCGATGCTCCACATCAATACAGAGACAAAGAGTATTTGAAGCACTATTGCCAGACACAGCAAAAATCTTTCAATTAAAACCTGTAATTGTGCAGGTATGAACGTATGAATGAGTTTCACTACTACATATGGTCCGTAAAATTTTTATTGTGTACTCGGTGTTTTATTTCTTGTAACAATATGTTACTGAGAGGATATGTGCTCGAACTATGGAAATGAATTAAAATCTCGATTTTTCCTGATCTTATAAATTGAAAATTCAAATATTTGAATGAATAAATATTTGAAGGCAACGATAATTCCGAAGAATTATCGTTCCAGCTAAATACAGGGTGAGTCTTTGATCACTGCGTTAATTTTAACCATACATTTTTGACGTCAAAAGAAACATTTTCTTCCTATAACATTTTTCCAAATTTGGCCCCGTTCAAAAGATATAGGGTGTTGAAATTTCATAAAAAAATTGCATTTTCACCTGTAATATTCAAACGAATATATCAATTGAAATGATCTCTTGTAGAAGGTTTTTGATAACACTCCTGCATATTTTGGCATCAATAGATGTATTCCATTTCTTGTGGATTTCTCACTACTACTCTACAGATTGGTTAAATTGCATGAAAAACAAATATCGTTGAACTAAAGGTCCGTATCTTGTACTTCCTGTAATCATTAGTCTTTTTTGCACATAAAATCATTCTCCATCTTTCCTCCTAAATTGCACCATTCTTGAGATATTTGAAGTTGAAAGGAATTGAATCGATATAATTTTGTCCAAATTTTCTGATTTTCCCAAATCCAACTCTGTGCTGAAATGATTCAATAATAAGATTTGTTCAATGTTGCCATATTTTATGTCTATATTAAATATTTATACAAAAGGTTGGGGAAATCTCTCCAGTCTATGGTTCCACCACTAAAAACTAATAGATGAAATTAAATTAATGATGTCTAGCACCTTGTTTAATATTTAATCCAGAGTAATATTCCATAATAAATAGAGAAAAAGATTTCCTTCCCTAACATAGGTACTTCGGTATATTCTCATGACCGTTGAAATAGGTAATGAATTTTCTGTAAGGACTTGTTAAATTGAAGACTTGTCTTTATGAAGAGCTGGTACTTTATAGCTTCAGACTTTCAGGGTTCATCAAATTATATCTATTCTAACATAGGAATGCTTCAAATTAAGATCATATGAGTTTTAAAATCTTCGAATCCAATCTCTTTGATTTATTTGTAGGTATATAGTTTTTTCACATATTTATTTCATACACCGATTCAACCTGGTACGCGAACCTAGGAGATAATAGAATTTGACTTAGTTTTAATATTTCTGAATGTTTGTTGTGATGCATGGTTAATTAAAATTCAATCAATATTGAAACTGGAGGCTATAGGTTCATAAACAAGAAAGATTAGAATAGAAATGTATTTTCTGACCATAATCATTTCATACTGAATTGAATAACTTCAAACTATCGAAATAATTATTATTATTTTATTATAATATTTTCCACATTTTAAAGGTACAAATAACTGTTGACAGTTTCAAACAGAATCAAAACAACAAGGAACCACAGAACACTATTTTATTAGGAACAACCCACCACAGAGACGTCATTATAACATTTCAATGTGGTAATAATTCACTCTAGTTATTCTGAGAAAAATTATAACTGAAGATCGATAATGATTACAGATATTATCTTTCATTTGAAAAAACTTTGCAATTATTAAATTCTTTCTCTCCTGGGGTTCGGAAATAAATTAATATTCTATGGTAAGGTATTAAAATTAGACATAATCTATGAATAACCATTATTCAATATTTCTGTTTTTGTTTACATAATTGAAACAGATATTCTGATTATAAAAACCAAAAATTTAGGCAATGCACACCTAAGTCTGAGAATACTTATAATCTATCCAAGTAATTTGTTATTGGGATTCAGTAGAGAAAATAATCATCAAGCAAAGTAACATCACTGTAGAATAATTATTCGTAGTGACATTATTCATTGTTGTTGAAGATTTCGAAAAAGATTGCCATATTTTTAACAGTCTCATAGACCTGTTCACTGGTCTCTGTCAAGGAGAAGAAACTTAAAAATATCAGTGTTTGGAAAATCATAGATGATTTTTTCTGGCTTTGAGTGAAAAAAAGCAATGTGACAACCTCCTGCCTTGGAAGTTTTCATAGAAATGATGGTTTTCATGATTTGGAAATTTTAAGAAGAAAATTACAAATGTATGATGATAACATTCAATATCTCTGAGGTTTTTTTAAATTTATTACTAGAAAGGGATTGTCTATAATCTTGAAGTAGAAAGAAATTATAGTAGAACAGCAAAAATCTGTTTATGGTGTTGAATTTTTTTACCAGACAATTAGTATTTTGTATTTTTCTTCTGGATATGGACCTCATCGGATGAAACATGAGTGAGTGAATCATTTCTTAGAGGGAAAATAATGTTTTTAAACAATTCAGATTCAATAGTGGATGCTGTGGAAGGTATTTTTCATTCAAACTAAACTGGACTACAGAGGGGTATTTGCCCAATGTGAAAACTTAAAATGCTTATAACTTTTCAACGCAGCTGAATATAGAAAAACCGTAATGGAAAAAGTGTTTCTTTTGATCTCAAGAACCTATGGTTAAAATTAACGCAGTGGTCAAAGACTCACGCTGTATATCCGCCAACTCACGAGTGTTTTTCAACAAGATTTTGGAGGGATACATTTCCAGTTTAGTGAGAGAAACAAACATAAAATTAATTGTTGATACTCTTGAGTCGATTGCAAAAGTTGAAGAAATCATTATAAAAAATAGAGAAAAAATTGGATTTTTTTCTTAAAGCATAATGAGGACGACAATCACGTGGTCTTCAACACATTCAAGATGATGGTATGTGTCCTAAAAAATATTCTTAGTATCACGTCGATATGTTTCTATTTAGTAGAATTCAGAATTCATTAATTAATTTTATTCAAGTTTTGTTCGAAGATTCAATTTCCTTTTCCTGAAATACATTCAAAATAGCCATATCAACTCAATCGAAAACCAATTAGAATATCTTCATTAACTAAGATTTTGTCTTGAATGCGTTTGGCACCATAATGAGTAATGTATCTGTAAACAAGGGTCTCCTTTCATAATTATTTCATAATTTCCGACGGGCAAACACTTGTCTTTTGAAATATCTTATATATTAAAATACAAATCACACAAAAGCGATGATTCTTCTCAATATAATCTTTTGAAACCACTTAATGACTTGTACGTGGATTACATTGAACTTTTTCAGAATAATACGAATTTGGATTGTCGATTTTAATATACATTATTTTATGAATGAAACATTTTTATTAATTTTCCTTCAACTGAAACTGAATTAATAACTCTGACCGATGTCAATCGAATATTGAGCATCGAAATTTATGTCATTCATTTCTGATTTTACGAAAAATTCGTATATTGAAAGGAATAATTTAGGACTTCCTCTATAAATTGAAGAGAATGGTATTACCGGGAGATGGGAAATATCCTGTAGTTTGGTTTTCGACGGCCGCCCCAGAGTTTCATTAAGTTTAGCGTCGACACGGAACGCAAATGTCAACGTAATTAATCAACATTACAATAACTTCTGCATTTGCTTACTCTCAAGTGAATGAAAAATTAATTATTTCTTCTGGTGAAAGAAAACTATGACAACGAAATCCTAGTATACGTAAGATATCACTTACGTCCATAAAGGCATAATTTTTTTTTAATAGGACGATTATCATAGAAGTTATATCAAATAAATTTTTCTTGGAAATTTTCAGAAATTTTTCTAGTGTATCGATTGCTGCGAAATTTTGCATTTCCTTCCGGAAAAAATATAGTATACGGCCGGGCTGCGGACATACTCTAGTTTAACTATATACTATAACTATATATATTCTTCATCAGGAAAGTGTACCCCATTGATTAGGATCGTTATAGCCTGGATATTCGAAAATAAACATAAACTTACATAAACTGTGATATTATTAGTTATATTTAATTTAAGCTATAGATTTGTTCATTCATTGTGGACGTTGTACTAGTGCTACATTGTACAAAAAAGCTCCAGACATCAGTGATTTTCTAATTTTTTTTTACCTCTTCAGAATTTTCATCATGCTTGTTATCAACGAACTTTATTGGTTTAATAGGTAGCAAAAGCAGTGTACTTAGTTTAAGCGAAGTATAACAAAGCAGTACTTTTCTAGAATAGAAACAGAATATAGTCCGGTCAATGAAGAGCAAAAAATGAGAGTGAAGGTACATAAATTGCCAACAAGCTGAAAGTGAGTAAAATTGTTCAAAACACAATTATTATACCTGAAAAAGTTCCCCATCATTCAAGAATTTATTCAAGGTAAACGGTCCAAATATTGGTAGTTTTTTACCTTGGACCTTGAATAAAAATTTTTCTCTACACGAGATAGATGAGGAACTTTCAGGTATTGTTTAGAATTATGTTCTGAACAATTTTACTCATTTTCAGCAATTTAAGGATATTCATGAAAATCGGCAGGCTCCACTCTGAATTTAATTCAAACGATTTCTGAGTGACAAATTCATCCGATGGATATTTTAGGGGTTATTGAGGAAACCATATTTCAGAAGCTTAAATAGCCCTAAAACGAACTCAGCCGAGATATCTGGAAAAATTATTATGAATTATGAAAATATGAAAACTCTAGCTCATCTCCTTCGGATGATAAAGTTAATACGGACATACTCAATTTTGACCACATATTCTTCATCAGGAAGTTGAACCCAATCGATTGAGACCATTTTCGGATCGATAATAGGAAATTTGGTAAAACGGTAGCTCGCTGTTCCACTAAGACAAGATGGCAAAAATTTAAGAACCCAAATGTTCTCTTCTACTCAATTTTGACCACATATTCATCAGGAAGTTGAACCCAATCGATTGAGACCATCTTCGGATCGATAATAGGAAATTTGGCAAAACGGTAGCTCGCTGTTCCACTAAGACAAGATGGCAAAAATTTAAGAACCCAAATGTTCTATTCATAAACATCTTTCTGCGTTTACATGAACTAAGATTTCTTGGTTACATGAACGGATGAATTTGAGAGTAAGAAAGAAACTTCAATCATCAATAGAAATTGTCTACGTGGCAACCTTGCTTTTATAAATTTTACATGGGACTAAACGAAATGAACACGTGCTTCTTGTCGAGAATAGTTTTGGGGTCCTCGAAGACAGAAAGAGATGGTAATATCCGGAGTTTTGAACCCTAGCTCCATTGAAATGTGAATGAGGCATATATTCTTTCACCATGAAACGAAGAATATTATTCTTGAGATGGAACATGGGATGATCCTTCATAGATAGGTGTTAGATTCTTATTATTCACCGACATGAAGGAAAAGCAGTTGAAAGATATATTTGGTGACGAATAAGAAATACGCTATCTTCAGCTCATCTGGAAATTTGATTTATATTTCCAATATCTGATGAACTTAAGGGACGTTGCTGTTGAATTTAATACGTTATGAATGTTCTGTTTATCGTCTAGAAAATGTCGAAACTAAGTTGAAGTAATATTCATTTCAGGTGATCATTAATTTTTTCAAGACCCGAGCATTATTTTGAGATTCCACTCAACGCATTCGAATCATGATAGTTCGTAATTTAGTAGTAGTATTCTATCCATTATTTCACTCATGTATAAAAATCCCCACAGGAGCAGTAGTATTTCCAAAATATTACAGAGAAAATGCAACGTTACTATGGCTCCGTGGTTTTTCCTCTTTCAACCAATAATAAAATCTTGACAACGCAAAATTTGTTTCGTTTGTATTGTAAACAAAGGACGCTAAAGTCCAAAGCAACCGATGTTTTTCAAATTTATTTGTCAAAATTAACAAGAGTAGTATTCATTTATGGTTACCTTCTTTTGTTTTCGAGTTATAAGCGAAAATTGGAAAATGTATAATTGTTCTTTTTATGGTATACAGGGTGAGTTTTTGACCACTGCGTTAATTTTAACCATAGATTCTTGACGTCAAAAGAAACATTTTCTTCCTATAACATTTTTCCAAATTTGGCCCCGTTCAAAAGATATACGGTGTTGAAATTGAGCTCATATGAGTTTTAAAAACTTCGAACCCAGTCTCCTAGATTTGTTTTATACCTTTATTATCTTTATTTCATACACCGATTCAACCTTGTTCACAAACTTAGGAGATAACAGAATTTGACTTAGTTTTAATATTTCTGAATATTTGTTATGATGCAAGGTTAATTAAAATTCAATCAATATTGACACTGGAAGCTATAAGCATGAGCTTTATGAAAACAAGAAAGATTAGAATAGAATCCATTTCCTGACCATAATCATTTCAAACTGAATTGAATAATTTAAAACTATGGATATTATCCTTCCAATATTTTCCACATTTTTTTGAAAGAAAGCTAAAAATAACTGTTGACAGTTTCAAACAGAATCAAAAAACAAGGAACCACAGAACACTTTTTTATTGGGAACTACTCACCACAGAGACGTTATAATATTTTAATGTGATGATAATTCACTCTAATTATTCTGAGGAAAATTATAACTAAAGATCAATAATAGTTACAGATATTATCTTTTATTTAAAAAAACATTGCAATTATTAATTTTTTCTCTCCTGGGGTTCGGTAATAAATTAATATTTTATGGTAAGGTATTGAAATTTGACATAATCTATGAATAACCATTATTCAATATTTATGTTCTTGTTTACATAATTAAAAAGATACTATGATTATAAAAATCAATAATCAGTAATTATAGTCTAAACAGAATAGATTCATATTAATGATTTAACAAAAAATTTTTATTAAAGAACACCTAGTTGATTTTTCAAAATCAAATTTAGGAATTTCTTCAAAAAAGTATAATTGCACACCTAAATCTGGAAATACTTGTAATCTATCCAGGTAAATTGTTATTGGGATTCAGTACAGAAAATAATTATCAAGCAAAGTAACATCACTTTAAAATGATTATTCGTAGTGACATTATTCATTGTTGTTGAAGATTTCGAAAAATATTTTCATATTTTTAACAGTATGATATCAAGAGACCTCATAGACCTGTTCACTGGTCCTTGTCAAGGAGAAGAAACTTCAAAAATATCTGTGTTTGGAAAATCATAGATGATTTTTTCTGGCTTTGAGTGAAAAAAAAAAAGCACAGTGACAACCTCTTGCCTTGGAAGGTTTCAGAAGAAAATTACAAATGTATGATGATAACACCCAATAATTCTGAGGTTTTTTTGGAATTTCTCACTAGAAAGGCATGGTTTATAATCTTGAAGTAGAAAGAAAATATAGTAGAACAACAAAAATCTATGTTTATGGTGTTGAATTTTTTTTTACCAGAAAATTAGTATTTTGTATCTTCCTTCTGGATACGGACCTCATCGGATGAAACATGAGTGAGTAAATCATTTCTTAGAAGGAAAATAATGTTTTTAAACAATTCAAATTCAATAGTGGATGCTGTGGAAGGTATTTTTCATTCAAACTAAACTGGACTACAGAGGGGTATTTGCCCAATGTGAAAACTTAAACTGCTTATAATTTTTCAATGCAGCTGAATATAGAAAATCCGTAACGGAAAAAGTGTTTCTTTTGATCTCAAGAACCTATGGTTAAAATTAACTCAGTGGTCAAAGACTCACCCTGTATATTAGCGTCCTGATGAAGAAGCCAATATAGTTTCGAAATATAGACGCATTTCAAAATGGTTGTTTGAATCAAATAGCCCCCTTTGCCACGAACCCAAATAAATTTCAATTCAGCTACATAAGTCGGCAAAATCTCCACAATTAAGTTATAAACTTTCTACTAAAATGCCGGGCATCAGATATCACTCCAAAACACATCAAACAAAATTTAAGATGCATTAATAATTCAATCGGAGAGAATCCTGAGAGCACTGAGTTTACAGGGTGAGATATCGAGTTTTAAATTTAGAAATTTCGATAACAATTAAAAAAAATTAAATCATTGAGGAACAAACTTGATGTCATTTCAGGCCGAATCTCTCTGACATTGTCCAGACGTGTCTTTCTTAAATTCACCACCAACGAAGAAAGAGTTTACAACAGTCTTTTCTGACGGCTCCACCAACTTGAGAAATAAATTTACCAATCTAACAAATGATAACATCAACTTATTCAAAACTAAAGAATCATGGTTTGTTCAACGCATATGACAGGCACATACAGTTCACCGTTGAAAAGGAGAACAATCAATGTGTACCATTCCTAGACACCAGAGTCATAAGAACTCCAGACAATATAATCAAACTTGACTGGTACAGAAAGCCCAGCTCAGGCCGATATATTCATTACCACTCTAACCATGACTGGAAGGTCAAAAAACACGGTCCTAAATGTAAAAAGCAGAGTACTAAAAATCGCCCACCAGGAGTTTCATCAATCATCACTGAGGGAACTTCTCAACATCCTAAAAGATAATGGATACCCTAGAAGGCTTATCAATAAGTTACTATATAGCACCAACCTAACGATAACCAGAAATCATCCATGAACCACCTGAAAGGAGCCATCAACCAAGTAATATAATTATCACCAACCCAGAATTGGAAAGACTGAAATTTGCCTCTCTGCCATGTATCCCTAGACTCACTAACAAATTAGTCCACACTCCATCGCTGATAAGGAAAACTGTAACCACACGTCAGTGCTTTCAACATATCTTATTTCCCATTAAATGAATCATTCCGATTAATTTTCCACCAGCTGAAACTGAATTAATAAGCTCGACCGATGTCAATCGAGTACATATCTGTGAAAGATGGAGCATTGGAAATTTTGACGGACTTTTTTACATTTCTCTTTTCCGATTTTAGGAAAATTTCATATTTTCAGACGAATAAGTTGGGACTATTTTCTACGAGTTTGAGGAAAATAGACAGTCAGGAGCTAGGAAAATTCCTGTGGTTTCGTTTTCGGCCGAGCCCCGAAGATTTAATGAGCAAAAGACGAAGAGAACGTAATTAATTGACATCAACTTTATATTCTGTGATCGTTTGTCCATAAGTAAATGAAAAAAATTAAATCTTCTTGTGAAAGAAACGTACGACAATGAAATGAGGATATGTGAGATAACAATAACGTCCATATATTCAGAAATTTTTGTTTGAAAACGTAAGATATCTTATGAGGTAAAAAGTATTGAATTTTTTTTTTTTTTTTGAAAATTTAAAATGCAATTCCTGTAATGTATTGCAGTTAATTACTGTACTCAGATGACCATTGTACATGCGCCGATATGTTATCTATATGTACGCATATGTGTAGGCTGCAGTCAGTCATTATTTTGAATGCGAAGAATAAAGATTGTCCCTCAATTGTTTATTAATTTATGCATATTCGTAAATATATTACAAGGTGATGAATTTTATCAGGTACCATCGTCTCGGAGTAAATGAGCAATGACAAAGTGCACATACTGAGAACCTATTTGAATTAACAAATTTATCGAAAAAATTTTATTTTCTTGAAAATTTCTGACGCCTGTAGAAAGATACGAAGACCTTGCCTACCACAAGACGAACTTTCACACAGTGTAACATAAATCCTTCAAAAATGCATAAAAATTTGATAATAGTGAAACAAAAATTGACCTAATTATGGATTTTGTTCAGATATTTTTCTTCAGAGAAAAGGACTGTTACATTATTTTGACGCACACTGTGTAGGTGTTTCGATTCTTTCACATTCGTTGTGGAAGTTTCATTTATTATCAGACTGTTCCAGAGTCAGCACGCAAAGGCTCCTGACCTCACGTCAGTGCTTTTATAGTTTTCTACTTTTTCCATTTTAATATCCTCTTATCTAGGCTCTCCTCCAAGTTATTTCAAAGTATATTTTGAAGTGGATTAGCTTTTCATTTGAGTGCCAGGAATCATGATACGTTCAAAATAATTATATCTCAATTGATGAATTCAGCAATAGGAATAACTTTGCAGATCTCTTCCTCATGTTGAGGCTGAAGAGTAACTCGAAATAATTCTATGACACCTCAATATATGATCCACTGTAAACTTTGGCTATCTCTCGAGATAAATTTTCTAATTATTTCTTGGGTTGCAATCAGCATAACTGAAATATTTTACACCTATTGTTATGGTTATTTCCTAAAATTTTACGAGAACGATAATTAAAATTTTAATAAGACTTATGGAACATGGGATTCCTGTGTAATTGAGGATTGAGTAACTTTTGCATTTTCTTCTGAATGATTGGTTATAGGTTTTGTTTCAAGTGAAAACCTAACATTACTTCAAAAAGTTTTTATGTTAGCGGAATGGGTAGGAAAATTATTAGTATGTGTACTTACGAAAATTTTTACGAATTAAGTAACTCGTTATTAGTTTAAAAACCAAGTTTTATTGTTTTTGATTAACTATTCTTTGAACTATCGTCGATCAAAAAAGTCAATCGCGAAAAAATTGTGAAGTATGGAGAATATCTAATTCCGAGCTGTCATTTAGTTCCTTACCAAGCAAGGAAAATCAGTTCAAAACATATTGGAAGATATATTTCGTTTACGGAGACTCTTGCCCTCGTGAAACTATAGTTTACGAGTAGTATTACCTCTTTAAGCAAGGCAGGGACTCACTTGAAGACGACCAGCGCCCAAGACGGGCGATTGAGGCGACCACTCCGACAATTATTCAAAAGTGAAAAAAAGTATCAGATACAAATTCTTTAAGATCATCTTGGGATGACTGAAGTGAGTGCAAGAGGGGTGCAGAGAATGCTCGTACCGCCTCAAAAACACGTGGATTGTTCTGGCGAGTCTTTGAATCTCAGTAGTGAAGACGGAGAAGAAATATTCACTCGGATTGTTACTGGGGATGAAACTAGGGTTCATCATCATGAACCTGAATCCAAACAGCACTCTTTACAGTGACACAAAATGGGCACACCACTACAGTCTTTTGAGCGATTCTGTAGATCGATTACAACAAAGATGTCTCCACAACCGGAGAATACTACGCTTCAATTCTAGAGCGGTTGAAAAAGCCATCAAAGAAAAAATTTAGAAAGCACTGACGTGAGGTCAGAATGCTTTGGCGCTCTTGTTGAGCTACTTGCGAGTAAATATTCAAACCATAACAAATCTATAAGCACTCTGATCAGATGAACAATAGTCTTTTCTCTTACAATGGCACAATGTGATGCAAATATGAACGCCTAATGAATGAACAAACCTATATCGCAAATTAAAAATAACTACTCATAATTTTCCCCAAGTTTTGTTCGAAGCTATAATTCCCTTTTCCTAAAAACTTACGTCAGTGCTTTTCGGAATTTTGACAACGTATATTATTTTAGCCACCGAGATTGAATTCTATCTCTATGCTTTCCCTTTATGAAAAATTTTGATTAATATTACGCCAACTGACACTGATTAATGAGACCGGCATATGTCAATCGAATATCGATCTGTGATGGCCATCGTTCAAAGAAAATCATCGGGACGTATGTAATTTCTCTTGTCTCTTGGGTAAATGAAAAAAATGATCATATCTTTAGATGGAAAAGAGCTACAACAATGAAATTTGAGGATAAGTAAGATATCGATCACCTCAATATATTCACGAATTTTTATTGAAATCCGAAAAATATCTTATGAGATAGTCAGGATTAAAAAAATTTTTTTGGGAATTTTTAAAAATTTTCTAGCGTGACGATTTCTGCGATATTTTGGGAACCGTTTTGTTGCAGCCTCCCTCAGCAATATTTCAAGTATCAATTTGATCGGATGGATATTCTAGTAGTTATTGAGGAAACAAAATTTCAGATGCTCATAACTACTGAACCATCCGACGGATTTGGCCCAATAACGAACTTGACCGAGATATTTGGACAATTAACCTATTCTGAAAATATGAAAACTCTAGCTGATTCCTTTTGGATGCTAGAGAGGATACGGACGGCCGGACTGACTCAACTTTCGCCACGAATTCTTCATCAGACCATTTTCGGCTCGATATTCCAAAATTACAGACATTCGGGCAAAATGATAGGCACTCTGTTCGGGTGAACAAGGGCGCCAAAAATGGAAAATACCTACAAATTTCCCATCAAGAGCTATCTTTTCCAATCTATAATGAACGAATTTTTCAATATGACAAATACAAAATGTTTTTTACAGACGGAACTGACGGGAAACGTTTATCTAATAAACACATCATTTAATTCCATACCTGCACTAATCTTGAATGGGTTGAGATGAAATCTACACTTGAATAATTAACCTATAATTATGCTCAAAAACCGCCTTCGCAAATGAAAGGCATATGAATTCCCTATTATGCTCTAATGAAAATCTTTGAACTAAATAGTTCAAAACATGATTTAAAACAACATTGAAAAAAACCGGATCATTCTGGTGTATGAAAAAAATTTCATTCGGAGTTTTTCAATGTTGTTTTTGATCTTGTTTTAAACAATTTTCGATATTTTCAGCTCGATAGTAATTTAAGGAACTGATTATTTGTTCTAACTTGACCGGACTACAATATCTCGGCTACTCAAGAGAAGGCACAAAAGCGTCACAGTAGTTTTGCCCTGTTATTGTCTTTAGCTTTTACAATTAGTCAATAAGAACCCTTCTTTGGGAATCCTAAAAAAAACAGTGGCCATAACCTTTCCGGCCGATTTCACCGCCTTGTCCTTCTTCGGAGTATGTTCGCCTTGTGGAGTCCACTGCATAAAGTAATTACATATAGAGTGGAAACTGAGATAGTTCATAATAATAGTTCAATTTACCGCCGCATGGCGTCTCTGGCTTCTCAGATTATTGGTTTGTTGATATTTTCATAACCTTGTCATTTCCTCAGAACACACATCTACTCTCTACTCTTTTTGAGAACTTAGAAGCCTTCGTTACATCCACAAAGGATCAAAACAGAAATGAAGGGGTTATGAAAATATCAACAAACCAAAAATCAGAGAAACCAGAGACGCCATGCAGCGGCAAATTGAACTATTACCAACTATCTCAGTTTCCACTCTATACGTAATTACTTTATGGTCCACTGCTTCTACTGTTCCTTGGTTGTTGGTCGATCCTGGCTTCGTCAACGGTTACGAATCGGCGCAGAAACTGCTTTGGATTGACCTTAAATAGCTGCAGACAGTCCTTGGAAGTTGTCACACGTTTTCGTTTTTGGTCCACTATAAGCAATTGGGGAACCCATCTTGCCGGTAGCTTCTTCATCTCCAAATGTTGATATAAAATATTGGGCACGCGTTCGTATGAAATTTTTAGCATCTCGGCAATCTATTCAATCTTCCAATAAGATATCATGGATTTTATCGACCATATCATCCGTAGCCACCTTATTCGGACGTCCTGGACGGTTCTAGTCGAACAATGATGTTCGGCCCCGTTAGAATTCAATGAAGCAATGGTCCTCGTAATCAACTAGCAATCGATCTTTGTTTGCCTGGCTCGCCTTCCCTTCCAAATATGGAAATCGTATCTTTGAACGATATTGCTCTTTCTCCGTTTTTCAAACTAACACGGAGTTGTTTGATGACGATAAATCAAGATCACCGATGAATCGGTGAGAAATTTTAACAGACCTCATTTGAAGGATGGCACTGAAAGATGGTATAGAAATTTTTTACCTACAATTCCTTGTTGCCAAGCACGGTACTTAACAATACAACCTCGTATGAAGTTTTTCGGTTAGGAAAGTTCTGATTCGAATGAGCAAAAAGCAATTGCATAAAACCCGTTCTATTTCCTACAGCTGCCTCGACAAAAAAAAGTCGGATTCAAATATTCGTGACGAAGTCAAACTCAACTTTCAATAACAACAACTAGTGAAGTAAGCCAACGAACAATTTCAATAATATTTCTCACGGCCACGGCCACTGCTTTGATTATTATAATTCCAAATCAGATGCATTATTTCTCACCGATTTCAAAGATATTCGACAAGGTCGCACAAGATTAGTTAGCTACGTAGCTAGGGTAATTGAGGTGATCAAAAAAATAAAGAAACCATTTGAAGCATACACATGAATGAATTTTGAAATAAAATGGAATAAGATTGATGTGAGTGAAGTTAGTCCCGCACTTCTTCATTTTCGAAAAAAGGTTTTTGTGTTTTAATTTTTTCTAGTCCAAAGGTCTGTTATTTTTGAATATCGAGCTAAAAAGGTCTAAATTGATTGGGTTTGACATCCTGATGGAGAATACAGTGTCAAACATTAGTATGTCCGACAGTCTACCCTCTATCTTTCAAAAGAAATGAGATAGAGTTTCCATATTTTCAGAATATGGTTAACTCGGTAACTTCACTATAGTGCCTATAATACAGGACAAAAATTTCTTGATGCTTTTGCAGCACTCAATTATTAGCTCAGTAATATACAGGATGTTCCTATATTGAACGTACAAACGAAAAGGGGAGATTCCTCTAGTATAGGCACTATACTCGTTTCGAAAAAAAAAAAAAAATTTTTGTTGTGCTTGACAAACCGAAGGATGTATGTCATCGATGTTGCCTCCTTATATGTTCATTGATTGTTTATTTTGATGTTCTTTCACATAATGAAAAGTTTAACGTGGATGAATTCATCAGCTGCCAATTGTTCGTAGCCTGAAGAAGATGATGAAATTCATCGAAACGTCGCTGCTTTAGAACGAAGTATTTTATTGTTCCTTTACCCAGAATTATACAGCAAGTTCCGCTAATATACAGGGTGTCTCAAGTTCGAGTGCCTATTAGACGTTTCTGGAGAACTAGACATATTTGAAATATGAAAATTGGGATTATGATATTGTTCGAAGTTCTCTACAGAGCTAAAATATTTTCGAAGTCCAAAAACTTCCGGTTATACAGGGAGTGAAAATAAATTCGACGAAAAATTTTTTTTTCAAGTTTTCCATTCCTGGTATGATCGAGTATTCAATAGTGAATACATTTCTGTTAAAACCATTCTATTAAATCGAATAGTTTTCAAAATATCCAAAAAAAACTGGAAAAAACTCAAATATGTTCAGTCAGTAATATGTTAATTATTCTTATTTTAAATATCCTGAGCGTAAACCGTTTTCACAACATCGTGGAGGAAGGATGTGAAAAGGTCATGCATCTTTTGGATTTCAAAAATATCATCACAGGGTGTTTCAAATTTTGTGTTGAAAATTGTGATCTTAAATTGGCCATAATTTTTGTTTTTCAAATTAGAACCCTATTTTTTTTATAATTGTGTTGGATTCTGCGGTCAAAAATAATGATAGTTTTCTCACATGATTGATCGATTTAATACAATAGTTCTAACAGAAATGTATTCACTATTGAATACTCGATCATACCAGTAATGGAAAACTTGAAAAAAAATTTTTCGTCGAATATATTTTCACTCCTGTATAACCGGAAGTTCTTGGGCTTCGAAAATATTTTAGCTCTGTAGAGAACTTCGAACAATATCATAATCCCAATTTTCAGATTTCAAATATGTCTAGTTCTCCAGAAACGTCTAATAGGCACTCGAACTTGAGACACCCTGTGTTTAAGAAAAAGGCAAAACTGGCGTTCTCATAATTTGGATTTTTCTCAGGATTTCGAGAGAATCGTTCAAAATTTTTTTTCTCGAAATCGGTGGTAGATACGCCAAAACTATAAGAGACCGAAAAAGTCGTTTTAACAACAAAGCTGTTTTTACATTCCTCAATTTCAATCAATGTCAAATCAACAGTTGTTGAAAAAATTTTGGAGAAAAACAGGTGGGTGTTCCTGAACAAATATCAACCTGTAAATCTGCATCGAAATTGTCATGTCATGTGGTGAGAATCCTCAAATGTAATATATATGCCAAATTTGAGTTGACTATTTTGAAAAGTGTAGATATTATGAGAGTAAACTTGAAAAAAAATTTAAACTTCAAAACTCTGTATCTAGAAAACGAAACGTTTCCGAACCCATGTTTATGGGAATTTTTTGTTCATGAACTTCCTTGAGATATCTCCCCTTTCCGTTTGTACGTTCAAATTCGGAACACCTGTATACTGAAATATGAAAGCACCATTGTTTACATTTAAATACGCGAAAATCTTTATGCCAACTCTTTGGGTAAAAAGTGAAAAAAGAACAGTGGAAGATTATAGCTTATTTGTATTGACCCCTTTGTGTATTATTTGAAAACTTAACTTTTCAATACTTGGAATAAATGTAATAACAAGGGATTCACTGCCATTTTCAACATTGTTACTGAAAAAGAAGTACTAAAATTATGTTGCTGACATAGCAAACTGAAAAAACCAGATATATTTCCAAACTAACAAATCATATTGATGAAAATCAATTAATGGAATGCCAGTTTTTCAAATCTTATTGTGATAGCAATATATTTGTTATTACCATATTGCTATTTCCAAACAGAATAGATCTGATTGTCATATAAAAATGCGAAAATAAAAAGGCCGTATTGTAACAATCGGGAATTAAATGATTTCTCTCGAATAACCCGGAAGATGGCGGAATATCCTGAGGCGAGACATCAGAACATAAAAGTAGCTGTCTGGGTAGATGAGACAGAGTTGTTTGAAGAATATGGAGCAGAAAACACGGGTGTGATCTTGGTAGACCAAATGCCAGCAGACCGTTTGTCGGAAATACCCGAACGCCATGGTCATTGGCGTGTTGGTTGATTCAAATTATTCAGTGAATAGGCGGAATTCTCGGGAAATATCAACAGGAATGAATTGAAATTTGGCATAAGGAAGGGAAGAGGTAGTAGAAATATAGTGCAACTGAAATTTTTCTCTTCCCTATTATAATTCGGGCATTTTCCGACCTATATAGAAACTTTTAATATCTCGGAAACTACTAGATGGAACATTTTTATTTTCGGGATGAAGTTAGATGACAACAAAAGAAACTCGATATTAAAAAAATTTTCGACTGCCTGACGGTCCATCATGTGGTTTTTCCGATATATATAGCATTTTTCAATATCTCGGAAACCTCTCAGTAGAACATTTTTATTTTTGGGATGAAGTTGGATGACACCATAGAGACTTCAACTATGAAAAAATTTTCGAATGCCCGACGGTCCATCATGTGGTTTTTCCGATAGATATATATATATAATAGCAATATTCAATATCTTGGAGACATTTTTTTTCCGATGAACTTAGATGACAACGAAGAAAACATTTGTATTTTATGAGATACATAATAAAGGCCATTTATATTTATTTTTTTATTATAAAGTTAGAAACAAAATCGCTAATGAGTTTCAAATAATTTTTTGAAAAGGCAGAATCTCTTGAAGAATTGCTTGTTCTTCGTCGTGAAAAAATACCAAACAATCTTGAAACTGAAGTGTTCTGAATAGCAGTTGATTAATAGATACCGCTAAGTTTTGTGAATATCGACAGGCTTCAAAAATTTTGTAAATAATCAAATACCTTCTTTTTCTCGGTATCTCATAAGATATTTTTCAAGAGGTAATAGATCTTCTGGATTTACTTAAATTTTATTATCGTAGCTTCTGATTCTGAATAGATATTCGAGTTTTTCATATTCCGCGAGGTCGAAGAAATATATTTAACAGTAAGTTGACAAAGAAATCGTGAAATTTATATATTTCCTCTACATTTATTGTTGCCAATTTTGAAATTTGGAAAAGCATATTGACATGGGATTCTAGAACAAGAGAATTTGAGCTTCGAACAAAACTTAAGAAACACTATGAATTGTTATTCTTAATTTAAGATTATTATTTTTTCATTCATCTTGGCGGTTGTATCATATTGTTCCAGAGTACAGGAAAGGACTTTGGATCAAGCGCTCTTTACTGAATATCGGTGCTTTTCTGGTTTTTTTCTCTTATTTGTGTACTGAATTTTTATCTCGTTAGATGGAAGAATAGATGCATAGTTTTGAAATCAAATTCACTACACTCTTAACTATATTTATATTGATTAGGACAGTGCAAGTTAAATATCGCCCTTTTAATTTCTTCTGCTTCCAATTATACATAATTATATTTCGATAAATAAGGACCATTTAATATTATCACTATTCCACAGCGGAATTAGATTCGTATTCGTTTTTTTTCTCTTTCTATTTATTACATTCAGCAACGAATTCTTAGAATAATGTTCGAGGCCAGCATATGCCCAATTATCGTTCCGTTGGTCTGCAAATTTTTATAGAATACCCACATGAAATATTTAATACTGGTCTATTTATTGCAACATTGAGATACCTAAGAATAAAATTTCGTGTATGGAAAACATATCATTCATTCAGCAGCAATTCTTGATATTTCTTCAAGTTAGATCTTAGGTAATCTATCAAAATATTTTGCTTCATTATTTGCTGAATAATTACATTGCCTGCCATAAAATTATGTTAACAAAAGAATTTGTTGTTTCAATCAAAGTCCAGTTTTTGCGCGCTTGTTGTAGCCAGAATGTCTGCAATTTTCGAATATCGAGCCGAAAATAATCTCAATCGATTGGGCTTGACTTCCTGATGAAGAAATCATGGTCATGGTACGTCTGACCGGCCGGTCGGTGCTTATTTTTGACAGGTACTAGGTCCAAGGTAGAAATAAAACCAATTCTTCGAACAAGGCTTACTAGTTTCGACTTCTATCTGAAGTTTTCCTCAGGGCACTAAAAATGTACAAAATATATAATAAAGTTTTTCTTTGTACATGAATTACAGTTAGAATTTTTCTTTTCTATCAATTAACATATAAATAACAAAATTTAAATCTTGAAATAATCTTTTTGAATTTGTTCTAAAATTTGTCTGAGCAATTCACAGTTTTTGCCATCTATTTCATCAAATAAAGCTTATATAATGTGAATATGAAAAAAAACTTATAAAATAATGAATTTGACTGATTCGAATATATTAAGAGCAAATATATTGAATAATAAATAATGAAATATTTTATTGACGATCACTTAAAACTGAAAAGAGAAAAATAATTTTTTTTTTTATACAAATGAGGAATTTTTTCCTATCCTTTTTTCTTTTTGACTGAGGAATCATGTTGAAACTAAGTATTTGTTGAGTTGATATGTGGGTGAATTCTAAAATGGGTAGCAATCAAGAGAAAACAAAGATTATTTTAAATTTATGAGGGACTCTCAATTGTTAAGAGTAAATCATAAATTTAAAATGATCTTTGTTTTCTCTTGATTGATACCCATTTTAGAATTCACCCACATATCAACTCAACAAAACTTAGTTTCAACATGATTCCTCAGTCAAAAAAAAAAAGGAAAGGAAAAAATTCCTCATTTGTATAAAAAAAAAATTTATTTTTCTTTTTTCAGTTTTAAGTGATCGTCAATAAAATATTTCATTATTTATTATTCAATATATTTGTTCTTAATATATTCGAATCAGTCAAATCCATTATTTTATAAGTTTGTTTTCATATTCACATTATATAAGCTTAATTTGATGAAATAGATGGCAAAAACTGTGAATTGCTCAGACAAATGTTAGAAGAAATTCAAAAAGATTATTTCAAGATATAAATTTTGTTATTTATATGTTATTTGATAGAAAAGAAAAATTATAACTGTAATTCATGTACAAAGAAAAAAAATTTATAATATATTTTGTACATTTTTAGTGCCCTGAGGAAGACTTCAGATAGAAGTCGAAACTAGTAAGCCTTGTTTGAAGAATTGGTTTTATTTCTACCTTGGACCTAGTACCGGTCAAAAATAAGCAAATATTAAGAACATAGGTCTGAAATCATCATCAATACACATAGTTTCTATATTTTCAGAATAGGTAACTGTCCAATTATCTCAGTCGAGTTCGTTATTGAACCAAATCTGTCCAATGGTTAGGCAGTTAGGAACTTCGGAGATTTTGTTTCCTCTGTAACACCTAGAATATCCATCGGATCAAGTTAAAACTTGGAAGATATTTGAACTAGGTTGAATTGAATAGGTTAGCAAAGTTTTGCATAAATCGGCAGGCTAGAAAATTTTTATGAATTTTAGCCAAATTAATTTTTTTTATAAAATAATAGCTCATAAGATATTGAACGTATTTAAACAAGAATTTATGCATGTATGGAGGTTATTAATGATTGATTTCTCGAATTCCATTGTCGTGAGTTCCTTCCACCTGAAGATATAATAATTTTTTCATTTCACTAAAAGTTCATGGACGGTGAAATAATGAACGATGTCAAAATTTACAAAAGCACTGACTGAAGGTTTTTACAAGAAGTGAATTTAAGCTTCGAACAAAACTTAAGGAAAACTATGACTAGTTATTTTTAATTTGAGATATAGGTTTATTTATTGATCGTGGCGGTTATATTTGTATCACATTGTTCTAGAATACGGAAAAGACTCAAGAATAAGCAAGCACAACGTCCTAACCTAACATCAGTGCTTTTCTGATTTTTTTCTTGCTACGGTGTTAGATTCAGAGAATTTTTTTTGGTGTAGTATCTTCCTAGCATTTTCAGACAAAATCCTCTTCAAACGTCAATCTGTATATTCACAATTGGTTAAACAATTTCCTTCAACCTTAAGGAAGACGTTCTAATATTAATTCATAATCTCGCTGTACATCTGCTGAATTCACTGGATAAACATTGATTTACAATAAATAATATAATTCATCCTAATAGCACACCTAACAACCTACATATTTATAAAACTTAAACGGATATGGGGTGTTGGTTCTTAATTTTCATTTCTGTATCATGCACTTTGAATTAATTACTCATGGTAACTAATGGGGAGCGTCGAATCGAAACGATATTCAGGCTCCAAACAAAGAGTAAAAAAGTGCAGGAAACAGTAAAAAGTCCAGCCGAAGCCGTGTCAGCTTCCGGTGTGACTGCAACAGACGTCACGAGTCTCGTATGCAACACCGGATTGGATGACGCTCCTGCACTATAGAGCGTTGTTGAATCTTGCTATAAAAAATTTTAAAGCGATCGGAATTGCCGTTTCATTAGGTGAAAATTGACTTCTGGGTTAGGCTGATTTGTCAACGAGAAGCCGGATGATCTCACACCACTTATTCCGCCAGAAATTGAATCGAGTCATTTAATTTTTTATTTTCATCTTTCGATTTTTCTCTGTAGGTTGAAGAAGTTATCTTTTCAAAGTAATCTTATTTGAAAGAAACTCCGTTGAAATGTAACAACCAGAAAATTCCATATTATGGTGAATCAGTAGTCTTTGTGAAAATAAAGTTTTTTTGGCAATAACCATCATCTATCGTTCTTCCTCCCAACGTTTCAACAGATATCTTTTGTCGTTTTCAAGGTAAGATTAGCTTTTGCAAAAGCTAACCAAAGATAAGTACTACTTTTATCTGATTTTGGTAGTCTTTTTATTTGGCATTTATTAGGGAAAATTGAAAAATTTTTTAGGGAAAATTGATAAATTTTCTAGACTTATGAGCTTTTGTAATAGGTAATATTTACCTTGAAAATAACAAAAGATGTCCGTTGAAACTTAGGGAAGAAGAACAATAATAGACGATGGTTATTGACCAAATAAAAATTCTACGCTGAAATTTATAGCGTCGTTTTCCATCGTGCAATATTTCTAGAATTAACCGTAATAAACGTTATGATATACACCTCATCAATTTTTCTTCATATAAATTTACATTATATTGACCATAACTTTCAATTTTTTTACTGATACGATGTACCCACTTTCAATGTAATTTTTTTAAGCTTAAGAATGAGATAGATAGTATATATAGTTTCCATGTTGGTCAAAGCGATAGAAAGTTATTAATATTCTCAAGATATTGGGAGCGAATCTAAGAAATGATTATTCAATAAATGCTGATTCTAAGCGATTCATCAGATATTCAAATGAGGCTCGTGGCAAATATCTAGCGTCTAACACCGGAAATTTTGCGAGTATTCAAAGTACGTGCAGCTTGTAATTAGGCCCCGATTCCAATTTAAAAATAGTCATCGGAATTAGTATGCGGAAGAAGTGGATGATTTTTCACAGTTTAGTCACCGCGGATGTTGACGGGGACTAGGCAGACGAAAAAATTATTTATTGTTCTTGCATGTATCATAACTTGGTCATGGTAAATTTGATCGCGAACGAGCGTGCGCCTAAAATAAACTGTCAAAAGATACGTTGAACCCACAACACGCCCAGGCTTGAAATTAATCCCTCATTATATCAAATAGCGTACATCCTCTGTTGAAGGCAAAAAGAATTCACATTGTAGAAGATAATTTGGCAAAAATCATCTTGAGTATTTCTTACGGTTCCGTTTGAATGTGACGAACTTTATGAAATATAATATTGAGCAAGAGAAAATGGAATTCGTCGTTGCAATTTATGGTTCCAAACGAAATTAACTCGCAAATAGCAGTATTTTTATTAACAAATTTGTTTGGTTTATGTAAAAAGATTTAAAAGATGGAGTGTGACGTTGTCATATTTACAATGAAATTCCTATTATGGGAAAATGGTCATTAGTCAGAGGTTCCATTCGCAGATTTTGACTTATTTCGAGGATGGCTAATCTGTGTCAAGTTGCCAAGCACTTTTCGAAATTGAATTCGTTGTGCTGAATTGTTCTAGATTTTCTAGAACACTAACAAACCGAATAAAATGGACAAACCCAGCACTATTCGAAAAACTGAGTTCAACTACAATTGAATTGTGCAACATACCTACATGCTGAGTTGTGCTATTCTAGTTTTTGGGATGATTTTTTTCAATTTCCCGTAAAATGGAAAATATTAACAGGACAAAAATTCAGAAGCTCTGACAATGTGATACTAACAGCCAAACTGCACATCTCAAATCGAAAATAACTACTCATAGTTTTCCCTTATTCGAAGCTCAATTTACTTCTACTAAAAACCCATGCCAGTGCTCACCATTATTTCGATTAATAATCCCCCTTATTGAATCTAAATCAATAAGACCTACCGATGTCAATCAGATTCGCATCTGTGACAGCATCGAGCATTCAAATTTCTGACTGACCCTGACATTTCGCTTTTCTCATAAGTAAATGAAAAATAATATACAGGGTGAGTCTTTGACCACTGCCTTAATTTTAACCATAGATTCTTGACGTCGAAAGAAACATTTTCTTCCTATAACATTTTTCCGAATTTGGCCCCGTTCAAAAGATATAGGGTGTTGAAATTTCATAAAAAAATTGCATTTTCACCTGTAATATTCAAACGACAATATCAAATGAAATAATCTCTTGTAGAAGGTTTTTGATAACAGTTATTCATATTTTGGCATCATAAGATTTATTCCATTTCTTGTGGGTTTCTCACTACTACTCTACAGATTGGTTAAATTGCATGAAAAAACAAATATCGCTTGATATTGGATATATGGATTTTCCCAAATCCAACTCTGTGCTGAAATGTTTCAATAATCAGATTTGTTCAATGTTGCCATATTTTATGTCTTTATTAAATATTTCTACAAAAGGTTGGGGAAATCTCTCCAGTCTATGGTTCCACCACTAAACACTATAGATGAAATTAACCACTGAACAATTTTTGTCTACATTCACCACAAAATCTAAATTGCCATTTGCTGTATTCATTGTTAATGATGTCTAGCACCTTGTTTAATATTTAATCCAGAGTAATATTCCATAATAAATAGAGAAAAAGTTTTTCATCTCTCACATAGATACTTCGGTATATTTTCATGATGACCGTTGAAATAGGTAATGTATTTTCTGTCAGGACCTGTTAAATTGAAGACTTGTCTTTATGAAGAGCTGGTTCTTTATAGCTTCAGACTTTCAGGGTTCATCAAATTATATCTATTCTAACATAGGAATGCTTCAAATTAAGCTCATATGAGTTTTAAAAACTTACAACCCAGTCTCCTAGATTTGTTTTGTATCTTTATTATCTTTATTTCATACACCAATTCAACCTGATTCACAAACTTAGGAGATAATAGAATTTGACTTAGTTTTAATATTTCTGAATGTTTGTTATGATGCATGGTTAATTAAAATTCAATCAATATTGAAACTGGAAGCTATAAGCTCATAAACAAGAAAGATTAGAATAGAATGCATTTTCTGACCATAATCATTTCATACTGAATTAAATAATTTCAAACAATAGATATTATCCTTCCAATATTTTCCACATTTTTTTGAAAGAAAGCTACGAATAACTGTTGCCAGTTTCAAACAGAATCAGAACAACAAGGAACCACAGAACACTTTTTTATTGGGAACTACCCACCACAGAGACGTTATATATTTCAATGTGATATTAATTCACTCTAGTTATTCTGAGGAAAATTATAACTAAAGATCAATAATGGTTACAGATATTATCTTTCATTTAAAAAAAACATTGCAATTATTAATTTTTTCTCTCTTGGGGTTCGGTAATAAATTAATATTCTATGGTAAGGTATTAAAATTTGACATAGTCTATGAATAACCATTATTCAATATTTATGTTCTTGTTTACGTAATTAAAACAGATACACTGATTATAAAAACCAATAATTTACGCATGTTCAGTAATCAGTAATTATAGTGTAAACAGAATAGATTCATACTAATGATTTTACAAAATTTTTTTATTAAAGAACACCTAGTTGATTTTTCAAAATCAAATTTAGGTGATCAAATACAAGCAAGTATAATTGCACACTTAAATCTGGAAATACTTGTAATCAATGCAGGTAAATTGTTATTGGGTCAGTACAGAAAATAATCATTAAGCAAAGTAACATCACTTTAAAATAATTATTCGTAGTGACATAATTCATTGTTGTTAAAGATTTCGAAAAAGATTTTCATATTTTTAACAGTATGATATCAAGAGACCTCATAGATCTGTTCACTGGTCTCTGTCAAGGAGAAGAAACTTCAGAAATATCAGTGTTTGGAAAATCATAGATGATTTTTTCTGGCTTTGAGTGAGAAAAAAAAGCACAGTGACAACCTCTTGCCTTGGAAGTTTTCATAGAAATGATGGTTTTCATGATTTGGAAATTTTAAGAAGAAAATTACAAATGTATGATGATAACATCCAATAATTCTGAGGTTTTTTTGGAATTTCTCACTAGAAAGGGATGGTTTATAATCTTGAAGTAGAAAGAAATTATAGTAAAACAACAAAAATCTATGTTTATGGTGTTGAATTTTTTTACCAGAAAATTAGTATTTTGTATCTTCCTTCTGGATATGGACCTCATCGGATGAAACATGAGTGAGTGAATCATTTTGTAGAAGGAAAATAATGTTTTAAACAATTCAGATTCAATAGTGGATGCTGTGGAAGGTATTTTCCATTCAAACTAAACTGGACTACAGAGGAGTACAAAAATGTAATGATTAAGTTTATTAAGATCTTCCTTTATATTTGTATTCCAGAAGCCCCGATGAAGAGCTGAATAAATGCTTGAAAGCTTGGCATAGAATCAAGAGTTTACTCTCACACTCCTACCTAGAACATTATACCCTTTACCAAAATATTTGAATATAAAAATTTAAAGACTATTAAGATTGAAACTATACAGGGTGAGTCTTTGACCACTGCGTTAATTTTAACCATAGATTCTTGACGTCAAAAGAAACATTTTCTTCCTATAACATTTTTTCCAAATTTGGCCCCGTTCAAAAGATATAGGGTGTTGAAATTTCATAAAAAAATTGCATTTTCACCTGAAATATTAAAACGACAATATCAATTGAAATGATCTCTTGTAGAAGGTTTTTGATAACAGACATGCATATTATGGCATCAATAGATTTATTCCATTTTTTGTGGGTTTCTCACTACTACTCTACAGATTGGTTAAATTGCATGAAAAACAAATATCGCTTGAACTAAAGGTCCGTATCTCGTACTTCCTGGAATCATTAGTCTTTTTCGCAGATAAAATCATTCCTCATCTTTCCTCCTAAATTGCACCATTCTTGAGATATTTGAAGTTGAAAGGAATTAAATCGATATAATTTTGTCCAAATTTTCTGATTTTCCCAAATCCAACTCTGTGCTGAAATTATTCAATAACAAGATTTGTTCAATGTTGCCATATTTTATGTCTATATTAAATATTTCTTCAAAAGGATGGGGAAATCTCTTCCCTCTATGGTTCCACCACTAAAAACTAATTGATGAAATTAACCACTGAACAATTTTTGTCTTACATTCACCACAAAATCTAAATTGCCATTTGCTCTATTCATTGTTAGTGATGTCTAGCACCTTGTTTAATATTTAATCCAGAATAATATTCCATAATAAATAAAGAAAAAGTTTTCCATCGCTCTTCGGTATATTTTGACCTTTGAAATAGGTGAAGTATTTTCTGTCAGGACCTGTTAAATTGAAGACCTGTTAATTGAAGACTGTCTTTATGAAGAGCTGGTTTTTATAGCTTCAGGCTTTCAGGGTTCATCAAATTATATCTATTCTAACATAGGAATGCTGCAAATTGAGCTCATATGAGTTTTAAAAAACTTGAACCCAGTCTCCTAGATTTGTTTTATACCTTTATTATCTTTATTTCATACACCGATTCAACCTTGTTCACAAACTTAAGAGATAATAGAATTTGACTTAGTTTTAATATTTCTGAATGTTTGTTATGATGCATAGTTAATTAAAATTCAATCAATATTGAAACTGGAAGATATAAGCTCATAAACAAGAAAGATTAGAATAGAATGCAATTTCTGACCATAATCATTTCATACTGAATTGAATAATTTAAAACTATCGATATTATCCCTAAAAATCTTTCCACTTTTTTTTTGAAGATACAAATAACTTTTGACAGTTTCAAACAGAATCAAAACAACAAGGAACCACAGAATACTTTTTATTTGGAACTACCCACCACAGAGACGTTATAATATTTTAATGTGATAATAATTTACTCTAATTATTCTGAGGAAAATTATAACTAAAGATCAATAATAGTTACAGATATTATCTTTCATTTAAAAAACATTGCAAATATTAATTTTTTCTCTCCTGGGGTTCGGTGATAAATTAATATTCTATGGTAAGGTATTAAAATTTGACATAATCTATGAATAACCATTTTTCAATATTTATGTTCTTGTTTACGTTATTTACTCTGATTATAAAAATCAGTAATTATAGTCTAAACAGAATAGATTCATATTAATGATTTAACAAAAAATTTTTTATCAAAGAACACCTAGTTGATTTTTCAAAATCAAATTTAGGTATTTCTTCAAGAAAGTATAATTGCACACCTAAATCTGGAAATACTTGTAATCTATCCAGGTAAATTGTTATTGGGATTCAGTACAGAAAATACCTGTTCACTGGTCTCTGTCGAGGAGAAGAAACTTCAGAAATATCAGTGTTTGGAAAATCATAGATGATTTTTTCTGGTTTTGAGTGAAAAAGAAAGCACAGTGACAACCTTTTGCATTGGAAGTTTCATAGAAATGATGGTTATCATGATTTGGAAATTTTAAGAAGAAAATTTCAAATGTATGATGATAACAACCAATAATTCTGAGGTTTTTTTGGAATTTCTCACTAGAAAGGCATGGCTTATAATCTTGAAGTAGAAAGAAAATATAGTAGAACAACAAAAATCTATGTTTATGGTGTATGTTTTTTTACCAGAAAATGAGTATTTTGTATCTTCCTTCTGGATATGGACCTCATCGGATGAAACATGAGTGAGTGAATCATTTTTTAGAGGGAAAATAATGTTTTTAAACAATTCAGATTCAATAGTGAATGCTGTGGAAGGTATTTTTCATTCAAACTAAACTGGACTACAGAGGGTATTTGCCCAATGTGAAAACTAAAAATGCTTATAACTTTTGAACGCAGCTGAATTTGGAAAAACCGTAATGGAAAAAGTGTTTCATTTGATCTCAAGAACCTATGGTTAAAATTAACGCAGTGGTCAAAGACTCACCCTGTATATGTATAATGATATTATATCGCTGGTTACTGATGAATGAGCGCGCAAAAACTTTATTTTTCTGTTTATTAGTATCTCGATAGAGCAAGCACCTTATCCGAGGTCGTAAGTGGCAATTATGTGATGATATCACAGACTAATGTGACTCAATTTTAAGAATTTAGTTAACGCCTATTTCTTCAAATAATTGTATTCTAAATTGCACAACGTGAAGTCATTACTTCAAACAATATGACAGCTAAGATTATCTAGAATTGAGATAATTTTTCAATCAAATGCCACGTTGTTGAATCGGGCATCATATAAGAAATAAAATCGCTCTATGGAGAAGACAAATTACAGAAAGTAAAAGTGATCTATTTGCATGCGCTTGTTTCAAGTGGAACAGCGACTCGTCGTTTTGTCTTCATGTCGAATTTTTTAATATCGAACAAATGGTCTCACATGATTAGACTAAACCCCTGTGATAAAGAAACATTGGTCAAGGTTGGGTATGTAACAGCATAATTCGAAAGAGATGGACTAGATTAATTAATTACGTTCATATTCACGTTCCATGTGGAGCCTTGACTCAGTAACTTTGAGGCAACCGTCGAAAACGAAATTACAGGAAATTTTTCATCATCGAATACCCCCGATTCGCCTCAAACTTATAAAGAAAGCCCCAAATAATTCGTCTGAAAATACGAATTTTTCGTAAAATTGAAAAAGTTAAATGTCTAGAAGACTTGTTAGAAATTCATTAATCGATGCTCTCACAGATATGTATTCGATTGACATCGGTCGGACTTATTCAATTTCGGTTGGTGGAAAATTAATCGAAATGATTCATTTACGGTGAAATAATGATTGTTGTCAAAATTCACAAGCCAAGTTCGTGTTCTGAAAAAGTTAGATGAAATGCTCGTAGAAGGTTCCGAAGAATCATCGCTTTTGTGTAATTCGTTTTTGAATATATAAGGTATTTCAAAGGACGAGTGTTTGCCCGTAAAAAATTCTAGGATGATTATAAACGAAGACCGATGTTTACCGATAGATTTCTGATTATGTTGACATATGCATTCAAGTGAATATATTTTGAACTAGTTTTGAGTGGAACAGGATTGTGGCGAGAGGAAACAGAAGGAAATCTGTTAGTTTGGTTATTTTAATTCAGGTTCTGCAGAGCCAACCTGTATGTAGAGTCTTATATACAATGAAATTAAAGGGCCAAATGCCAGCAGACAGTTTGTCGGAAATACCCGGACGTAGTCAGTGGCGTGCGATTCTACTCTTATTCTATATTAAATAGGCGAAAATCTCCGGAAAATCAGTAGAAGAGAATTGAAATTCGGTACATTGAAGACATTAGTGCATCAATTGAGTTGCAGGAAGTTTGAAGGGCGATTGTTAGAAGTACCTTACTTGAAGAAATCTTTAAGCCACAATCAAAAACAAATTTTATCTTGCTTAGGAGTTCTGTCAATTTTAACATTAAATGAAAATTTTGAAAGAATGTTTCAAATATCTTCAGCTTTTCTAAAAGCTGAGTTCTTAACCTTGAAAACAATAGAAGAGGTATGTCGAAACGTTGGTAGCAAGAACAATAAGACATGGTGGTTATTGCCCAAATGAAAATTCTGCACGTAAAGATTTGCAAAATTTCGTGTGAAATTCAAAAATTCACAAAATCTTTTTTCATTAATTGATTGATAGATATTCATCAGAGGTTCACAAAATTCCGAACGCATATCAAGTTTTTTTTTGTCCCCCACTACACCCGAGGTCAAGAGAATAGTGGGTGGAATGAAGAATAAGGAGTCGAGAGATATAATATATATGGACTCTCAGTAAATTTACTGAAGGAGATTATCGACTGTCTTGCTGATCCAATGTCAAAGCTCGTGAATAACTGTTTTGAGCAGGGGTATTTTCCGGAAGAATTTTACAAAAAGGGGCGATAAAAATTCATACAATAATTATAGACCGATATCGATTCTGCCAGCTGTTTCGAAAGTTTTTGAATCCCTTGCCAAAATAAGATTGGTCGCGTACCTAGAGAAGTACTCGGTAATAAGCCAAGAACAACATGGCTTCAGAAAATGGAGATCTACTATCACTACGCTGATCGAGATGGTGGAATTCCTAATAGGGGCGTTAGACGATTCAGAGGAGGTGATTATTTCCTGCCTGGACTTGAGCAAGGCTATTGGATGCCGTCGATCATGAAAAGCTTCTGCTCAAACTAGAAGATGTTGGCATCAGAGGATTTATTTAAATCATATATAGTGAACCGACAGCAGGTTGTTGATTTCGAGGGTAAGACATCGACTATAATGGAGGTTACCTCAGGCGATCCGCAGAGATCGGTACTCGGGCCGATTTTATTTTTGATCTACATCTATGATATGCTATCAAATGTGACCGCAGTTGAGGGGACAATTTTTGCAGATGATACAACTCTCTTAAATGGAGCCGAGAACATCCAATCACTTCAGGAAAAAACCAAAAAAGCTTTAGCCGACGCTGTAGAATGGTTTAGAAGCAATGACATGAAGTGAGAAAACCCAGCAGTTATCAGTAACCACCAAATCAAATAACACAGAGAGTGCTTCTATATTAGGATTGAAGATCAGCGGAAATCTAACCTGGACGGCACATATAGATGGACTATGCAAAAACCACCTATCTGAGAAAGAAAGTCTTATAACATACTTCGCCCAGTTCCATGGGAGAATGACTTATAGCATAATCCTTTGGGGCTCATCTCACGATGCACAGAGAGTTTTTCTCAAACAGAAGAGAGCCATAAGAATGGAGTCGATTTTACCGTTAGTTATCGACCGTTTTTCAGGAAGTATCGGATACTCACCGATGCCGATGCTGCTATATGTTCGAGTGCCTCCTGTAAGTCCATAAAAATAAAGAGCACTTCACAAAGAATTTCGATGTACACAATTATCCAACAAGATCTAAGGATAATTTTGTGACTTCCAGACACAGATTGACAAAATCACAGAACACACATGGCTTCATCGGGGTGAAAATGTACAATGAGCTACCCCAGTCAATCACGTCCCTGGACATCCGAGCTTTTCATCTTAAGGCATTACTGCTGACAAATGCCTTTTACTCTATGGAAGAATTTGTGGCCAGTTTGAACTCTATCAAGTTGTAATAATGTTTAATTATATAATTTGTTGTATAGATATGATGTTGATGTTCGTGTGCCTTCTGGATGTGTATGGATATACTTTATTTACATGTTTGTATAGATGATACGTGAGATTTTGATAGACTTCTATAACGCACCCTGTAATATTTTGAGGAAATAAAAAAAAAAGTTATTGATATTCTCGAATATCAGCATGGTCCCATTTTATTGTAAAAAGCAATGAGTAGACATGAAAAATGTTTTGATTGCCAGCATCTATATGTTTTCGTATCTACCGAGTTGTGAGATGTGTACAGAATTTCTTTCCTTGTAGACAAAATTTCAATAATTATCTTTGGATTTCGACTTGAATAGATGAGATATTTATTTCAGAACACAAGAGCATACTCGATCGAAAATATCAATTTTTATATAATTACTTATGAGAAAAATACAACTTTGGTAAGAAAAGGTAATTTGAGCTTCAGACAAAATTGATCGTGTATTTGAGCGCTTGTTCCTACTGGAAACAGCGTGTTATGGTTTCTATAATTTTAGAATATCTAGAAGAAAATGGTCTTACTCGATTGGATTTGATTTCCTGATGAACAATTCGTAGTTGAAAATCTCCGTCCAGTTTCTATCTTTCGAGATACGAGCTAGAGTTTTCATATTTTCAGAAAAGGATAACTGTCCAAATACAGTGAAATTCCTCACGGACACCCCCTTTAGACGGACACCTCCCTTGAACGGACAGTTTTACGTGGTCCCAATTGACTCCCATATAATTTACATTGTGTAAGTTGTCTGTTGAACGGACGCGGACACACCCGTGTGAAGTTAGCAGCCGATATTGAAATTCTGGCTGCTGGGTCGTAGCAGCCGAAACTTCGTTTATGCGAACACCTTTGGAAATCTCCACTTGATTTTTAGGAAAAAAGAACTAGAGGGGCTTAGATCTTATAGTTTCATGCGGAATATGATCCTCTGAAGTCTTTTCACCAATTTAAAGTATTTCTATTTTGAATATTGGCGAGTCAGAATTATAATACAACAGATTCGAAGCGAATATGAAAAAAATGTTGTAAATCCATAGGAAGATAATAAATAATCAGAATCATGACTTGTAATTGAATATAATTATAGGATACATCTACGAATGTATATTCTCTCTCTTCCGAACTACTTAATCAATAATATTTCGGACAATTCGTACTTTTACCAATTACCCTTATACGTCGAAATGGATAGTGCTCGAGTTCAAAGCTGCCATAAGGGTTCAAGAAAAAGATGTTGCACCCTGAAAATTTAGTATGTTGAAGGGAATGAAATGTTCTTTTCGAAAAATAAACCGAAAATCACTTACAAGCCGTCGGTAAATTTTCAGGGTGCAACATCTTTTTCTTCAACCCTTTCGGCAACTTTGAACTCGAGCACTAGCCATTCCGACGTATGATTCTAATTTAACAAAGTACGAATTTTCGGATATACCGACGGCTTGTAAGTGATTTTCGGTTTATTTTTCGAAAAGAACGTTTCATTTCCTTCAACATACTAAATTTTCAGGGTGCAACATCTTTTTCTTCAACCCTTTCGGCAACTTTGAACTCGAGCACTAGCCATTCCGACGTATGATGCTAATTTAACAAAGTTCAAATTTTCCGATATACCGACGGCTTGTAAGTGATTTTCGGTTTATTTTTCAAAACGAACATTTCATTCCCTTCAGCATACTAAATTTTCAGGGTGCAACATCTTTTTCTTCAACCCTTTCGGCAACTTTGAACTCGAGCACTAGCCATTCCGACGTATGATGCTAATTTAACAAAGTACGAATTTTCGGATATACCGACGGCTTGTAAGTGATTTTCGGTTTATTTTTCAAAACGAACATTTCATTCCCTTCAGCATACTAAATTTTCAGGGTGCAACATCTTTTCTTCAACCCTTTCGGCAACTTTGAACTCGAGCACTAGCCATTCCGACGTATGATGCTAATTTAACAAAGTACGAATTTTCGGATATACCGACGGCTTGTAAGTGATTTTCGGTTTATTTTTCAAAACGAACATTTCATTCCCTTCAGCATACTAAATTTTCAGGGT
Organism: Micraspis discolor; assembly: GCA_030674115.1. Classification (NCBI taxonomy): domain Eukaryota; kingdom Metazoa; phylum Arthropoda; class Insecta; order Coleoptera; family Coccinellidae; genus Micraspis; species Micraspis discolor. Next base: position 820,705 of record JARTUT010000445.1, on the reverse strand, counting down.
GCAACATCTTTTTCTTCAACCCTTTCGGCAACTTTGAACTCGAGCACTAGCCATTCCGACGTATGATGCTAATTTAACAAAGTTCAAATTTTCCGATATACCGACGGCTTGTAAGTGATTTTCGGTTTATTTTTCGAAAAGAACGTTTCATTTCCTTCAACATACTAAATTTTCAGGGTGCAACATCTTTTTCTTCAACCATTTCGGCAACTTTGAACTCGAGCACTATCGATCCCGACGTACAAGGGTAATTGGACAAAGTACGATCAGTTCCTTCGCTGGGATGTGCATGAGGACTGTCTTTGTAAGCGATTGAACAAATCATTTTATGCGATATCACGTTTACTTCACACAATGCCAGTCAGCTCCCTTATGAGTATTATGGGATTGTGTACTGTCATCTTTCCTATAATATAATTCTCTTCGGTAATTCCACCAGTAGCCACAGATTATTCATTGCTCAGAAGAGAATTTTGCGCCTTATATTCAAGATTCCTCCGAGAGAATCATGTCGACCACATTTCATAAGTGGCAAGATCCTAACTCTACCATGCATATACATATACAAAATATTGGTTTACATCAGGACCAGGTTACATCTACTAAGAAAGAATTCTTGCTTCCACAAATATTCAACTAGGCACCTTGATGGGCTCAGTATTCCGCTGCATAAAACAACAAAATTTGAGACTTCTCCCTTATACCAGGGACTATTGTTCTATAACCACCTTCCATTTTCCTGCCGAAGTATGAATGAGGTGATTTTCAAAAAAGAAATTAAAAAGTTATTGTTGTGCAAAGCTTACTACAGTGTTGGGGAATACCTCAGTGATAAAACTATATATTTGTTTCGGTAATTTTACAATAGTTAAATTATGTAATTATTTGGAAGTTTTGTTTTTACAAAGGTGTCTACATCTGTATGCTTGAATTTATGTTTGTGAATGTTCTCATCTTATATTTGTGTATATATTTATCTTTATATATTGTATATTTTTCTTTTATATATATTTTAGTGTACTGATATTATATAGAGTATTTATAGCTGATTGACTTGTCCTATACAACTTTAGTATTGTCTAGAAGGATTAATAAATTATCTATCTATCTATCTACGAATTTTCCGATATACCGACGGCTTGTAAGTGATTTTCGGTTTAATTTTCGAAAAGAACATTTCATTCCCTTCAACATACTAAATTTTCAGGGTGCAACATCTTTTTCTTGAACCCTTATGGCAGCTTTGAACTCGAGCACTATCCATTTCGACGTATAAGGGTAATTGGTAAAAGTACGAATTGTCCGAAATATTATTGATTAAGTAGTTTGGAAGAGAGAGAATATACATTCGTAGATGTATCCTATAATTATATTCAATTGCAAGTCATGATTCTGATTATTTATTCTCTTCCTATGGATTTACAACATTTTTTTCATATTCGCTTCGAATCTGTTGTATTATAATTCTGACTCGCCAATATTCAAAATAGAAATACTTTATATTGTTGAAAAGACTTCAGAGGATCATATTCCGCATGAAACTATAAGATCTAAACCCCTCTAGTTCTTTTTTCTTAAAAATCAAGTGGAGATTTCCAAAGGTGTTCGCATAAACGAAGTTTCGGCTGCTACGACCCAGCAGCCAGAATTTCAATATCGGCTGCTAACTTTCGGCTGCTAACTTCACACGGGTCGCGGACACTAAGGTATGTTCTATTGACCGGACAAAACCGAAACAAAAAATATCGGTTCTGTTTCAATTATCTGTGGAAAGTATCGCTGTTAGTTCATTGCATCAAATGGGGCGCAATGGAAAAGAAGAGGAGGTTTCTGTGTCGCGCGCCAACATTAGTACCAGCCTTCACTTCGGGACTTCCCCGGTTGAACCGGGGATTTATCGATCCCAACTGCGACACGAAACTCCTGAGAATTTAACTAGTGTTAGTTTGAATTCTGACGTTGTCTCAGTGAAAGAAATGGCTCCATAAAGAAATATACTCACTCTCAAACAGAAAATTGAGATAATTGAAGTGTACAATAAGGAAAAATTGAGTGTACGGAATTTATCTAAGCGTTTTGATATCGGAAAAACACAAGCTGCTGATATAATTAGATATAGAGAAATCCTTATGAGCAAGTGGATGTCGAACACCAATGTGAATGAAGAAAGAAGCTTTCTAACTAGTGATGGTACCAAAATTGATAGGTTGTGCTATGAATGGTTTACAACAGCTCGCCTTAAAGGGATTCCACTGACAGGTATGGATATGAATATTTTTATGAGGTTTTTTGAATATGTGAAGTTTTATTTTCTTAGTTATTCGAAAATTAGTATTGACATTATACTCGAATAGAAGAAAACTTATTGGTGAAATTTTTTGCAGGTCCGTTAATGCGCTGCAGAGCCAAAGAGATAGCCTTGTCCTTAGGACATTCAGGATTCAGTGCTTCTTCTGGTTGGCTTAATAAATTCAGAAAACGCCACAATATAAGTTTTAAAACAATTTCGGGAGAAGGAGCTTCATTAATTGCTGAAAATGTCTCATCGTTCTGGGAGAAATGTCCTTCTCTCATCAAAGAATATTCACCCAGGGATATCTTTAATGCTGATGAAACAGGTCTCTAATTCAGAGCTCTGCCTAATAAAACGCTAACATTCAAAAAAGAAGAATGTGTTGGTGGTAAATATCTCAAAGAGAGATTTACAATTTTTCGTTGTGCAAATATGGCAGGAGAAAAAGAAAAACTTTTAGTCGTCGGTAAAGCAGCTAAACCAAGAGCATTAAAAAATATAAACATAAACAATTTGCCTGTAACTTGGAAGTGGAATAAGAAAGCTTGGATGACCAGACAAATTATGACAGAGTGGTTGCTTGAACTAGATTGGAAAATGGCAAAACAGAAAAGGAAGATTTTGTTTCTGGACAATGCTGGATCTCATCCAAAAGATATTCACCTGAAAAATATTGAACTTTTGTTTCTACCCCCTAATTGTACATCAGCCTTGTCAACCACTTGACCAGGGAATCATAAGAAATTTCAAAACCCACTACCGAAGTCTCATACTGAAACACCTGCTAGTAAACATTGAGACTGCTAGTACAGCATTCGAATTGACAAAAAAAAATCTAGCCATTGGACGCAATTTACTTTGCCAAAACCTCTTGGGAACAAGTAACAAAGGAAACCATCAAAAATTGCTTCCGCAAAGCCGGTTTTCAACATGAAAATATGCAAGATGCTGACCTATTAAGTCAGGCTCGGACTGTTACACATGATCCTGAAGATGACTTGCCACTCAGTGTTATTGCAGAGATTCTCTTGGATATGAGTTTCAATGAAAACCTCAACGATTTTTTGAACCTTGATGATAATTTATTTTTTGAAGATCCTGATTCAGAGCATGAAATTGAGAACTCACATGACACTCAAGAACTTTCCGGAGATTCTGATAACGCTGAAATACCAGGACAAACAGATGCTGTCCAAAATTATGAGGAAGCTATGATTTTAACCAAGCAACCAAAAAGTTTTGTCCAGAATCACGGAGATTCAGAGAGTTTAGATATTCTGTCCAAATTAGAATTGAGATTTCTTGATTGTCTATTCAGGAAAAAAATGAGACAAACAAAAATTCAGGAAATTTTTCGTAATTAAAGTGTCTCTTTTTTATCAAAATTTTTGTTTATCCTAATGATTCATCACATTGATTTTTCAGTTATAGTTGAATTTGAAAAATGTTCACTTTCTTTTAACTTTATATCTATTGATTTTTATGTTCAATATTCTCCAATTATTATTACTATTAAATTTTTTTTTGTACATATGTATTTGTTTTAAGCGGACACCCCTCTTAAACGGACACCATCAAGCGGCCCCGTGAGTGTCCGCCCATAGGAGATTTCACTGTATTTTATACGACAATGTCAAGCGAAATCGGTCATGGTAGAAGGCCGAAATTAATTTTTGTGACGAGGTATATTGAGCTTCTAATAAAACTAAAAAAACTGTAAGTAGTTATTTTTAATTTGGGAGACAGGTTGTTCATTTATTGTGGCGATTGTATTAGTATCTGCACTATTCCAAAGTTCGGTAAAAAAAAATATGAGAACTAGCGCGCAAATGATGTCAGTGCTTTTCTAAATTTTTTGTTTGCGTCTTTTCCAATTTATGGAATATTAGATCTTTGCTCTACCGATAACATAGTAGTCAGCATCCGAAGCATCCTGAAAAGGAATCGATTTCTTTTCTCGTATTGCCATTATCAGTCAGCAACTTGCTGAGTGGGTTAGAAACGAATGCTTTCAGACAGATTAAATAGAACGGAACTGTGTTTCCTCCGTGGTAAGGTTAATCGACGTGATATAGAAATAATGATTGGTTGCGAACCGTGGAAATTGAAAGAAGGTGGATGCTTTCTTCCTGTCGCCAATTTTTAATCATAGGGGGATATCGAAGGAGCTGCGTACCTACTGAAAGGTATGGTGGGTACCATCAAGGTTGCCAAGTCTAGGGATTTATCTCGAATCTAGGGATTTTCCCAGTAAAAAGCGATAAAGGAGTTTTGCATAAAAATCAAGAGATATATTAGGTAAAGTTTTTCAAATGAGAAATGTTTTTATTTCAGCAAAATTTAAACGGTCATTAATAGTACATTGTTTACCGGGTAGGAAAAGCTTAACATTCCTGGACGACTGTGAAGAGTCCAGGAATGTGGCTTTTCCTACGAGGTAAATATACTATTTTTCCGCAAATCGTTTAAAATTCGACAGATATTGATTGATTTAAAAAAAACGCGATAATTTTATTCCCAAATAAATGGTGCTTTGAAATTCCTAATAAAATTACTTGGGTTACTATGGAAACGTATTGAGGTTGAATTGTCAAACTTGACGCTTATAAATTTAATTGCTGGTGTTCTCGAAAGTAAAATGATAAGTGATGATGCAATTTCCATTCCTGGGACTCCTCCAGAGCTGGTTGAGGCAGTGAATACTGCTTCATTAGAATTATTGCCAAAGAAATCAAGAGAAAAGTACGAAAATGCATACAGACGTTTTATGAATTATCGCATGAGTAAAAATACGAGTTCTATCTCAGAAAATGTTATAATGGCATACTTCCTAGACCTTTGTTTAAAGATGAAATCTTCAACATTATAGGCCAATTATTCAATGCTGAAGTCAACCCTTGCACTTAAACACAATGTAGATATATCTACATACTCAAAACTTCGTTCTTTGTTGAAACGGCAAGCTCAAGGTTATAGGGCAAAGAAATCTAAGATTTTAACGAAGGAAGAAATTGAAAAATTTATCCAGGAAGCTCCAGATAAAGAAAATTTAATGATTAAGGTAATTTACAAGTTTTTAATTTCTATTTTGATTATAGCTTTATTTATTTTTTAGGTGGCTGTAATATTTGGTATTTCTGGGGCCTGTAGAATGGATGAGTTAGTCCGAATGACTGTACACGATATAGAAGACTTAGAATCTAAGCTTTTAATCAGCATACCTGATTCGAAAACCAACAAACCAAGATCATTCGTAATTAATCAGATCTACTTGAATGTTTATCGAAAGTATATGTTTCGTTAAGACCAGAAAATATGAACAGTGACCGATTTTTCTTTAAATATCAAAGCGGAAAGGGTTGTAGACAAGTGGTAGGAATTCATCAATTTAGAAAAATGCCCAAATTAGTTGCTACTTATTTGAACTTGGTAAATCCGACAGAATATACTGGTCACTGCTTTCGTCGGTCTTCTGCAACAATATTGATTGACTCTGGTGCCGACATAACTAGTTTAAAGAGGCATGGCGGATGGAAGTCATCAAACGTTGCTGAAGGATATATCGAAGAATCGCTTAACAATAAGGTTGAGGTGGCAAATAAAATTTTCACAGTACAAAATATTCAACAAAATGACCCTTCCACCCTGCATGTTGTCCAAAATGTTTCTCATAGTTCTAATAGTGTTCCTCCAATGTTCAATAATTGTACTAACTGTCAAATTACTGTAAATATAACAAATTGATCTTAAAAATGTATTCAGCAATGACTTGATGTTTTCAAAATATAAATTAATTCCTTATAAGCAATGTGTTTTCTATCATTTATGTAGAACACTAACAACTGTACGGAAATATCATTTCCTTACAGTAAGGAAATTACTATTTCTTCAAGAAATTTTGACAGGAATGTCAAAATTTCCTGGCGATTTGCGGAAAAGATATTTTTCACAATCAATATATTCAATAATTTAAAAGTAATTAAATACTTATTATTTAAATCTCAACATATTTTATGTGCTTCAAAAATATTGTAACACTACATATTGCGATTATTGTTTCACCAAATTCTTGGCGCGAAAATCCGCATTGGATGGTGAAAGCATATACGCAACACCCTCAGAAAGTAAATGTATGGGCTGGGATCATTGACGGCAGAATAATCGGGTATTTTTTGATGGAAACCTCATGTTGTTCTTCTTCCATCAAACGTTTCGATAGACATCTTCTGTCATCCTCAAAGTCCTAATTGAGAAATCGTGATACCTCAATGAAGATTAATTTACATTGGAGGAAGCAATGCTTTATTCAAAATATTTTGGAGGTTGACGCTATGAATTCTTTTGAATATAATGGATGAATAACCGATTTCCATTAGTATCGTCTCAGCATTGCATTGAAAATTTGCTTTTTTAGTGCGCCAACAGGAACTGAACAAAACATCAACCATTACAATTCATGAACATAATTAAAATGCTCTTCACTGAAAAATATCCCAATCTTTTGTTTATCTCGTTTAAAATGGAAAAATGTTGTTCCTATTATCAAACCTATTTTTTCATTATGTGAAAGGAGAACGAATACTTTGGCGATAAGCTTCTTTACGGATGCATTAATCTTGTTTCACGAAATCGATGTGTTCAATTCGAATTCTGACTGATAGTCTAGTTAATAAGTTCAAAATCACATTAATGGGACATACTGTTAGTAAAATTATGCGATACGGCCCATTCGACTTGAGATTATGTCTAATCATTGTACGAAAAAATAGACTGTACCTCCATTTTTAATAATTTCAATTTAATGGTGAAAAAAGTCGTCCGCGCGTTATATTGAGGATGGCAAATTAGTAAGCTGAAGTAACGAAGTTTATTAGGGGGTAACGGTTGTAATTAAAAAATTACAGGTTCAATTCGATAATTTGAAATTTGTTCTTATTCACAATGTTACAACCATCCCATCGCTCTATTAAAACTAACCCTAAGGGTAGGGATAGTTGTAACAAAGTTTCCTTTTTATATCTGGGAGATTTGTTTCAACATTTGTAAAAGCGACTATACCCAATTGATCAGAAAAAGTAATCAAAACAACTCGCTTTTATGTGCACTGATTTTAACTTTGAAATTCCAAAAAGTCTTTGTGACATAACGAAAATATTGAAAATTGTTACGTTCATCTCTGGTCTCACCTAGCATATAATTGAATGGAAAGGTTTACCCTCACATGTAGCCATCTTATATAGATATAGGAATCAACAAATTCTTATATTCAATTATATACTTATTACTTGTAATAACATACTTGCAGTGTGAAAGCTGAAATGATTTCACGAAAGGTTGAAATCTGATTGAAATCATTTCAAATACGCCCAGTTCTGCAAAACCTGATCGCAGAATCAAGCCGTTGTTGGCGTTATCTGAATCGGAACGGATTGGATCACATTTGATTCTGAATCAATAACGATGAATTGGTCCATTGATTGCCACCAAGTGGCCCGCAACTAAAGTACATTATATCAAACAAATGCAATGCAAAATGAATACAGCGTGAACCTACCACCACATTTCTTTCAGCCGCAGATCTAGAGATCCTATGCCGTTTTTGGCGCTCTTGTTCACCTGAACAAAGTGCTTGTAGATTTGCCCAAATGTCAATTTACCCTTATATGGTAATACGGGTATAAGTGATATCAATGGTTTTGTTTAATTTCAGTGATGAAGAATCCAAGCTCGAAATCTGTTCAGCCGTCCCTCCGTAGGCACCACGAGGTGCGAACAGAATGAGCTGAAAAGCTGAAATTTTCAGCGTTGGTTTAAGAAATGAAAATCTGGACTGATTTCATTATTCAGCCAAATCGGTCTAGAAAACTAGTTAATATCAAAACTTTGATAAATTGTTGACTAACTAATGCATAACTTAAAGAAAAATTGTGATAATTTTTTGCCGACGGAATATTGTTCGTTAGTGCCTAAATTTTTTTGAATAATAGTTTTTTATGTACCTAGTGCGTTATATGGATCCTAACGCCCGGAGGGAAACATTCGGCCCGAGGGATGAATGTTGCCCGATGGGCGTTAGGATCTAATAACGCTCGTGGTGCATACAAGATTTTATTTTTCACGAATATATCATTTAATTACAATAAAATTCGATTGCTCCTATGATTTTTTTTCCATTTAACTTTCAGTAGTAACCATGGAATTTGTTAATATTTTGAAGTTCGTTATTGCTGTCATCATTTTATTAAGTGAATGTCATTACTGTTTTCGTTGTGAAGATTTAAAGAAATAACAGAAATGAATAGCAATGCTATTTTATTTTTCATTTTGTTCATGTGTGGGTAATTTTTTTTATTTCAGTCTGAAAAATTTTGTCCTGCGTCATTGTGGACGAAATATTCTATTTTGAAATCTACACTGATTGTCAATGAAAATATCAATATTTCACAATTCTCCCGGCTAGTAGCGTTTTTAAAAATGAAATCTAAAGGATATATTCCGAAGAAATCCAAAGTTTTGACAGCAGAACAAGTTGATACATTCATCAATGAAGTTCCTGATGAAATTCATCTTCTTCATAAAGTAGTTCTGATAATGGGTGTTTTTGGAGGACTAAGGAGAGATGAATTAGTGAAAATGTCTATCAAAGATATAGAACATAAGGGTAGCTGTTTACTTGTTAAAATACCCGAAACTAAAACCGGTATGTCAAAAGGATTTAGCATTGTAGAGGAAGAAAAAATAGGAGCTTTGGGGCTGGTCAGAAAATATATATCCTTGAGACCCAGTGGAGTGAAGAATCCTAGATTTTTCCTCACGTTCCGAAATGGTCGGTGCACCATCCAATCTGTTGGCAAAAATACCATAGGAAGTGTGCCTTCGATGATTGCCAAATACTTGAAATTGGATAATGCAAATGAATATACAAGACATTGTTTGAGACGGACTTCAGCAACTCTTTTAACTGAGGCTGGTGCATCATATGAAACGTTAAAAATACACGGAAGATGGAAGAGTGCATCTGTGGCGGAAGGTTACATAGAGCAGAGCATTTTTTCCAAGAACAAAATATCGATGATTGTGAATTCGGTAACAGATTCTCATGAATTCTCTAGTGGTTCTCTTGTGAACGAACTTCCAAGTACTTGTGGTCAAGTTTTCACTCCTCAGGTTTCGAAAACATCCCAAGATTCACGATTGAAGAATTTTTCCGGGAAATTCGAAAACTGCACTTTTAATTTTAATTAAGAAAGACTTTGTTTTCGTTTGTTGAGTTGTCGTTGTTTTAGTATTAAAATTCTGCGAAATAAATAATTTCTTTCTAGCTTATTTTGTTTCTCGCACAACGTGCGGGCGTGATGATCCATAATGACCCCTAAAATGCCCACGGGCATAATGAGTGTATTTATAGCAACCCTTTCTAAGGTAAAATAAACATATAATGTACAAGTGAAAAATAAAAATTCTAATGATTCATATGTTAAAATCACATTTTTTGGTAAATTCATCGAAGGGGACGTGGCTTACAGAAAGTACCCATTTTCGGACGGATTTTCAGCCCTTTGTAAAATTATAAATTTTCATCCTGCGCTTCCGGGAGTTGGAATTTTTCTTCAACAAATTTCCTCCTCTTTTTTAAATCGTTTTGGCGCTGTTGTCCCACCTGAACAGAGTGCTTATAGATTTTCCCAAATGTCTGTATGTTTCGAATATTTGGGTAAAAGTGGTACCAATCGTTTCATACGTTGTCCTTAATGAAGAATCCATGTTCAAAATCGATTCTGTCCGTAAGTCCGTCCATCTGTAGACACGATTACGTCCGAACGGAATGGACCAAAGGCCTGAAATTTTCAAGCTAGATCGGAGGAATGAATATCTCACACAAGTTCGTTATTGGGCCAAATCCGTTCAATGATTCAGGAGTTATGAGCATCTAAACATTGGTTTCTTATATAACTCCTAGAATATCCGTCGGATATCTGCACTAAATTGAAAAAAATAGGCTGGCAAATATTCGCAAAAATCGTCCGGCTAGAAAATTTTTAAAAATTTCAAATTAACAATGTTTCAATATGTTCTCTCATGGGATATCGCATATATATAAACAAAAATTTTTGCATGTAAGGACGTTGTTCATCTCACATGTTCTCAAATTTCATTGTCGTAGCTTCTTTTACACCAAAAGATTTCTCATTTTTCTCATTTACTTAAACGAAAAGAGAAATCACAAAAAGCCCGTAAAAAGTGCGTGCTAAAGTGCTCTCATAGAGACGTATTAGATTGAAATGAGTCGGACTTATTAATCAGTGTCAGTTGAGGAAAAATTAATCAAAATGGTTATTTACAGTGAATTACTGTACGTTGTCAAAATTTAGAAAAGCAATAACGTTGGTTTAAAGGGGAAGGGAATTTATGCTTGTAACAAAACTTAAGGAAAACTATGAGTAGTTATTTTTGATTTGAGTTATAGGTGTGCTCATTCATCGTAAGGGTCTGTATTTGTATCAAATTGTTCCAGAGCATGGGAAATTTTTTTTTTACCAGAACACAGTGCATTCAGATTTGTCATAGTTCGAATATTTAATTGCAAGTAACCAACAAGAACGCCAGAGCCATCTGACCTCATGTCATTGCTTTCTAAATATTTCATTCCAATTTACAATATCTCAAATAATTTCTGAGATATAAGCCAAAACCGAAATTCCCTTTTTTTTTTAGTTCATTGTTTATGTCTTTTGTAATTTTTGCGAACGCATCTTGAGTTTGGTAAAAACTTTCTGAATGGGATCACGAATCGAATGAGCCTCCTACCATATCTTTTTGACTCGAATAAAGTTTGACCTAAAAGGCACTTTCTGACTAGACTACATAGGAATAGGTGGGTCAAAACTGAAAAACCTGGCAGAAGTCAGTTCGAAAATCAAGACGATGCTTATTGTTTTCTTCGATATTCGTGATATGGTTCATCATGAATTCGTTCAACAAGGTCAAACGGTCAATAAGGCCTTCTCTTTAACTGTTTTGAGAAGTTTCCGTGAGTGTGAAAGGCAGGATTTATGGCAAAACAATTCGTGAATTTTGCATAACGATAACGCATCATTTATTTCTTCAAAATTCGTGCACCCGTGTAGAAAAGAAACAAAGGTCTTGTCAAAAAAAGTACTACATTTTGTCTATAAAAAAAATAAAGAGGGTTCATGGGGATGGCAGAGGGTACACAACAAAAATCGTTCAAAAATGCATACATTTGGTGAAACTGAAACAAAAATTGACCTGTTTCAGGATTTTCTTAGCAGATATTTTTGTTCTGAGAAATTAATTTGTTCCATAATTTCAATGCAAACTGTATTTACGATTGTTTCACTAACTGAACTTCAAGAATTTATCCCTCGAATATCTGTGGTTGAAAAACATTCGCAGATATAATTTCAATGCACAACAGAAATGCATAAATATTTTATTTCTCAATTAATTATTTATAAGATAGGATCGCGAAAAACGAGCTTCCGATTCAATTCTATAGTTCAAGCACAGAACATTCAAGTAACTTTCTAGTCCAGTAAAGGAAGGGCTGAAATCACTTTTTCTCGGAAAGAGCTGCATTTTTGATATGTTGATTGTTATAATGAGAGAAACATATGGTCAAAAATGCAGGTGTTAAAATTTTCAGGGACATTGAAAAATCCTTGAAAATATAGAGAAGAATGCAGTTTTTCTGATATTTTCGCGAATTAGAAGGTTTAGTAAGAAAAAGTTCTGGACAAAAGTTGTAGAGCGGAAAATTCTAGTCCAAATTATGTACTTTATCGTTCTCGAAAGTGAATTTGTATACTGATAAACAGCGTATTTCTTTAGTAGCGCAATACCAACGAATTTTAAATTTGGCGCTCCATGAAATGACTACCTAAAGGCTGAACCTTTGTTGAACCAAACATCTGGAAGATATTCGCCAGAATTGGACTCTACTCGATTTGTTATTGTATTGCTTTTATTACATCGAACCCGAGCATATAATGTTGAGTTGGTTGGAAACGGACAGTTTGGGTAAAACGATGTTTGGTTTTCTAATCTGATGTGCTAGCAAAGGCGATATAGATTCTTCAATGGAGGCTAGAAGTAATATGGAAAATAGGAAAGTCAAAAATTGGATAAATTTTAAAAAGGAAATTTTGTAATTTGACGAAATTGAAATTTTATTAATTCAAGAACTAAAATAGTTTTCAGCCGCAATTATGAACAAATTCCTAGCTGAATTTCCTTAAGATGCATACGATATACCAATAATAATTTAGACGTAGGTAGGTATGAATTCCTATAGCAGTGAAAGTTAATATGTGAGCACGTAAACCTCTGCTGAAAGCCCTTTAGACATTTTCTTCACTGATTGTGCAGCGTATGAAGTAGCCCAAAGATCTTTCAAACCACTCCCATCCATGATAAAGCCAATGGCGCCCATATATGAAATCAATAAATGGAACCCTCCTAATCTCACAGCAATATTCCTAAATTCAGGATTGTCCGACTGCACAATGATAGAGTTAGCTTTAAAATAAGGATGCTGATCGAATGTTACAAAAGTTCTTCTACTTTTATTTCTCTTCGTTTCTTCAACTGCATACAGCAAAGCTGTGTGTAATGTGGTTAAACTGGATGGTGGTGTATTAATAAATGGGGGACAATTAATATGCGACATCATATATGTAACGTCTCGTGATAAAATTTCATGAAAACCCTTCCATGTTGGAATATTTTCTATTTCGAGAGATTTCGCACATAAATACGCAACATATGATTTTGGAATTTACTTGAGAGGGGATAAATTTCATAGTTATAATCTTGTTTTTTTATATCAGCTACAACGATTTGACCAGCTATCCGTAAAATTAATTTTTTTTGATAATTACTGAGAGAATCGGGATTAAAAGCCAATCTTTACTAAGCTTCATTATATTGGGAGATTTTTAAAAGAAAACCGGTTGCTTCCCACCATGTTGTTATTGTAATGGCATTACTATATTTCTCTTTAAATTCTTTTATGAAAGTATTATTGTTGAGAAAGTTTTCCCCCCATAACTAACTATATAATAATCTGTTCTTGTAAGTATTCAAAATCCCGTCAACGAGTTATTTGAGAAAATGAAATTTTGGTGGGGCAATTATTCATTTCAATGTGTCACTGAAATATCGATTTCAAACTAATGAGTTTAAACCCAATGATTACATGTTATTGATATCCCAAGCGAGCTGTTATTCATTCTAATAGACCAAAAATTACAAATCACACCCTCCAGACAACTTGTGCTGAGTCCTACCCTGTTCTAGAACTTCAGATGTCTAGGACCGCTCGGTTTTGCACTAGGCGCCAAATTTCGAATTCACTGTTATCGCCGCTTAGAGAAATACCTTAATAATCAATATACAAAATCACTTTCGAGAACGGTAAAGTACATAATTTGGACTAGAATTTTCCGCTCTACAACTTTTGTTTAAAACTTTTTCTTACTAAACCATCAAATTCGCGAAAATATCAGAAAAACCGTATTTTTCTCTATATTTTCAAGAATTTTTCAATGTTCCTGAAAATTTTAACACCTGCATTTTTGACCATATGTTTCTCTCATTATAACAATCAACATATCAAAAATGCAGCTATTTCCGAGAAAAAGTGATTTCAGCCCTTCCTTTACTGGACTATTTCTGTAACCAGAAAGGAAACACCGACTACACTTTCAATTTATGCTTTGATGACAATATAACTTGAACGGAATATGCTTGCATATTTTCGGCAAAATAGAAATAAATCTCTTCGAACCACGTTTTTCTGAATATTGAAACTATTTTCAGGTAGTTCGCACCCTAACATATTGACTCGCAGCTGTCGTTAAGCCAGGTGCTGCGAGCACGCTTATTTCAGGTACCATAAATCTTTTACTGTAGAAAATTCTCTTCAACAGCACTATACTGTGTGTCTTGTTCAGATTCGGGGCGCATTTTATTCACGTAGCAGAATTTCTCTGGATCATTTTTGGCGCTCTTGTTCACCTCAGAGTGCTTATAGATTCGTCCGAATATCTGTATTTCTCGATTATTTGCGTAAAACGATTCTATGTTTACTATTCGGCCAAATCCGCACAGCAGTCATGAAATTTTCAAACGACTACTCAAATAATTTTTTTAATGATGCAGGTCTATCGTACGGATAATGATATCATTTTCAGTTTGAAACAACAAGGCTTAATTGATAGAGGGATCAGCTTCTCGTTTTTGTCTCGCAGAACGATCCCGAGCGAAAGACCAAAATTTCAAATCTGGCATTTTGTGGGCGATATTTTGTTCCGAACCAATATACCCTCAGATTCTTATTTCACATAATTTTAAAATAATTATTTTCGAACACAAAAAAAAACATTTTCGGCAACCGTCGGGGAAGTGCTCACTTGCCCGTAACTTGTGCCGTAACTCAACGTCAAGCGGTTACTAGGTTATACGAGTTCAAGAAAAAATTGTGAAATAAAAAAAATTGGGAAATAAAAAAATAATCATAAAAAATAAAGAAATAATAAAAATAAAACAATTGTACCTAATAATGGATTTGTAAATGTAATCAATAGCATGGTTATTTAAAAAAAAATTTTTTTAATGAAAATAAAACAATTGAACCTAACAATGGATTTGTGACTGTAATCAATAGCATGGTTATTTAGGATTACGGATAAAAAAAGTCACTGCAAAATTGGAAAATTCCTTACTACAAAAATATACCTATTACCACTTAACCAAATGACAGATTTTTTTTTTATTTTTGCTATAAATCATATCACCCAGTAACCGCTTGACGTTAAGTTACAGGACACCCTGTATACATTCAAGAATGTGTTAATATTCATTAAGAAGAACATTTATTTGATAAATATGACAACCAAAAAAGTTATTATAACACAAGAAAAAACAATTATACAGGGTGGGACTACTCCCTTAATTTAACCATAGATTCTTGAGATCAAAAGAAAACGTTTTTCCCATACCATTTCTTGAAATTCGACTCCGTTAAAAAGATACAGGGTGTTGAAATTTCATCAAAATTTATATTTTTCATAGTGGATAATCCGAATAAATTCAAATTTTGCAGGAGGTTTCACACAAATTGGACACACATATATTGAACACACTCGAACTATGCCCTAAGGCCTTCCAGTTAATACATCACCAACTAGTGAAACCAGAAAAACTTACTATAAAATAGCAGTTAATGAACACATCCTAGCATTTTCTATATGCTTGAACATTCAAGAAGAATTTATAATTCCACATTTATCTTCCTAAAACACTCCGTCGTTTCCAAGATATTCGATGTTGAATGATTTGAAATTTGGAAAAATTTCTCCTTTTCCTGGATCCGACTAGACTGGATAAAAATCACTGAGACGAAATAATTCCACAGTTTTTCTCTTTTGAAATCAATATCATTGAAAATTTTGCTATTGAATTATATGAAAAATTTTTCCTTCAAAGTGGATCCATCAAAATTATGAAGGCATATTTAAAGTTTTTTGTGAATGTTGAATTAAACGTAAATGCTTCTTCAGTTTTAATTAGGCATAGCACTTACTTTGTGTATTTGACCATGTCATTTTTTGAAATTGAAATGTATTGTAAGTTAAGAAGGTTACCGTTTCATTATAGAACATAGAACAAAAAAACTTGGAACTTATCTATTGCGAATTTTGAACTACTACATTTAAAAACCAAGTTTCAGAATAAATTTCAAAAATTAATCAATACGTACTATTTGCTATGCTAATTGATCAGTTATAATTTTTTAATATTCAATACTGAACATTTTTTCTCTAATTGTTATATATATTTTATCCATTCCAGTGACATATATACACTCTATACTTATACGCTATTCTATGACTGACTTTGTTTGTTTGAAATGAATAGAAACATTAAATATCGTAATTATATTTTTCATGCAGCATTCAGCATTCAGTAAGTGCAGATTTATTTATCAATCGGTGCCTAATTTGCCATTATTTCGAACATATAATAATTAGGCAACAAAAAAACCGATTACGAATTGAGTTTTATAAATAACCAATTCATTATTTTTTCTTTAATTATTAACCTTTATAGTAAAAACTCGTTCTATCAACTCATTCATCTGATAAAAATGAAGAATAAAAATGATATAATATATTGCGCAATAAATTGACGTTCAAAATGAGAAATTTTGCATGTAATATTTACACGCAGCCTTATTATACTAGGAACAGGAATCATATATTTTCTTAATTTGGTCTTTTGGATAACATTTTTCTGAACCTGCAGAGTTATATTACAAGGGCAAGTATTATTCGTAATATTATATTTTCAGATGTGTTAAACATAAGTAATGCGTGAGCATAGTGAGAATTTGCTATCATTCAAATGACAAAAAAGATTCTGGAGAAAGGTGACTCGTCCAGAAGAATGAAATCTAGAGTTTTAAGGATTATTATTATTTAATTTAACGCAGTCAAATAAGCTGAATAACCTTGAACGTGTGAGAAACATATTTAATAAATAAATGAATAAAAATTTTGAAGCCATTTCCCATCACTAACGAAATTATGCAAAACATATATATTAAATATCAAGCTAGTAAAAAACCAACTATCAGGTTTCAGGTTGACCTAGTCAGTAATTCACACAATTAAGTTAATGACATTCAGTTTCCGCCCGTACGTGAAAGTAGCAGTGTGAATCCGATTGACCAAGAATGGCACAGAATTTTGGATAGAAAATATCGAACTTGCATGTACTAAATAGCGAGTGATATCTATACTCTATACTTCTATTTATGCTGTTAAAATGATTCCTTCATTTTTTATATGCTTGTACAACAGCGTGCTCTCGTTTGTTCAAATGTCTGTAATTTGCGAATATTGAGCCGAAAATGGTCTCAATCGATTGGGTTTGACTTCCTGATGAAGATACAGGGTCAAACTTGAGTATGTCCGTCCAGCCGTGTACTCTTTATTTTCCGAAACGAATGCGCTAGATTGTTCATTTTTTCAGAATAGGATCAAGTTGTTACATGGAAGATATTTGAATTAGGTTGAAACAAATAGGCTCCTAAAAATTCGATACAGTAGAAAATTTTCAAGAAATTCACAAAAAAATGTTTTCAATACTTCATACCTTATAAGAGATCCGATGTATTTGAATAAAAATTTGTGCATGTGTGGACGTTATTGATTTATTAAATATTCTGACAATTCATTGTCGTAGCTTTCATCTACCAGAAGATATAATAAGTTTTCATTTTTTCAAGAGAAAAAAGAGTGCTCGATGCTTTCACAGATACGTATCAGATTGACATCAGTCGAACTTATTAATTAAGTTTCAGTTGGGGGGAAATTTATCGAAATGGGTATTTACGGTGATAAATGTACGTTGTCAGAATTTAGAAAAGCACTGACGTTGGTTTTCAGAAAGGAATTTGAGCTTCGAAAAAACTTAAGGAAAACTATAAGTAGCTATTTTTCATTAGATATATAGGTTTGTTCGTCCATCGTGGCAGTTGTATTTGTATCACATTGTTCCACAGTACGGGAAAAGACTCTAGAACAAGCACGCAAAAGCTTCTGATCGAAACGCCAGCACTTTTCGGAATTTTTATGAAATAATAATAATAATAGTTCTTTATTTCAGATCATATATTAATCACAAATTACTTAGACATGAAAATGAAATGAGATAGTTTCTAAAAGGAAAAAATATGAACTGAATTCTTTCATGCTAAATAATCTTTATTACCATAAGGTTCTAACTCGACTAAATATTCATACACTACCTTATTGATTTTTTTTTAAACAAAGGTCGTAGCTATACAGGGTGAGTCTTTGACCACTGCGTTAATTTTAACCATAGGCTCTTGAGATCAAAAGAAACACTTTTTCCATTACGGTTTTTCTTAATTCAGCTGCGTTAAAAAGTTATAAGCATTTTAAGTTATCACATTGGGCAAATACCCCTCTGTAGTCCAGTTTAGTTTGAATTAAAATTACCTTCCACAGCATCCACAATTGAATTTGAATTGTTTAAAAACATTATTTTCCCTCTAAGAAATGATTCACTCACTCATGTTTCATCCGATGAGGTCCGTATCCAGAAGGAAGATACAAAATACTAATTTTCTGGTAAAAAATTCAACACCATAAACATAGATTTTTGTTGTTCTAATATAATTTCTTTGTACTTCAAGATTATCAACCATCCCTTTCTAGTGAGAAATTCCAAAACTAAGAATTATTGGATGTTATCATCATACATTTGTAATTTTCTTCTTAAAATTTCCAAATCATGAAAACCATCATTTCTATGAAAACTTCCAAGGCAAGAGGTTGTCACTGTGCTTTTTTTTCACTCAAAGCCAGAAAAAATCATCTATGATTTTCCAAACACTGATATTTCTGAAGTTTCTTCTCCTTGACAGAGACCAGTGAACAGGTCTATGAGGTCTCTTGATATCATACTGTTAAAAATATGAAAATCTTTTTCGAAATCCTCAACAACAATGAATGATGTCACTACAAATAATGATTTTAAAGTGATGTTACTTTGCTTGATGATTATTTTCTGTACTGAATCCCAATAACAATTTACCTGGATAGATTACAAGTATTTCCAGATTTAAGTGTGCAATTATACTTACTTGTGTTTGATCACCTAAATTTGAATTTGAAAAATCAACTAGGTGTTCTTTAATAAAAATTTTTTGTTAAATCATTAGTATGAATCTATTCATACACGAATGGTGAAAATTGAAATTAACCTAACGTTTCCTACTAGCAAAAAGATACTTATCCAGTTATTTATTTGGTTTACCCCATGGTTGTAACGTATATTTTCAATGTAACTCGTTGTCTTATTATTTGTTTACCATTTAAAAATAAAATAAACAAATTTTTAAATGGTAAACAAATAATAAGACAAAGAGTTACATTGAAATAAACTTTAGGGGTTGCGTTTCCACCCTTACTAACAATGGGGTAAACAAATAAATAACTGGATAAGTGTCTTTTTGCTAGTAGGAAACGTTAGGTTAATTTCAATAACTTTTTGAGCTTGTGAAAAAACGGGTGTGATCTTAACAGACCAAATCCAGCAGACCGTTTGTCGGAAATACCCGAACGGCATGGTCATTGGCGTGCGGGTTGATTCAAATTATTCATTGAATAGGCGGAATTCTCGGGAAATATCAACAGGAATGAATTGAAATTTGGCATTAGAAAGGGAAGAGGTAGTAGAAATATAGTGCAAGTGAAATTTTTCTCTTTCCTATTATAATTCGAGCATTTTCCGACCTATATAGTAACATTTAATATCTCGGAAATCTCTCGATAGAACATTTTTATTTTTGGGATGAAGTTAGATGACAACAAAGGAAACTCGATAGTGAAAAAATTTTCGACTGCCCGACGGTCCATCATGTAGTTCTTCCGATATATATATAGCATATTTCAAAATCTCAGAAACCTCTCGATAGAACATTTTTATTTTTGGGATGAAGTTGGATGACACCATAAGGAATTCAACTATGAAAAAATTTTCGACTGCCCGACGGTCCATCATGTAGTTTTTCCGATATATATGTAGCATTTTCCAATATCTCGGAAACCTCTCGATAGAACATTTTTATTTTTGGGATGAAGTTGGATGACACCATAAGGAATTCAATATGAAAAAATTTTCGACTGCCTGCGACGGTCCATCATGTAGTTTTTCCGATATATATATAGCATTTTCCAATATCTCGAAACCTCTCGATAGAACATTTTTATTTTTGGGATGAAGTTGATGATGACACCATAATCATGTAGAATTCAACTATGAAAAAATTTTCGACTGCCCGACGTCCATCATCCATCATGTGATAGTTTTTATTTTTGATATATATATAGTGAAAAAATTTTCGACTGCCCGATATTTCCGAATATCTCATTTTCCAATATCTCGAAACCTCTCGATAGAACATTTTTATTTTTGGGATGAAGTTGGATGACACCATAACTATGAATTCAACTATGAAAAAATTTTCGACTGCCCGACATTTTTATTTTGGTCCATCATGTGAAAAAATTTTTGCCCGACGGTCCATCATGTGGTTTTTCCGATATATATATATATCATATTTCAATATCTCGGAAACCTCTCGATAGAACATTTTTATTTTTGGGATGAAGTTGGATGACACCATATAACATCCTAGGTTTTCTTTCATACAAAAAATCGTAGTCCCAATCCACCCTATGTTGAGACGCCACTGGCCTCACGTACATCGAAGGAGAAAAGAGAGTTGATTGTCAAAATACATTCGATGGATAGAAACGTGAAGTTAGCGCGTTTTGCGACTGCGTGTCAGGGGAACCGGCAGAGAGAAGAAATGGAAGATGGTGTTGAGGATTATCAGTTGAACGCTGAGCGTATCAAGTTCCCTTTTCGAAAGTTTAAGTGAGTGTTTCTGAGTGCAAAAACCGAAGCCATTGCTACCTATAGTGCCGCTCGAATCTATTTTACAGGTAGAATTCAGATTAATTTAATTATTAGGAATGATCCATCCAGTTTACTAACCTCTTTGTTTTGTAAACAACATTGGAATTCTCATTGTTTCAGGAAATTTAGTGCTTTCGTATCTATACCATTATATAGATTGTTTCCCTAATTATTGTTTAATTTAATGATGTATTATTAGGTTGTGTTTGGGCATTTGTCGTTAATACTGTTGTCTTATGAATTTAATTCCTTTGTTCACATCATGCTTTGTTTGATTTCATATAACTATTTCCTTTGTTTCACATAATGCTTTGTTTAACTTCATATAACTAATTCCTTTGTTCACATAATGCTTTGTTTGATTTCATATAACTATTTCCTTTGTTTCACATAATGCTTTGTTTAACTTCATATAACTAATTCCTTTGTTCACATAATGCTTTGTTTGATTTCATATAACTATTTCCTTTGTTTCACATAATGCTTTGTTTAACTCCATATAACTAATTCCTTTGTTCACATAATGCTTTGTTTGATTCATATAATTCTATTTCCTTTGTTCTCATAATGCTTTGTCTGATTCCTATAACTCTATTTCCTTTGTGCACTTAATACTTTGTTTGATTCTTGTAACTCCTTATAGCATGTGATTCCATCATGTTCGATATTATAGCCTTTGCAGTTCAGGTGTCTACCATAACAACGAATGCCTTATTTTACAGCTTTCTACAATGTGTTACTGGAGTGTAACCGATCAGCTTTATTTACTGTACCCTATGGTACAATAGGAATTGCCAATCTCTCTGTAGTTCTGAGCCTGTGATTAAGCAGGAACGTATGGAGACCTCCACTAGTGGTAGTACTAGTATGGTCGATATGGAATAATGGATGTAACCAGTGTACGTAGCACTCTGGTGTTATATCGAAGGTTAACGTTGTTAAGTTACCTCTACGTCATGTTATCATTATGTATGTCTTGTACTGTTGTTCTTGGTCATTTTACTGTGTAATGTACTTGCCTTACTAGCCATGGTTATTGTTGTGTATATTTCGTACTGTGTTAACTTATTCTTCTTACTGTCGTGATGTACCTTGTTGTCGTTATGTATATTTCCTTCGGTTGATTATGTAGATTTTCTGCTTTCATTATTTATATTGCTTATGATCGTTTACTTATACCTGTCTCTGCTATTTATGTCCATAATGCATTCTGGTTCTTATTATTTACTTGTGATTGATATTCTATGAAGATTTGTTGTTTATTTATGCCATGATCTCGTACTGCTATTTATTTATCTATATGCTCGTATTACATGATATTTCATTTAGGGGTCTCGAGATTGTGGACCATTCCTATACTGTTGTATGAGATTTCTTAGGTTCCTGGATCGAAGGCCTTGAAGGGCCGGTCCCAGACGCCTTAAGGTAGGGACCGTTACCATCATGTGCTATAAGGCATGAGAGAATATACCTTTTATATCAACCGCGAAACTTTCTGTCATTTTTTCAGAGCCGCCGCTGGACCTCCATGACCTTCCCCGTGTTCCCAATTCCTTAGCTCATACAATATTATAGTTATGGCTCACATACCCTGGGGCCGTGACCATGACGATGGTCATAATTAGTCATTTACTTATTTGCCATGATTATTATCCTGTTGCATTATTGAAGTATACATTTGCTATGATTATTAATTCTTGCTGTACCATTGAAGTTGTTATATTTACCATGTTACTATACTCTTTTATTATGGAAGTTGCTCTGATTATCCTGATTATCGTCTGTGCTGTATTGTTATAGTTTCTTTTCCTAGATTGTTATACTCGCCTTTGCTAGCTGTTAATATTTCATCTTTTAGTTCTAAACAAGTGCCCAAACACCACCTAAAGGGGTTTTATGCCTGAGGCTTTCCCTATATTTTTAGACCCTTAATAAATAGCTGATTGTCTGGGTCTAACCGTTGTGTTTTATTTACCATCTTTGTTTCCCAATTATTTTCACTAATCTCAATTATCACGAACTTGAATTATTACGTAAACATAACATAGAGTCCTACCCTTGCTAGACGATCACATTAAATGGCCAAGTCTTTGTATCTGGAGTCATTCAGACTCCAGGGCCGTAGTTAGTTTTGAAGATGATATTTGTCATTCTTTTCGAAAGAAAAAGTGGCAAATGTTACAACCATAGAGACTTCAACTATGAAAAAATTTTCGACTGCCCGACGGTCCATCATGTAGTTTTTCCGATATATATATAGCATTTTCCAATATCTCGGAAACCTCTCGATAGAACATTTTTATTTTTGGGATGAAGTTGGATGACACCATAAGGAATTCAACTATGAAAAATTTTCGACTGCCCGACGGTCCATCATATGGTTTTTCCGATATATATATAGCATTTTCCAATATCTCGGAAACCTCTCGATAGAACATTTTTATTTTTGGGATGAAGTTGGATGACACCATAAGGAATTCAACTATGAAAAAATTTTCGACTGCCCGACGGTCCATTATGTGGTTTTTCCGATATATATATATCATATTTCAATATCTCGAAACCTCTCGATAGAACATTTTTATTTTTGGGATGAAGTTGGATGACACCATAGAGACTTCAACTATGAAAAAATTTTCGACTGCCCGACGGTCCATCATGTAGTTTTTCCGATATATATATAGCATTTTCCAATATCTCGAAACCTCTCGATAGAACATTTTATTTTTGGGATGAAGTTAGATGACAACAAAGGAAACTCGATAGTGAAAAAATTTTCGACTGCCCGACGGTCCATCATATGGTTTTTCCGATATATATATAGCATTTTCCAATATCTCGGAAACCTCTCGATAGAACATTTTTATTTTTGGGATGAAGTTGGATGATACCATACAAGGAATTCAACTATGAAAAAATTTTCGACTGCCCGACGGTCCATCATGTAGTTTTTCCGATATATATATAGCATTTTCCAATATCTCGAAACCTCTCGATAGAACATTTTTATTTTTGGGATGAAGTTGGATGACACCATAAGGAATTCAACTATGAAAAAATTTTCGACTGCCCGACGGTCCATCATGTAGTCTTTCCGATATATATATAGCATTTTCCAATATCTCGGAAACCTCTCGATAGAACATTTTTATTTTGGGATGAAGTTGGATGACACCATAAGGAATTCAACTATGAAAAAATTTTCGACTGCCCGACGGTCCATCATATGGTTTTTCCGATATATATATAGCATTTTCCAATATCTCGAAAACCTCTCGATAGAACATTTTTATTTTTGGGATGAAGTTAGATGAAAACATAGGAAACTCGATAGTGAAAAAATTTTCCACTGCCCGACGGTCCATCATGTAGTTTTTCCGATATATATATAGCATATTTCAATATCTCGGAAACCTCTCGATAGAACATTTTTATTTTTGGGATGAAGTTGGATGACACCATAAGGAATTCAACTATAAAAAAATTTTCGACTGCCCGACGGTCCATCATGTAGTCTTTCCGATATATATATAGCATTTTCCAATATCTCGAAACCTCTCGATAGAACATTTTTATTTTTGGGATGAAGTTGGATGACACCATAAGGAATTCAACTATGAAAAAATTTTCGACTGCCCGACGGTCCATCATATGGTTTTTCCGATATATATATATAGCATTTTCCAATATCTCGGAAACCTCTCGATAGAACATTTTATTTTTTGGGATGAAGTTAGATGAAAACATAGGAAACTCGATAGTGAAAAAATTTTCCACTGCCCGACGGTCCATCATGTAGTTTTCCGATATATATATAGCATATTTCAATATCTCGAAACCTCTCGATAGAACATTTTTATTTTTGGGATGAAGTTGGATGACACCATAGAGACTTAAACTATGAAAAAATTTTCGACTGCCCGACGGTCCCACTTGTGGTTTTTCCGATATATATATAGCATATTTCAATATCTCGAAACCTCTCGATAGAACATTTTTATTTTTGGGATGAAGTGGGATGACACCATAGAGACTTCAACTAAGAAAAATTTTCGGCTGCCCGACGGTCCATCATGTGGTGTTTCTGATATATATGTATAGCAATATTCAATATCTCGGAGACATTTTTAATTCCGCGATGAACTTAGATGACAACGAAGAAAACATTTTATGAGATACATAATAAAAGCCATTTATATTTATCTGTTTATCATAAAGTTAGAAACAAAACCGCTAATGAGTTTCAAATCATTTTTCGAAAACTACATGATGGACCGTCGGGCAGTCGAAAATTTTTTCATAGTTGAAGTCTCTATGGTGTCATCCAACTTCATCCCAAAAATAAAAATGTTCTATCGAGAGGTTTCCGAGATATTGGAAATCCCAAAAATAAAATATCGATATATAT
Source organism: Micraspis discolor (assembly GCA_030674115.1). NCBI lineage: Eukaryota > Metazoa > Arthropoda > Insecta > Coleoptera > Coccinellidae > Micraspis > Micraspis discolor. The sequence continues at coordinate 795,467 of JARTUT010000445.1, read as the reverse complement.
ATATCGGAAAAACTACATGATGGACCGTCGGGCAGTCGAAAATTTTTTCATAGTTGAATTCCTTATGGTGTCATCCAACTTCATCCCAAAAATAAAAATGTTCTATCGAGAGGTTTCCGAGATATTGAAATATGCTATATATATATCGGAAAAACCATATGATGGACCGTCGGGCAGTCGAAAATTTTTTCATAGTTGAAGTCTCTATGGTGTCATCCAACTTCATCCCAAAAAAGATAAAAATGTTCTATCGAGAGGTTTCCGAGATATTGGAAAATGCTATATATATATCGGAAAAAATACATGATGGACCGTCGGGCAGTCGGAAATTTTTTCATAGTTGAAGTCTCTATGGTGTCATCCAACTTCATCCCAAAAATAAAAATATTCTATCGAGAGGTTTCGAGATATTGGAAAATGCCATATATATATCGGAAAAACTACATGATGGACCGTCGGGCAGTCGAAAATTTTTTCATAGTTGAATTCCTTATGGTGTTATCCAACTTCATCCCAAAAATAAAAATGTTCTATCGAGAGGTTTCCGAGATATTGGAAAATGCTATATATATATCGGAAAAACCATATGATGGACCGTCGGGCAGTCGAAAAGTTTTTTCATAGTTGAATTCCTTATGGTGTCATCCAACTTCATCCCAAAAATAAAAATGTTCTATCGAGAGGTTTCCGAGATATTGAAATATGCTATATATATATCGGAAAAACCATATGATGGACCGTCGGGCAGTCGAAAATTTTTTCACTATCGAGTTTCCTTATGGTGTCATCTAACTTCATCCCAAAAATAAAAATGTTCTATCGAGAGGTTTCCGAGATATTGGAAAATGCTATATATATATCGGAAAAAATTACATGATGGACCGTCAGGCAGTCGAAAATTTTTTGGAAAATGCATAGTTGAATTCCTTATGGTGTCATCCAACTTCATCCCAAAAATAAAAATGTTCTATCGAGAGGTTTCCGAGATATTGGAAAATGCTATATATATATATCGGAAAAACTACATGATGGACCGTCGGGCAGTCGAAAATTTTTTCATAGTTGAATTCCTTATGGTGTCATCCAACTTCATCCCAAAAATAAAAATGTTCTATCGAGAGGTTTCCGAGATATTGGAAAATGCTATATATATATCGGAAAAACCATATGATGGACCGTCGGGCAGTCGAAAATTTTTTCATAGTTGAATTCCTTATGGTGTCATCCAACTTCATCCCAAAAATAAAAATGTTCTATCGAGAGGTTTCCGAGATATTGAAATATGCTATATATATATCGGAAAAACTACATGATGGACCGTCGGGCAGTCGAAAATTTTTTCATAGTTGAATTCCTTATGGTGTCATCCAACTTCATCCCAAAAATAAAAATGTTCTATCGAGAGGTTTCCGAGATATTGGAAAATGCTATATATATATCGGAAAAAATTTTTTCATAGTTGATGATGGACATCGTCTATCGAGAGGTTTCAGTCGAAAATTTTTTCGGAAAAACCATATGATGGATCGGCAGTCGAGTTTTTTCGAAATCCAACTTTTTAAAAATGTTCTATCGAGAGGTTTCGAGATATTGGAAAATGCTCCTTGATGGACCGTCGGCAGTCGATTTCTTCATCCCAAAAATAAAAATGTTCTATCGAGAGGTTTCCGAGATATTGGAAAAAATATAAAAATGTTCTGATCGAGAGGCAGTCGAGATATTTTCAAAATTCTTATGGTGTCATGCTATCCCAAAAATAAAAATGTTCTATCGAAGGTTTCCGAGATAAAAATGCTATATATCGGAAAAACTACATGATGGACCGTCGGGCAGTCGATAATTCCTTAATCCAACTCGGATATTGGAAAATGCTATATGATCGAAAAACCATATGATGGACCGTCGGGCAGTCGAAAATTTTTTCATAGTTGAATTCTTTATGGTGTCATCCAACTTCATCCCAAAAATAAAAATGTTCTATCGAGAGGTTTCCGAGATATTGAAAAATGCTATATATATATCGGAAAAACTACATGATGGACCGTCGGGCAGTCGAAAATTTTTTCATAGTTGAATTCCTTATGGTGTCATCCAACTTCATCCCAAAAATAAAAATGTTCTATCGAGAGGTTTCCGAGATATTGGAAAATGCTATATATATATCGGAAAAACCACATGATGGACCGTCACAGTCGAAAATTTTTTCATAGTTGAATTCCTTATGGTGTCATCCAACTTCATCCCAAAATAAAAATGTTCTATCGAGAGGTTTCCGAGATATTGGAAAATGCTATATATATATCGGAAAAACTACATGATGGACCGTCGGGCAGTCGAAAATTTTTTCATAGTTGAATTCCTTATGGTGTCATCCAACTTCATCCCAAAAATAAAAATGTTCTATCGAGAGGTTTCCGAGATATTGGAAAATGCTATATATATCGGAAAACTTCACCATAAAATGTTTCTATGATGGACCGTCGGGCAGTCGAAAATTTTTCATAGTTGAATTCCTTATGGTGTCATCCAACTTCATCCCAAAAATAAAAATGTTCTATCGAGAGGTTTCGAGAGATATTGGAAAATGCTATATATATATCGGAAAACTACATGATGGACCGTCGGGCAGTCGAAAATTTTTTCATAGTTGAATTCCTTATGGTGTCATCCAACTTCATCCCAAAAATAAAAATGTTCTATCGAGAGGTTTCGAGATATTGGAAAATGCTATATATATATCGGAAAAACCACATGATGGACCGTCGGGCAGTCGAAAATTTTTTCATAGTTGAATTCTCTATGGTGTCATCCAACTTCATCCCAAAAATAAAAATGTTCTATCGAGAGGTTTCCGAGATATTGAAAAATGATATATATAAAACCACATGATGGACTATATATAGTTGAATTCGGAAATCCAACCATCCCAAAAATAAAAATGATGGACCGTCTATATATATATCGGAAAAACATGATCGAAAATTTTTTCATAGTTGAGTTGAATTCCATCCATGGTGTCATCCAACTTCATCCCAAAAATAAAATGTTCTATCGAGAGGTTTCCGAGATATTGGAAAATGCTATATATATATCGGAAAAACTACATGATGGACCGTCGGGCAGTCGAAAATTTTTTCATAGTTGAAGTCTCTATGATGTCATCCAACTTCATCCTAAAAATAAAAATGTTCTATCGAGAGGTTTCCGAGATATTGAAAACGCTATATATATATCGGAAAAACCACATGATGGACCGTCGGGCAGTCGAAAATTTTTCATAGTCGAATTCCTTATGGTGTCATCCAACTTCATCCCAAAAATAAAAATGTTCTATCGAGAGGTTTCCGAGATATTGAAATATGCTATATATATATCGGAAAACTACATGTAGGACCGTCGGGCAGTCGAAAATTTTTTCACTATCGAGTTTCCTTTGTTGTCATCTAACTTCATCCCAAAAATAAAAATGTTCTATCGAGAGGTTTCCGAGATATTAAATGTTACTATATAGGTCGGAAAATGCTCGAATTATAATAGAGAAGAGAAAAATCCCACTTGCACTATATTTCTACTACCTCTTCCCTTCCTAATGCCAAATTTCAATTCATTCCTGTTGATATTTCCCGAGAATTCCGCCTATTCAATGAATAATTTGAATCAACCCGCACGCCAATGACCATGCCGTTCGGGTATTTCCGACAAACGGTCTGCTGGATTTGGTCTGTTAAGATCACACCCGTGTGAAAAAAAAATTGTTATACAAATTTTATGTACTCCCTTTGAGGGGCTGTTCTTAACAAGGGATGCTCCAATGAAGTTTTTTTATATGAAAGATCCTATCTTTCCCCTCAATTTCTTGGGCGTACCTCTATATTATCATACCGCATGTTGTTTAGTAATCTTATTGTTTTTTTTCTGTAATACATATAGAGGCTTTATGTTTCCGGATTCATAGAAGATAATGCCTAATCTCAGTTAGACCTCCATTGTTGCGTTATACCCCATCTTTAAGTAGCGTTTTCTAATATGTTTGGATGTAATTCTAAAACCATAAATTGCTGTTAGGGGTTGCGCAAGAGAGGTAGAGATATCAAACTCATTTGAACACCTTTATTTGTCACCCGTTCGACAAAATTTGACCTATCCGAGCGTTTTTTCGTTATTTCATCACAAAGCTCAAAATTCAGGGATGGAAAGTGATGGCCTACCCTGTATAGGAACCGAAGCAAGGAAGTGGCCATGTTAATAACAGCCGATAAAGCAGATTAAATTATTTACATTAGCCGTTTCATGATAACATTTCCCCAAACAATCTTATAATTCTTTGTTCATTTCATTCGATATCCACTAATTGATAGCATGCAGTTTTGGTATCAGAGCAGAATTTTTTATTGAGCATTGACCACGGTCCTTGAGACATGCCTTTTTCCGTATTCAGGATGAAATTGGCAGCGGTCGTCGACGTAATTTAACGCCTTTGCAGTTTCAAGATGTTCAACTCCCAGTGCAGCCGTCTGCGGCACTTCTTATTTCCAACGACGGAGCTAAAAATAACACCCTGAGAGCATATATTCTTATAGTCCATTTTACACAACCGAACAACAGTATTTTCATTGTTTCCTGAAACCTAAAACCAAATTTTGCACCTTGATGTTGCCACATTTACATTTCACGAAATGAGATATTCCTTCGTTACTCTTAAGGAACGACCTATCGATTTGCCCGAATATCTGTTATTTCCTAATATCAAACCGAACATGGCTTTGGCTCACTGATAAATAATTCGTAGTCAAAGTTGAGTCTATTCTGTTGTATGACCAGCCTTTTAATGAACGTCTTTAATTTTCGAATATCCCGCCGAAATTGGTCTTAATTGATTGGGTTTGACTTCCTGATGAAGAATACAAGGTCAAACTTTAGGGTATCGGTCCGGCTGTATACTCCCTATCATCCAAAAGAGATGATCTAGAGTTTTTATATTTTATCAAGTTCGTTATTGGACAATATCCGTCTAGTGGTTCAGGAGTCTGAAATTTGGTTTCCTCTATGTCTCCTAGAATATCTATGGGATTTTGAATTTTAAAAAATGTTTGAATGAGTTCAAAACAAATAGGCTTGCAACTTTTTTTTTATACTTCATAGCTCAAAAGATCCGTCAGTTTTAAACAAAAATGTTTCGTGTATGGACGATATTGATATCCCACGTAATCTCAAAATTCATTGTCTCAGCTTTTTATCACCAGAAGATATGGAAGGTTTTTCATTTACTTCAAGGCAGGGAGTAAGAGAAAGTTCACTTAATTCTAGCTTGCTCTGAACACGTTGAATGTACTGCTCGTCTGAGTCTGTAGAGGTTTCAGAAGATTCAGATGCAGTACAATTATGCCAAGGTTTTAATCAATTTACGAAACATCCTGTAAAGTCCTCTTTCGGTATTGCCTTCAGTTCGTTCTTCATTACGGTGTGTATCTCTTTTATCGATTCAAAACAGTGTGGGCGGTCCCTTAAGTTTAGAAAAAAGTCACGAGGTACTATGTCAGGCGAAAACGGTGCTTGCGGAACAATATGGGTTCAATTTTTGGCGAAAAAAATCACGAATTACGAGACCGTTATTTATGTCACCAATCGAAGTTTTACTTGTCTGGGACCCAAATGGTCATTCAATATATTTTCACTAATCTTCGGATATTCCAACAAGTTCTCCAAGGTCTCAAACTGTGGATCGGCGATTTTGAAGCAGCAGTTTCTTGGTTTCGTTGACTTGTAGCTCATCAGTTGATGTTGAAGACCGTCCAGACCTTGCGTCGATCTCAATGCTCTCTGTATAATCTTTGAACATTCTGTAATACTCATGCATTCTATAGAGCTTGCACACCAAAGGCCTCCTGCAACGTTTCGACAGCAGAAATTCAGTTCCGAATACAAAATTTAATGGAACTGTTGAATAATTTCAGATATAATAAAAAACCAAAAATTTTCCTTTTAGCTGTTTCCAAAAGCACGAGTAGGTATGTCAAACATAAAAAATATTTTGACGAGCTGTTTTGCACAAAAGTAAATTACAGTAGTGCCAATTTAAAAATCAAAACATTTGTTCCTATCGAAGTCCCAATAAAATTTAAAATCGAATTTCCCGATATTCTTCACCTCAAGTAGTTAAGGTATTTCAACGGACAAATGCTTACCGGATTTCGATAGTAGATATAACTGATATATTTTTGATTAAATTTTAAGAGAGAGATTAAGAAGCAGGGAATTTGAGATTCGAACATAACTGAAGGAAAACAGTGAGTAGTTTAATCTGAAATTTATCTTCAAACCTCACGTCAGTGCTTATCTACATTTTTTATTGGTGAACGTTGTCTTCACAATGCAGAAGTTATAGGCGATTATATTAATAGCCAAATTCCCAAGCACCCTCTCAAACCAGACACTAGCGATTTACGAATTTCGAAAATCAATGTTTGGGAAAAAAAAATACGTACGTATTACTTAATAACGCTTGAAAAGCTCCAGAGTACATATCATTTTGAGCAGATGTCTGTCATCTTTTTAATTTCTGGGCAAAATGGCATCAATCGTTTTGGTCAGAATCGATTCTGTCCGTCCGTGAGCACCAAAACTGTTGAATTTTCAGGGTGGGTTAATGGCTTGAATATCACGACTTGATCAAATCAATATTGTAGGAGTTATACAGGAAACCAAATTTCAGATGCTCATAACTCCTGAACTATTGGACAGATTAGGTCTAATAACTAAGTTGACCAAAATATTGCGACAGTTCACCTTTTCTGAACATATAAAAGCTCTATCTGATCTCTTTCGGAAAATAGAGACTATTCTACCGGCCGGCCGGACCTACTCAAATTTGACCCTGTATTCTTCATCAGGAAGTCAAACCCAATCGATTGAGACCATTTTTGACTCGATATTCGACATGTAGCAAAACGATAGCACACTGTTCTATTCATTTCATTAGGTTACTTTTCGTAGCGTCAATGCTATAATTTTTTACATATTTTGATAAGCAAAATCTGACCATTCATGAAATCCAGAAAAAAGAAGGTAATACGTGGAAAATAAGTTCAATTGAAATAAATTTCAACCATTGACTGAAGAATTAAGACTTCACCCTTATCAACTATAATGGTTATTCATCCTGAATGAAAGGGGCATGGTTTCATCTATCTACGATACTGTATATAAAATAACTATTATTTAAGACTACTTAATTTAAAATATGATAGGTATTACCTTCATGTTATTAATAATTTGTGCTCAAATGGAAGATTTGATTGTAAATATTGTAATACTGGACAACACTGTTAATAATACATTTTGCTACAATTAAACAAACACTGCACATCAAGATTGAAATAAAGTTCAATACATTAAATTTTGAATGAAACACAGGATTTTCAACATTTTGAAATCCTTGATATGTAATAGAGAGTTTAACAGGAAGAATCCTGACAATACATTTTTGCTAAAAGCCTTTTCTTTTGACAAAGAACTTTATATAGTTGAAATATTATCGAATCAAAATTTCAAGCATCGTTTTAAGCTAGAGCTTTGTTAGAAAAAAATACATAGTGCCAAATTCATTGGACCCCTTTGAAGTAAAGATCACAGGAGAGTTTAAAGCTAAACACAAAAATAACATTCAGATGAAAATGAAACAGTATTGGCTATTTCCCTTTTGGTGAATCAGAAGGTATAATTGAAAAAACGCAATGATTCATTCAATAAACTGAAAGAATAATGAAAGGTTCAGTTTCTCCGGACAGGTTCGGTAACTAAATGTGAGTCATTCAATCAATTCTCAAATTATACAGGTACAGGTAAACTGCGTGATTTCAAAGGTTTCAATCAGTAAGGGGTAAATTATGAAATTCTGTTTATTCAATCCTGACATTTCATTTATCAAAATTGAATAAATGAACTTGTTTTAAGTGCAAGGACCTTTAAATTGCATTTCCATGAACGGAAAGAAGGATAGTTCTATGAATTTTTTCTCTTTTCTTGAATTGAAATATCTACATTGAAGAAGATTATTCAAAATAGGGCATGCAGAACCATTTGAGGCCTTACCTGCTTTCAAATAAGAATGGTTATCCTGATTATAAACACTGGACACAAACAATAGGTAAAAAAACAATACACTTTTGAACCAATCCATTGTTGTGCTCCGTTACTAACTCATTTTCAAAATATTCAACAAAATACCAAATCGACGCCTAACGACTTGTCCGTATTTTAGCGTTTTTCATAATATTTGTCCTTCCTGAGATTCTCGTAGCCAACACGACCTACTTGACAAATATCAAAACATCTGGCCTTATGCTCTTCTTTCCCTAGAACACCCAGCAAACTTACCAAACGAACTAACTAAACTTCGGTTCGTTTAAACTCGGAGTGTACGAACACATCTGTGAGTTCTGTGACGTCGCGTCACAGAGTTACATGTCTACTCTAGGGATGGGTAGCCAACTAGAATGTTAACGCGGATGAATCGATATGATTACTCGTAAAAGATATCGAAAAATCCGACTAATCGGTATATGGTTATTGAGTAAGAAAACATTTTGGCGATTAATAGGGTTTTATTAACATTGGGATATTTTGAGGAAATCAGGCGAAGCTTGCCTCTTCATCATTAAAAATTGATCCAAAATTAATTGCTCGTCGCCTAGTTGATGTATCTGAATCAGTTGACATATCCCAATTTGAAATCAAGAATATGAAAAAAATTACACATATTCAGGAGGTCAGCCCCTGCATTAGAACATGTGTCAAATTTATTCAATATAGATTAATTGAGAGATGCGATTAAGTCCACCAAATCTCGGAAAGCAGCAAGGTTGGACAGAATGTATCCCGAATTTATCGAACAATTAGAAAAAAATGACTTATCGAGGTTGTTGTCTTTCTGAATTCTGGAAACATTCCTTCCGAATTCCGTAAGGCTGAATTAAGTAGCTATTTTGAAACGAGAAAACAATCCCTTTGACCATGAAAGGTATCGACCAATCAGTTTACTGAGTGTTCTTTTTAAGATATTAGAAACGTTCATATTTTCTAGAATTGAATCTAATATAGAAAATTTCCAGGGAGGTTTAAGGAAAAATAGGAAGTCTTCAGATCATATATATATATATTAGACATATATTGTGAATGTCAGTTCAGACGTACTAAAAATTGATGATGAAGGCGTCAAAATATTTATTATATTCAAGTTATTGTTCTTATCTGTATATGTTTAGATCAGGATTTTAGCCTTACAAATTTCATAGAATCAGGCTTCGGCATACGACAATGTATGGAAAGATGGGTTAATTTTCAACTCTATTCCAGTCTGAAGTGTGGGAAAATGGCAAGGTTATTAAAAAATATGTTGTCTGATAGAAGGTTTCGTGTGTTTGTTGACAATAAGAGAGGCATTTCTAGTCCAGTAAAGGAAGGGCTGAAATCACTTTTTCTCGGAAAGAGCTGCATTTTTGATATGTTGATTGTTATAATGAAAGAAGCATATGGTCAAAAATGCAGGTGTTAAAATTTTCAGGAACATTGAAAAATCCTTGAAAATATAGAGAAAAATGCGGTTTTTCTGATATTTTCGCGAATTAAAAGGTTTAGTAAGAAAAAGTTTTAAACAAAAGTTGTAGAGCGGAAAATTCTAGTCCAAATTATATAATTAGCGTTCTCGAAAGTGAATTTGTATACTGATAAACAGCGTATTTCTTTAGTAGCGCAATACCAACGAATTTTAAATTTGGCGCTCGATGAAATGACTACCTGTTAAGGCCGAACCAAACATCTGGAAGATATTCGCCAGAGTTGGACTCTACTCGTTTTGTTATTGTATTATTGCTTTTATTACATGGAACCATGATACTAGGACTAAGTATCATGCATGGAACCCTATCATATAATGTTGAGTTGTTTGAAACGGACAGTTTGGGTAAAATGATGTTCGGTTTTCTAATCTGATGTGCTAGCGAAGAAGCGATATAGATTCTTCAATGGAGGCTAGAAGTAATATGAAAAATAGAAAAGTCAATAATTGGATGAATTATAAAAAGGAAATTTTGTAATTTGACGAAATTGAAATTGAAATTTTATTAATTCAAAAACTAAAATAGTTTTCAGCCGCAATTATGAACAAATTCCTAGCTGAATTTCCTTAAGATGCATACGATATACGAATAATAATTCAGACGGAGGTAGGTATGTTTGTGATAGTAATAGTAATTCTTCGAAAGAAAGAAATTTATTCATAGTAATGGGATAAAAGAGTTTAATTAAAAACTGTAGTAATTATTTGAAGAGCCATGGCATTAATGAATAATAATTAAAGTTTCTGCATTGAATAATATCAGGAAAAACTGTTTTTTCATTTTTACTAATAATTCTTCAATTAAATGCATCAATATCATCTCCCTCACCGTCATCTAGATCCCATTCGTCTTCATCGACATCAGAGTTCATTTATATTCTGTTTATCAGGTCAGAGACATTTTCACAAGTTATGCCGTTACACATTTTGCAGAACCTTGTACATTTCAGTCCTGCTTTTTTGCAACTGTAGCGAGAAGTATCACATTTTCCATTACAGCTGCAGAATACCTTAAACAAATGTGAATAAATAAAAACAAGAATAAGAGTGAATTTCTGAAATTTTTGACTCTAATAAAACTAGGGTATGAATGATTTTAATCACATTATTCAATAATTCCTGTGGAGCAACTGCTTTGGTCTTAATTTTAGGAAGTAGCATACAATGTGATCTATGCCAACCCCAGTGTTCAGGTTTCAACGACGGTCGTTTTAGCCAAACCTGAATTTGATAATAAACTCGTCTGGTGTGTTCAATCAATGCTGACTTTGTTGGAGGAAGCATTACTAGGGGTAATGTTTTCCTGGTTCCTAAAACTGGGGTTGTGAATATTTTATATCTCAGTTCATCGATGCTCAAATTTTCCGCACTTGTGTTTTACAGATATCTCACTATTTTTTCCGTGATCTATTGCTGTGATCTGGTGTAAGAGATCTACGTCACTGCCAATCACAGCAATCGATTCTGGAATGTTCTCTTTCAGAGAGATTGCTGCCATTACAATCAACACAAGCATCTTTTTCTGCTACATTTACTTCTATAATATGTTTTCGTAGATAATTGGACAGTATTTTGATAAATGTATATTTATTTCCAATATTTGACAAAAATTTTTTTGTGTCATTGTTACTATTTTGTCTTCATCAATTTGTACATCAGGGGCAACAACTTTTTCTTCTCGGCGGAATCGTTCATACGATTTTATTCTGACGATTTCATCCCAATAACCCCTAAATACAATTTTACAATTCTGTCCCAATTTTTTCAATATGAACGATCTATATATTTCTAATACATCTACGAATCTCTTACTGTGAGGCCATACAACTTGGTGTAATAACCATCCACCATCTATAACATATATCATACCAGATACCAGTAAGCAGAGATTGTGATTGAAGATGCGTTGAGAATAATTTATAGAGGTCAGAGTTAACAGTATTTCTTATTAATCCATATTCGTCGAAGGGAGATAGTGGATATGGCGACAATTCGTAAGAAATTGCCTCTTTTTTTCTTTGATCCATTCTCTGCAACAATGCAGATGAGTCTATAGAAGATGTACCTCCAGGAATACGAATTTTATTCTGGCTATCGCATAAATTCTCAACTTTTAATTTTGATGACAAAGTCATATTTCACAAATTTTTTCCAACGATTGCTTCCATTCCTTTGCGTCCTTGAAATGCCATATGACAGTGAATATAGTCGCTACCAATAACACCTGTAGAAAGAGACATCAGGCAATCTCTTTTCTCAAAAGGATTATGGCATTTTAGCCAGAATACAATTTTTTCTATGTCTTCTTTATCTTTCTTCATACGACTTTCAGATAAATTCACGTGCTGTTCACTATTCGCTGTTCTCAAATCAGCCTATTACTCCAAACATTCCATGACGTCAAATGCCGATGGCATCCCCAGAAGATAACGCGCAACAACACTGGGTGTGACTCCTCTACCATGCCTTAAATCGGTACCGAAAAATCTATTTAGTGTTTGTTCTATACACATATCACTCCAGACACCACTCCAAGCTTTGTATGTCCTAAGAATAGTGAAATATCCTTCTTTTGTGAACCTGTCGAATTCTAATGTATCCATCGTTGTTTCCAAATGCACCATATCCTGTAAGTACCATTGAGCACTAACTGCTAACATTTTCATCACACTGCTTAAGTGCAAATCTCAATCTCCAATACGTTCTGCTTCGACAAACTGGAGTAAAATAATCACGATCTTCAAATATTGAAGTGTTTCCTCGAATTTCCAAGTTGAACATACTATCATTGGGCCAATATTACAATCGCCCAAAGTAGGAGAATTTTCCTTCTATTTTTCGAACATCATTTTCACTTGTTTCTCAATTACATCAGTCGGAGTTGTATTGCTTGTTTTCAAAATATGAATTCCTATAGCAGTGAAAGTTAATATGTGAGCACGTAAAGCTCTGCTGAAAGCCTTTCAGACATTTTCTTCACTGATTATGCAGCATATGAAGTAGCCCAAAGATCTTTCAAACCACTCCCATCCATGATGAAGCCAATGGGGCCCATATATGACATCAATAAATGGAACCCTCCTAATCTCACAGCAATATTCCTAAATTCAGGATTGCACGACTGCACAATGATAGAGTTAGCTTTGAAATAAGGATGCTGATCGAATGTTACAAAAGTTGTTCTACTTTTATTTCTCTTCGTTTCTTCCACTACATAGAGCAAAGCTGTGTGTAATGTGGTTAAACTGGATGGTGGTGCATTAATGAATGGGAGACAATTAACATGCGACATCATATATGTAACGTCTCGTGATAAAATTTCATGAAAACCCTGCCATGTTGGAATATTTTCTATTTCGAGAGATTTCGCACATAAATACGCAACATATGATTTTGGAACTTCAGGTTGTACTTTTATATGAAGTTTTGATTTATCAACGAACTCTACACTCTTCAATTCATCAGGATTCGTGTAACTGAATGGTATCAATTATATCTTCTTATGTGAAGCAAAAATAGAAGCAGGTGGCATTTCCATCAGCCTTTTGGAACCTCCTTCATATTCAACATCCTATTCTGGTGTAATGACTTTAATACCCCCCAAACAGTGAAATGTTTCATGACCATCCGACGTATTTACATTGTGATATATGTTATCAAAAACGAATTGAATGAAAGAGTTTGGATGCGTTAATTTTGCAGGTTGCCTAATAACGGAAGCTTCATATAATTGAATATTGTGGTATGAAGCCGATACTCCTAATTTACTCGTCTTGTCAATTATCAAACGAGAACCTGTTTTTCTGTAGACATAAGTTCCTACAGCTAACTGAAATTTGGAAATGAATATTCTTGAACGAACAATGGAAATTATGGAATGTGCTATTGTATCACGTTTCACATCTTTACTTGCACTACATTTTGAATCTAGTAAATGGAATAGAGGAGTTTTCAAACTTTCCGGAATTTCAGATATAGTGCTATCCAAGAATTTACTTGAGAGGGGATAAATTTCATAGTTATAATCTTGTTTTTTTTATATCAGCTCCAACGATTTGATCAGCTATCCGTAAAATTAAATTTTTTTGATAATTACTGAGAGAATCGGGATTAAAAGCCAATATTTACTAAGCTCCATTATATTGGGAGATTTGTAAAAGAAAACCGGTTGCTACTCACTATGTTGTTCGATGATAATGACGTTACTATATTTCTCTTTAAATTTTTTTATGAAAGTATTATTGTTGAGAAAGTTTTCCCCCCATAACTAACTATATAATAATCTGTTCTTGTAAACATTCAAAATCCCGTCAACGAGTTATTTGAGAAAATGAAGTTTTGGTGGGGCAATTATTCATTTCAATGCGTCACCTAAATATCGATTTCAAACTAATGAGTTTAAACCCAATGATTACATGTTATCGATATCCCAAGCGAGCTGTTATTCATTCTAATAGACCAAGAATTTCAAATCACACTCTCCAGACAACTTGTGCTGAATCCTACCCTGTTCTAGAACTTCAGATGTCTGGGACCGCTCACTCGGGTTTGCACTAGGCGCCAAATTTCGAATTCACTGTTATCGCCGCATTAGAGAAATACCTTCATAATCAATATACAAAATCACTTTCGAGAACCTTAAAGTACATCATTTGGACTAGAATTTTCCGCTCTACAACTTTTGTTTAAAACTTTTTCTTACTAAACCTTCTAATTCGCGAAAATATCAAAAAAACCGTATTTTTCTTTATATTTTGAAGAATTTTTCAATGTTCCTGAAAATTTTAACACCTGCATTTTTGACCATATGCTTCTTTCATTATAACAATCAACATATCAAAAATGCAGCTCTTTCCGAGAAAAAGTGATTTCAGCCCTTCCTTTACTGGACTATTCGAAACATTGAAAAACAGTCTTCCACAAGGATCATCCCATAAATTAATTATTTTTATATTTATTTATTTATATATATATATATGATATATTGATATTGCTAATGCTTACCATCATTCGGATTTTCATACTTATGAGAAATTACTATCAAAAGATTTGAAGGAATTATTTTGTTGAATGTGGTTATATCCCAACCCTAATAAATTAGATGTATCTTGTTTTAATTTGAATAATCATGAGAAATTTAGGAAATTAGCTGTAACTTTCAATGATTCTCCGGTCAAACATAATTTCTATCCCAAGTACTTAGGAATTAAATTAGATTCATCTTTAAAGTACAATGCTTATTAAGATGATAAGCGCCTGAAACTGAAAACTAGAACTTCTGCAGCTGCAGTGTATTGTTGCTCTGTTTGGTTTAATAGTGTACATACCTACACAACAAATCGATGCTGAATTAAATACATCGATGGGAATAATTACTGCAGCCATAAGATCTATACTGGTCCTTTGGTTACCAGTTTTGTCCGACATTGCCCCACTAGTCCATTGAAAAGTTACATTTTAGGTTGCGTTTTTTAGAGGACACAATTTTATTTTTTTGATGTGTAGGGGGGGTCAGTGTAAAGCTAAAACCAAGTTTGTGGGGTCGCCACCCTTGTCCCACGGCCGCCATCTTGAAAATAGGGGTTGAAATGGTATTTACGATATATCTCTTAAACTATTTATTTAAAAAAAAAAATTTATTATTAATAATAATTTCCGGAGATTTTCGCTTATAACTTTTTTATTTATAGTTCTACGACAAAAAGTTACTGGAGCAAAGTTGTAGAGAATTTAATTTGCAACAAAAAATGTTAATAAATTTTTTTTATAAAATAAATAGTTTAAGAGATATATCGTAAATACCATTTCAACCCCTATTTTCAAGATGGCGGCCGTGGGACAAGGGTGGCGACCCCACAAACTTTTAGCTTTACACTGACCCCCCCTACACATCAAAAAAATAAAATTGCGTCCTCTAAAAAACGCAAGGTAAAGCCTAAAAAATGTAACATTTCAATGGACTACACAGCATATTCGCAGGCAGACTGCAGCAGTGAATTTTTGGAACCAATATCATTTCCTTCCCAATTCATTTCCAATAACTTCACACATTCCACATAATAATATTCACAGATTAAAGTCGCGTAAAGCCTAATGGTATAATTCGTTTTCCAAAATGAACATTAGAGATGAAGAATTATGGCAGATTGAATGGAACTCTAACGAAACTTTATTTTAACGACAGCTGTTTCACCATTATATGGCATCTTCATAATAGGTATATGGCACCATAATATGGCATCAATAAAGTTTTTGGAAATTGAAACTGTACCTTTTTAATCAAGCAGACAGAAGTACTACTATACGCCTCACTTCCAGCTTTTAGACATCTTTGCTAAATGCAAGTGCAAGGAACACGCACATAAAAATTACATTCATCGACATTTATAAAGAACCTTAATTTATTTTATTTGAATAAACATTGACTATAATAGACTAATGCTGGATTTCATAAATGTTGATAGGTTGATTCCATTGGTGAATCTGATATATCCCATTAAGTATTTGGTGAATCCTTCTATCATTCTATCATCATTCTATTCTATTCTATTCATCTTTATGAAACCAATTGTTCAAAAATCTGGGTGTTGAGATTTTTGACTATTACTTAAAAGAGAACTGTTACCAAATGATTAAGCTAGAGGTGGTAAAATAAAATGTTTATTGTACAATGTTCACATTCACATAATAAATAGGTACTCGCATGAAGTTAAAATATTTACAAATTAACTACATCTAAACAGAGTCGACCTATTTACAATTATGGAGTGGTTATAGAGATAATATTGAGTGTGAGAATAATTGAGAAGTTATCTTGAGAAAATGTATAATCATATTTCATAATAAGAGTCATAACGTTGTGTTTACTTGAGAAACAGCGTTATCTGCAAGACTAGATAGGGTAATACGTGTTGCCGAAATTATTCAAGTCAAGAATATTGAGAGTAGAGGCGCCATCTATCAATCATACACAAAGTTTGCAGTGATAGAGTTTGAATTTATTTCAAATTGTCTACTATCAGAAAAACAAAAGGTTTTATTGAAAAAGTGAGATGTTGAGGTTTATAATGTAACAAGATAGACTTTCAGAGCGATTAAAGAGAAAGAATAATTACGATTCACAACGTTTACAGTGATAGCCTGTCGAATCTATTAGAAAAACAGAAGTAGAAATACATAATTATCTGTGAAGAGTTGAACTGTAGGAAATGAGGCTTGGGAGGAGATAAAGTTATATAAAATATAGAGCAGTTGAGGAAGTGATTAATTTTTAAGAAAGAATCTGTATCATACTAACTTAACTGAGAGATTTATCATAGAACGATCAACGCTTACAGTAATAATAGTTATATTAGAAAAGCAAAGAATTCCTATGATAATTCAAGAATTGAGATGAAATATTTGTACAATAAGAGATGTGAGACGTAGAGAAAATTATCATAAACTTGAACTAAAGTGACAACACTATTATTTGAGATGATATAATATGATAGTTGAGAACAATAATGATATCAGGCCATATAAGTACTGGAAAGTTGAAAAAGGAGTCGTTAGAGTGTATACACGAGTATTCGAGGTGCAATATCAATGTAGAATCATCAGGTGATTTCTCCAACCAGGTCTAACGAAGGTTCTGGTAACTATATTTTCTGCACATGCAGAAAATAATTCATGTATTTGAGAAAACTGTACTGTACCTTTTTTAGAGGATTATACGTGTCTTGAGCAGGGAAAAAATGTCTTTGATTGTAAAACAAAAGTAGAGATGTCTTGAAAGACTGTAAAAAAGCAATATAAAGTCCTAGTCACACCAGGTTCACTTGTAACGAGGAGTTCAAAGAGAATGTGAATTGAAAAAGAAACTCGAGCAATCAAAATTGAGAGAATCACACATGATTTGTTATTTTTTTGAGCAGATTTTTTCATCGATCGTAAGTATCGATCAACTGTCAGTGACACATCATGAAGTAAGCGATGATACATGAAGTAGACAATCCATGAGCGTAGAGTAGGTTGAGTAGGTCGAGCTGGGTGGAAAAGTTTTTCCAATTTTTAACATTCCGGCCGCCATAATTAACAGAGTTGATTATTATTGGGAAGAACCATCCACTAACTGGAGCCAATAGGTTTCTTTTTCTTGAGAGTCCACCAGTATTGGCAATATGCATAGTTTTGCAATTGGTCGAGTGAGAGTTGTCGTGGATGTCTAGATTGTGACTACTCGTGTGAGTCCATCTTGTCCAGGGTGCATATATGTAACTCTGGCTAAAGGCCACTTGCATGGAGGAGTATGCTCGTCAGTTATCAGCACCAAAGAACCAATTTTTATGTCGTGACGAGGATGGTGCCATTTTGAGATGTATAGGTGTTGTTGCAAATATTGTGACAACCATTTTGTCCAAAATTGCTGGGTCCGTTGTTGAACAAATTGCCATCTGGAGAGTCGAGATGTGTTGAGATGTTCGAGAGATGGTTCTGGAAGAGCATTTAATGGGTACCGATGAGAAAATGTCCAGGTGTGAGGGCTTCACAATCATCAGGGTCATCGCTTAGAGGTTCGAGTGGTCTTGAGTTCAATATCGCTTCTATTTGAGAGGTCAGAGTCATGATTTCTTCCAATGTGAAGAATTGATCCTTGACAATGCGAATGAAGTGGTGTTTGAATGATTTGACGACTGCTTCCCATTTTCCACCCATTTAAGGAGCTGCTGGGGGGTTGAAACACCATGTAATGCCTTTGTTAAGGAGCACTTTGGAGAGGTTCTGGTTTTGACAGGAAGCCTTGTTGAAGAGTTCTTTGAGAGTCTTGTCCACTCCAAAAAGGTGGTACCACAGTCTGAATATAGGGTATGACATACTCCTCTTCAGGCTGTGAACCTACGAAAGGCAGAGATAAACGAGTCTGATGAATAGTCACTCACAACATCGAGATGAACTGCTGAGGAGGCAAAACAGACAAACACACAAACCCAGCCTTTGTGTGTTTTGGATCCTCTTTCTTTCCATGACTTGAGAGTGAGTGGGCCAGCGTAGTCTACGCCTGTGTGGAGGAATGGACGAGATGGCTGGACTTGAGGAGCTGGCAGTTGTCCCATAAATTGTTGAGCTCGTATACCACGGTGCCTGGCACATATCACACATTTCAGAATATGGGATTTGACGGGGTCTTCTTCCAATGATCCAATATCTTTGACGAATTGTGGCTAGAGTGAGTTGGGTATCTCCATGTAGAGTTGTTCGATGAGCTTCATCTATAACTAGAGATGTATATTGAGAAAGTCGAGGTAGCATAATAGGATGCTTGCTATCTGAGTCTAGGTCAGAATGGGAAATTTGTCCGCCTACACCAATTACACCATCATGGTCGAGGAATGGAGTGAGCCTACTGAATATCTGAGGAGGAAAATGGTGTGTCTGATTGAAGAGCCTTGACTTCGGGTGGAAAGTGGACTTCTTGAGTTGCCTTTATCCAAAAATTCTAGATGTTTCCAAGTCAGTTGAGGTCAGGTCTCTGAGGTGAGCTGGATCCAGCTTGCGTTGGAGTCGGGCGAGAATCCTTGAGCGAACAGAGGTGATTCTTAACAATTTATTTAAATTGAAATACCTGTAGGTAAGATCCCATGAGTAGTCTGACGTAGTGGAAGTGAGTATTGAGGTGACTGGTCTTGCTTTTGATTCATGTTCAGTTGTCAGTGCCGGCTGACAACAAGGCGATGAATTTTCTGACTTAGAGAGCCATGGTGGTCAGGTCCACCATAGCGAGTGGTTGCGAAGTTGAGATGACGTTAACCCTCTTGATGCACAGTCAGCAGGATTTTCTTTGCTGGAAATATACCTCCAATGGGCCCGTGGAGTTACATCTTGGATTGTTGCAACTCTGTTCCGAACAAAGTCCTTCCAACGTGAAGGGTGAGTGGTGATCCAGGCTAGAGTGATTGAGGAATCCGTCCATAGAGTTGTTGAGTGGATATTGAGATCTCGAACATTATGTGCATAATTAACGATTCGAGATAAGAGAAGAGCAACTGCTAATTCGAGTCGCGGGATTGTGAGAGGTTTCAAAGGCGTAACTTTTGTTTTGGAGCAGAACATTGAACTTTGCATTCTTTGGACGAAGTTTGAACGAGATGGTAGAGTACAGCTGAAATAGCAAATTGAGATGCATCAGAAAAGCCATGGACTTGGATCGAAAAACCATCCTGGTTATTGGTCCATCGTGGAATTTTTATGCTGGCCAGCTTGTATAAATCTTTACTGATGTCATGCCATTTCTTTGGAATGGTTGAGGTAGAGGTTCGTCCCATGATAACTTTTGGAGCCACAATACCTGCAACATCTTGGCTCTAGTTGAATGATTATTTGGGCTATTACCATCATCTATTGTGGATGTAATGTTTTCCGACGTTTCAATAGACATCTTCTATCTTTATCAAGGAGGAAAAGTAAAAAAACCTTTCGAAAATTATCAATTTTCAAAAAAGTCAATATGACAGAAGTCATGAAAGAAAAATGAACAATGTTATATACTCATCTGTGATATGATGATCTTTTTAAGTTGGATCGAACTATCGGCGTCCAAACTTCTGGCAGATCTATAGATGGAGCACTTATGGAATCTGGTGTTATTTTCATAAAGGCTGCTTCTTTGATTTTTCTTCTTGCAAGTTTTTCTTCTTTGGATATTATTGATGCTTCATCAGCATTTATGAAAATAACACCAGATTCCATAAGTGCTCCATCTATAGATCGGCCAGAAGTTTGGACGCCGATAGTTCGATCCAACTTAAAAAGATCATCATATCACAGATGAGTATATAACATTGTTCATTTTTCTTTCATGACTTCTGTCATATTGACTTTTTTGAAAATTGATAATTTTCGAAAGGTTTTTTACTTTTCCTCCTTGATAAAGATAGAAGATGTCTATAGAAACGTCGGAAAACATTACATCCACAATAGATGATGGTAATAGCCCAAATAATCATTCAACACGAGCTCCATCATCAACAATATCTCGTCATCAACTAAAATCTTGGCTCTAATTATAACAGGGGAGACTAAACCTAGTGGATCAAAAATTTGAACAATTTGAGAAAGAACAGTGTGTTTAGTTATTGTAGACCCAGATAGATTAGAGCTGACCTTAAAAGTGAAATAGTCTTCTTGAGGGTACCAAATTGGATCTAACACCTTTGTTGAGGTTGGATTTTCATCGAATGAAATTGGAGGTGACGTTGATACTTCTTCTTGTATCAGGTGGAGTAGATGTTGGACATTTGACTGCCATTTTGCAAGAGGAAGAGCCATGGCCGGCCGTCATGCAGAGATCCTGGAGTTGTTTGGCGATTTCGATGAGTTGTTGTTCGGTATCTGCTCTTCTGCAAATATCATCAACATAACGTCCTGTCATTAATGGAGGAATGGCTAAAGAAAATTTGTGACCTTCATCTTTGATGAGCTGGAGAAGAATTCTAATTGCCAAAAATGGAGCAGACCTTGTTCCGTATGTAACCGTGGTAAGATTATATTCCTTCACTCTGTTAGTTGAGTCGAGCCAGAGAATACTTTGAAGATCCCAATCATCAGGATGAACCAGAACTGTCTATACATCTTGGTGATATCTGTGGAGAAGACAAATTTAAATTTACGCACCCACATAAGGACATCTATTACAACAAGTTGTAGTTTTGGTCCTGTGTGCATGATATCGTTGAGTGAAATACCAGTGAAGGTGGTACTAGAGCCGTTGAAGACTACTCGAAGTTTTGTTGAGGTACTGTCTGCCTTGAGGACACCATGATGAGGCAGAAAATATCTTGAGCTGACGTTATCTGATGAAACAGATTGCATGTGATGGAGAAGTTTACATTCATCAATGAATTGATGGTAGAGTTGAGAGTAGTCAGGATCCTTTATAAATTTTCAGATCAAGGTTTGCAGACATCGAAAGGCTCATTGTCTGGAAGAACCTAAAACTTCCCTAGAGGATTTTAGTGGTAATCTCACCATATATTTGCCAGAGACTAATCTAGAGTGAGTGGAGACGAAGTGGTTTCCACATTCTTGCTCATCAGGGGTAAGATGTAATTGAGAAGTTGCTTGAGTTTCTTCCTGTTCCCAGAATTTAGTGAGGAGACGATGGAGGTGTGAAACATTGGAGACTGAAGTGGAATATCTTCTTGTTGCTGACACACAGGACCAAGTATGAGCCATCCAAAGATTGAGAGCTGTGCAATTGGAGATTATGGAGAACCTTTTTTCATTTGAGGAAGAACAACGGAGCCATAGACATCAGCGCCCAAAATTATGTCAATTGGTCTTGAGATGTGGTATTCTGGATCAGCTAGATTGAGATTCTGTAGATGTGAAGATAACTGAAAGTGAGCGTAGAAGGAAGGTAGGTTAGAGAACGTTGATGGAAGTATATGAGCGTCAATATCGATAGATTGATAGTCGGACCTTATGTAAGGCAGTTGAGGTGATAAGGTTGACATTAGCGGTGGCAAGCAGAGTGCTGTGGCGAGAGGACTGTAAGAGGAGTGTAACTTGAGTGAAAAAGTAACGAGATGGTTAAAGGACATATAAAGTCATGCAGTTTCACAAGTGCACGTGCAGAAAATAATTCATGTATTTGAGAAAACTGTACTGTACCTTTTTGAGAGGATTATAGGTGTATTGAGCAGAGAAAAAATGTCTTTGATTGTAAAATAAAAGTAGAGATGTCTTGAAAGACTGTAAAAAAGCAATATAGAGCACTAGTCACACCAGGTTCACTTGTAACGAGGAGTTCAAGAGAATGTGAATTGAAAAAGAAACTCGAGCAATCAAAATTGAGAGAATCGCACATGATTTGTTATTTTTTTGAGTTGATTTTTTCATCGATCAACTGTCACTGACACATCATGAAGTTAGCGATGATACATGAGCGTAGAGTAGGTTGAGTAGGTCGAGTTGGTTGAAAAAATTCTTGCAATTTTTAACACCCACTTATAATCATATTAATAATCATTATCTACAGTCCTTAATCTACTGAAGAAAAGGTAGTCTTTTATTTTTGGACTCCGACACGCGGCTTCCAAAATGTACATGAGGCTTCCAAAATGTATACGTAGCTTCCAAATTACACGGGAAAATTCCCAAATTGACCGGGCAATACCCTAACGTATAAAGTGCTTCCGAATTATACAGGGAACTCCCCAAATGGACAGGGGCATCTAAAATGAATAGAGGCTTCTTAAATGTACCGAGGGTTTATTCATAGAAATTAAAACCACTACTTCATACTTTTTATGAAGAGGTATTTTTTCTTAAACTTTATTAATGTACAAGGAGCTTCCGAATTACGTAGGGTATTTTTTAATTTTATAAGGCGATACTCAAATGGATAGATGTGCTTCCGAATTGTACGGGACACTTCCCAGATGGACAGCGGCCTTCAAAATGTACAGGAGGCTTCCGATGTGAATGTGGATTTTGGGCCACCCAAATTCATAAAAAATTAGAATGCACAGACGTGAGGTCAGATAGCTAAAGGGCTCTTGTTGAGCTACTTGTGAGAAAATTTACAAACTATAACAAATCTATACCTATAATCTATACCTAGTACCTACTCTGTTCAGGGAACAAGATTTCCTGTATTCTGGATCATGTGATGCAAACGCCACGATGAATGACCGGACCTATAACTCAAATTAAAAATAACTTTTTATAGCTTTCCGTAAGTTTTGTTCGAAGCTCAAATTCCCTTCTCCTAAAAACCTAGGTTAGTGCTTTTTTAAATTTTGACAACGTACATTACTTCACCATGCTGAAAAATTTTTATTAACCTCTTTTATCCAATTATTCGAAAAATCCAGACATTTGCGCAAATCTATTAACACTCTATTCAGGTGAACAAGAGGGCCAAAAGCAAAAATCAATACCCATAATCCTTACTTTCCCGGTAATCTACTTATAAAAAAGAATTTTTTTATTTTTGAACTCCGGAAATGAATAGGGGCTCCTGAAATGTATAAGAAGCTTCCGAATTATTCAGAGAAATTCCCAAATAGACAGGGTATTTCAGAAATGTACAGTGCTTCCGAATCGTACAGAGGATTTCCCAAATGGTATTTATGGTATAGTTTTTTTGAACATTTTTCACACGTTGAATGTATACATATAATGTATTAGGTATAGGTTAAACCGCAGGGATGCTGAAAATATGGAAGTATGTATCAGGGCAAGAAACCAGGATAGTTGTGGAATGCATAATTAAAATGACACCAGGTGAGTACAACAAGAGCGAACATCCAATTTGTAGCTTTAACCCTAGATACCTCCGGTTTTGGAGGCTTATCTGTGGTTTAACCCATTATCCCTCTTCAATATAATATTATAATCTTGAAAATTTATCAAAATGAGAATGTATCAACGTAATCAAATTAAAAATATATTCAAATCTTGTAATCGCTATTTTTAGTATTTTCGATAATCATAAAAACTGTGGTAGTCTTCGAGTATTTCATTTTTGAGCGACTGGAGATGTTTGAATTTAACACCCTTAAGAGGTATAAGGCAACATATATTTTTGTAATTATTCCTACACAGTATTCCATATGACTGGACATTAACCAAATCTTGTTTGAACTGTTTTTCTGAGGAAGAGTATTTCAAAGCTGTCAAATCTATTACACAGGTATCGCCTGTTTTGAGACCAGGGTGAATTGAGGAATAATACTTTATTCCATTGAAGTTGTTGAAAAAGTCATGATCTACATACTTGACCTTGTAAGGCCCCTTTGAGCTTTTTCGTGATTGCTGAATGAAATGAACATACAATAATTCAATGGAGCGTGCATTTCTTTGTTCCTTTTGCCTGTTTCAATTGTGGAGTGCACATGACATTCCATCTGTGGATATTCCTTCACTAAGTATTTTTGAATAATAGTATTGCCAGTGGTAAACAATGATGGAGTAAGGCGTTAGCCAATGTCGTATTTCGAGTTTGAGCTCAACAGGCATCGCTGTAAAAAAAATTTTTGTTTTCTCTTTATCGTCTTCTTTTACTTCAGTTTCTATATAATCTCAAAACAAGTAACATAACATTCCGCCCTTGCCTTCATACCAGACGTAACAAACTACACTATCATTAGCAAAGTTATAGATAGTATAGTTATGCATGCTATTTTTTTAAATAAATCAATCCCGCCAACAAACAGGGTACCAGCTTGTAAATCCATTGTAAAAGCGCATACGTTCCCAGCAATAGCTTCTTGTTTATCATGTTTCTTTCATCAAGCTCTGCATTTTTCATTGTTATGAGACTGATATACTTCAAAAGCAACATTTCCGAGCTTAAAACTGAAGCTAAGGTCACATTGATCTTTGCGTGAATAGAAAATATCGATATTCGCTTTTCTCATTTCTGATACGGAAACTTGTTTGCTAGCATCCGCTTTTACTTCCTTTTTATAAAGGTTGTGAATATCTGTATATGATTTGAAAATGTTTTCCAAGAAGATTTTCCTTGTGCTGGATCGAAAATAGTGCGATGGCATCTTAGGCAGCTTTTGAAAACTTTCAACTTTATTTTGAAATTGCAATGAAATCTTTCGGATGAAAGTAATATTTCTGCTGGATCTCTGGTGGGTCTGCAAACATATTGTTGGATCTCGAGTGCATAGGCATATATATATATATATGCGCCCACTTGTACCGCAGATGTGTGTATATATATATACAGGGTCTTTCACGAGGAACCTCACCCATATTTATACGGGAAACTACTGAACGTATTTTCATGAAATTAAGCACTTATAAGTATTTTACGATGCTGATGAAATCTAAAATATTTTCAAGGCATGAGCACCTTCGGTTTTTCCGAAAATGATGTCAACTTCCGTTTTTCAAATTACAACACCATTTTTTTATTGCAGAAATAGATTCCTTAGAAAATTTCAAGTTATTTTGATGTAACATTTTTCAGTTTTGGTTGGAAAATTCTCTCTGAGCGGGAAATTCCGAAAAAAAATCGAAAATAGAGCTCCGCTGAAACAAGAATAACTTCGATGTTTTTGGATGGAAAATGTTCATTTTTGGGATTTTTCCAGATGTAAGATTGATATATCCATTTTAAAAATCGAAATCGCGATTCATGATACAGGGGGTGAAAAAATCGCTCTCAAAGTTAGGGATGACAAAATCGTGAAAAATCAATTTTTTCAAATTAGAACCACATTTTTTTATGGCAGATATTGAATCTACGTTAAAAAATAATGTAGTGTTTGCATCACACCCTAGCCCTAAAGTGGATATTTTCTGAGTTATTCACAAAAAACTGTTTTTCGTCTTGAATTTTCAGCTATTTCTTTTCCCTTCACGCCAAAAAGATGAAATTTCCAGGAACTGTTATTTAAACCATGCTGTAGATTTTTCACCCCTTCTTGAAACCGACTTCAAGTTACTATTAGGAGAACCATGGCAAACTCTCGCAGTTATAACTAGAGAAGATGCTCAAAGTTTTGACCGTTAATTTCTAGACATTTATTTATACGTCTCAGGAATGCTTCTTGCGTTGCTCTTCTTATTTCATCGGGAGGAAGAGATCTGCAAAAGTGTTTAAAAATCAAATTGAGTTTCAAAACTATGAATCTAAAAATCTAAACAAACCTGAACGCATTTCTGACTCGTTCTATGCAGTCCTCTTTATCAGTCAGGGGAGTTGAGTAGAGAATATTTTTTATCCTACCCCAAACATAATAGGAGTTAAATCGGCAGAACGTGGTGGCCAAAGATGTGGACCATTGTTCGCCAACCATCGATCTTCAAATAGCCTGTATAGGATATTTGACACATTGAGTGAATTGTGTGTAGGCGCGCTATCTTGTTGATACCATAAGTCATTATGGTTCTGTACTAGCGGCTCAATTATTTGAGTCAATATGTCAGAATATCTATCTCCTAAGGGAGAACATTCTTTAAATAATGCAAACACGTGTAGTGTTCTATCTTACCAGTTAAAGTCCCATCATAAATGTGAACATCAAGAATTGCATTATTTTTGATGGCGCAAAAGACATTGAAACTCCAGGTCTCTTGAAAGTTCCATTGTCTGAAGTGGTGGTTGTTCTCTTCATCCCAATAATGACTGTTATGCCTATTGAAAGAACCATTCTTTGTGAATTTAGATTCATCTGTCCAAATTATACAGTCCAAAAAGTTTTCATTCTCTTGAAATCGAATCAACATAGCTTCGCAAAACTCTGTTCTCCTGACGAAATCAGTTTCCTTCAAATGCTGTACCCTATTGAATTTATATGGGTGCATTTTATGTTTTTTTAATATTCTCCAAACACTCGATTGAGATAATCCCAGAGCAATCTCGGCTTCTTTGAGAGAATTTTGAGGATTGACACGAAAATATGCAAGTACTGTAATTTCGTTGTTCTCATCTTCTACTACACTTTTTTCTCTGCGTATAGTTTTCTTAACGAAAGATCCGACATTTCTCATGTTTGTCATGGTTCTGTTAATGGTACCTCTCGTTGGTCTGGGTCGGTCAGGAAACCTCTCAATGAACAGTCGAATCGTTCTATCTACAACTTTATTACATTCTCCATGAAGTAGAATGAGATTTAAATAATCTTCATTGGTAAAATTAGGCATAGTGATCGATTTTATAACCTAATACGAATTATCACCAAATTAATAGTAAACACAAAATGCTACTGAATAAAGAGGAATTTGGCAGATGTAAGTTTTTGCATATGGTTAATAAGGAATTATTTATTTATCACTGGAGAGAAAACCGATGGCCGATTAGTTGAAATAAAGAGGTTTGCGATACAAATTCGCCATCTATTTAGGAACAACCTGTAACTTTTTTCGCCTGCATATTAGGGTAGTAAAATCTAAAACATGGTTTAAGTAACAGTTCCTGAAAATTTCATCTTTTTGGCGTGAAGGGAAAAGAAATAGCTGAAAATTCAAGACGAAAAACAGTTTTTTGTGAATAACTCAGAAAATATCCACTTTAGGTCAAGGGTGTGATGCATACACTCACATTATTTTTTAACGTAGATTCAATATCTGCCATAAAAAAATTGGGGTTCTAATTTGAAAAAATTGATTTTTCACGATTTTGTCATCCCTAACTTTGAAAACGATTTTTTCACCCCCTGTATAATGAATCGCGATTTCGATTTTTAAAGTGGATACATCAATCTTACATCTTGAAAAATCCCAAAAATGAAAATTTTCCATTCAAAAACCTCGAAGTTATTCTTGTTTCAGCGGAGCTTTATTTTCGATTTTCTTTTCGAATTTTCCCGCTCAGAGAGAATTTTCCAACCAAAACTGAAAAATGTTACATCAAAATAACTTGAAATTTTCTAAGGAATCTATTTCTGCAATAAAAAAATGGTGTTGTAATTTGAAAAACGGAAGTTGACGTCATTTTCGGAAAAACCGGAGGTGCCTTGAAAATATTTTAGATTTCATCAGCATCGTGAAATACTTATAAGTGCTGAATTTCATGAAAATACGTTCAGTAGTTTCCCGTATAAATATGGGTGAGGTTCCTCGTGAAAGACCCTGTATATATGTGTGTGGTTGGTTTAGGTGTCTGTGTGGATCTCGAAAAAGCCTTCGATACGGTTTCCCATGAGATTCTCCTCCATAAACTCCATCATTATGGTTTCCAAGGAAGCGCATAAGTTTTGATAAAGGAGTATTTGACTAATAGATGGCAGTATGTTAAGATTAACAGTCACACTAGCGAAAAAAGATCCATCGAATATGGGATATCACAGGGGACTGTACTGGGACCGGTTCTGTTTATAATTTATATGAACAGCTTACTGTTCATGAATGTGAGGGGGAAAATCATCAGTTTTGCGGATGATACCGCAATATTGTATGAGGGAACCTCCAGTGCTGAGAAGGATTTGTGCAACATGGTGCAATGGTTCAAGAGGAACAAATTAACAATCAACACAAAAAAGACGAAATACTTGCCCTTTGCATGTTGTGTAACGGGACTTCTATATATGGGTAATTTAGAGATCGACGGCAACATATCAATCCCGGAAGCTGAAATTATCAAATATTTGGGGATCACAGTTGACAGACAGTTGAAATGGGATAAGAACATAGACAACGTAAAGGGAAAACTAAGACGTCTTCTATCAAAGTTCAGATATCTCAGAGAATACCTGGACGAAGAAAAACTGATGATCATATATAAGGCCCTTTGTCAACCACATATAAAAAAAGGAATACTGGCCTGGGGTGGAGCGTATCCATGTCACACTAGAAGGGTTGAGATGGTGCAAAGATGGCTGTGTTATCCACAGGAAACCACTTTTGTTTCCGTCAGATGATCTGTACACTATTCCGAAAATTATGAGCCCCCTCAGACTATTTGTTTTTCAGATGTTGACCACCGGTTCCAGAAAAATTATACTGCAATATAAAAAGTATGATTATGACACCAGGAAGGGAGCACCCACTTCTGAATTCCAAGAGCAAGGAAACGTATTGGGCAGAGATGTTGCACATATCTTGCCCCACGTATATGTAACGAGGTTCCGAACGAGATAAGAAGGGTACAAAATCCTAGAAGGCGAAAGCATGAAATCACGGCATGGGTGTGTGGGAAGGACGAGCAATATTTCCACTGGCTGGTCAACCCTTAGTTAATTAAGTTCTTTGGTGATGTCGATTAACCATTTGTATATCTGTAGAATTTATATTTGTTTGTTCCGCTCATTGGCTATTGTAATGCTTATGAAGTTGTAAAATATTCATCGCGTACAGGCTCTTGAATCTGCGATTAATGTTTATGCTCAATAAACTATTATTATGTATTATTATTATTATATTCTTTTGAACTTTTGGCTTACAAAACAAATATTAGCTGGGGTTAGTGGAGGGGTGCCGTACAATTCGTTGTATGACATGGAAGGCTAGAGAAAAAATCTCAGTAAGAAAAAACCCTGGCTTCCCGCATAAGTATTGTTGTATGTACAAAATGAGCTAAAATATATTTGAGAGACTTATTTCTTCTAGAGTTATCTTATATTAACAAACACAGAAGCTTCTTCAAGTTGTCCATATCGAATCTGAAAATAAAAAGACAAAAGCAGAAAAATGAACTGACTACAAAAAATACGTATCAAATTTTTTTTAAATTTATAACCCATTCCAATAAAGAATCGGAAACATCGTGAATAGATCTAAAACCATCTTGAAAATTATATATGGGACAATTATTGATGAGCTGAGGTATTGTTTCTTCTGCATATCCACATTCACAACTTGCGCTTGGAGCTGAGTTCCTTCTGAATAGCATGCCAATGACATAGGAAGACTGAAAAACAAGAATGCTCCTGGATACGACCTCATAACGGCCGAAATTCTCAAAGGACTACCTACGAAAATTGTTGTACTGCTCACGACAGTATTTATTAGAATGATAGTATATCCTATTTTACCATCATATGGAAGTATGCTGAGGTTTTAATGATACCTAAACCTGGTAAACCAGAACACAATGTGGAATCATATAAGCTCATAAGTCTGCCAATCTTTGGTGAACTTTTTGAGAGCCACTAACTAGGTTTCCGCGATAACCACTCGCCAACGCATTAGGTTCATCTCAACAAGCCTCGAAGCAGTGTTTGTGGACTGCTCATGAGCATTAGACAAGGTTTGGCACAACGGACTACTCCCACAGCCATATTACATGATTCTGAAGTCAGCAGACCGTTATTTTGCCGTGAAGTGTGGTAAAGCAATAACCACTCCTGCCAAAGTAAAATCCGGAGTCCCACAGGGTAGTATTTTGGGACCACTTTTATATGTCTACACTTAAGACATACCAGAAAATGAAAACACCACCATAGCATCTTTTGCAGAAGATATAGCTATCTTGCATCTGATGAAACCGCCGAAACCGCTTCCAAATAATTTCAAGAGCACCTGGATGACCTTGGAGAGTGGCATGGAAAACGGCGACTCAACATCAATGAGGCTAAGTCAGTATAAGTTACATTCACTACAAGAAGAAATATAAGTCCTCCTGTCAAAATATTCGAAATGGAAATACGAGTCGACATCGAAGCTAAGTATCTCGGCATACATTTAGACCAGCGCCTCAACTGGAGACAACACATTAATGCAAAAAAAAATTAAATAAATCATAAATTCCAAAAAATGTATTGGCTTATAGGCAGGAAGTCCAAATTGAGCCTTCGAAAAAAATGACTAATTAACTAAGCGATCATAAAAACAATATTATTCTGGGGTTGCGCTAAGCCATCAAATGTGCAAGTTATCCAAAGAGTACAATCAAAAATACTACGTTCACTGGTTAATAAGGTTTTAATAGATATGAATTTTAAAATTTCACATACGGGTAATTGAAACAGTCATGAAGCGTGCGTATTTCTGTAAATATTCAGATATAAGTATTTCCATGCTCTCCAGCTCACCGCACCCATTTTAGAGTGCACATTGTCTCGAAATCGTCCTTTCATGTGTGGAAGGGTCGTCAAAAATGAAATCACACAGCAATTAATAGGTCATAACATGAACTTCTTCAAATGATAAATAATAAAAAATTAAAACTTTTTTGCATATGAATTTTTTTTTCATTTTTCTCCGTAGCTTTTGCAACTTATTATGCCACGCGAATTCCACAACAGCATAAAAAACTCATTACAGAAGTATAGACAACTTTGATTGTAAATTTTGGTTCACTTGAGGATTGCTTAGAAGAAATAGATTGAAAAAATCAGTTTAAAAAAAAAATTTTTAATGTCACTTCTTTGAGTATTTTAATTTTTTAATTTGAATTCCAAAGTTCTTTTGATAATTTTTGAAACTTATTCTGCCATTCAACGTAATAATGTATAAAATGTTGTTTTAGATAAGCATAATACAAATTCCAACACTGATTTCATCTTCTGAGTGTCATTTATCATTCCTACAAAATTTTTATTTTGTTTTAACTCAAAGAAGAGTAATTATACATACTTTCAACTAATTTCTTATTTTATTTTTCATATGAACAGGATTGAGAGAAACGAGAGCGAAAATGTATGATTTCGACAGAAGTGTATCGTAGTTCGTAATCTTCGCAGAACTATTTATTAGTCATGAAAACGAAACCCTGGTGCTTGTAATTATTGTCATTACTTTGTATTCTGCTTCGGCGCATTGGAGTAAGGCCGAATCCCCTTACAGAATACCAAATCAAGCAAAACCATCTCTCGCCTCGTTTTAACATGGCTCTCACAAATTCCCGTAGATTTACACTCAATATTAATAAACTCAATTACATTCAGCGCGTTTAGCAGAATAAAATAGAAGATTGAAGGATATACTTAAATAAGCAATAAACAATAAATTTTTTATATGTACTCAAATTCTAAAAGAAATGACATAACTTTTAAAATAATATTATCACATGAGTTTTCATCTGAAAAAGAATAATAATAATAACTATTTACAACGTGATATTTTTCGCAGAAGCTGCCACTTTTACTTCCCAGCATTCGTCTAAAAACGTTTGCAATCTATTGTCAACGTTCGAACAAAATTCTCTAAAATCTTTCAACATCCTAGTAAGATAATTATTATCAACGGCTTGGTTCGAGCGCCATCTCCTACTGACCATATGATTCCAAGACCACAAGTACCCCAACTGAAAAATAAATGAGTCATACTATTATATTATATACATTACATTCAATGATACTGTTTATTGCAACACGAACATACAAAATTTGAGCTCGATATACAACAATATTTTGGAACTCTTCAAGAGCAAATATTTAATACAGTAATTTAGGAATACTACATTTTAAATAACATACTATGGACCACAACTGATGTGAAAACAGCCGAGTAAGATGGCCGAGTTTTGTACAGAATTTTTCGTACGCCACTGGAATATTGGCCGGATAGCGATGCAAAAAATTTTGATTCGCCGAGATAATTTGTGATTTTTCTATTTTTACGTTGGAATCTGGATACGGTACGTTCTCTACTACGAAGTGAATGTGGCATATGCAGAAATTATGAGTTGATGCTTCTGGATGGTATAGTGAAATTTGACCTCAATCCTATGTCTAGTTTTCCAGTTATGAATTGCTCACGGAAAACGGCTGGAACTCGGCTAGACCCCAGGGGGTGCAAGTGGAAGTCAGTCATGGGGTTATTCTCTGTATTAAGAGAGAAGAATAAATACCAAATTTCGTGCCGATTCTATGTCTAGTTCTCGAGATATTCGAATCTGCTTGAATAATCATTAAGCCGTTATTTTAGCCCCCCAAGGGGTTGCAAGTCAGAGATAACTACTGATTTATTTTTTTGTCGTAATGTAGCTGATTCTGCAGGAATTTGATGGCATTCTCATGTATGGTTGATTTTTTATGAATTTTTAAAAATCAGGCCGAGTACCTATTGACCCCCCTGGTGGGTGCAAGTGAATGTGGCATATGCAGAAATTATGAGTATATGCTTCTGGATGGTATTGGGAAATTTGACCTCAATCCTATGTCTAGTTTCCCAGGTATGAATTACTCACGGAAAACTCGGCTGGAACTCGGCTAGCCCCTCCCAAGGGGTGCAAGTGGAAGTGAGTCTCAAAGTTATTTTGTGTACATAGAAAGAAGAACAAATACCGAATTTCGTGTCGATTCTATGTATAGTTCTCGAGATATTCGAATCTGCTTGAATAATCATTGATCCGTTTTTTTAGCCTCCCAAGGGGTTGCAAGTCAGAGATAACTACTGAATTATTTTTTTGTCGATATGTAGATAATTCTGCAGGAGCTTGATGGCATTCTCATGTATGGTTGATTTTTTATGAATTTTTAAAAATCAAGCCGAGTACCTACTGACCCCCCTGGGGGCGCAAATGAATAAGGCATATGCTGAAACTGTGGGTTGATGCTTCTTAATGTTATTGTGAAATTTGACCTCAATCCTATGTCTAGTTTCCCAGGATCCCAGGTATGAATTACTCACAGAAAACTCGGGTAAAGCTCGGCTAACCGGGGGTGCTGTGGAATGAGTACTGGTGATGGATTTATCATGGGCCATCGTAGTAGAGAACGTACCGTATCTAGATTCCAACGTGAAAATAGAAAAATCCCAAATTATCTCGGCATTATCTCGGCATCGCTATCCGGCCAATATTCCAGTGGCGTACGAAAAATTCTGTACAAAACTCGGCTATCTTACTCGGCTGTTTTCACATCAGTTGGACCACACCTGTAGTTGAAAGTTAAGAACAAAATGAACATAACAGTTTCGGCACACTCATTGAAGGTGACAAAAGATTGTGTTAGGAAGGATGTTTTGGATCGAATATCTAGACAGAGTTTTCCTAATTTTCGGTATATTTTATTCAGGTTAATTTTGACAGATTTTAGGTCGACGATTAATCACAAAACCAACTTTTTTGAAAAGAGGTTAACTAGTTTCGACTTTTTTTATAATCTTCATCATAGCTCTGAAATGGAAGAACCAAACCACAACAATTTAAGAAGTCTGAAACTTACACTTGAAAAGTTGAAATCTTGTTTCGATAACTTATTTCTAAAATATATACACATATAAATAAATGAAGAAACGGGTTCAGAATCTTCAATTTACATTTTGAACTTACGTGGTTCCGTTGTCATAATTACGTTATCATAAACTTGAATTTTTGGATTTATACTGATCGCATCTGAATTTTTGAGAAGAATAATGTGATGTCATCAAATTGTTAACTCAAATGTTTCTGGAGTATGCGCGGATTATTATGGCAATATACAGACTCGGGTTGGACATCTATTTATTTTTGATTTTTCCAATTGAATAATAATACGCGGTACTTGACTTTTCAATATGATTTCTTTTGTTTGTAGAATTTTTTCGTGTTTTATGGATATTATATCACCTAATAACCGTTTTTTAAAATTTACTTGCCTACTCAATATTCCCACTGAGCCAGGATCGAAATTAAAGGAATGTGTGTAAAACATAAGTTCGACTTTGCCCTGAAGAAGTAGAAATATATCTACGAAACGTTGGCATTAGTTGAATGTAGTTTTTGACCAATTACTTTCCTCAAAAATTCCATGAAAAATCAACCTAATAGGAATGATAAAGATTTCCTACATGTTCCCCTTGCGCCGTATTATTTTCTTTTTTGTTTTTTCAAGTATTGAGGATGTTGAAGGAGTCTCTTTTGAGTTCAGAAATTCGGTGTGAGTTATTTTGAATTTTTTTTTGTTTTCTTGTTCCATTTGTGGTCTTTGTTGCTCGGATTCACCCTTGTTCAAAATTTTTTGAATGAATTTGGTAGAATAATGATTTTTTTCTAGAATTGTTTGTATTTTAATTATGTTTTTCTCGTGAAATTCTTTATCAGAAAGTTTGAGTGCTCTATGTTTTAAATTATTGATTATGTTTATTTTCTGTGCCATTTCATGTTGCGAGTCAAAATTTATTATTCTCCCGGAAGAAGTTGGTTTTTGGTACCAATCTTATTACGAGGGTTGCCTTTTATATTTCGGGATAAGAGAACAAATATTAATAATCGAAAATCGATTTATTGTTTTTCAAAATATTCCCCATTAAGATCCATCCACTTTTGCATACGTTTGAACCAATCCAGCACTCTTGCCACACTGATTGAGGTCTCCAAAATATGCATTCTGAACACATCAACCGCTTCTTCAGGTGTCGAAAAACGATGACCTCTCATTTTATTTTTTACGTAAGGCAATAAAAAGAAGTTATTCGGTACCAAGTCAGGACTATACGGCGGATGACTCATCAAAACGCTGTTTTGAGTGCTCAAAAATGCAGTTGTTTGAGCCGATGTGTGAGAGCTCGCATTGTCGTTATCCGTTTTCGGCGGTTAGTACTCCTGATTTCTTGGAAGATAACTGGCAAACAAATGATTGTGTAACAACCAGAATTGTCTGTTCTGCGTTGTTTTACTGGTATAATTGCGACATGTCCAGTTAGTCCGAAAAAAATAGGCAATTAGAAGTGTTTAGTGCGAGAGCAACTTTTGTTGGATTTGTCTCATCTTGAAACACCTATATAGTCGACTGCTGTTTACTTTCGGGCTTATACGCGTAAATCCTCGATTCATCATCTGTCACGATGTTATAGACGTGCTTCGAAGCCCCGTGATCATATTTTTGGAGTATTTATTTCGACCAATCATTACGAGCCTTTTTTTGAGCGATTGACAAATTGTGTAGGATCCAACGCGAACAAATATTTCTGACGGTCAAATGTTCATACAATATTGATTGTATAGTGGTCCCACTAAAGACTAAGGTTGTCTCAAACTCACGATAGGTCACATGACAATCTTGTAATATCAGCTGGCACAAAGCATCAATGGTTTTCGGAACAACAACAGATTTTGGACGACCTTCACGAAATTTGTCGTGAAGTGAACTACGACCTTGGTTGAATCCACCATACCATCGATAAACACTGGTACTTGATAGAGCTTCATTGCCAAAAATTGAATTAAGTTCATCGATGCACCGTTGTTGAGTTAATACACGTCGAAAGTTGTAAAAAATAATCGCACGAAAATGTTCTCTATTTAATTCCATTTTTTGGGCGAAATTAATCTTTTAAGTTATTGTAAACAACACAAATAGCGCTCGTCTGTCAAAACGTCAAAATGTCAAGCTTTACGATAGAGCTATCAGTTGCATGGTTTAGAAGTAGGGCTAAACTTACTGGGATAATATAAGAGGCTTCAGATGTATGAGATGTTGGTCTCAAGGGGTTATTGATCTATTGGATTTTAGGTAATAAATATAACCTGGGATATAGACCATTGGTGCATTTCAACATTTTGTAAGTGCTTTCTTCGATCTTCTATTCTTTATATAATTTTGTTATAATTATTGAGTCTAGACTGAATAATTTTGGTTGTTTCTTCATTCAGAAAGTTGCGTTATCATCCAAAATATTTTAAACTTCCTGGTCGTATTCTTCTTTGAATATGGCAACAGTTGTTTTACTTTTTACAGCTTTAGTTATAATGATATTTTCGTTGCTTTCAAGAAACTGTTTTGTTTTTTTTGGTCCATTTCCTTAATATGTTATTAAACTCATCAGTTTATTGGTTTTTGAATCTAATAAATTTATTTCTGGAATGAATCAAGGAATGTGCTGAATTAGGGCTATCTTCATCGTTACATGTTGAAAGAGTATATTCTATATCGATAATTATTTGTTTCAAAAGTTCTTATTGGACTTGAATACGGTAAATTAAATTTATCTCCAAAGATGAGTAGATGTTCGATATTTTCTGGTAACTTTATATTTGTTAAATTCACGAACCATTGTTCCTCACTTCTCATATTATCGCTAAAATGAATGAGGTAGATTTATTGTTGAAAAATTTTTCAATCTGTTTCCTTTTTGTTTTACAAAATTCAAGTCTTGAAAGTTTTTCGTAATTCGTATTGAGTATTTGCATTATATCTTCTAGCAGTTGGTAAGCTAATGAAAATTTCTCTCCGAACTACATTCAATTAATTAATTAAACATTGATATTGCTTTAAAATCTGATAATACTGCTAAAAAAAATTTACTAAAACTAAAAAAGTGAACTCCCAAAGAAATACTGAGTACATCGTATATAAAATATCCTGTAAATATTGCCCAGCCACATATATGGGTCAAATTAGCTGCTACCTTAAGGACCGAATCTCAGAACACAAAAGAGACTCCCTCAATATACTCAATCCTTTAAAAATCAAAAAGGAAAATAATACGGCGCAAGCGGAACATGTAGGAAGTCTTTATCATCAACTTCGACCCTGGCTCAATGGGAATATTAGGTAGGCAAGTTAATTGTAAAAACGGTTGTTAGATGAGATTATATTAAAAAAATAAGAGAAAAATTTCATTTACAAAAGAAATTATATAGAAAAGTTGAATACCGCGTATTATAATTTAATTGGAAAAATAAATAGATGTTGTCCATTGTGTGTAAATTGCCATAATAATCCGCGCATACGCCAGAAACATCTAAGTTAATAATTTAATGATATCACATTATTCTTTTCAAAGATTCAAATGCGATCAGTATAGATATTCTCTCCAAAAACTTTAGTTCATGATAACTCAATTTATGACAACGGAACCACAAAAGGAGATTGTATTAATTATTTTTTGTGTCATTTTGTTTTTTTGTGTGCTTCGAATAAATTAGTTTTTGTTATTCAGGAATTGTATTGAGTTCCCTAATCTTACAGAACTGAAGACTCATCCTGTCTAGCGCCGAGCCGAACTCTGAAGATTTCCCCCGTCAGGAGAAACTCTAAAATAAGCAATATTTTTTTTAATTTTCAATTTTTCTTTTGAACACCTCTTCGTCGGTGGAAAGCCGCTCTTCTACTAGGACGTTGGAAAGAGGTGTTCATTACATTTATATTTTTATATTTGATTTAGTAATCGGAATATTGTACCCGCCAATGCAGGAAACTACCAGCGGACAACTCCGGTTTTCGCAGCTGGCGGCTGGCTACAGTTTTCACACCGACGTTAAAAATTCAAGAAATATTTTTGACATTAACATCGATGTGAACAGTCTTGTTACGGCCCTATTCTTTAGGATTTAACATCGTTACTCAACACTAACATTACCATTACCATTAACAACATTGTGAACGCTTTTATACTTGAATTCTTCAAGCATTAATATCAAGACATAACACCAACATTACTTTTACTGCAACTTAGTAGTTAAATTCATTCATTTATATTCCGAGTTGCTTGCTCGATTCAATAATTCTACACTCTGTATATGTTCATATCATTTTCCGATAAACGCGTAACATATGTTGGAGCATATGACCTATGTCGAACAAGGAGTGCTGAAGCCGCGCTCGTCCGGTGAAGTGCAACACTTTTCTTCGCAATAAATGAATTTCTCGTTAATTCTACAAGTTGGAACTCTAGTGAAAAAAGTGACTATTCTCGCTCGTGAGTGCCTGGACAAGTTGATTCAGCCGTACTGTGAAACCAGGTAGGCAGAAGTCGATACTCCAACATTCGCCTTTTTTTCGAGTCATTTTTTCTTATTATCAGAATTTCATTATTAATTTTTCTTTCGTTTTCGTTTACCTTTCAAAGGCCCTTGTCGTGCCAATTACCATTACCATCATTGTGAATTTAAAAAGTATTGGATAACTCAAATGATTTCAAATTTTGTAGAAAGATTTAAAAGAATGGGAAACACTATTTAGGTTGCTCTTTCTTCAAGATCACCAACTTAAAAATCCATCAAAACTCACAATACAATTTCAGCATTTTCAGTATGCTTGAACATTTAAGAAGAGTATATTATTCCACATTTATCTTCTCACAATGCACTGTTTTTAAGATATTCGACAAATGACTTAAAATTCGAAAATTTTGAAAAATTGTTTTTCTTCCTGAATCTAACCCTAACCGGAGAAAAAATTACTGATCCGAAATGATTCCATGTCGCTACAGTTCTTTTTTTTCGAAATCATTAATTAAGAATTTTACTTTTTTTAAATGATATGAATTTGACCATTCCTATGGATCAATGAAAATTTAGAAGATGTACTCTGGAATTCAAATAGATCGTTTAAACTTGTTTGTTCCATATTAGAGCACGAGAACTACTTATAACGTTGCGAACTAAGATCTATCAAATTTCAAAAATGAAGTATCAGGATGGAATCTCAAAATGAATGAATATGTGCTATTTCCTTTGTTATTTGATCTGATATAATGTATGCAATACTGAATGTGTCATCTTAAATTCTTATAAATGTATTGTCAATTTCAAGTAACTCACAGATAAAAAATAACAACCCATACTCTATTCAATGACGAAAAACATAACCGTGAATTTATTAATTGATAAGTATGAATAAATTACTTGAAATATATGATAATCTTCAAATTAGCTTGACTTAGGTTTAAAAAAGTTATATTCACCCCCAAAATAACCTACCTTGTAAAATTCATCTTCAAAGAGAAATTATAGCATTTGAGCTTTAAAAAGTTTCGAGGAAACTAAATCTTGAAGAAAATTCATGATCAAAAATTTTCTGAATTTCATAATCTATCTATTGAGAACACTGATTTCCCTGTTGAAAATCTTTTTAGACATAAATATTATACTGTGAATCATCTTATAGGAGCAAGTAGGTATGTCTCTGCCATAAAGCTGATTTTTTTGTAACCTCGGAAGGAATTTAGTGGGTTAACCCAATTTGAAATCACTTATAACTTTTGAATGAGGCAGAATTGGAGAAGGCGGTAGAGGAGAAAAAACTTCTATTAGCATCAAGAATCTGTAATTAAAATTATCGCAGTGATCAAAGACTAACCCCGTCTAAATGTGCTGAACAGGCATACCCAATGGCAGAATAAGCGTTGAAAAACTAAAAACTTAAGGAGTTGACAGTGAGACGTACGAAGTTCGCCAGACCAACTAGTTCAATCGCAATTGTTGATTCACTAAAACCAAAGTATTACCAAGCATCTACTTACTTTTCTATAGTTATCATAATCATCTTTGTTCTTTCCGCTCACATGTCTCGTGATATAGGCTTCATGAGGACTGGGAACGATATCTGCATGAACAGAGTATCTACCACTAACTCTACCCTTACTCATTGATGTTACCCTACTTCTAGATCTTGTCGTTGTACAAGAGAATAGAACGAAGACTGCTCCAGTGCAATGCACATATTGGTGCTCTCTTGAGGATGAACTGCTGGAATTTGAGGTTTCAGAGTGACAATTCAAGAAACCGAATCGTTGCACAATAGCTTCTTGGAAAAGGAATAATCTCTCGGCAGCAGTATCTTCAGCAAAATCTGAAAATTTGGAATAGATCCTAATTATAAAAATACATAACAGCATTGACGTGAGGTCAGGAGCATTTGCGCGATTGTTCCGAAGTATTTTCCCGGACTTTGAAACAACCGTCGTATAGAATTTTCAAGAATAAACAAACCTCTACTTTGAATTAAAAGTAACCCCTCATAGTTCTTCTTCAGTTATGTTCGAAGTTCAAATTCTTCTCTTTTAAAATGGACCAAAAGAATGGTAAAAGAATGGCCGTTTTGTTGCAGCCTCCCTCAACAATGTTTCAAGTATCAACTTGATCGGATGGATATTCTAGAAGTTATGGAGGAAACAAAATTTTAGATCCTCATAACTACTGAACCATCCGACGGATTTGGTCCAATAACGAACTTGACCGAGATATTTGGACAATTAACCTATTCTGAAAATATGAAAACTCTAGCTCATTTCTTTTGGATGCTAGAGAGGATACGGCCGGACAGACTCAACTTTCGCCACGGATTCTTCATCAGGAAGTCGAACCCAATCGATTGAGACCATTTTCGGCTCGATATTCCAAAATTACAGACATTTGGGCAAAATGATAGGCACTCTGTTCGGGTGAACAAGAGCGCCAAAAAAAAGTAAAAACTTGATTTTCAAGGTGTTCTTTTTTATTTTCTCATTCAACTTCAGCCTTTTAACAATTCTTTCAGAAATTTTCAACAGGACTGGTTATAAAACATCTAGTTGACCAAAAAATTTGATTCAACTGTCCTTTGAAACTTGAAATTAGATTCAGCTGGGCACGGTAACTCCAATTTTAATTTGGCGTCGAAATGTTCCAGCCGATTTGAATTTCTCGTCAGCTAATAGTTCTAAACAACGCACAACGCCGTTAGGGCGCTAGCATACAAAAAAACGGTCAAAGAGATTAGCACAAGAGTTACCATTTTCTTGTTTGTATGTATTTTCTGACCTCATCTCATTTGAAATGGTACACTGTACCGCTTCAGTACTCAAATGAGGCGCTTCTTAAAAACTCAATTTTAAGACGTGTACTACCTAACACTAATGTATGCCCTAACACTAATTTGTAAGATACCTTTTGTTACACAGAAGATAGCTAACGTCTGGCGGCCATGGGCACTTGGATTATAAGCATTGTCCATGATGATACTCACATTCAACATGAGCGGAACGAGATAATGCAAACTGACAAACATGATGGAAATAGGTAATCATCAGTTTACCAAATAAAGACCACAAAAATGGTAATTTCAAATAATTAATAAAGATTCAGTGTTCGATAATACCAATATTGATTATGATCAAAATTTAACAATTTTAGCCATGGAGTAGCAATTATTTGGTCCACTAATATCCAGAATAGAGGCCCTTACTCAGATATTGTAATGTATGTAATTGAAAATCACAATATATAAAATATATATATTCTTACCTTTAAAGAGCTGTTCATCTTTTTGAAGGCAGTTTGCATTTAATGGAATGTATATTGGACCTCTTAACGGATCAGATTTGTCAGAATAGGGTAAAGCTAATGGATCATGAGGAATCGGAATCATTTGTAAACCACAACTTTGAGCCTTGCGATTCCAACTATTCAACTGGAACAAAGAATTGTCATATCAGGTCTAAAACAGTAAAAAGCATTTTTCATTGACATAAAGATTATTCTGCTCTGCCCCTGTTTGACAGCTATATCTTGAAATATGTTACCATCGAGTTTGAATCTACCTAGTAAAGGATACCTAGTTGAAACAAATGAAGCCAGATATTGACAAAGTGCCATATATGGTTTATAGAAGGGTCTGTTGTATGATATATCAGATGAGTTCTATTTTCTCTGTATAGCATCTAGCGGAGGGTTACTGAAATATTAGAAAAGGGCCAGGAAAATATGTTGTTTTTCACGTCGATTCATTATATTTTTCATTTCCATTTTTGGAAGAAAGGTTTGCGGGAAGGAAAACATAGTAACTATCTGAATTGAATCCCCTATATCATGAGGTAAACGAATATCTCCCATGTATGTTATGTCATTCTTCTTCTCCTTCTTTCTCAGCCATTTTTTATCCAGTCCTGTATAAAGGCCTCTTTCAAATGTCTTCACTCCGATCTGTCTTGTGCTATCCACTTCCGGCCTGAGCCATTATTTCATCTAGCCATCTCCGTTGTTATCTTCCAACACTGCGTTTCGTTTGTCTTGGTCGCTAGTGTATAAGTTCTGCGTTCATCTCTTAGGATCTTGACGAGGCACGTGTCCTATCAACTGCCATTTCATGCCACTAGCTGTATTATGTTCATGACTTTTGTTATTTGTCGTATTTCTACGTTTCTCACTCTATCTCTAACTCGAACCTAGCATGGCTCGTTCCATAGGTCCCTGCATTATGTCATAAGACCTTGTAATGTCAAGTCATAA
Organism: Micraspis discolor; assembly: GCA_030674115.1. Taxonomy (NCBI): domain Eukaryota; kingdom Metazoa; phylum Arthropoda; class Insecta; order Coleoptera; family Coccinellidae; genus Micraspis; species Micraspis discolor. The sequence continues at coordinate 752,553 of JARTUT010000445.1, read as the reverse complement.
GACCTTTATAGGGGTTTTAGTCCAAATCGGACATGAACATTTTCGTTTTCAGTGTAATTGTTTCAGAATACTTATTGGAATTCAAGAAACATAAATATATACCTACATTTATACAATTATTCAGCTGTATTTATCCCAAAGAATTGTTCACTTCTATATTCACTTGATATTTAGGTATTCATCAATTAAAAATTTGTTTATTTATGATCGAAAGATCAGTCATTCCATTTCCAAACGACGTTTTGGGCTGTGCCCTTTATCAAATTTGGACTTTTTCCTGATAAGTTTGGAATTGTCAACGTGAGGAGTTTTGTATATTTATATTTACACACACAATATTTTGTAGACATGCGCAAGTCTATAATATCTAAACCACGCATGTTAATTAAGAAGTGAGAATAAAATCATATCAATGAACAATTTTTGTTTCATTAAAGTTCCATAATGGTTTATGGAACGAAATAATAAACTTCAGACCTATATTTATTGGTACATGCTTCACTAGTAAACCACATATACAACCCAAAAAGGATTAAATGGAGAGTACTAAAAGAGTAACCAACACTTTGATTTTGGTAATATTATTCAAACCAAGGTGATATTATGAAGTGGATGTAATTCACTACACACCTTTTATAACACTTACAAATCGATATTATAACTCTCCTTATAGAACGAATCGGTATCAACTGATGTTTCAAATATCTTCAACTTAACTTATAGGACAATATAAAAAAAATGGAACCATTTACATTCCCCTAACATGACCATACTCCTCCTTTTTGTTTTGTCTACATTGCCCTGCATGTATGCAGGCCAATGGACAACTATCTCACTTATTCCCATAGATATTATTATTTTTGAGTGTCATCATTATTTCCCTTCAATGGTTCACACAAAAATACAAGAAAATGGACATGGATAGGTAGTTAATGACGAGATATTGTTGATGATAGAGCTCGTGTTGAATGATTGTTTGGGCTATTACCATCATCTATTGTGGATGTAATGTTTTCCGACGTTTCGATAGACATCTTCTATCTTTATCAAGGAGGAAAAGTAAAAAAACCTTTTGAAAATTATCAATTTTCAAAAAAAAATTTCCATAAAGATACTTCCAGCAGACAAAGGAAACGCCATTGTAATTCTAGATGTTGGCTCTTATAATAAAAAAATCAATGAATTATTAGAAGCACGAAAATATAAAAGACTAAAAAAGGACCCTACCACCACAGTTGAAAACAAGATTTACAAAATCCTTTATAAATATCGAAATGAATTTCCAGATCAATTCGTTAGATCAAGGCTTACACCTCACTTCAGTAAACCACCGCATTTATATGGTCTACCAAAAATACACAAAGTAAATAGATATGTAAATGATACTTTCATTATTTGGCAACATGGAAGAGACACTATAGATGGATTCCTTCAATATCTAAACAATCAAGAGGAATCAATTAAATTCACAATGGAAATCGAGAAAGACAGACAACTTCAATTCTTAGATGTACTCGTACATAAACAAAATGGAATCCCAAGAACCACTGTGTATAAAAAGCCAACGAACACAGGACAATATCTACATTTTGATTCAAACCACCAACTAAACACTAAATTGGGAGTAGCAAAATGTTTATTTGATAGAGCAATAAATATTTGTTGCACTGAAGAAGACCAAAATGAAGAAATAAATAACATCTCGAAAACTCTTAGAAGCAATAGCTACCCCAAAAAGATATTAGAAAAAGCTAGATGAACAAGAGAAAGTCAACCTGAACCAACAGATATAAATCAGACCATTAAAACCGTAATTCCTTATGTAAAAGGTTTGTCGGAGAAAATGAGAAGAATTGGAAATAGATACAACATAACGACTGCATTCAAAACTCAAGACACTATCAGAGCTAAACTTACAAAAGTTAAGCCTAATAATGAGACACAAAGGACAAAGAACTGCATATATGAATTATCTTGCGAGTGCAGGAGATCTTACATCGGAGAAACTAAACGCCCTCTGAAGGTACGAATAAAAGAACATCAGAAACTTCTACTAGACAGCAACAAATCCAGGTTGGTCCAACATGCTGTAGATGAGAATCATCGTATAAAGTGGGATGAAGCATCAATTATACCCAAAGAAGAAAAATCAAAGAAGCAGCATTTATGAAAATAACACTTGATTCCATAAGTGCTCCATCTATAGATCTGCCAGAAGTTTGGACGCCGATAGTTCGATCCAACTTAAAAAGATCATCATATCACAGATGAGTATATAACATCGTTCATTTTCCTTCATGACTTCTGTCAATATTGACTTTTTGAAAATTGATAATTTTTAAAAGGTTTTTTTACTTTTCCTCCTTGATAAAGATAGAAGATGTCTATCGAAACGTCGGAAAACATTACATCCACAATAGATGATGGTAATAGCCCAAACAATCATTCAAATGGATAGGTAGACACTTATTTAGTTGCACGATTTCAAACGTCTCGAACCAAATTTCTCATGGAAATACCAGTTTCACTGTGAAATTGTGTATTGTAGGCTGAAAAAACAAAAGCGCTGCAATAAAATTCAATATACATAAGTTCAAGCAGAAGAGAAATGAAAATTTAACTTTAAAATTTTTTTTAAGCAAAAATTTTCGAAAAACCAAGAAGAGTTAAATAACTCGATAACTATCAACTTTTCGAAAAAGTGTTTAGGACATTTTTTGTTGCAAATGACTTGTACTATCACCTACTGAAGTTTGGCACCTATTATAGTAGACACCCTGTATAGTCACTGAAGGAAGTATGATGATTTACCTAATTTTTGTTTATATAGTGTTTATTGAAATTTACAATACTTTAAAAATGTATTTAGTAAATGTGTTGTATGTACAGCCTAATAGAAAGTATTTCACATTGATAGATCTTAAGTTATGATAAGTCAGTTAGGTCGTTTGGCTAGGTTCTTTTCAATCTTCGTGAGTTGGATGGATCTCCTGTCAGTTGGTTGGAATGTTCTTTATGGCTTCTAAAAATGTTTACTCGTGATGACATATGGGGATACTTATCTTTGGTGTTGGCTGGTATGTCCTTTTCGAATATTTTGGCAGGAGGGCATATATTTCTTCCTCTAGCGAATGTAACTTGAATTGACATAGCTTCATGGATGGTGTTCTTGTAATTATTTTGAAGCTGTTACGGCGTTTTCATCAGATGCAAGTATGGCTATATCGTCTGCGAAAGATACTATGGTAGTGCTTTCATTTTCTTATATGTTTGAAGCGTAAATAATATATAGAAGTGGTCCCAAATTATTTTGCTATGGGATTCCGGATTTGACTTTGGCAAGAGTGGTTATTGCTTCCCCATACTTTACGGCTACATAACGGTCTGTTTGATACGACTTCAGAATTATGTAATATGGCTTTGGGAGGAATTGTTCGAGTTTGTATAGCAGTCTGTTGGGCTAAACCTTGTCGAATGCTTGCGAAAAGTACTGAAACACTGCTGAGCAAAATTTTCCTTCTTCGAGGCTTGTTGAGATGGTGATCTCTAAACGATGAACCTAATGCCTTATCGAGTGGTCCGTTCTCTCGAAAACCTAAGTGGAGGTCTGGTACCAGCACAGCATAGGGACCAAGCAGTAGTCGCACTCCGTGGATTTTCTTACACCAAGTCTGACTCGCGCATTCCTCCCTGCGCATAACCTAATCGACCGCGAATGTAAAAATTTTCATTGTTTTCATCAATAATTCTAAGATGTCTGGAATAATTTTTCCAAGATCTATTTAAAATTCAAAGAAGAAGTTGAAGAAAAAGATGCAACCTAACTTATAAATTCAGTGGAATTTCTTTGAGTCAAAATCTACCATAAACCAGCGAAGCTCATTTATTCAATAATTTATTTTCATTCAAGTAAGTATTCTGTTTCAATTATGTGTTATTTTCAAATTAATTCCAAAATGGTTAACAATTGTAGCGTATACAACTGCAAAAACAATGGTCTCAATAATTCGAAACTTTCTTTTTTCTCAATACCATTAGACACTGACAGGTGAGTGATACATATAGTATTGTAAAAAATGCTGTTTATTAAAAGTTCTGTTATTTGAGTAGTGCTTCATTCAACCATGGAAATTCAGTAGCCTAACCACTTACGAATAGTATCGATATTGACCTTCATTATGCTGTCAGTACAAATTTTGTATTAATTCTTCGCAGACAAACCGTTTGGGTTTTTAAGATAGGTAGGTCAGAATGGATCCTAGAACTGCCAGAAGTAGCTCATAGAAAAAGGATTTGTAGTGAGCACTTTTCAAGTCAAATGAGAAGTGGAAAATTGAAAAAGGATGCATTTCCAGATATATTCCAAGAAGGAACAGGTGAAAAGGGTATTTATTGAATAAATGTTACGTGTAACACATTCTGATCAGAATGTGGATGCTGGGGTTAAAAATACTGAAACTTTTATGGATTCAAGTATCTGTACTATCCCTGGTAAGAAGTGAACATTATCTTTTATTTATTTGTTGAACTCTGAGACTAATGAAATATTATCTTTACTCATATTGAGAAAAACTGAAGTGACTCAAACATCACCAAGTTTGTCTGCCTACACTCCAAGAAAAAAAGGTTGCGGAATATGGTGAAGAATTGGAAGAGGAGAAAGATTTCAATGAAGGAGAAAGAAACTGTAGAAATTGAGGATGAAAATTTCATTCGATTCTGCAGGAATAATTTCAGCTCGAACATGGCTGATTTCATGATAGCCCAATTGCAACTCCAAAGAACAAATCCCCATGGCTACAGGTACTCCATCGCTTATAAACAATTTGCACTTACTATCTATTTTTCGGGACCTAAAGTTTAAGAAAAACTTTTTCCTTACCTCACAAGGCTACTCTATGCGGAATAACTACCAAATCGAACTTTTCCGTTGGTTTGGATGAAAATTCGAGCAATTTCGGTGAAAGTAAAAACTATGACAGAAAGAGCAAAGGATTGCATTATGTGTTGATGAGATGTCTATCAAAACTCATTTTTTTTATGATATATCTCTTGACCAAATAATTGGATTTCACCAATGCAATGGTAACAGATCTTTCGAACCTGCTAATTGTGCATTAGTTTTAATGTATTTTCAGTTTGTCAGTATTCGTTTTATTTATAGATTAGGTACAAATTTTCTGATGGAATTGATCTTAATGCAAATTTACCACATAGCGTAAACATTCATTCTATATATTTCTATCATATCATTTACAAAGTCCTTGTATACTTGTAATTTTGAATGTATTGATGTATACATTATTGTTGATATAATTTTATATCAGAAAACCAGTTTTTTATTGTATTTATGAGAAGATAATTCAATATTACCTGATAACTGTACTACAAGTTTAGATTAGACTGAACGAATCTTGAGAAAAATTTATTAAGGCAAAAAAAATATAAACAAACTGGGAGAAATCCACTAACAAGTAACAAATTATATGCTCTGATGTTGATTCAATCTGGAAAATTTACTACATTTAACTAATCGCATTAAACAGGATTCTTAAGTTCGAAAGAAATTTGAAGCAAGAACATTTATATGGGGCCTATTACAGAAATCAATGTTTTTTACAACATTTCGTGTTGAGGGGGTTTGCCGATAGTTAAGAATTCAATAATCAAATTCCTCTTTTCATAAATTGTATATAGTAAAAAATAGTATCAGTTCAAACCAAATCATCAGAGAATTTGTTCGAAACAATTCAATATAAAGATAAAGTTATTTTTCATGGACTCGAAAATAAATGTTTCAGTAAAATTATAAATAATGAGGATTTGATATTAAACACATTCGATGCTTTCAACCACCAACTACTTATTTTTCCATATATATATATATATTCTTTTGAACTTTTGGCTTACAATATTTAGTTAGCAAACAATAAAGCATACAGATCAGGGGTTAGTGACGGGGTGTCATACAATTCGGCGTATCACATAAAAGCCTAGGAAAAAAAACCCCCGTAAAAAAAACACCCATTTTATTTTTCCATATAATACCTACTTTTTACTCAATCCTCGTTTAGAAAAATTCTAATGAGTCATTTCATTTACAATCCTAAGGTACCTATGATTTTTAACACATTTCAAAAAGTTTCAGAGGCACCCGTTCTGCTGTTTCTGAGTACACTATAGAGTAAATTTAATCACTAATTACTGTTTCTTTCAAAGTGATATTAAAACCACAATAAAACAATATATCTTTTATTGAATGCGTTATGTTAGTGAGGAAATGTGATTACATTTACGGTTACATTATGAGCGGAGTCATAATTTTTATATCAATATAGACTAAACAATGGTCCATACACTCCAAATATCACTGTGCTTAAATCAAAATATTTAAGTTTTCGCGCAAATAACCTTTTCTAATCAATTTTTACATTCGCGGTCGTTTAGGTTATGCGCAGGGAGGAATGCGCGAGTTCCCTTTGGTGTAAGCGATTTCAGTTCAAAATCGACGGAGTGCGACTACTGCTTGGTCCCTATACTGTGGTACCAGTTGGTGCATATTCATGTCAAATTCAAGCTTTCGATAAGCAACTTCTCAGTTTACCCAGGATTGGCCAAAGACTTATGGGCCTCATCATTCCTTTAAAGGATTCGTATCCAGGAGTCTTCTTGTTTTTGAGTATTCCTATCTCATTGGCTACTTCTGTTAATGTTAAAGTTTTAATTGGTAAGGACATTTGACATGAAACATTAAGAAAATCTTCAATTTCTGCATCGCTATTACCAGGATAGGGGTCATTTGATGTGAAGACATGTGAAAGTTGTTTGGCAAATGTATTGCATTTTTCTTCATCTGAGGTAGCCCATCCTCCGTTTGTCATTTTAATCAGAGATATCCTCATTGTGGGTCTTTTGAATTTCTTCGACGCGTCCAAAATGCTCTGTTCATTTTTCCATTCATATTCTCTATATGAGTTAGAATTGAGAATTTTCATAGAGTTCCAGAGTGTTACGTAGTTTTCTGGTAAATTGATTCAGTATTGTCATGTCAAGCGGATGCTGTGATCTCTTCCATTTCCCTCTTGCTCTTCGTTTCTCTACCAGCACTTGTAGTCCGGTCTATTTAAGCCTAAAATCAGGAGGAAGGTTACATAAATTCCCATAAAGCTGAATATTGGCATAGTTGTTCAACACATCATTATAAAGAAAATCTCAAAAGTCCTCATCGTTCCGAGGTGTGCTAAAAATTTGGCACGGGGTCAAAGGTCAAAAAAATGAGTTTTTTGCGATTTTTAGCGAAACGGTGAGTTTTTTCGCAAAATTACCCCAGTACAAAATTGTAGATCACGAAATTCTCTACAAAAAATATATTAATAATTTTTTTCCTAAAAGCCACCATTTTGGAGATATAACGTTCCGAAAAGTTGGATCAGTCGTAATCCTCTATTTTGCACACGTACTCGTCTTGCTTACTGCTCGAACTCCAACTGAAAAAATTATTTATTTTTAAACCCGGAAAAGCCCAAAATCAATCGGAAATATATTCATCAAACAGTTTATCCAATTTTCCTAAATGTCAAAATCATGTATTGTTTCTACACGCAATAACTGGCTGCGATACGACATCTGCTTTTTACAGGAGAGGAAAAACAACAGTTTTCAAAATGTTTGAAAAAAAAGATTTACTACAATGTGCTGAAGTTTTTAAAAATAGTAATTCAACTCAACAACATGTTATCACCAACGGAGTTCAATTTCTTCTTGCTATGTACGGAGCCCCAAAAAAACCACTTGCTTAGATAAGTTGCGATACACATCTTTCGTGAAAAATACGCGTAATAAAAACAAGTCAACTTAGCTTCTCTTCCTCCAACCTCAGTAGCTGCTCATCAACATCTGTTTCGGGTATATTACCAAGTTCAAGTGTGGCTTGGTAATCAGCTGGACCCTAAAGACTGGGGTTGGAAGTTGATCGACAATACACTAGAGCCAGTTCAAACTTTACTTCCACCAGCACCTGAGAAACTTCTCAACACAATATTTTGCAACTGCAAGAAAGGGTGTAGTGCAAAATGTGGTTGCAGAAAAGTTGGACTGTTTTGTTCCCTGGCATGCACACACTGTCAAGGCCGATCATGCTCGAATGTTGAGTCACCAACTCTTGAAGATTCGTTTGATACCGATCAGGAATCGCTATTGGGGCAGTTTACGTGTGAAATAGAACAAGAAGAAGAAGAAGAACAAGAGGATGAACAGGAAGAAGAAGGAGAAGAAGATCAAGAAGAAGAAGAAACAGAAATCTTGGACAGTTATGAATCAGACGACTAACTTTTTATTTTAAGTATTTTATTTAATTACACCGCCGTTGTTTTTGCCCACTATAATATATAATATTATTTTGCAATAGTTTTAAAACATATAAAATCTCAGCAGACCCGTGGAATAGGCCTACTGGGGAAACCACGTTAAAAAAAACGCGCTTTGTACACTACCTCATAGGTGGCGTGGAAACGTGTGCAAAATAGAGGGATTACGACTGATCCAACTTTTCGGAACGTTATATCTCCAAAATGGTGGCTTTTAGGAAAAAAATTATTGATATATTTTTTGTAGAGAATTTTGTGATCTACAATTTTGTACTGGGGTAATTTTGCGAAAAAACTCACCGTCTCGCTAAAAAGCGCAAAAAACTCATTTTTTTGACCTTTGACCCCGTGCCAAATTTTTAGCACACCTCGGAACGATGAGGACTTTTGAGATTTTCTTTATAATGATGTTTTGAACAACTATGCCAATATTCAGCTTTATGGGAATTTATGTAAACTTGAATGTGTAAATAGACCGGACTATTGCTGCCTTTTGTTATGTTGTTTTCAGCTGTCTCTATATCATCAGGCGTTTCTAAAATTATATAGCTGCTTTTCTCTCGAGTATTTTCGGGAACTCAGCCCAATTGGTTTTCTGCGTCGTTAAAGAATATTTAATTTCATACTATTTGGATATTGCGTGGAGTGTTATCAGGACTGGCGAATGGTCAGATGAGAAGTACGGAGGAAAAAATTCCGCTTGTATGTGGCTATTGCCAATTTCATGAGTGTCGAAAAATTCCAAGACATCAGGAATTTTGTTTCTTTCTGTTGGCCAATAGGTCGGGGAACCTGGCGAAACTATTTCAAAATTATTGTTTGTTATCACTTCAATTAGTATGAGGATTAGTTGGGCTATTTCCATTGTCTATACGGTTTAGTTGAAAGTATTGTATGAAGTGTATTTATATTTATGTAACAGTTAGTTGTATTACAGTCAGGTTAGGAATTTAAAAAAAGGGAGGCGAAGATGTCAAATTTCAAAATTTATTTTGAATAAGGTCGGCTAGCTTTTCAATTTCAAATTGGGTAAGGGTTCATTTAACATGAAAGTAACGTAAACGTGACCGTAAAGTATTCTAATGTTTATAGATTTTCATAGACTTTACGTATTTATGGAACATAATAGACTATAGATTGCTCAATAATTACTTCACTCGATCAGTGTGTTTTGATGAAAGTATAGCGTGAAGTATGTAAACTTGAATATACGTAAGATGCCTAAAATACTAGAATATGCACTTCGCATAATTTGAATTGAAACGTCATTCCAAATGTTTGGATAAGGTCCTATAACTAGTACTTAATCAGTCTATTTTTGTTGTAATTAGCCTTTGAAAGTGGATGGGCTAAAAAACATTGAAACGCGTTTAAAGCATGAACAATGATTTCATTCATTTTTTATCGTTGTAACGGTAAATTGAACGTAAAAGTTATTTCAAATTCAATTGAAATTCTTGTAGAATAATTGTAGTATGTGTAATCAATAATTAATTCGGCTACGGCACTAAGATTTAAATTGTGAGCAACAATTTCTTCGAAGACAATGCTCAGAAAAAAAGCTGTGGATGTCAAGTTGTTTCCATGTGCAAAATATCCTCAACATAATTTGATGTGCAGAATATAATTTTAATAATAATATAATGTAATTTGGCAACGTTTCCGGCAGTGGCCTTTATCCAGCCTTCGCAAATAATATATTTTCTGTTTTTTCTCAAATTATTTTGTTAGATGTCCTTGGAGTTGTGTATATATTGTTCTATACTGAAAGTTTCATCAATATTAATCGAGCCAAACCAAAGTTATAAATAAAAGAAAAATTGATCGAATCCCTGTAGACTCTCAATAAAGTTCGTCAACCATAAACCGAACATTGGGTCGAAACTGTCTTGACCAGTGCAAACTTCTCCTGAAATCTGACCTTTTATTACGCTTTTATCTCACTGTCACTTCAAAAGAAATGTCATCATGAAGTTAAAGAAACTCTTCGTTGGATAGAATTCGGTAAACACATTAGAAACCTCTAGTAAGGAAAAAACGCAAGGTCATAAAAAGCCAAGAATTGATACTTACAAGTTCAGCGATTATGGAGCCTGAAGATGTCAGCCATTCTATTATGAATTCATATGCTTGATCAGGTCTGAAAACAGTCTGATATTTAACATGTCCCCACTCAACTCTATCGCTTTTATTTGAAACATCGGTCTCCAGTCTTATTCTCTTGAAAAGTGGACCTGCAATAAATAAGTGAGTATTTGTTGATGTTTCCTAATGAATAGTCATTGAAACTAATAGTTACACTCATAACTATACGCAAAATATTTAAATATTGATAAAAAATAATTCATACCATAACCAACATACGATTTGAGAGTTTGTTAAATTTCTATTCTAGAGCATTATTTTTAGCAAAGCTAAAGTTTCATTTGTTTTGATTTCTGATTTCTCGGTTATAAAAAATTTTCATCATAATAATTTCGTAAAGTTGTTCGTGGCCAAGTGCCCAGCTAATGATTCTTATGCTGATGATTCAAATTCCATCCTTCATTGTATCTCACCAGCGAAAGATCAATTTTACTGATTATGCTGCCATATGCATTCAAGTGATTATATTTCGAAGTTGTACTATTTTAAGTGGAACGGGATTGTTGCTGAAATGAAACCGAAGGAACAGCGTAATTTTTTTCATCAAGGTGTTTGTAATATTGAATTACAGGTATTTCGAAGGAGAAGAGCTTAGTTAAAGGAAGATATTCTTTATTATTTTTTATGGAGATGATATGCTCCTGACCTCACGTCAGTGCTCTCTTAAATTCCAATAATTGCGAACTGTTCATGGTGATCGTGCTACACATACGGAGAAGTTTATTAACATTTGGGATTGCTAGATAATTATAGTTATTGGGGCCCCACTAATGATGATGCTGTAAAATACTAACAAAATACGAACATTGTTTTCCTTTATTTTATCAACATGCTTCCCATCAACACCGATAGATTCATGGAAGAAATATAAAGATCACATTGCCCAAGAAATATTAAATCAAACGCGTCTTAGAACATCAAATGCAAATTTGTATATTAACGAAGAAATGTACTATGAAGTATTAATTTTAATGGAAGACATGTGCGTGCTGCCTACAAACAAAGGATCAAAACACTTAAGAATGGGATCGCCAAATTACCAACATCACGACGGAGTTAATCCAGAATTGAAACGCGAAACTCGATACGATCCGAGGCATTGAAAGAATTGTTCCCCTTTCATATGATTTTGGCAAAAATCCGATCCAATTGTTATCGCACTTGCATTTACCGGTATTGCAGCTAGGTAGAATAATAATGGAAAGCCTGTTATCTACTATAAAACTGATCAAATCAGAGCAATTTGATACTACCTCTCCTACATTTGCCATCTGGATCACTCACATTCAAATTGTAACCGAAAACCAACGAAAACTCGTACAACCCTAAGCCCTACACACTAACATCTTACTCCAAACTACTGACCTAGTGAACTGAACTCTGATAATCAAAGTGTAAACACACGCAATGCAATTTTCATATACCTCCTTCCCAAGGGTATCTTGGCCGACCTAGTCTTTGAAAAATAAACAAGTCGTGGGTTGCTGTTTTGCTATTTACAGTTACTAAAAATAAATTTTTATGGTCAGAAAATCACAAAATTTATTCCATACAGAACGAATACACTTTTTTCTGAAATTGAAATAATATTCAAGTACTTATGATAATACTCATTCGACATTTGAGGGAGAAAATTTCAATTACTAACAGGATAGGTGACAAAATTTTAAATACATAATGATTTCTCTTTCTATCTCAAAATTAGGTTTAACATATGAAGATGTAGGATATTAAATTACAATTTTTAATTTGATATTTGCAATAAACATCGATAATAATAAACAATTTCACCTGCCTGCCGTTTCACATAGGGACGGCCAACGGCAAAGTCTTCTCGGCCGATCTCGCAAGTGTCACAGTCGAGGTATTGTAGAGTTCCATTAATAAGAACTTCGAGCGACGTATGTGATAGATGAAATCATAAACTGAAAGCTGTGGCTCGGCTGGCTGAGCTCCGTTATTACGTATAAGGAAAGATGCGGGAACTTGGAATAAAAATTATTTGAGGTGTTTGACCGAAATAATGTGTACTTCCATGTGTTGAGTGAAAATATAAGATATATAGAGGGCAGAGGAAAAGATACTAAGGAAATTTCTCGAGATTCAAATATTGCTATTAATTTTTCAAATAAGTTTCGATTAAAAAAAATATTTATTTTCACCTTCTCTTTTTCGGATGCGTTTGGATCGGTCCGGCCGACCCTGCCTACCCTGACGAGCCGTCACTGATGTAAGGTTATCTAATGTACATTTCTGAAATAATTTCAAATTTCCAGTGTTGCCAGATGTGTGGAAATTTGGCAATAGCTTTCTTATTACAAAAATGGGACACCCCGAAATTCTATTTTTTTATGATTCTTCATAATCAGCCAAATTTAAGTGTTGGATTGGAAATATTTAATTATTTCTTGCGATATGGGAGCGGAAGGAATCTTATTTCTAATATTATTCAATACAATTGCACAACTGAAATGAACCTTGATCCTGCCCTGGAATACAATTTAGAGTCAACTGTACCCAAGGGTTGGGTGTTTGTTTGACTAACACCTGAAATTGTAATGTGTGCAGGATGCAACTGCAAACCTAATTTTTCGATGAGTTGTTTATTTATTGCGGAAATCTGTGAACCAAGGTTTAGCACAGTCCTAACAGATATCAATGAACCATCAGAGGATTTCATTCTCGCTTGAACAGTGCCCAACAGTACCTGACCAACCTGTGAAATGGAATTTTGATTGACATGATAAGAATTAATTATATTATTTGAAGAACTGGAAAACGTTTCTGAAACCGGCGCACCATCCGGATTTGATCCTTGTAGAGAATAAGATGGGGTACTGGATTGATAACCAGTTTCCTTTGACGATTCATTTTCTGGATGCGGACTAGTATGACTGCGAGTTGATTTGCACACTCGGCATGATTTTCCAATCCATTTATTAACTTGAATTGTGGATCCCAAGACAGTTGAAACATCGTTTGGAATGTTTAGGAAATCGTAATGATCTTGTCTTGGCAATTTTATTTATATACGCGGGGCAGGTGAAAGGAGATGTGAGTCTTTGCACTGTGGGCAAAAATTCTTGTGTTCCCTGAACGAGGCAAATTAGCCTGATTTTGATTGGATGCGTAAGAATTTGCCAATAACATAGTCTTTGGATTATTTTTGAAGAATTAGATGAATTATGAGACGAAGGCTTGTTGGTAGATTTCGAAGAGTTTTGCTCACAGAACTCTTAAGCCCTGAGTTGTTGCGTAACAAATTCTATCTAAGTCCCATATTTAGAGATTTCGGATGAGCGTGATCAACTTTCAAACAGTTTTCTCGTTTATATTGTGCAAAGCTAATGAAAACAACAAAAAATCAGATAAGACCTTAATATCAAGCGCCTTTATGGCATTGACTGAAGTTTGGTGATAATTGAAAAATTCTTTCAGAGGGAACACAGAATTATTTGTTGAGCTTTGAAATTCAACATTTCGTTCAAATACATATTTTGTAACATTCTGGGATTTTGATAACGAGATTGCAAAGCTTCATAGGCTGGATAAAAATTGAAGCTCGATAACTGTAATCCTGTTTCATTATTTAGATAAGATTTCAAAAGTTGGAACTTTTGAATTGGTGCTATCCTTCTCGTGAACTAATAACTTAAATAACTGAAAAAACTTCGGCCATTCCGAACTCTCAACAGAAAAATTTAGAAAGCACTGACGTGAGGTCAGATTGCTTTGGCGCTCTTGTTGAGCTACTTGCGAGTAAATATTCAAACCTTAACAAATCTATAACCTCTCTGACCAGGTGAACAATAGTCTTTTTCCGTACTATGGCACAATGTGATGTAAATATGAAAGCCTAATGAATAAACAAACCTTTATCTCAATTTGAAAATAACTACTCATAATTTTCACCAAATTTTGTTCTATGCTTCTCCTAAAAACTTACGTCATTGCTTTTCTGAGTTTTGACAACGCCATCAAATTCTTTCTCTATGATAAAAAATTTTTTGATTAATATTACGTCTGTGCTTTTCTGAATTTTGACAACGTCATCGACATCGAATTCTACCTCTATGAATTCTATGAAACTTTTGATTGATATTACGCCAACTGACACTGATATCTAGGTCCGCAAGTTGTCAAACGAATATCGATCTGTGATGGCAAATCTTTCAATGACAAAGCTCGGACTTCATGACATTTCTATTGTTCTCTTGAGTAAATGAAAAAAATGATCATATCTTCAGAAGGGGAAAAGCTACGACAATGAAATTTGAGGATGAGTAAGATATCGGTAACCTCAATATATATACGGATTTTTATTCAAATCTAAATGAAGTCTTAGGAGATATTAAGTATTGAAAAATTTTTTTTTTGGGAATTTTTTTAAAATTTTCTAGCGTGACGATTTCTGCGAAATTTTGCAAGCCATTTCGTTTCAGCCTCCCTCAATAACATTGATCGGATGGATATTCTAGTAGTTATTGAGGAAACAAAATTTCAGATGCTCGTAACTACTGAACCATCCGACGGATTTGGCCCAATAACGAACTTGACCGAAATATTTGGACAATTAACCTATTCTGAAAATTTGAAAACTCTAGCTGATTCCTTTTGGATGCTAGAGAGGATACGGCCGGCCGGCCGGACAGACTCAACTTTCGCCACGAATTCTTCATCAGGGAGTCGAACCCAATAGATTGAGACCATTTTCGGCTCGATATTCCAAAATTACAGACATTCGGGCAAAATGATAGGCACTCTGTTTGGATGAACAAGAGCGCCAAAAAGGTTGATGATCTATTTTAGGAAGTAATATTGAATCAAATTTAGGATTTGACGATTGTGTTCGAAGCAAAACATGTAGTTTCCTGACGTTTCAAACCAAAATATAATTTGTCAAACCTGATCAATTGAGACCATTTTCGGCTCGATATTCGAAAATTACAGACATTGGGGCAAAACAATAGGAAGCTGTTGTACTAGAATAAGCGCGCAAACAGTAGAATGCTAACGAATAATCACCATTCAGAATCTCCACCTATTTATTGTGTTTCAAATATATTGTAACACTACATATTAGGATAATCGTTTTGCAAAATTCTTGGCTTCTTCAGACGAATTCTTTATTAAACTAAACTAAAAAACCATCAAGTCTTCCTTACATATTCTACAAGATAGAAGAGGAAGAGGGGAACCAAATTTTAAACGCTGCTGGGATTTTTCATGGCGTGTATATCAGTGGTGATCTGTTGACATATGTTTGGACTTTGAATAAAAAATTCTGTTTGTTGTATCCGTTAATTTCCATTGCTTCCAAAATATTGAGACTTCTGCTTTTATTTTCTATGTGTTAAATTTTTGAGTTTAAATTAAACATATGTCCCTCGTCTAAAAAATGGTTCGCATAAATCGAGTTCTGTTCTTTATTCAGAAAAAAAACTCAAATATTCCTTGATCCTCTCCTCGAAATTCATTCCTGTTTGTCCAATATATACATAATTAGATATTATCCACCCTGTATTCTGATTATTGCAACAGTGTATTAATCCATTACGAAATGCATATTACCTTGTTGTATTTTGTCAATCAGCATATTGCTTATCGCATTAATTGTTATCGCGCTAATTTGTTGTTTGCGACGCCTCTCAACAATGCTCTCATTGTGCCACAATGTTCTCATTGTTCTTAATTATTATAAATAGGAGAGACGTCTAATGATGTACGAAAAATATAGATTTGATCTTCTCACGAAATACATTGCTTGTACCGTTGTTTCCAAATAAAGTAGAAGTTTTTTTAAAAACACAAGTTTCTCCCAAAATAACATTATTATATATTTTCTGGCATGAACCATAATTCATTTCATATACTACTGACTTTTTGTTTTTATCTTCTCTTTATTATTTTTGATCAAATTACTTGGTGTATTATTGGTTTAGATTAGATTGCTATATAGAAATTTCTCTTGTTTCTCAAAAAATTAGCTACTTCTATTGATATTTTACCCGTGTAGTTTAGTGTTGTATATATATTATGCTCTATTTCTTCATTTAGCATTAACATACCCAAAAATATAAACAAAAGAGCAGAATAGTTTGAGTTTAAATCTACCTAGAGGGAAAACTACTGATTTGATGCAAAATATTCTACACGTATAGTATCGGTCTCTAGCATCTGGGCACGGTAAACTTCGCAAATAGTTATTTTTATTGTTTTTTTGGTTGCAGCGATTTGTTTTCTCCGCCAGAGACGAATTATAGTCAGGGCCGGATTTATTGGACATATTTCATTATCTAGATAAATTGACTTACTATCCAATGACATGTCTATGTTAAAATAACACGGTTTTGAAGAATGAATTATGCCTACATTATTGGTGATACCAAATATGGGAAATAAATTGGGATCAGTTACGCATGTCTACAAGAAAATAGTATGTAATATTAATATAATTGATTAAGCAATAAATGGATCAACTTTCTATTTTATTGATTCCGAGGACAAACTGATTTTTTCCCAAATATTTTTCATTCTCTGAATCGAAGCAAGAAACGATTTAATAGGATTGGCGGACAGTTAATTGCGAAAAAATCTTAGATTTTTTAAATGATGCTTGAGCAATTCAGATGAAAGAAAGAATAAAGAACGTGAAATTTTTTGGTGTATATGAATGTTTGAACAAACAAAAACGAAATATACTACAATAAATTAGTTGTTTCTCCGATTTTTGCGCATCGAATTATTCGCCTGTTAATGAAGATCTAGTTAAAAAATGTTTAAAGCAATGCCATGAGTTTATATGGCTTTGTATAACGTGCGAAGCTAGTCGAGCTTTGATAACACACATTTCCAAAATTATTAGTTTGTCACAGATGAGAATAATATCAGTTGTATCAATCAATTGTATTTTCTGGATAATGAACATAATAGATTTGTTTTTCTTTATGCCAAAATCACCCAAATACGATCTCAGCCGGAATATTAATCCCACAAACCAACCCTGGAAGCTCAAATCTAGCAAATTTCATTCGAGAGTTATCTTGCACACAAAAAAAAATGATATTTACCACCCTTCCGTAACAAAATAATTTTAATTAATAATGGTAAGTATCGAAATCCATCTAAGAATAGATAAGAAGAATATTCTGAGGATGAAACAGCATAATAGGTTGTTCAAGATTATAATGTGAAAAAAATTCGTTACTCTAAAATCATCATATATAACTACCTCTTGAATCCACAAACCTACGTTCAAAATATCACTCTATATATCCTCTATATATCCTTCTCTCACGGAAAAATCGATGTTTATCAGCCCTGCCGTAGTAAAAAATTATAATTAGTGGAATCCTACTCAGAATATATGAAGATAATATAAATTGTATTTTTTATTTTTCAGAATATATCCTAAAAACATTTTTCAGTAATCTAAAATTACTCCATTACGACCTCAGGCTAGATAGTCATCCTACAAATAAATTATAGTGGTTCTCTTTAAATTTCTTATTTTCTTCCGTAGCTGGACATCCCCTTTGTGATTACTTTGTTACTTTTGATGAGTTGCAAAACCATAATCTATTATATTAGTACTTGCGATGGTATAACTTCCATGGTATAAAATCATTACATGTAATTAGTAATGTTCGGTTTATTTTTATTATTTGCGTGTAGTTTTTGGTTTCCATTTATGATTTTTAATAGTCAGTGTTGGGGTGGTTCAGTGGAATTTTTGAGTTCTTCTTGAAATTCGGCAAAAATGAGTTGTCTGGCTTGAACGAAATAAATAGCACCAATATTTGCGATGTTTTATTCCCAGGGTAACTTGCACAAATTCAAATTTGATGACAAAATAATGGTAATTTTATTTTCCAAGTGAGAGTTCTTATTTATTCAGTGTACAACATTCAATTGTGAAAAATACCATATCGAGAACCTCTGCTTATCGCTCCGAACGTGTTATAAAAACGCATATGTTGTTTTCATTTCGATGTTGACAAAGTACAATATTTCACTCAGGATATACCGCGGAAATTTAATTTAGAGAAAGAAAAATGAACTGATTACGTTAATTATTTGAACAAAAATTCGTATCCTCAACAGTCAGTAGGCCAAATTATTAGGAATTATATTACTCGTATTTTCATTAGATCCTCTTTTCAATAAATTTTCAGGTACACGATTGTGTAAACAAATTTCGTGTTAACCCCAAGTTTGTTAGATTTTATAATAAATTCAGGATTAATAATTTTATTATCAAGGAGCTCAGTGTACCAATATCCAGCCACTTTGAAAAATAATCATATATACAGACGAATTTAAGGGGAGAGTTTTGAAAAATACCTTATTTTCCAAATTGTTCCAATTTCCATACCAAAATTACACTATTCAAAGACAGTCATAAAATATTATCATAATTGGAGAATTAAAGCCTATTTTTGGCAAAAAATCAACACCTACAAACATATTTTGACATGAAGCTGTTAAGAAGAAGCTGGAAATGATAGAAACTCTTTGCAATCCTAAGCCGGAAACTGAGTAGCTATATTGAAAAATTGATATTAAACAATTAAACACTCAAAAAGGTATTTATTAAGACAAGATTTCGTATCGATTATCGTATATTGTGAATGGTATATCAGTCATGAGGAACCAATTTTGTACAATTTATTCAACAGTGACGTTTCGAGACAGTGCTCAGTTTGAACATCTAATACATAAGTTTAGTTAATGTTTCAAAAATGTTTCAAAAATAAACTCAGTTTATCACTTCGAGAAAGTTAAACGAGAGATAACTGTCGAATTGGGTTTCTGACTACCGCGCCGACAGATAAACTACACATAAACTGCATTTATCTTAACTCGTCCCGATGACGGGTTATCTCGACGTTAACTATTCAATATTTACATGACAGTTCCAAGATAACCTCAAAATTATATCTCCGAAAATTCAAAAATTCAAGTTCATAACAAACATGGAATTGACTAAAGAAATATTTTCAAGTTCCTCATCAGATGAAGAAATTCTAGAATTCATCAATAATATATCAATACCTCGACAGATAAGGATTCGTAGATCTCCGATGGAAATGTATTCAGATGAAGAGTTTAGGTAAGTAGTAGTAACTGTCTTTTATTGCAAGCAATTGGCCAATTGACCTGAGGTCTTTCAGCCTATTAAAAATACACAGTAGCATAGTTTCACAAAAATCTAACATTAAACATTTGTTTATGAAAGTGTATCTTGGATGTTTTCTATCAGAAATATTCTCGTAATATGATATTGATTCTTCAAATTTTTTTAGGCAAAGATACCGACTGAACAAAAGCACAGTGGGATATTTATGTGATCAACTGAACCCAGTTTTATCCCCAACATCTCAAAGAAAAGTGGCATTATCTGTTTTAAAACAAGTGTGCATTGCTCTACGATACTATGCCACAGGCACTTTTCAAATTGTTGTAGGTGATGATATCAATGTTCATAAATCAACGGTATCTAGAGTTATTTTCAATGTGAGCAAGAAAATAGCCATACTATCTGAAAGATTTATACGTATGCTTAAAAATGATACCGAAATTCTAGAAACTGAGACGGGATTCTATAACATAGCAGGCTTTCCAAATGTACTTGGTTGCATCGATTGAGTCAATATATGCTATTGTCGAAGAAACGCATTCAGATGATTAATAGCAATTCAATATTTCAGGTGAGTGGCAGGGTATAAAAACAGGTATTCACTTCAAATTTCTTAATTTTGTTCGTATTTAAGCTTCTCATTTTGTGAAGTCATCTGAGATACAAATATTCAAATTGGTACAATGGTATGAAATTATAACCTTTATTAATTAGAGAAATGCCATAATTAGTAAGAAATAATATATGCATATTTTATAGCAAAACGTGTGTGATAGCCGAGGGAATTCTTAACTGAAAGCTTGTTTTTGCAACTCAGATAACGTCACTTTGTGTGAGAGAGACGTCAGAACTTTCTATCTCTCTGCAATATGTAAGAGAATACCTGTGTTTTTAATCAAGGGGTAAATGAGAGAACTTTTAATTTAAGTTATTTATTTTTCCTATAACTTTTTTTTCATCACTTCTAAACACAATTTCGCCTCTTCTATTTCTATTAACTTCAACGTAAGTTCTGCCTCCACCAACTGTTCCCTCTTTGTCAAATAGAATTCCTCTTTCTTGGTTTTCAGATTTTCGAAATCAACTCAACTTTTTTTTTCTGTTAATAAGTCCTCATTGGCCTGCTTTGTATTTTTTCTTTCGATAATTGTGTTTGTTGTTGTAATGAGGGCTTTTTTTGTTGCAGTTAACCCTAATCGACTAGATGCTGGTCTTTTTTCACCTGGTCGCCTTCTAGGAGTTTCAGGAGTCACCAGAGGACTATTATGTGAAGAGGGTTCCTCCTGTGAGAGAATTACCTCCGCAGGGAAATTCAGTTCAATATCTGCAATGTATTTTAGTTGAATAAATACCTTTTGTATTATGGTTACCTGTTCGATTGGAATATCTCAATTGTTACAAATCTCACATATATAAGAATTACTCACTTTGCTCAGTAGCACTACAGGATGATTCTTCCTGCAAGTACTGACCATACCCTGCTGGCTGGTTGTAGGCATGGTGATGCTGCAACAAACCCATTACTTTCTCATCAACTTGCGTTGCCTTTGGTGTGAAGGTCCCTCCACCAGTTTTGTATCTATCACACTGCAAATCGATAGAAATTATGAAAACAATAGAATCCTCTTGCTTGTGTTTACCTAGGTATTTGAAATTTGATTATACCTACTTTGTCGTCGGCAAATTTTTTTGCTTTTTCTTTATATTGTCATATAAAGCACGCAGCTGTTTTTCGTTCCGCGGACCAGTCTCTACAGCGGCGTTAAATTTTGCGGCTATCTTCTGCCAGGCCTGGTTTTTCTGGTTCACATTACTGGCATCTGTTTTTGTTATCGATTGTACTTATAAATTCTCTAACAATATCCAGTAATAAAATTTTTTCACACTCAGTGAAATTTCTAGCCCTTTGTCGACTCATTTTGTTGCGTAATTGTTTTTTCGTTTGTTTTTGAATTTGAATTCACAATCTTTGACGCCAAAGAACGTCACAGAATGTTGAATCCATCTCTTGATTCTGTGTTCTGCTTTCGATATTTCACTCAGGATATACCGCGGAAATTTAATTTAGAGAAAGAAAAAATGAACTGATTACGTTAATTATTTGAACAAAAATTCGTATCCTCAACAGTCAGTAGGCCAAATTATTAGGAATTATATTACTCGTATTTTCATTAGATCCTCTTTTCAATAAATTTTCAGGTACACGATTGTGTAAACAAATTTCGTGTTAACCCCAAGTTTGTTAGATTTTATAATAAATTCAGGATTAATAATTTTATTATCAAGGAGCTCAGTGTACCAATATCCAGCCACTTTGAAAATAATCATATATACAGACGAATTTAAGGGAGAGTTTTGAAAATACCTTATTTTCCAAATTGTTCCAATTTCCATACCAAAATTACACTATTCAAAGACAGTCATAAAATATTATCATAATTGGAGAATTAAAGCCTATTTTTGGCAAAAAATCAACACCTACAAACATATTTTGACATGAAGCTGTTAAGAAGAAGCTGGAAATGATAGAAACTCTTTGCAATCCTAAGCCGGAAACTGAGTAGCTATATTGAAAAATTGATATTAAACAATTAAACACTCAAAAAGGTATTTATTAAGACAAGATTTCGTATCGATTATCGTATATTGTGAATGGTATATCAGTCATGAGGAACCAATTTTGTACAATTTATTCAACAGTGACGTTTCGAGACAGTGCTCAGTTTGAACATCTAATACATAAGTTTAGTTAAGTTTCAATGTTTCAAAAATCACTTAGTTTTAGTTGATACTTATGATTAGTTATTTCTATAACGGATATTAGATTTTTAATTCTTTATATACTTTTCTGTTAATATCTCGGTAGGTATTGAAATAAAAAAATATCGAACCCGATATTTTTGTACTCGTAATAAAATGTTTCATCAGAAACTAAATTAATATACAGGGTGCTAAGTTCAAAATTGTTAAAAAATCTGAAAACAAATAGGCAATCTACTGCAGTATCCATCTTCCTAATTACATTTTGATATTTCAAATAGATAGATAGATAGATAGATAAATACCTTTATTTCAAATTATATTCCCATACAGAATAAATACTGCAAAAAAAAAAAATTAGAAAGCACTGACGTGAGGTCAGATTGCTTTGGCGCTCTTGTTGAGCTACTTGCGAGTAAATATTCAAACCATAACAAATCTATAAGCACTCTGATCAGGTGAACAATAGTCTTTTCCCGTACTATGGGACAATGTGATGCAAAATGAATGAACAAACCTATATCTCAAATTTATAAAAATAACTACTCATAATTTTCCCCAAGTTTCGTTCGAAGCTATAATTCCCTTTTTCTAAAAACTTACGTCAGTGCTTTTCTGAATTTTGACAACGTATATTATTTCAGCCATCGAGATTGAATTTTATCTCTATGATTTCCCGTTATGAAAAATTTTGATTAATATTACGCCAACTGACACTGATTAACGAGCCCGGCATTTGTCAATAGAATATAGACCAGTGATGGCCATCGTTCAAAGAAAATCATCGGGACGGACGTATGCCATTTCTCTTTTCTCTTGAGTAAATGAAAAAATGATCATATCTTTAGATGAAAAAGAGCTACGGCGATGAAATTTGAGGATAAGTAAGATATCGATCACCTCAATATATTTCACTTTTATTGAAATCCGAAAAATATCTTATGAGATAGTGCGGATTAAAAAATTTTTTTTTGGAATTTTTTAAAATTTTTCTAGCGTGACGATTTCTGCGAAATTTTGCGTCCCGTTTTGTTGCAGCCTCCTCAATAATATTTCAAGTATCAACTTGATCGGATGGATATTCTAGTAGATATTGAGGAAAGAAAATTCCGATGCTCATAACTACTGAACCATCCGACGGATTTGACCCAATAACGAACTTGACCGAGATATTTGGACAATTAACCTATTCTGAAAATATGAAAACTCTAGCTGATTACGTTTGGATGCTAGAGAGGATACGGCCGGCCGGACAGACTCAACTTTCGCCACGGATTCTTCATCGGGGAGTCAAACCCAATCGATTGAGACCATTTTCGGCTCGATATTCCAAAATTACAGACATTCGGGCAAAATGATAAGCACTCTGTTGGGGTGAACAAGAGCGCCAAAAACAATCAAATTGCACCCAAATAATCTTCAAGACTATATAGCTCCAGCTCTACTAAAAATTTTTTTTGTCCTAACTTTAAACTGTTCGTAATTACTAATAGTTTTGAAATGGAATGGTAATTGAAGATCTTTATACACATATAGGATGGATGTTTTTCAGAGAGAGATAATCTATGATATGGAAAGTTAATGTTTGCTGTTCTTGTGTTGTAATTCACTTTTGTATTATTTGTTAGAAACACATCAAATAATTCCAGAGATATTTACATGGTTTCACACATTTGCCCATCACTGTATATGCAGAACAAGGTTTGATAAACTACTGAAAAGAACGATAATCTATTATGTTACATAGTTACAATAAATATATGAAACTTAACATGAAAATATTTTTATGGTTACGTTTACGTTGCGCTCACAGACAATGAACACTTAAGATATTCATTTTGAAATACTAACCGACCTGCTGGAATGTTAACGCCCCATTTCATTTCGAAATCGTATTCAAAGAGTTGTTCTCTAAATTTCAATAAAAACAGAAATATCCTGATACAATCATCCGCAAAACAAAATGTTCAAATTCGAGTCGGACGAAAAACCTTTGAAACATAGGTCTAATGACATAACAAGCATGGAAGAAATTCGGATAAATCATGATATAAGCTATTCAATTTATAAGACTGCTATTATCTTGGCCTCCCGTGAATCATCGCTTGAATATATAGAGAGAGAATAAAATTTCTCCCAAGTACAACTGAGCCATCTATAGACCAGATATGGTACTTCGAAAATATTTTGCATCAAATAAGTCCAGGTAGATTTAAAGTCAATGATAACACTAAACTACACAGGTATAAAATCAATAGAAGTAGCAAATCTATTCTGGTCCATTTTTTTAATTTAGCATTAATATACCCCAAATATGAAGAAATAGAGCTGAATAGATATATAACACTAAACTACACAGGCAAAAAATTAATCGAAAAAAATTTTTTGCTATACAAAAAAAAAATTTCAATATAGCATTTCAAAACCACTAAGTAATTTAATCAAAAATAATAAAGACAAATTAGATCAAAACAAAAAATCAGGAGTATATAAATTGAATTGAGGTTCATACCAGAAAGTATATTTTGGACGAATTGGAAGAAATTTCTAGAAGAAAATTAAGGAACATTTTAGTGGTTTTCTGAATAAAAAACATAACTCGACACTTGCAAATCACCTTTTAGACGAGGTACGTATGTTTGATTCAAACTACAAAATTTTTCACATAGAAAATAGAAGCAGAAGACTCAATATTTTAGAAGCAATGGAAATTAACAGATGCAATAGGTAAAATCTTTTACTTAATACCGAACAGATGTCAACAGATCACCACTGATAACTAGTCCAGTAAAGGAAGGGCTGAAATCACTTTTTCTCGGAAAGAGCTGCATTTTTGATATGTTGATTGTTATAATGAAAGAAACATATGGTCAAAAAATGCAGGTGTTAAAATTTTCAGGAACATTGAAAAATCCTTGAAAATATAGAGAAAAATGCGGTTTTTCTGATATTTTCGCGAATTAAAAGGTTTAGTAAGAAAAAGTTTTAAACAAAAGTTGTAGAACGGAAAATTCTAGTCCAAATTATGTAATTAACGTTCTCGAAAGTGAATTTGTATACTGATAAACAGCGTATTTCTTTAGTAGCGCGATACCAACGAATTTTAAATTTGGCGCTCGATGAAATGACTACCTGTTAAGGCCGAAGCAAACATCTGGAAGATATTCGCCAGAGTTGGACTCTACTCGTTTTGTTATTGTATTATTGCTTTTATTACATGGAACCATGATACTAGGACTAAGTATCATGCATGGAACCCTATCATATAATGTTGAGTTGTTTGGAAACGGACAGTTTGGGTAAAATGATGTTCGGTTTTCTAATCTGATGTGCTAGCGAAGGCGATATAGATTCTTCAATGGAGGCTAGAAGTAATATGAAAAATAGAAAAGTCAATAATTGGATGAATTATAAAAAGGAAATTTTGTAATTTGACGAAATTGAAATTGAAATTTTATTAATTCAAAAACTAAAATAGTTTTCAGCCGCAATTATGAACAAATTCCTAGCTGAATTTCCTTAAGATGCATACGATATACGAATAATAATTCAGACGGAGGTAGGTATGTTTGTGATAGTAATAGTAATTCTTCGAAAGAAAGAAATTTATTCATAGTAATGGGATAAAAGAGTTTAATTAAAAACTGTAGTAATTATTTGAAGAGCCATGGCATTAATGAATAATAATTAAAGTTTCTGCATTGAATAATATCAGGAAAAACTGTTTTTTCATTTTACTAATAATTCTTCAATTAAATGCATCAATATCATCTCCTCACCGTCATCTAGATCCCATTCGTCTTCATCGACATCAGAGTTCATTTATATTCTGTTTATCAGGTCAGAGACATTTTCACAAGTTATGCCGTTACACATTTTGCAGAACCTTGTACATTTCAGTCCTGCTTTTTGCAACTGTAGCGAGAAGTATCACATTTTCCATTACAGCTGCAGAATACCTTAAACAAATGTGAATAAATAAAAACAAGAATAAGAGTGAATTTCTGAAATTTTTGACTCTAATAAAACTAGGGTATGAATGATTTTAATCACATTATTCAATAATTCCTGTGGAGCTACTGCTTTGGTCTTAATTTTAGAAGTAGCATACAATGTGATCTATGCCAACCCCAGTGTTCAGGTTTCAACGACGGTCGTTTTAGCCAAACCTGAATTTGATAATAAACTCGTCTGGTGTGTTCAATCAATGCTGACTTTGTTGGAGGAAGCATTACTAGGGGTGATGTTTTCCTGGTTCCTAAAACTGGGGTTGTGAATATTTTATATCTCAGTTCATCGATGCTCAAATTTTCCGCACTTGTGTTTTACAGATATCTCACTATTTTTTCCGTGATCTATTGCTGTGATCTGGTGTAAGAGATCTACGTCACTGCCAATCATAGCAACCGATTCTGGAATGTTCTCTTTCAGAGAGATTGCTGCCATTACTATATCTACGTCAGCATCTTTTTCTACTACATTTACTTCTATAATATGTTTTCGTAGATAATTGGACAGTATTTTGATAAATGTATATTTATTTCCAATATTTGACAAAAATTTTTTTTGTGTCATTGTTACTATTTTGTCTTCATCAATTTGTACATCAGGGGCAACAACTTTTTCTTCTCGGCGGAATCGTTCATACGATTTTATTCTGACGATTTCATCCCAATAACCCCTAAATACAATTTTACAATTCTGTCCCAATTTTTTCAATATGAACGATCTATATATTTCTAATACATCTACGAATCTCTTACTGTGAGGCCATACAACTTGGTGTAATAACCATCCACCATCTATAACATATATCATACCAGATACCAGTAAGCAGAGATTGTGATTGAAGATGCGTTGAGAATAATTTATAGAGGTCAGAGTTAACAGTATTTCTTATTAATCCATATTCGTCGAAGGGAGATAGTGGATATGGCGACAATTCGTAAGAAATTGCCTCTTTTTTTCTTTTTGATCCATTCTCTGCAACAATGCAGATGAGTCTATAGAAGATGTACCTCCAGGAATACGAATTTTATTCTGGCTATCGCATAAATTCTCAACTTTTAATTTTGATGACAAAGTCATATTTCACAAATTTTTTCCAACGATTGCTTCCATTCCTTTGCGTCCTTGAAATGCCATATGACAGTGAATATAGTCGCTACCAATAACACCTGTAGAAAGAGACATCAGGCAATCTCTTTCTCAAAAAAGGATTATGGCATTTTAGCCAGAATACAATTTTTTCTATGTCTTCTTTATCTTTCTTCATACGACTTTCAGATAAATTCACGTGCTGTTCACTATTCGCTGTTCTCAAATCAGCCTATTACTCCAAACATTCCATGACGTCAAATGCCGATGGCATCCCCAGAAGATAACGCGCAACAACACTGGGTGTGACTCTCTACCATGCCTTAAATCGGTACCGAAAAATCTATTTAGTGTTTGTTCTATACACATATCACCCAGACACCACTCCAAGCTTTGTATGTCCTAAGAATAGTGAAATATCCTTCTTTTGTGAACCTGTCGAATTCTAATGTATCCATCGTTGTTTCCAAATGCACCATATCCTGTAAGTACCATTGAGCACTAACTGCTAACATTTTCATCACACTGCTTAAGTGCAAATCTCAATCTCCAATACGTTCTGCTTCGACAAACTGGAGTAAAATAATCACGATCTTCAAATATTGAAGTGTTTCCTCGAATTTCCAAGTTGAACATACTATCATTGGGCCAATATTACAATCGCCCAAAGTAGGAGAATTTTCTTCTATTTTTCGAACATCATTTTCACTTGTTTCTCAATTACATCAGTCGGAGTTGTATTGCTTGTTTTCAAAATATGAATTCCTATAGCAGTGAAAGTTAATATGTGAGCACGTAAAGCTCTGCTGAAAGCCTTTCAGACATTTTCTTCACTGATTATGCAGCATATGAAGTAGCCCAAAGATCTTTCAAACCACTCCCATCCATGATGAAGCCAATGGGGCCCATATATGACATCAATAAATGGAACCCTCCTAATCTCACAGCAATATTCCTAAATTCAGGATTGCAATGACTGCACAATGATAGAGTTAGCTTTGAAATAAGGATGCTGATCGAATATTTACAAAAAGTTGTTCTACTTTTATTTCTCTTCGTTTCTTCCACTACATAGAGCAAAGCTGTGTGTAATGTGGTTAAACTGGATGGTGGTGCATTAATGAATGGGAGACAATTAACATGCGACATCATATATGTAACGTCTCGTGATAAAATTTCATGAAAACCCTGCCATGTTGGAATATTTTCTATTTCGAGAGATTTCGCACATAAATACGCAACATATGATTTTGGAACTTCAGGTTGTACTTTTATATGAAGTTTTGATTTATCAACGAACTCTACACTCTTCAATTCATCAGGATTCGTGTAACTGAATGGTATCAATTATATCTTCTTATGTGAAGCAAAAAATAGAAGCAGGTGGCATTTCCATCAGCCTTTGGAACCTCCTTCATATTCAACATCCTATTCTGGTGTAATGACTTTAATACCCCCCAAACAGTGAAATGTTTCATGACCATCCGACGTATTTACATTGTGATATATGTTATCAAAAACGAATTGAATGAAAGAGTTTGGATGCGTTAATTTTGCAGGTTGCCTAATAACGGAAGCTTCATATAATTGAATATTGTGGTATGAAGCCGATACTCCTAATTTACTCGTCTTGTCAATTATCAAACGAGAACCTGTTTTTCTGTAGACATAAGTTCCTACAGCTAACTGAAATTTGAAATGAATATTCTTGAACGAACAATGGAAATTATGGAATGTGCTATTGTATCACGTTTCACATCTTTACTTGCACTACATTTTGAATCTAGTAAATGGAATAGAGGAGTTTTCAAACTTTCCGGAATTTCAGATATAGTGCTATCCAAGAATTTACTTGAGAGGGATAAATTTCATAGTTATAATCTTGTTTTTTTATATCAGCTCCAACGATTTGATCAGCTATCCGTAAAATTAAATTTTTTTGATAATTACTGAGAGAATCGGGATTAAAAAGCCAATATTTACTAAGCTCCATTATATTGGGAGATTTGTAAAGAAAACCAGTTGCTACTCACTATGTTGTTCGATGATAATGACGTTACTATATTTCTCTTTAAATTTTTTTATGAAAGTATTATTGTTGAGAAAGTTTTCCCCATAACTAACTATATAATAATCTGTTCTTGTAAACATTCAAAATCCTGTCAACGAGTTATTTGAGAAAATGAAGTTTTGGTGGGGCAATTATTCATTTCAATGCGTCACCTAAATATCGATTTCAAACTAATGAGTTTAAACCCAATGATTACATGTTATCGATATCCCAAGCGAGCTGTTATTCATTCTAATAGACCAAGAATTTCAAATCACACTCTCCAGACAACTTGTGCTGAATCCTACCCTGTTCTAGAACTTCAGATGTCTGGGACTGCTCACTCAGGTTTGCACTAGGCGCCAAATTTCGAATTCACTGTTATCGCTGCATTAGAGAAATACCTTCATAATCAATATACAAAATCACTTTCTTGAGAACCTTAAAGTACATCATTTGGACTAGAATTTTCCGCTCTACAACTTTTGTTTAAAACTTTTTCTTACTAAACCTTCTAATTCATGAAAAATATCAAAAAACCGTATTTTTCTTTTATATTTTGAAGAATTTTTCAATGTTCCTGAAAATTTTAACACCTGCATTTTTGACCATATGCTTCTTTCATTATAACAATCAATGATTTGTAAATACGAATTTTTTCCATATAGAATTATAAGAGAATGATTATTTTATAGTTGTAAATTAGTCTCTCTTTGAAATTATATTGAATCTTTTAAAATATGTCAGGTTTGATTACAGTGATATCTATTATTACTTTTTATGAACTAACAATACTGTCGATACCGTCGAGTTATCCAATCGATAGCTAACCGAAGCATAAATTTGACATCAGAAACCCGTGCGGTGTTTATCGAGCCGATAAATATTAACCACAGTTAACGGCTGGATAACTATCTTACGTTTATCTGTCGAGTTCAGAAACCGGCCATTAGTTTTAGTTGATACTTATGATTAGTTATTTCTATAACGGATATTAGATTTTTAATTCTTTATATACTTTTCTGTTAATATCTCGGTAGGTATTGAAATAAAAAAATATCGAACCCGATATTTTTGTACTCGTAATAAAATGTTTCATCAGAAACTAAATTAATATACAGGGTGCTAAGTTCAAAATTGTTAAAAAATCTGAAAACAAATAGGCAATCTACTGCAGTATCCATCTTCCTAATTACATTTTGATATTTCAAATAGATAGATAGATAGATAGATAAATACCTTTATTTCAAATTATATTCCCATACAGAATAAATACTGCAAAAAAAAAAAATTAGAAAGCACTGACGTGAGGTCAGATTGCTTTGGCGCTCTTGTTGAGCTACTTGCGAGTAAATATTCAAACCATAACAAATCTATAAGCACTCTGATCAGGTGAACAATAGTCTTTTCCCGTACTATGGGACAATGTGATGCAAAATGAATGAACAAACCTATATCTCAAATTTATAAAAATAACTACTCATAATTTTCCCCAAGTTTCGTTCGAAGCTATAATTCCCTTTTTCTAAAAACTTACGTCAGTGCTTTTCTGAATTTTGACAACGTATATTATTTCAGCCATCGAGATTGAATTTTATCTCTATGATTTCCCGTTATGAAAAATTTTGATTAATATTACGCCAACTGACACTGATTAACGAGCCCGGCATTTGTCAATAGAATATAGACCAGTGATGGCCATCGTTCAAAGAAAATCATCGGGACGGACGTATGCCATTTCTCTTTTCTCTTGAGTAAATGAAAAAAATGATCATATCTTTAGATGAAAAAGAGCTACGGCGATGAAATTTGAGGATAAGTAAGATATCGATCACCTCAATATATTTCACTTTTATTGAAATCCGAAAAATATCTTATGAGATAGTGCGGATTAAAAAATTTTTTTTTGGAATTTTTTAAAAATTTTCTAGCGTGACGATTTCTGCGAAATTTTGCGTCCCGTTTTGTTGCAGCCTCCCTCAATAATATTTCAAGTATCAACTTGATCGGATGGATATTCTAGTAGATATTGAGGAAAGAAAAATTCCGATGCTCATAACTACTGAACCATCCGACGGATTTGACCCAATAACGAACTTGACCGAGATATTTGGACAATTAACCTATTCTGAAAATATGAAAACTCTAGCTGATTACGTTTGGATGCTAGAGAGGATACGGCCGGCCGGACAGACTCAACTTTCGCCACGGATTCTTCATCGGGGAGTCAAACCCAATCGATTGAGACCATTTTCGGCTCGATATTCCAAAATTACAGACATTCGGGCAAAATGATAAGCACTCTGTTGGGGTGAACAAGAGCGCCAAAAACAATCAAATTGCACCCAAATAATCTTCAAGACTATATAGCTCCAGCTCTACTAAAAATTTTTTGTCCTAACTTTAAACTGTTCGTAATTACTAATAGTTTTGAAATGGAATGGTAATTGAAGATCTTTATACACATATAGGATGGATGTTTTTCAGAGAGAGATAATCTATGATATGGAAAGTTAATGTTTGCTGTTCTTGTGTTGTAATTCACTTTTGTATTATTTGTTAGAAACACATCAAATAATTCCAGAGATATTTACATGGTTTCACACATTTGCCCATCACTGTATATGCAGAACAAGGTTTGATAAACTACTGAAAAGAACGATAATCTATTATGTTACATAGTTACAATAAATATATGAAACTTAACATGAAAATATTTTTATGGTTACGTTTACGTTGCGCTCACAGACAATGAACACTTAAGATATTCATTTTTGAAATACTAACCGACCTGCTGGAATGTTAACGCCCCATTTCATTTCGAAATCGTATTCAAAGAGTTGTTCTCTAAATTTCAATAAAAACAGAAATATCCTGATACAATCATCCGCAAAACAAAATGTTCAAATTCGAGTCGGACGAAAAACCCTTTGAAACATAGGTCTAATGACATAACAAGCATGGAAGAAATTCGGATAAATCATGATATAAGCTATTCAATTTATAAGACTGCTATTATCTTGGCCTCCCCGTGAATCATCGCTTGAATATATAGAGAGAGAGAATAAAATTTCTCCCAAGTACAACTGAGCCATCTATAGACCAGATATGGTACTTCGAAAATATTTTGCATCAAATAAGTCCAGGTAGATTTAAAGTCAATGATAACACTAAACTACACAGGTATAAAATCAATAGAAGTAGCAAATCTATTCTGGTCCATTTTTTTAATTTAGCATTAATATACCCCAAATATGAAGAAATAGAGCTGAATAGATATATAACACTAAACTACACAGGCAAAAAATTAATCGAAAAAAATTTTTTGCTATACAAAAAAAAAATTTCAATATAGCATTTCAAAACCACTAAGTAATTTAATCAAAAATAATAAAGACAAATTAGATCAAAACAAAAAATCAGGAGTATATAAATTGAATTGAGGTTCATACCAGAAAGTATATTTTGGACGAATTGGAAGAAATTTCTAGAAGAAAATTAAGGAACATTTTAGTGGTTTTCTGAATAAAAAACATAACTCGACACTTGCAAATCACCTTTTAGACGAGGTACGTATGTTTGATTCAAACTACAAAATTTTTCACATAGAAAATAGAAGCAGAAGACTCAATATTTTAGAAGCAATGGAAATTAACAGATGCAATAGGTAAAATCTTTTACTTAATACCGAACAGATGTCAACAGATCACCACTGATAACATGGCAAGAAAAATCTCAGCAGAGTTTGGAAATCGGTTCCCCCTTTGTCATCTTGTACAATATATAGTATAAGGAAGACTCGATGTTTTTTTTAGAGCAGTTGCATAACGAGCTCTCCTGAAGGAGCCAAGAAACAACTATCGCGATATGCAGTGTTACGATATTTTTGAAACACAATAAATGTGTGAAGATTCAAATAAATAAGTTTTTCACTTAATCACTTTTACATTAATTTAAAATGAATTTTCATCGAGTAACAATCATTCAAAATTTGAAATGAATAGACTCGAAAAATATCGCAGGAATCGACACGTTTGAAAACATTCTCAAGAAGAAATTTTAAATATTTTATACTTCAAAAGATATTTACACAAAAATTTATGCATGAATGAACTTTATTGAAACCTTACATATTCTCAAATCTTATTATCGTAGCTTCCTTCCACCGGAAGATGTTATTATCTCTTCATTTACTTAAGAGAAAAAGGAAACGTCAAAAAGTCCGTCAAAAATTTCGCAAGGCTTTCACAAATACGAATTCGATTGACATCGGTAGGACTTATTAATGCAGTTTCAGTTGAAGGAAAATAATCGAGATTGAAAAAGGAGGAGACGACATGCAATCGAGCAAGGAAAAAATTATTGATTTTGTCTGACATGAAAATAGCAAAAAAGGCAGAAAAATTAGGTTCAGATTTTGAAAACAATCAGATGTATGCTCTGGTTATCGAGCATTCGAAAGAAATTTAACAAACGTTATTTGACTGAAATCGCGTACTAATATGGCGGAACTTATCCTATTTTTATCGATTCATGTCTCTCATGTCTCTTCACTATTTTACCTCGATGGAGAAAATCAATCGAAGTTATTCATTCCCGGTGAAATAATTTACGTAATCAAAATTATGAAAGCACATACGTGGGTTTTTAAGAGAAAAGAATTTGAGTTTCGAACAAAACTTAAAGAAAACTATAAGTAATAGTTGTTAATTTGAAATACAGGGTGGCCATTTGAAAACGAAATAGACGAGATTACGGAGGAATTAAATTTTTTCGATAGAAATGCTCGAACAGGTCGATTTCTGTTTCGAGGGGGACAATTTAAGATGAAGGTTATGGACTCATAGCGCTTCAACCCTTGCTACTACAACCCTCACCCCCAAATTTTGAAAAGGGAAGATGGAGTGAGTGATACCTCATTTGAAAGGTATTTTTATACTGATTTCAGCACAGTAATTGTTTTTTCATTTTATGCATTAGTTATCGAAATATTCTTAACTAAATATTTAAAAATGAAGTGGTGTTTTCATGGCACTTATAGTGTTTTTTTGTGAAAAATCGATATTTTGAGCTTCAAATTTATTATGTGGAAGAACAGATAGTGTTTCAGCAGGATGGAGATCCTCTACACTACGCCTTACCAGTTCGAGAATATCGGGATCAAAGATTTCCAAATCGGTGGATTGGAAGAAGGGGTCCCACTGAATGGCCAGCCAGATCGCCAGATCTGTCACCACTAGATTCCTTTCTTTGGGGCCACTGGAAGAGTAAAATTTACTGTACACAGCCCGATCCCATAGAAGATTTAAGAAGACGTATAGTGAACGAATGTCGTCAAATCACTCCAAAAATGCTGCAAAATGTGCTCCATCGTTTCGAACAATACTTATTTTATTGTATGGAAGCTAATGGTGAACAATTTGAATATTTAATTAATTGATGTGAGTTTTTGATAAATTATTTACTTTACTTTGAAAAGTCTTATTTCTTAGATCAATACTTCAAATCGTTCTAATACCGTACAGTTGGAGAATGATTTCAGTGAATAATACAGCTAGTCGAACATCTGACCCTAGTAGCATTAACACGTACGGTATGACTTCATTTACCCAGTGGTAGATGTTTTGCAATTTCAAATACAAGTACGGAAATTTTGGTGTTTTGGAAGCACGAAATGTCAATTATTCGAAAAAAATTAATTTAAGTGATAAAATTAACAAACGCATGGATATTTCGAGAACTTATGCATAAAATGAAAAAACAAGTGCTGAAATCAGTATAAAAATACCTTTGAATTGAGGTATCACTCACCCCATCTTCACTATTCAAAAATTGAGGGTGGGGGTTGTAGCAGCAAGGGTTGAAGCGCTATGCGTCCGTAACCTACATCTTAAGTTGTCCCCCTCGAAACAGAAATCGACCTGTCCGAGCATTTCTATCGAAAAAACTTATTTCGTCTGTAATCTAGTCTGTTTCGTTTTCAAATGGCCACCCTGTATAGGTTTGTTTATTGTATTTGTATCAAATTTTTAAAGAGTACGGAAGAAGACTCTAGAACCAGAATAGGTTCATAGTTCAAATTACTTATTAAAGTTAGTTATTAGGCCCAATGCGTCAAATAGTTCATCAGTTAGAAGTATCTCATATTTGGTTTCCTCAATCACTCCTAGTACATCGTATATCCATCCGATCGATTTGAAACTCTAAAATCGTTTGAATAACGTTAGACAAAAAAAGTGTAGCGAACTGTAGCGAAATTTATTTATCTGAATATATTCGATTACGCATAAGATATTCGTTGGATCTTAAAAAAAATTGTGTATTACGAGTTTGTTGGATTGGATTCGACTTCCTAATAGAGAATTCGTTGTCAAAGTTCAGAAGAAGCGATTGAAAGCTATTGATATAACTTCGGTGCTTTTTTACGTTGATGAATTAGTTACAAAAATTTGGGCAGATTCGTTTTCTGAAGTAGAACAAGGGCACAAAAATGCTATAAGAAAGAAATGTTTCATTCAACTTCTTAAAATCTATAAGCTTGAGACTCACCCTACGTACATATACGCAGATAATCCAATATTCAACTCGAGTATTGCCACATTATTCTACTTACTGTGAAATAAATAATTTATTATAATTATTATACTTAACGATAATTATTATTATACTTAGGTAACATAAAAGTGAAAATGCATATCCCGATTAATATTCTTTTTCTCCGTGATCGACGAATGTCACAATTTTAATAGAAAGAAATATTGATATTTATGAAGGTTTTCTACTCGTTCGTACGATTTCTGTTTAAGGTGTTGAATTCTTATTACTCCCATCTATTTGTCCAGTTGAAATTATTTCCGAAACTGAATATAGACATTTTTCTATCTAAAAGTGTTTTGGATCACAATCACTTTAATCTTTGTCCACTCGTAATCATTTCCGACGGTGATAATGAATAAAAATTCTTCAAAATTTTCAAGGAATGTATATCTCATATTATTATGTGAAATTTACGATTTGGCCTCAAAACATAATTATGTAAACAACTTTTTTCCACAATAAAAATATAGGGAATAAAAAAATGTAAATTATATTTATGATCTTACACCAATATTCGACATGTGAAAAGATAATCTGGAATTATAATATATTGCAAGTATTTACCTGACTGAAAACAATGGTATAAATTAAGAATATTTTATCAATTTAGGTATAAAAAGTGGAAAATATAGATCACAAAAGATAATACAATAAAAGTTTTCGATACTGGAACAATTTAATTGAACAATAAAATCATAATTTCGTAATCCGATTGTTCCACGAAATCAAATCAAAACACTTCTTAATCAACTATGTCAAAAACGGACATCTTGTTTTTTTTAGTGGGAGAACTGTGTTCTTCAGCAGGATCAGTAACGCTACTACGATTCACAGCACGTTTAGAAGGGGAACTATGCTCAGCAGAACGTTCAGCAGATAAACTGTCTTTCTTCGAAGTTTGTGAAGGAGAAGACTTAGGTGAATTTGACGCAGAACCTTGTTTCCCAAACTTCAGCTTCGATCCTAATCCCGAAAGGGAAAATGGAGATTTTTTTTTACTTTCTGTTTGAGGTTTCTGCGGTTCCTCAGGCTGCTCTTTTATAGGAGATGTGGCCGAATCTGATAGAGATCTTTGTTTTACAAGACCTTTTTTAGGAATTGTTATTATTAAAATACCGTCTTTCAATGACTGGAAGGAAATATTCTCTCTATCGTAATCATCAGGGATTATCACTCTCTTGGTAAATCTCCTGGAAACAACTCCATGACTTTCGTTTATTTCTTCATGGCTTCCTTGCACTACTAAGGTGTTATCATTTTCTATTTTGAAACTCATTTCTCCAGGTTCAAAGTGTTTCACGTCCAAACATATATTTTTGGAATGTTTGGGAGGATCTACATGCTCCACAGAATTAAGACTGGAAAGGGACGATCTCCATGAATTTTTCATGGAGAATGAAGTACTGTCAGACTTCATGGAACTTGTTTCACATGAATCTTCTCTAGTCGGCTTCGGTTTCTGTACGGAAGCATTGGCGAATGCTTTATCCACCACATGCATGGTAAGCACATCGTTTCCTCCTAATCCACCCAGCATTTTTCACTAACGTTAAAATTTTAAAAAACACTGAGTTTTCCTATCGCCTACAACTTAGAGTAACATATACACGACTGATCAAACGGGAGATTTTTACACGTGACGATTATAATTTGTCTATGCGCATTAAATGATATCACCGGTTTTGTTGATTTAATTTGTATTTCATTAATTCGATACTTCTTTCTATGAGTGGAGGGTTCAAAGATGATAAATAAGATTTTGGATGTTATATCGCTTTAAAACATCGGATCGTTGAACGATGATATTACTGAAAATCTAACTATACAGGTTGATTTACAAGGAAAGCATCCGGTCTTATCTCATTTATTAATTTTTTAATTTAATTTAAATTGTGAAAACATTTTTCAATTTCAGCTCCCATTAAAATCAATCGAATGGGCTTTCGCATTATTCAGGATGGTTCAATTAGTGACATCCACTAATCTATTTTTTAGATTACTCGCAACTGGGGCTATCCAGAAATTCCCGATATATGTTTTGTGATTTTTCTTAGTATTCGAGTTGTTATCTTTATTTTGTATTTTCAATGATTTCTGCCAGAGAGTTTCAATAATTCCTTTATTTTTTCGTATTAGGTATTTTACAGTCCTTTTTCGTAATAAAATTGACTTGAATGTTGTTTTAACAAATAAAAATTACTCAACTTTATTTGAGAATTTTTACAAAGAGCTGGTGTAAGTGACGGCAACCAATAGCGAACTAAAATTTAGGCAAAAACTCAGTGAAATGGAAACAAAAAAACTAAACTATTCGAGTAGCTTCAGATAATTAAAATTTAACCTTTCAAGTCGTAGTCGTTTGTGCATTCAGATCGTACGAAAGAGGTTTGGAAACTTAATTTTTTTAGCAATTTGTACTTTCATTTGTTACAAAAAAAAACAACCAAAAGTAGGTAGTTATATCGACTCCTTCGAAAACCATTGTAATACGATATGTCTAGCGATGCTGGATAATGGGTCTTGATAAGGAAAAGGCCATATCTAATCGGAAATTCTTTATTATATAAAATATTATTTCTGGCACTGAATCAATCGATGTCAATAGAATATCTGTGAAAGCATCGAGCATTGATATTTCTGACTGACTTTTTGACATTTTTCTTCTCTCTTATGTAAATGAGAAAATAATTACCTCCCGGATGTAGGATAGGTAGGGGAGTACGTCAGGGTGACAAAATATCACCAAAACTGTTTACCTTGGCCCTGGAGAATGTCTTTAAATCAGTGCAGTGGAAAACTATGGGTATAAATGTGAACGGTTCCTACTTGAACCATCTCCCCTTTCCGATGACATCATTTTAATAAGTGGTAACATACAGGAGTTGAGAATTATGTTAAACCAACTAAATGATGCCCTGAGAACAGTGGGCTTGAAAATGAACATCACACCACAGAAAGCGTATACACTGACGGCACAAATCGCATCGAATGTTGCGCAAAGACCTTGTCCTGAAGCCATATATATCAATATACAGGGTTTTTCACGAGGAACCTCACCCATATTTATACGGAAAACTACAGAACGTATTTTCATGACATTCATCACTTATAAGTATTTCACGATGCTGATGAAATCTAAAATATTGTCAAGGCATGAGCACCTCCGGTTTTTCCGGAAATGACGTCAACTTCCGTTTTTCAAATTAAAACACCCTTTTTTATTGCAGAAATAGATTCCTTAGAAAATTTCAAGTTATTTTGAATTTTTTTCAGTTTTGGTTAAAAAATTCTCTCTGAGCGGGAAAATTCTAAAAAAAATTCGAAAATAGAGCTCCGCTGAAACAAGAATAACTTCGAGGTTTTTGGATGGAAAATTTTCATTTTTGAGATTTTTCAAGATGTAAGATTGATGTATCCACTTTAAAAATCGAAATCGCGATTCATGATACAGGGGGTGAAAAATTCGCTTTCAAAGTTAGGGATGACAAAATCGTGAAAAATCAATTTTTTCAAATTAGAACCCCATTTTTTTATGGCAGATATTGAATCTACGTTAAAAAATAATGTGAGTGTATGCATCACACCATTGCCCTAAAGTGGATATTTTCTGAGTTATTCACAAAAAAATGTTTTTCGTCTTGAATTTACAGCTATTATTTTCAAATGATTGAAAAATAATTGGGGTTTGTTTGGTGAAAAATTTTCGTAACACCATCCATCCATTTTATAAGGATAAGTTTTGAAAGCTGAAATTTTTCACTAAACTAATCAGAATAATTTTCAGATTTCTTGTCTAACCTAGAGGCGGAATCTTTTTTCTTATTGGTCTAGCCGATCCACAAATAAAGGACACGAGGCGTCATTTCAAATGAGTAAAAACTC
This sequence comes from Micraspis discolor, assembly GCA_030674115.1. NCBI lineage: Eukaryota > Metazoa > Arthropoda > Insecta > Coleoptera > Coccinellidae > Micraspis > Micraspis discolor. The sequence continues at coordinate 712,517 of JARTUT010000445.1, read as the reverse complement.
TTTGCACTTCAGGTCAAAAGCCTGAAATACATATTATATTACGAGCCTGCGGTTATTTATAGTCAATCTATTTTGCATTGCTCTCAATGTGCAGTGGAATTTCAGACCATGCACAATGTTTCAAATTTAAAAAAATTCATACCTTTTATATCTTCCTCTGCATAATCTACGTTGATTTCTTCACACAGAAAGTGGGGAACACCGTGTTCTCCTGTTGTGTAAATGCTAGGACTAAGGTTCGTTGGTGTCTGCTGTATTCCCCAATGCAGGGCAGATTTGATTTCAACTTCCAACCACTCATTCTCGAAAGCAGAGAGATCCCCATTTGGTTGAAAAGTATCCTTATCATCTTAAGAAAAATAAACAATTAGGAATGCATTGCATCAATTACAATGAATTTACCCTTATCGTTCAATCCACAGATATAAAAGAGGTAAAATCCATACTGAAACATTTTCCCTTTATTTCCTGATGCATGACATATGAGATTTTCATTACGCAGACCCTCCATAATTACAACTGCTTTCTCAACATTCAAAGAACCCTCCATGTGGGTTATAAGCCAGGTAACTGCTTCAGCTGCCACGAAAGTGTAACTTGGAAGATTTTGTTGCATGCTTATGAATGATACGCCATTTATTGAATGTTTCATTGCTTCAATAATTTCCTGATTTGAAGCAGATGTTTTAAGAACAGGTCCAATTTGGGAGCTTCAAAGAAATGGAAATTTTCAACAATGACGTGAAGTTATAGGATAAGAAACATATGAAACCAAAAATGAAATTAACCTTTCTTCGGAAAAAATATCAGAATTCTGTGCCTCTGAGGTATAAGGTTCTTGATTCACCGTTACTGTCCTACTGCGATCAATTTTAGATCCTGATCTGAAAATTCAATTTTACAATTAATCCCAATATCGTTCCAATACAACTCAAAAATCTAAGAAGCATTCATGAAATTCAACAGTTCGAAACAATTAGTAAATTTATTACTCAAAATCTACAGGCCAGCAATTACAAATAGTATCAAAATATAAGAAGTCATTTTAGTATTTAGGGCCATAAGGCCGAAATAATAAATATGAAAAAGTGAGTTCTTCAATTCCTCATGAATTTAGCCACATCCCTTATACTCATTTTGTTAGGATATTGATTTAATGTATATTTTAATGAATAAAATCTTTAGAATTTAATTTTAAGAATTTTTTCTAATTTGTCCTGTTGATTGCCAATTCATTTACTTCGTTCATATTTTTTCGTCTTCTGCAGATTTCTCTCGTTATTGCATAACTCTAAAGGTGGGTTTTAAGTCAGCGAGTTAACTTTTGCCATTGAGTATAAATCTACATAGAGGGGAAACACAGTTCAAAGAAATGAAGCCAAAAATTCTACCGGTAAAGTGGCTGTCTCAAGCGTGTAAACACGGTAACCTTTATTTCATTGTATTTAGGGTTGCAGCGACTTGGTCTCTCTATTGTTACCAAGATACGGGATGTCAAAGATTAGAGAGATATGGAAGATGAAATAACGTCGTGCGGTATTAGCGTTGCATGTCATTTACGGTACAGCGCAAGCGTCTTCAATTTGAGATAACGTGCGGTGTTAACGTTACTGCAGGCAGCGGCAGCGAAGGGGCTATGATCCAAATCCTTCTGCGTGTAGTTTTAGATTTGGATTGCAATCCATCATGAGTGGCTATCTTGAAAGGTGTACAGAAAATTCCAACTGTCAAAATGATCAAGATGTATTCTTTCGACAGAGGAGGATATGGGAGGCTCAAATATTGTAGGGATAGGTGTGGACAGTAGCACAAATACCATTTCTGTCTCGGAAGAAACAGAAGATCCTGATACCATCGAGGTTGCGGTCGAAATTAATAAGGAGTGCGATATATCTATGAGCAGTCTAGAAATTAATTCCATTGCTTATTTTACTGGATATTTGTTCAAAAAATTCAGTGTGAATTTTAAATGTGAACAAAACCTCCTCATCGATAATATTGAAGATCTGGGAGACAAAGGAATTTATATTTCTAATAGAAACTATGCCAATTCAACTGAGACAATTCGTTTGAAAATCCCTTCAACCGACTTTATATTGATGATAAAAAATGCATTATTGGTTATAGAAGATATTTTGTCAACCAAACCAGAAAAATAAGCATAAAACCATATATTTTAGAAAAATTGAAAAAAAAACTGAATCGATAAAAACCTGGTTAGAGGAATTCGATTCCGGATGTGAAGAGCATCGGATATACATACTGACACAATTAGTCAGAGTTAAATTATTTAAAAGATCTTTCCTCAGAACGAAGAAAAATTGTAATAAAAGAAAAAAACTTAATATTATGAAAAATGCTTAGTGTTAGATATACACTAAGATAGATTTTAAATAATTTAACCATAAATAATTGTGTCAGTATGTATATCCGATGCCCTTTACAACCCTTTTAGGCTGCTCGTAGGTAAATCGCACTACTCATTTTGACCGCAACCTCGGTGGTTTACTGCAATGGAATACATAAAGACCAATTGACCATTGAATTTATGTATGCAGAAGATTCTCGAAATAAATCGTTATTGAACTTTAAAATTATTTTTTATTTTTCTAGTGGTATTTCCTCGCTGAAGAACGTCTTATCGTTCTGACCAAATGCAGTAGGACTGCTTGAATTCGTACCCCCAATAATCTGAACCCGCACCCGCTCACATTCACGTACCTAAGTTGCGAGACAAAGCTCTGTATTTGTCATTGAATGCCTTCTCATTATTGGATTTATTTGAAAAATACCTTATAAATTCTCTATACACTAATCCGAACTGGGTGTAAATTTTCAGATTTCTGATTAAAGAGGTCCTACTGTATCTATAACTTTGGAATGTCTAACCGAGAAGTATTACAATTGAGATTGACTCAGTAATCAAGAATTCTGAGTTTAATGCGAGGATGTTCGTCCATTCGTTTACACACACCTTTTAAATATACCTAATGAATTTCAGCTTTATAATTTCCAAGATGAGATAAGAAATCAAATATTTTCAATGGTTTTGATCTTATAGTTTTCTGCAATTTTCCATTTCCGTTAAGTCAGTCCATACTTGAGACGTTTTAGACATAAAATCAGAAACATTGATATAATGTTACATCTTCAATATTAGTACAAATTCTTGTTAAAATCGTATCATTTTGAGAAATAGCGCCCTAAAACGCCGTCTTCACGCTAGTGCTCTTAAACAATTTTCGTGAGATATAATGACAGCAGAAAGTCTGTCATTGTATTTTAAATTACTTAGTATAGAAAGAGCAGCATTTTAGCGCTCGTTCCCAATGAATGTAAGGCATAGAATCTTAAAACATATTTTCAAGTTTAATCATTATTAAATCAATATTCAAGTTCATATTCATTTTAAAATACAGCGCGAGTTAAATTATTATGGGACCGTCTATTAAGTTACGTAATTGCCTGAAACGTGTAAAACTCCATTAATGTGAAGATATTTTATGGTTGCGTTTACATTACATTAATTGTGAATAAACCCTCACGATTTTCATTTTTAAGTTAAAAATGATAGCTAAATGTAAACGCGCCATTTAAGTTCGAAATATTATGTTCGTTCAAAGAAGTGCTTCCTGAATTCTATAAAAACACAAGTATAATATATAAAATCATAACTGAGAAGATCCAATGACATAACATTCGGAATTCGGATAAATCATGATATGAGGGATTCAATTTATAATGCTACTATCTTGGCCTCCCCTTGAATTTTAGTTCGGAAGAACAAATATCGAAATGAAATAACTATGAATCTTCGTGAAGAACAACATATTTTCTGAAGCCGGCCCTGGCCATCGTCTAATAGTTCGGTAACTCTCCGTTAGATGCTTTAAAGAACAAATACATTTATTTTCAGAAACGTACAGTCCATCTATAAACCAGAAATTGTACTAGTAAATTTCTGGCTTCATTTCTTTGTACTGCGTTTCCCCTCTAGGTAGATTTATAATCAATGCTTTTGGTTTACCAAAACTTCTAAGCTATTAAGAGATTGCAGGGTAGTTAACTTATTTTGTGATGTAACACAAAAAATGAGGAAAAGATTAGCTGAACAACTATATCATTATTTAGATGTTGCCAACTCTGACATTCCCAAAAAAATCAACCTCTAAATTATGGAGTAATTGGAAATGACTGATTTGAAGATGAAATTTTTTTCGTGTTTATAGCGCTTAGGAGGTTTCGCAGCTGTGTATTCGAGTATTCTACAGAATGATATTTGGTGTAATATTGTTTATAAGTCTTTGGTTTTCATTATCTTATATTATTAGTTGCAATAAAGAATCGCCACTCAATAAAATAATTTTTTTAAATTTCCAAATCAGAAGACAGTATGTTTTCCAGAGTATGGAAATCCGAATGTTGGTAAGCAATAGCAATGTCGTCAGCATAAACAAATTTCTGAGATGATGTAGTGGGCAAATCACTTAGATATAAATTGAAAAGTAAAGGAGCTAAAACTGATCCTTGAGGAAGACCGTTTTTCAATGTTTTGAAATTGCTACTCTTATTGACAATAAAAACACGAAACAGAAACAGATAATATATTTTCTAATAATCGTACCATTTTTCCACACTTCAGATGAGTATAGAGTTTGAAAATTAATCCATCTTTCCACACAGTGTCATATGCCAAAGATAAATCGATGAAAGCAGCTCCTGTTTTCAACCTATCATCGAATCCTGATTCTAAGAAAGTTGTAAGGCTGAGAACCTGATCTAAACAATTTCTATTTTTCCTAAAGCCTCCCTGGAAATTTTGTGGAGCATTTCCTCTAGAAGATTCAATTCTAAAAAGAATTAACTTTTCTAATATCTTGAACAGAACACTCAACACACAAAATAATGGATCGATAACTACTAGGATCACAAGGATTTTTTCCTCTTTTCAAAATACTTACTTTAGCCTTACGAAATTCCGAACGAAAGTTTCCTGAATTCAGAATATTGTTATAAAAATACAATAACCAAGGCAAGGCCTTTTTTCCTAAATGTTTGATCAATTCTAGCTAAATTCTTCTGCTTTTCGAGATTTGGTAGATTTGATTGCAGCCCTCAAATCATCTATATTGAATGGATGTGAAACATGTTTAAAGTAGGAGCTGATCTCCTGAATATGTGTAATTTTTTCTTCATATTCCTCATTTTAGATTGGGATATATTGACTGATTCAGATACATCAACTAGGCGGCGAGCGATTAATCTTGGATCAATTTTTGATGATAATTCAATTATTGTGAAAATAGAAAATATCTCTATCCCATGTCATTAAGGTAAGGGTATTTAGACGGCCGGAAGGACATACTCAAATTAAATCCAATTCGCTTTCTTGAAATTCCAACGAGGTCTTCTTAAACCTTCAGAATATTGAATTAAACTTTTTGAAGTCAACAGAATAGGCCCATGTTGGCTATGAGGAAAAACTCAGAGAATTTTACGCTTTACAGGAAGCGATTTGCAAGTATTGTCACAAGACACTAGGCAGAGACCAGGATTATAGCCTCTATTCCATCGAGATGAATGAAAAGAAGGTACATTTTCTCCATCAAAAATTGAATAGAAATTATTATCTTCACTCCAGTCAACTAGAGCTATTCCACTTCTATCATTATTATTATACACTGATGACGTCCATGATATCAATAATTAAGTAAGGATGGCAGGATTTTGGACAAATTTTTGTAATCAAAAATTTAACACATCGCCAACGTTTCGAATCTTATGTGATTCTTTATCAAGGCTAAAATATCAAACAAATACTTAGGTATGAATGTATAAATATACATAAGATTCGAAACGTTGGCGATGTGTTAAATTTTTGATTACATTAAATTTGTCCAAAATCCTGCAATTCTTATTTAATTATTATTATTATAACCCCACATTACGTGGTGAGAATATTGGAATTACCGCAATAAATAGAAGGATGAGGATGATTTATTTCCTAATTTCTTGGCCAAATAGTATTTGGAGGTTTATAAATAATAACGATAGAAATATTACACAATTTGAAAGAGATAAAGAAAAAACCCTCAAATTAGCCTGTTTGGATTAACTCGATATTGTGAATCAAGGTTTTTTTCAACATAACAAGCTAAACCGTAAATTTCACTAAGTAGATAATCAATGAATACATAACCTTTTGTGGTTTCTCTTTCACGAAATTTTTTTTCAGTATCCGCATGTGTCTTTTGAAGGAGAATAATCTCTGACCATAGTCCTTTGCTAATTTAGAAATATAATCACTCTTGTCCTTAGAAATACCCTCTATATTCAAATCCAATATACAAAATTTGTCGTCAATCTGCAAGGAGGATTCTTCGAATCGGGTCTTGCGGTCCAAGTGACGATTTTTCAGATCTTCTGATGTTTGAAGTCTGCTATGGAGAACCCATTCAAAGATTTTTATCATCCATAGTTAGGGAAGGTTGTGATATAACACTTATTTCATTTAAAAAATAGCAGAGGAAAAATTATCGACTGACATTTATTATGACTGATGTCATTATATGGGATTATGGAATTGAAATATACAGATAGATCCAAGTTGGCCCAACATGATCTAAATGAGAATCGTAGGATAAAATGGAACGATACATCATATCAAAAAAAGAGAAATCCACAAGAAGAAAAACCCAGGGAGTAGCAGTCATCAATATCGCTTACATTCCCAATTGAGTTGCCGGAAGTTTGGAGGCCAAGTGATCGAAGTACCACGAAGAACTCTTTGAGCCATAAATAAGTACAAATATGATCCAGTTTTCAGAGTTATTTCACACTTGTCACTTGAAGAGAATTTAAAAATTTTCAAATATTGTCAGGTCTTTTAAAAGCTACTTCTTGAACTTGAAAACTACAGAAGATGTGTCTCGAAAAGTTGGTAGCAAGAACATTTAAGGATAGTGATTATCGTCAAAATAATGATTCTATACATATTTGATTTGGTTTTGCACAAGTTAATTACTGTGGAAGTTTCCTCAACTTTGGCGTTTGAATATGGAGAATACATGAAATGCCGTTTAATGCAGTTCAATTGCACAGTTCACTTCTTCTTTACAAAACTATTATAATAAAAAATTAACCTTTCCTTGATAGCAAAAACGCTTTCGAAAGAGCGATAAATTAACAAAAAACAATATAACATTGTAGGAGTTGAATTCAGATCCAAAATCAAAAGATAGAAAGAAGCAAGAGAAAAATATTCAGAAAAAGATTCAAACTCATTACATCTGTAGTACACCGAGTGTCGATTTCGTTTTCCGCTTGATTTGACCTAATGTCAAACCTGTTTGATAACCTGTAAGTGCATGAAGTCATTTGTTGCAATTAGTGTAGATCGACAGTGGTAAAGCAGAAAACGATAATTTATAGGGTACTAAGCCAACATAAATCGAAAAAAACACTCTCAAAATAGGTTCATAAATTTCCTTTACATTCAACATATTATATAATTATTAGGTTATTAACCTACGTCACAACATAGGTACGGTAAATGAAAAATGCTCAATTAGCTTGATTCATGAGGAAAGAGAAGAACTTTCGTTCTCATCTCGAACAAACTGGTTTTTTTTTTAATACGTTATAATCCAGAAATTGTTGAACTGATGCTTTGAAGTAATCTTCCATAATTGATAATAAATGTATACCAACCTAAAAGACGATGTTACAAATCTATCACCAGAGCGTGATGTATTCTGCAAGCAAATTAGCAGTGAAAAGAGAGAAGAAAGCATAGATGCAAACATGAAGAATTATGTCTACAAATAATATAATTTAATGACTACAGAGAAAAATTAGGTGATACTACTAGAAGAACCTCGGCCACGCGTCAAGCTGTAAAAATGCTGAAAAAATATTCTTGTCAAACCTTAGTCTCGGCCTTTCCGGCATCCTATTACTATCCATCCGCTCACGAAATGGCGAACTGTTCATATTCTGGAAAATATGTAGGGTAATGAAATAAAAAAGCAAACAGAAAGTAAAAAATAATCAATATAGTTAACATATCATGGTAGTCTATTCGGGATGCCTCATGCAAACTGAAAAAATCATTCTACAATAAATAGTTAAGTTGCAATATTCACAGGAAAACATTAGTGATCTATATTAATCTATGCTATTAAGAAAACCGCATTCTAGCATCTTCAGATTTGTTTACATGGATGGCAAAACTGTCAGGAACCACAGTAGCTAAAAAATTACAACCGAAGTCTCTTTACTAACTAATCTGAATCTGAAATCAGACTCAATCTAACATTCATATGTGTTGAGTTATGAACAATAATTGCGAATTAAAACTATTTTGCTTTTATTTTTTCAAATGGTCGTTACAGTTTGAGTTTATGTTGAGAGATAGTTGAATTTCGGTTGCCAGTTTCACTTTTAATTCTCAAAGAATATTGTGAATTCTTTGCTTATTTCTAAGAAGTAGGATTTTTATTTATTTTTGTTGTATTGAATTTATTGAGCTGTACAATCCACTCTCAAAATTATTAAGTATATGTGTTGTACATACAGACCAAGATAAAGTACAAGCATTGACGGATTCGTAGTTATGATTATCCAGTTAGGTCGTTTGACCAGGTTTCGACCTTTGTGAGTTGAATGAATCTTTCGTCAGTTGGTAGACATGTCCTTGTAGCTGCTAATAAAATTTGGTCTTTCTGTCTATGATCCAATACATTTTTCGGAATTTCAAATTTATTTCATTCATCTTAGCAGGTGTTGTCTCCAGTTGAAGAAAGAGTCTAAATGTATGCTAAGATACTTTGGTCTCGACTGGTATTTTCTTTTTGAGTATTTTGACTAGGGAACATGTATTTCTTCTTGTAGTAAATGTTACTTGAACTGATTCAACCTCATTGATCTTGAGTCGCCATTAACGATGCCATTTCCCAAGGTCATCTAGTTGTTCTTGTAGTTGTTTGGCGTTTTCATCAGATGCAAATAAAGGTATATGGTCTGCAAAAGATGGTATTGTGGTGCTTTCATTTTTCGGTATGTCTGATGATGCGAGTATATAAAAATAGTCCCAAATTACTTCCCTATGGGATTCCAGACTTTACTTTAGGAGTGGTTATTGCTTCTCCGGATTTCACGGCAACATAACGGTTTGCTTCAGAATCATGTAATATATTTGTAGGAGTAGTTGTGTTAATTATATGTATAGCCGTTCTTTTAGCCAAATCTTGTCGAATGCTTGGGAGCAGTCTAGAAATACTACCGAGCAAAATTTTCCTTCTTCGAGGCTCGTCGAGATGGTGGACCTGATGCTTTGTGAGTGGTTCTCTCGGAAATTTCTAGTTGGTGGTATGGTACTATTCAATTAATTAATTTAATTAATAGTTGGTTCATATCCATGTCATCTTTTAGCCTTTTAAGAAGCAGCTTTTCAAAGAGTTTACCCAGTATTGGTAGAAGACTTATAGACACATTGCGCTCTGGATTAAAACTTGCGCAACGGAGGAAAGTGATGGAATAGAGGAGAGCTGGCCAACGATCAAGTATAACATCTTAAACGCCGCAAAAGAATCCCTAGGAGAAACTAAAATTGATAGATATCAAAAGTATAATAAAAGAACATAGTGGTTACGGAATGAAGTCAAAGAGTAGTGCAAGGAAAAGAAAAGAGTATACTTCGACTACATGGCAAATAAGACCCAACAAACATTCGATAACTACAAAAGAGTCCGAAACGGAAGGTATAGACTGGTAAGGAAGATTAAGAATGAAGATTGGGGAAGATTAAGAATGAACATTGGGAACAGTTTTCGAGAGGAATGGAGCACGACTTCTACGGCTTACAGAAAGAGATGTGGTGTTTTGAAAGGGGACAGCTAGCAGAAACATGAGAACTCATTGACGTGAAACACATAGATGAAAACGCATGGGTGGACTATTCGAGGAGTTATATGCAGGAGAACTAGAAACACCAGAGATCACAACAAACGAGGAGACACTAATTAGTATAACGAAAATAGAGGAAGCACTGAAAAGGCTTAAGAACCGAAAGGCTGCAGGAAGCGATATAGCTTATGAACTCCTAAAATATTGAGGAAAAGAAGTTGCAGAGCAGTTGACTATACTGATTAACAAAATTATAACAGGGGAATAAACCTATTAAATACAACTTTGAAGCTGACAACAAAGATACTGTCAGCTCGGATGAATCAGAAAATAACATTGGCAGATGAACAGCAAGGGTTTCATAGCGGATAATCATGTACAGATGCAGTTTTCGTGATAAAACAAGTTAAATAGAAAGCTATAGAATAAAATGTAGTAGCCTATATGTGCTTTATTGACTTAAAAAAAGGCATTCGCTAAAGTAAGGTTGCGAGACGTCATACACCTTCTGTATGGTAGAGGAAATCCCATTAAACAAAATTAAAACCATTTATAAAGACAAAATAGTAGAAGCTAGAGTCTATGACAAGCTCACAGATCCTATAAATGTTGAAACAGGTAACAGACAAGGAGATTTGCTAAGTCCCTTATTATTTAATTTTATAAGGGATGAAATAATAAGGAATGTCAAGAAAAGGAGAGGATACAGATTGGAGCATGGTTGTATAAAAATACTCTGCTTAGCAGATGACGAGGTGGTGATAGCTCATAGTGAGGACGATTTACAAAGACTAGTCCACGAATTCAACATGACAGCGAAAAGATTTAACAAAGTATAAAGGATGTAGGAGAGGATGTAGTGTGGAGGGAATACACGATTGGATGTTCAAAAGAAAAATGGAATGGAATAGATACATAGACATGATGACAGACAGAAGGATAGTCAAGATGGTTAGAGAAGGGTCACTATTTGGGAGAAGAAGCATAGGCCGGTCATGCTAACGATGGAGTGAAAACTTACATTAAGGGCATGACGACTTCATAAACAGGCAGAACTGCCTACAACGAAGAGAAAAAGAAGAAGAAGTGTTCTGGTTCATACGGTATAACATCAACATACTTCCATAGGGAAATAGAACTCATAATTTTATTGAATAATTTTGTGAGTAGAACGAAAACTTTTTTGGGTAGTTTTTTCAGAATTTCTACCGTTATGAGATCATATCTAGGAACCTTCTTGTTTTTCAGTCTTATAATCTGATTGGCTGCTTCTATTGGTATAAAAGTTGTAATTAGTAAAGACATGGAACATCCAGAAAAGTTTCACTTCTGCATCGCAGATACCAGAATAGTGGTCATTTGGAGTATAGGCATGTGTGAGATGTTTGAAAAATGTATTGCATTTTTCCTCATCTGAGACAGTCCACCCTTCATTGGTCATTTTAATTGGAAATTTACTCAAAGTGCGTCTTCGAATTTCTTCGTAGCACTCATTTATATTCCTATATAGAGTTGGAATTTAGAATTTTTATATTGCTGCGGGGTTTCGCTTAATTTCCCGATTCTATGTCATTAGACGTTTCTAAGGTTACATTTATGACTGCTTCTTCCCCGTGTATTTGCAGGAACTTAGCCCAATTTGTTTTCTCCGTTGTCAGTGGTTGTTGGTTCCATTTGTGACGAAAAAGTCCAAGACATCAGAAATCTTGTTTATGTCTGTTGGCCAGTAGGTCGGTGAACTACATCAAAATTGTTATTTGTTATCACTTCCTTTAGATAACGACCTTTGGGAGTTATTAGTCTTAGTGCCCAATAGGTGTGCTTGGAATTTCAGTCACCACCTATTATAAACCGTTATTGCAAATTTTGAAAGAAATGACTTATATTGGTTTGGCGAAATATTGTGCTTGGGTGGCGAGTATATTGCTGATACATCGAAACTCCATAATTCTGTGTTCGTTGCTTGTATTTCGGGAGTAACGTTTTTTCGTAGTAGATCATGTTCCAAGCGCCTTCTAATTTTAATAGTGGAGTCCGTGAGGTATTGTGGGATCTCAAACACTGTTTTGTCGGTGAAATGGGTTTCTGATATCAGCATCACATAATTTATTGAGACTTTGTTTGTGCTTTTCAAGTTGAAAAAGTAAGCTGTGGATATTTTTCAAGTTATCGGGAAAATCAAATTTCAGAGACCCATAACTCCGGAAGCGCTGAATGGATTTTGTTGAACTGTACTGGGATATTCGGAAAAACTTCATTTTGGGTGTTTTGTCAATTATGAGTTTTAGTGAAAATTGAACAATTTTAAATCATTTCCGCTATTTTTGAAGAAAATTCACCTTGAAAGGGTAGAGGATATCTACCAAATCAATAATAGATTATGAAAGTAGGTCAAAAAACATTATATATCCACAAATTAGAAAAACCAATTAGGTTGGTAATCATTAGTAATATTATTGAGAAAAAAAGTGTTTCATTTGGATTTGACAAGTGATGTCTCACTTCTGGTAAAAAACTAGAGTTGCAGAGAAGAAACATTCAAGGCAGAAAATATGAAAATACCAATTTACACTGAATTCCTTTTTGTTCTCCGAAAAAGTCTGTTGACTCTACTTACATCGTAAAAGTTGAAAAGTTGAAAAGGAATTAATAATTTTTATAGATAATCCTGTAATGTTTAACTTCGGTACTATGCGCTCAAACTATTTATTACAGTTTCAATTTTCAACAAATTTTTGTTATAATTTTACTTTTCAGTTACAAATGAAGTTTGCGGTATGAAAATATAACTTAAAATGTTAGATATCTACCTGTAGGAAATTGCTCATACTATTGCGTCTTGGCTGGAGAAGAGGTGCGTTGTTTGTTATGTTCAAAGACATCTACAACATGCGTAAGAAGCATATAGCATGCAGAATATTAAAAACAAAGATTAGAGATTGCATTAGGGATAATTATCTAACTCGAAATTTCTAATATACGAACCCTAGGTTTTTTGTTTATTTGTGTCCGTTTTATTTTGTTGATAGCAGTTTCAAGAAATTTCAAAAATCCTTCCACCATATTTTGATAATCGGAACTGGATGGTGACGTGTAAATATTGAAGTGAGGATGACCATCAATGATTTTTTTCGTTGCTAGGTTATTTGCCGGTACTAGATACACTCGAAATCTGAAAATAATAAAATCCATTAAGCATAACTGTATTGAGGATTTGGGACAAATTGTTTCTCAAGACTAGTTGATTCCAGCAAATGTATGTGTTCACCCCTAGTCTGCAAGTCACTTCGTAAATAAAGTTAATTTCCTCTTGATATCAGACACTCAATTTTATTTTCAATTTGTACTCCAAATTGGAGTCTAAATTAAAGTTCAAAATTTAGGTGCGCCTATGGGATCACCTTTGGGGTCATTACTGTCAGACCCATTTATGAAGTATCTTGAAAAGGAATATTTCAAAATCAATGATCTATCAAAAAACAATATTTTTTTTTTGTTCCGATATGTTGATGATATTATAGTAAGATTCAATGAAACAGATGGACAAATAAAAATATTTCATGACTTCCACAATTCAATTCATCGCAAAATCAAGTAAACGAGGTAAATTGAATAAGTTTTTAGATTTGGCTATACGTAGAGATGGAAACATATCCGACTTTTACATCTATCGGTAAAATACAAATTAAGAACCCATTATACCCTATGATTTTGTCAGTCCTGATAATCATAAACAGAAACTCACATTGGAATTCACTATTGAAATAGAATCACCAAATATCTCACTACCTTTTTTAGACACTATAATGATCAGACGAGGTAATATAATAATAACAGATTTGTACCAAAAGCCAACATTTTCCGGGAGAACGCTCAATTTTAACTCGAAACACAATAGACCTAGAAAATAATCAAAATGCTGATCCTCGAATTCCATATTTTTCTAGTTTTACCATTAATTTTTTTATACATACAATCATACGATCCAAGAAGATTCCTATAGCTAGCTTTTTACTTTCAAATGCCTCCACTATTTTTGTAATGAATGGATATATGTCTGTTTGAATCGACTTTCATTTTAGGTATCCATGCTGATTGCTTTTGAATATCGCATTTTCTGTCAGATATTCCATTACTTGTTTGCAGTATGCTTTCTCCAGAATTTTTGAGAAATCCGGTAAGATACTTATGGGTCTGTAGTTCCCATATTCATTAATATCCCCTTCTTGTATTTTGGTTTAATCATTGCTGTCTTCATGCTTTCAGTAAGTTATTGATGATATATTTTGGTTAATTTATCCCCTCCGCTGTTTTTATGATAATATTATTTGATATGTCATAGTAAGCACTGGAATGTTTCTTCTTAAGTTCTCTTCTTTTATGATTTGTTTTAGTACGATGCTTTTATCTTCCTCATTAGGGTTATAATCAATATTTTCTTTGATCGTAATATTTTTGCTACATTTGTAAAAAATGTGTTCATCTTATTAGCTGTTTTTACTGATACTTTCATTTGGCTGTATTCTTTGTGAATTTGATAATCAATAAAAATTGTCGCCGAAGGCGAGTGGTATTTCGGGATCACTTTGTTGAGTGAGATTTGTATAATTTTCAAAAAACGACAGAGTGTTCTCAAAAAAAATTCGAATCTCGTGTGGTATTTGGAAAGATCATTCAACAATACAAATCAAACGAAATAAAAAATAGTTTTTTATTCAAAAATAAACAGATAGAATCATAACAACAAATTATTCATCTGCCCTGCTTTGGCTTTGGCTAATTGGCTGACAGCAGTAGCTCGATGCGAGTAGTTGGTTATCTTCGACTTGGTTGTGTTGATGCCAATGAGTTCTGCCGATTCTTTTGTCCATTTAGCTATCGTATTGGGACCGACTGGGGAGTTTTTGAACCATGAACCATATTTCCAATTCTTATGTGGAGTAAGGAATAGTCTTTCAGTGGTTATGTTTGCAGTTCTTTTGGATACAAGTAGCTTATATATTGTAGGCTATTCGGCCCGTGGGATTACCATCGTTTTCAATTTCGACTTGGAAATGCGAAATTAGGCATGATGAACCCTCTCCTCCGCGCCAAGCAAGCTCCAATACAGCAATAAAATAAAATTTTCTGTTCAAACCGTCTGGATTATCTTCTTTACATAAGTTGACCATCTTTTTGTGTTGCTCCAAAGACAGCGCCTTGGCACTAACTTTTCTTTTCTCAGGGTCCACTTGCAAAATACGCCTCTTGGCATTCCGTGCATCCCGCGCCGTTTTAAAAGCCACGTCTGTGAATGGATCGAATCTAACGCCCCATTCGGAATAGAATTTTTCCTGCATCTTGACTTCACTGTATTAAGCGGCACACTTTTGTTCACACTTTCCTCAATTGAAGTAATATTATTGGGAGTACAAATTAATTCGGTCCGTTTTTTTTCGTTAAAAAAACATTTTATTTATTATCAAAATGAAAAAACATGTTATTCAAAGTATTGTCCATCGGTAGCCACAACTTTTGTCCACCTTTCTGGCAATTTTTGGATTCCATCTCTGAAAAATGAGTCCTCTCTGGACGCAAACCATGAATCGAGCCATTCTTGAATTTCTTGGAAAGAAGTGAAGCGGTGTCCAGCCAAATCGTGATGCATCCGTCGGAACAACCAATAATCAGAAGGAGCAATGTCTGGCGAATATGGCGGGTGGGGTAGGACCTCCCATTTCAACGTTTTCAAGTAATTTTTAACGACAATTGCCACATGGGGGCGAGCATTATCATAAAGCTTTTCAACGTCGCGCGGTTTCAACTCGTATGGGACCCAATTTCCTTGCTTTTGAACCATTCCCATGTTCTTTAAGCGCACGGAAATGGCTTGTTGAGTGACTCCTAACTATCCTGCAAGCTCTTGTTGCGTTTGGCACGGATCTTGATCGAGCAATTCCTCCAATTCGGCGTCTTCGAACTTTTTCGGCTGGCCCGGGCGCTCCTTGTCTTCGACACTAAAATCTCCATTTTTGAAGCGTCGAAACCACTCTCTACATGATTCATCAGATGGCGCAGATTCACCATAAACTTCCACAAGTGATCGATGCGCTTCAGCGGCACTTTTCTTCCAATTAAAAAAGAAAATCAAAACTTCCCGCGAATGTTGTTTATTTAGCACAAAACTCGACATATTCTATGCTCAGAAAACCAATGTTGTTGTATAAAACTCGAAGCTTCGTTGACTGAATATGGTTGGCAAAGGTCAAACCTTTCGAACAATACCAAAAACATCTATCATTATTCAGTAAATAAATCAGCCAGAGCCACGGACCGAATTAATTTGTACTCCCAATACAATTCCCAAAACGTTTCATTTTTATCTACTTCATGGTAAAATACGAAAATAAACTGACAAAACTGGCAAATTAGCTGTTGAAGTTATCGCTAACAACTGCTTGTTTATCGTTACCATGACGACCGCTACTTCCACCAACGGAAAAAGCTATCCGCACGTATTAAATAATATTCCTATGCAAATTAGGCATTTGATAAAAACAAATTTCTAAAAGTGAAAACACTGTGAGGTTGAGTGTTTTCAGATACAGTTTGTTTCTATCAGTCCGTTTTAAAAAATTGAGCGATTTCATTGGACGATATAGTATAGTGTTGAATGATCAGAGATATGTGTTTCAATAGCGTTTACAACGTGTGGAATTCCAATATTCGTGAAGATGCCATCAATTCATTGACTTTTAGTTCTTGGCTATTCGAGTTGGCTGATGTTGTTTGTTTTATGTAAAATATATTTAATAAATTAAGAAATTGACGTCTCCTACTTGATTCCTTGGTCATCTGTATATTAAAGTCATTGTGAGTTATTGTTACATTTGACCTTTCGTTGAATTGTTTGCGTAATACTGGTTCTACATATGCAGTCATCATTTTGACAATCCTATCATTGTATACGGATGGCGGCTAACGAAAGTGACTGGAAAGTGTCTCCGTAGAAGATGGGGAAATTATCGGTAATAAATGCAATTATTGTGGAAAGAAGGTCAAAAATATGTTAGATGCAGTATATGCTTCAATTGCATTCATAAATCATGCCTTGAACAGTCTGCAAATCGAGTGGGTACAACTTGTAAACACGAAGCAGGTGAAACCGCTGAAACAATGTCTATCTACAGACGAAATCAAGTCCTGGATACGGAACATGCACTACTCCAGCAAATTATCAAGGAGATAAATAAAAAAAATCATATCCAATCATAACAACAGCCTTCTAAGAGACAAATTGCAGCAGTTAGAAAACTAAACCAAACAAGGTGGAAAAAAATCATTTCTCAAGTCGTAAAAAAAAACAGATCATGAAAGTTTACATGACAACACAATAAATACGGCAACTCAAAAGACAATTCGAAACCAGGAACCACAAAGAGAAATTACTGACGTTATAGAAAACTCGGTGATAAAAAGGAATTCGACTTCTATGGAAAATAAAACTAACCTAAAAAATGACGAAAAGAATATTGGGAATAGAAAAGAAGAAATAGCCAGGCAGGAAAATAAATTATTATCAAACAATATAGCAGGAGAATTCAATGAAATAAAATATAAGAAGGTAACGAAAGCAAAGGCAGGACGGGCTTATCAGATAATACATGTTTCAAATCGTCCAAAAATAATGAGGAGAAAAAGAAATTGCGGCTGTTCATATCACGAGTCCATAAAAACGTCCCAGAGGAAGAGATAGTTCAATATGCCGCTAACAAAGGTAATGCAGAAAAGGAATCAATATCTCTCAAAAAACTACAAGATAAGGACAATGAAAATATAACTCTCTCAAACTTTATGCTGGGAGTACCTATCAACATTGAAGACAGCATATATGAGAACACATTCTGGCCGCAGGAAATCAGGTCTGCACGATTTGTTTTTAAAAAAAGGGCATCATTTCTTAGACAAAAATCCAATCAATCGAGTTTAAGTCAGAAAAAAAAACTGAAATATCAATACTCCACCAAAATGTAAGATCCATAGGTAATTCAATTGAACAGCTTTAACAACTAATATTTGAGAACAAAGATACAGCTATACTATGCCTCTCAGAACACTAAAAGACAGAAGAGTAACTTCAATATTATGCATTGAAAAATTTCACCTCAAAAGCAAAATTCTGAAGAACCTTCAGGTGAACATGGAGGAACAACAATCTATGAAGAACAAACTATCTGGGCAATGGTGAAATCTTTACAAAACAATAATAAAGATAACATCCCACCAAAGTCTGACATGCAAAAACTACCAAATGAATTCAATGAATATATTGTAATGACTTCATCAAAACACAGAAAATATAAAACGAACAAAAACAACAATACCATTTCCAAAATTTACACATAGATTCATAAAAAAACCAATAAGTGGAGAACATTTGAAAGAATTAGTGAAAAACCTCAAAAACAAGAGCTCAAGTGGAATTGATGAGATATCTGGTAGAACACGGTAAAGAACACCATAGATGAAATAAGCCAACCGCTCATTTACATCATTAACAACTCCTTCATAGAAGTTTGTGAGGGATTCAATGATAAGATCCAGGAAATACTATCTCAATGTTGTCCTCTAGTCAGTAGTAACACCCATAAGTATTCTAGTTGGTATACAAGAGATCCCGTTAAAAATATAAACATGAAAAATCACTACCATAAAAAGTATAAGAAAAATAAATCTTTTATTATGAACGTTTCATCATTACACGACGAGTTGTAAAAAAAAAGGAATAGAGACTTCATACTCCGATTTCATTAAAAAAAGATAATCTGATCGAAAATCCTAGTAACTTTTGCTCTTTCTTGAACTCCAAGCATGATAAAACTCATAGTCCCGGTGAAATGCATGACGACAGCATAATAATAACAACAAGATACTTAAATTACAAAGTACTCAAAACATTTTATCATTCAATGATAAAATCAAAATCATTATATGGACTGGATTTCTATGCTTCAGGCAACATATCTTCATTATTTGTACTACAAAAGAAAACCATAAAAATATTATACAACCTAAATTACAACTAAACATGTATAGGAGTATTTAGAGAGAAAAAGATAACACTATATACGATCTACATACAAGAATGCCTATTGATCTCCCACAAAAACAACCACCTATTTGAAACTCATAGGAACATAAAGAGTAGATATCAAACACAAAACTACAATTACCCTAGATGCAAACTAGCAACATCGCAACTATGGTTGGAATACAGGTGCATTCAACTGTATAATAAACTACCAGAGAGAGTACAGATTATAAAGTATCACAAGATTTTCGAAAAGTAAATATTTGAATTGCTGGTAGGAAATGAACTATACTGTTTGGAGGAGTATGTGATGAGCTGCCAAGCATAAACAATAAAATCTGTGACACTGTTTTATTTCATATTTATTTTGAGTATTGTTGCTCTGTTTGGTTTAATAGTGCACATACACAAAAAATTGATGCACAATTGAATACATCCATGAGAATAATTACTGGCACCATAAGATCAACACCGGTTCATTGGTTACCAGTATTGTCTAATATTGTCCCTCCCCATATTCGCAGACAGACTACAGCTCTGAATTCTTGGAATAAATATCATTCTTTTCCCACTTTATTCCCAATTATTTCATTTTTTCACAAAATAGAATTCCCAGATTGAAGTCACGTAAACCATTATGGCATAATACGTTCTTCAATATGAATATAAGTGATAAAGAATTATGGAAGACTGAGTGGAACTCTTACGAAATGTTCAATAAGTATCTCGTTTCTGATCCTTCTCAAAAAGTTCCTGGTTTTGATCTTCCAAGAAAAATTTAGACAGTTCTTAATCGTTTGAGAACAGGTCATGGTCGTACCAATAGCATGCTATTCAGATGGAACTCAGTTCCTAGCGCAAGTTGTGAATGTGGAGAAGCAGAAGAAACAATACCTCATCTTATCAATAGTTGTCCAATATATAAATTTCAAGATGGTTTTAGGGCTATTCATGATGTTTTCAATTCTTTCTTGGAATGGGTTATAAATTTCAAACGAATATGATACGTATTTTTGTTATTCAGTTCTTTTTTCTGCTTTTGTCTTTTTATTTCCAGATTCAATGTGAGCACCTTGAAGAAGTCTCTGTCTCCATCAATAGAAGGTCACTCTTGAAGAAAGAAGTCCCTGAAATATATTTCAGCTTATTTTTGTATTTTCACACTTAGACGGGGAGCCAGGGTTTTTTTACTGGGGTTTTTTCCCTAGGCTTTTATGTCATACGCCGAATTGTATGACACCCCGTCACTAACATCTGATCTATATGCTTTATTGTTTGCTAACTAAATATTGTCAGCCAAAAGTTCAAAAGAATATATATATATATATATATTTAATGTCTTGTAAACATTAATTGTAATTGATGATTCAAAATGAAGATTTATAATAATAATAATAATAACTACTATACTTCAATACACACTTGTTTCATCTTATTATTATTATGGTGATCAACTTCTGTACACTCAAATTTATCTTTTTTGAATTGTTTCTTGATATCCTTCCTTTCTTTTCTTTGAAAACCATCTCTAACATAGATTACCACTCATCCATGTTCTTTTTCTTACCTACAAAATTGTGTGTTAAGTTAATAACTCTCCACTGTGTGCCACTGTTATTGTTCCTTTGTCTTCCAATTCTTTGAAATGCATAGTATTTAAATTTCTTTACTCTCCTTCACCTACAAGTGATGTCTGGAATGGCCTATTGAGCATACATTCTGGAGTAGGATGTCGAAAAGAGCTTCATCATGTTTATCCAATAACAGGATATATTTTTGTAAACATGTCTCATTTGTTTTATTTTCTTCGTTTCTTTCTGCTAGATCATTTATGATTGATGCTGCCTCTACTTCCATTGAGGTGAATGTGTTAATTCTCCACTTTTATTCACCTCTAGAAATTTATTGTTGTTAGGATTTTTTTGTGCCTTCCAAAGTCAAATCTCTTGATGCCCATATTTTGCGTCCAAAATTCTGGTTGATGTAGTTCATTTTTCTTAATTAAAAATCTCTTCACCTGATTGTTGTTGGGTGAAATTACCTTAACAGCTATATTTTTACCTTCAATATCTTTTATTGCCTTTATGTATGCCTTGACATCGTCTTCTCTTACTTTTCTATTCGTACTATTTATGTATATCCATACTTTTTCATCATCTCCTGCAAAGTTATCACTTTCCTGGGAGGATCTTTCCTGACCTAATCTTTTCTTGAATTTACTATTCCTTTTCCTCGAATATACAAGGTGTCCCGTAACTCAACGTCAAGCGGTTACTGGGCGATATGCTAGGTTATAACATTTATGTCACTTGGTCAAGTGGTAATAGGTATATTTTTGTAGTCACAGATTTTCCAATTTTACAGTGATTTTTTTTAAACGTAACCATGCTATTGATTACAGTCACAAATCCATTGTTAGATACAATTGTTTAATTTTTTTCTTAATTTATTTCCTAGAACTGGTATAACCTAGCATATCGCCAGTAACCGTTTGGCGTTGAGTTACGGGACACCGTGTATAAATCCATCATTTTCGTTATCCCCTGGAGTATTTTGTTGAATACTTCTTTGGAGTGTGTTAATTTCTCCCTGTTCAGATCGTGTTTGATGTTTGTTTATTTTTTTGTTTTCAAAATAATTTTTGACAATGGTGACATATGAACTCGATCCTTTGAGATTTCTGTAATTCTTCTACTGCGCAACTCTCGAGCAGTTCATTTGTTCACCGTTTTCGGTATGCATTGCTCACAATTTATGTTCTGTGTTCGCAGATATTTCAATAGTTGGTATAACTGCATTTTGACGGTTCTCTTCGATGAACTCCTGACAGTCCTGGGATAGGATTTTTTATTTTATTATTTCAAGATCTAATATGCCTTACAATCGATAGAAGATATGTCTATCGAAGATTAGGTTGGAAGAAGATAAGTTTTATATGAAATTGTTGGATTAGGAAAGAATAAAATAATATTGGTAGCAAATTTTTTGCAATGTGAAACAAATATCAGAGAACAAAATATTCCAAGCATATGATTTGATTAGTACATATTTCATAAAGATGGACTGCTTCAATGGCTCAGTGAAAATTTGTAAACAGAAATGTCCTAAACATAGATAACTTTTCTTTGGGGCATAGATCATTTCACCAATTCCTGTACCGAAGTTAGGGGCTACAATCCCTACACCAAGAGAAAAGGAGATTCTGATTTACAATTATGATCCAAACAATGTCTCTCGCCGGATAAAAATTAACCTGTTCCAGCAATTTTTCCCTGTAGGGATATGATTGGCTTGGCAAGTTTACACCCATTATACATAATGGGTATGTAAATTGAACTGCACATACAGGGTGTCCCAGAAATCAACGTCAAGCCGAAAATGGGTTGTGGGCCAAGTCATGATAGTTATCAGAAAAATATAAAAAAAATACTTGTCATGCACGCTTCGAATTATGAGTATTAAAAAAAAATTAGAAAAACTGACACCCTGTGATGATCTTTCAAGTCCTGTGGCTACAAATATTAACTTTTCGTGAAACTTTTTTCTTTAGTGTAACCATGGATAACCCTTCTTTAAAATACAATTCAAAATTAAACCATAACTGCCTCAATTTTAAATTAAATATTGGATATTTGGCCACCACTTAATTCAAAATAATTACATCACCCAACTTTAACCGACTGTACCATAAAAAAAATGTACTACACTATTTCGGCAAGTAACATTAAAAGATGGTGCATTTAGTCAAGAATCCAAAATGGTATAATACTTGCTAGAGTACTCCTTAATTTAGGAACACAATTTTTTTTTAATTAAACCGGATTTCATGACAATTTTATTATTATTATTATTACAGAACGAATTACCAGATTTATTGGAAGAAGTGCCACTAAACATTTACGGTAGTATGTGGTACCAACAAGATGGCTGCCCAGCGCATTATGCGCGCACGGTACGCGAGCTTCTCCATCGAGAATACCCGGATAGGTGGATCGGGCGAGGTGGTACAATTTCGTGGCCTGCCCGCTCGCCCGATTTAAATCCCATAGATTTCTTTTACTGGGGAACGATAAAGGAAAAAGTGTACTCTAAACCCATTCAAGATTTAGACGAGCTACGACAAGGAATTACGGAAGCCGCTGAAAACATTAACTCGAGAAGATACGCTCGTCTTATTACACGGTCATTTTTAAGGAGATGCAGAGCTTGCATTGCAGCTGAAGGCAAACAGTTTGAACATTTGATGTAAATTCTTAATGTAATTAAATTAAAATCATTACTGAGGAAATCTAATAACTGAATTTTATTTTAAACTTGCACCTAAACCTAACAAATTCCTTCTTAACCCATGGTTATTACTCTTACGACAAGATGGCGGCTGTGTCTCACTTACATTGTCGAAATGGTATGTACTTGTGCCTGTAAATTGTGGACTTAAAAACGCCTTGGCTGTATTGCAAATAATTTATCTAATTAAACAAAATTGTCATGAAATCCGGCTTAATTAGAAAAAAAATTTTGTTTTCCTAAATTAAGAAGTACTCTAGCAAGTATTATACCATTTTGGATTCTTGACTAAATGCACAATCTTTTAAAGTTACTTGCCAAAATAGTGTAGGACATTTTTTTTACGGTATAGTCGGTTAGAGTTGGGTGATTATTTTAAATTAAGTGGTGGCCAAAAATCCAACATTAAATTTAAAATTGAGGCAGTTATGGTTGAATTTTGAATTGTATTTTAAAGAAGGGTTATTCATGGTTATAATTACAAAAAAAAGTTTCACGAAAAGTTAATATTTGTAGCCACAGGACTTGAAAGATCATCACAGGGAGTCAGTTTTTAAAATTTTTTTTTAATAGTCATAATTCGAAGGGTGCAAGACAAGCATTTTTTTTATATTTTTCTGTTAACTATCATGACTTGGCCCATCACCCGTTTTCGGCTTGACGTTGATTTCTGGGATACCCTGTATATTTATCAGCTTATCGTTTATGCTTACCTCCAATATTTCAATGCATCAACTAGAACAAATTCAGAGTCCCCTCCTGTACAAATATAATGATCTAGGTAGTTCCAATTATAGTGTTCCAGTTTTTCAGTGGTGAACAGAGCATAGGATTCTTCATACTTATCATGATGAGGAGCATGAAATCTATACCTATATTGATATTTGAATCCAGGATACGGATGTCTGGAAAAAAAAGTAATGAATTACTATTTTGAAAACTATGATATGTATGAATACAGAATTGTCCTTTAATTAGTGCCATTTTCCACTTCTTTCATCAAAAGCAATTCAGCTCGACATAAATAATATAGCCGATGCATATATTACATCATTTATTCCAAAATAATTCTTCTAGATAAAACCAATTGACGTTTTGACGTTTTTATGAAACTCGTAGAATACAAACATCATACAAACTTATAATACATGTAAAACTGTTATTTGGGATTCAAGTATTATTCGTCAAATGAAGAAGTTATTGGTAATGGGGGATATCCTTTATCATTAGCGTTCAAATTATCCAAATTGACATAAGGGAATGTAACGTTCTATCGATATACAGATATTTTTCCCCGTTATCGTATTTCTTGTTATTGAGTAGAATTTATTTGCGAAATATTTCAAATTTTTTAATGAAAATTGCAATTATTACCCATACAAAAGAGTTGAAGATAGCTCTTCATTATTTAAAAAACCAACACAAAGATACGAATATAAGATATAAAATAATACTTCATCATAAGTTGCGTAGCATAATTTCTATTTTCTAAACTTAACAAGTCACTTACGAGTTTTTTCTGACTAACATTTATTGATGAAAGGGCCTCTTTGTCACTTCGAAGAAATTACAGCTCATGGTAAAACATGTCTTTTTACTTAAATGCGTGAAAAAAATACCAATTTTAATTATTCACCAGAAAGACAAACATCAAATGAGATAATGCACTCTTGCACAACAAAAAATGACCTATTACTCGCGCGCTACCTAACCGTGATTCAGTGAGCTCTTCGAAACATAAAAACAGATGAAGAAGATCACACCTTTTTTCATCCTAACGGACCTTTCTACGGAGATACGGCCTACTGAATGACGTCACTGAAAATATATTCTGCTGGAATGAATTTCAAACTACTGAATATAATTAAAAGAATATTTGATATAAAATATTACCCTTAAATTTAATGAGGTTTTTTGATTTGCCAGGTGCGGACTATGTTGAACATTTTAATGCTTACATTTTCAACGCCATTTATGATAAGGAGTAGAAAATGAATCAAATAAGGATAGCTAAAAAACGTACACTTGTTTAGCTTCGATAAAATGATCCGTTTCCAAAAACAAAATAAAAAATTCAGAAAAGCACTGGCGAGAGATCAGGAGGATCTATAGTCTTTTACCGTAAAAAACCTATATCTCAAATTGAAACTAGTTGTTCACTCGAAGTTTTGTTCAAATTTCCTCCTCCTAAAAACTCACGCCAGTGTTTTTCACGTTTTTCATGTTTGACAAGGTACATTATTTCAACGTAATGAACCACGTCGATTAATACCATTACGATAGAGTATAGAATTAAGAGGAGAGAGCATGTTTGGCTTTTTCTTTATTTAGCCTAGCGAACACAAAATGCTCTAGATTTTATGAATTAAACGTCAAGTGACTCATCGGTGAGGAATTTCAGCCAACTTTTCGTCAAAATCTCTGTCAAGAGTACCATGTCTCATATCAGCGTTGCCAAAACCCCGAACAGTATATCGGTAGAAATGTCTGCCAAAAATCGGTCGATTACAGAGGGAAATCCGTAGTTATGACCAACTATTTGATTTCCTTCCCTGAAACCTCTCTTGACGGACACTCCCCATAAAAGGACACTCCCCGCAAGCGGACAATTTCCTGGAACGGAGAACTTCCAGACAATTTTCTCGATAGGCGAGTTCTCACGAGCAAACACCTCTATCGGACGGAGACGGATACCACAATTTTCTCAACGGTATCGAAATATCTCCCAGTAATAGACGACTCGAAATTCTGGAGAGGGCAAAAAATATACCCACTTGTTCATAGAAGATCTTGTACCATTAGTTTTCACCCCCTGCACCAAACAGAAATTTCGAGGAATCCCCTTCAATTCGTGCGTTATCATCATAAATACGTTCTTAGTTTTCAATGCACAGTGCCGTTCGCAGTGAAACGTATACCGCATACTCTCCGAAGGAGGTGACCTAGAATTTCCTTATGCTTAGAATAGGTTGATTGTCTAAATATATCGGTCAAGTTCGTTATTGGGCCAAATCCGTCGAATAGTTCAGCAGTTATGAGAATATGAAATTTTGTTTTCACAATAATTTCTGGAAAATCCATCCTATTAATTTCAATCTTGGAAAATGATTGGATAACGTTGAAATAAAAGCACGTGTCAAATTTCTAAAGAACGTCGCAAGAGAAAATTTTCAAAAAATTCCCAAAATTTTTTGTCAATACTGGATATCTCATAAGGTATTCGTTAGAACACATGTGCTTGTCTACCATTTTCTTCAATCTTTCAGATTCGAAATCCTGGATTTCAAACCACCAACTTCTACTAAATGTCAGATTTGTTTTAGTTGTCAAATAGTTAAAGCAAGTAATAGTAGAATTGAATTTATAAAAGATTTTCCTAAATCATCATCGTAGATTTGTTTAAAATTGAAAATTGGAGAATTGTCGTGACATATATTAATGTGAATGCCATATTTAAGGATTCCCTCAACTTCAGTAAGAAATAATTTTTTATATGTTTACAATGATTGTGATATTGATGTTACTATTGCAGAAGCCCTGATGAAGCAATAAAATTTAATTGCGAAAGCTAGGCATAGAAAAAAGAATTTAACTACCGGCTCACATATAGAGTCTAATACCCTTATACAAAAAATTATATATACAGGGTGATTCCGGAGGAGACCGTCAGATTTTAGGTGAAGTATACAGTAGTCAATATAGTTTCGGAACAATGTTTGGTTTATGGTTCGGGGCCTTCATTGAGAGTCTACAGGGTGATTTGTCCGATTCGACCTATTTTTCTTTTATTCATAACTTTGGTATGGCTTGATCAATCTTGATGAAATTTTCAGTGTAGAACAATATGATTATCTTCTTTCAATAATTCCAACATTTTTTCAAAAATACAGAATGGGAATTATGATAATTTCAGATTAAGTATGCAGGTTGAAAAAACACCCTGTACATTCCGTTTTCAGAAATTTTCTACTTGCTTCAGATTCTACCATAAGTTAACATTACTGGAGCGTTTTCATTTTTTTTGGCACACATCCAGTTTTCCTAGAAAAATTTTTCAAAGATGAACAATATCGTTTTTTCGCTCCAAGGCATTGAGAATATTCTGAACTAGATGGTAAAGCTGTATCGTCCAATAATACAAAGCTCTTTCTGAGTCCTAAAATAAATTTTTCAAATTCAAAATTCATTTTTGATCGCTCATATTCAGATGTATAAAATCATTTAATTCAAAAAATTTCTTTATACGTACGTGAACCAAAAAAATCTACATACTAGTACTACAAATACAAAATAAACATTCGAAACATATGAACAGTCATTATTCAGGTGATTTTCGGCACACTTCCGGTTTTCTATGAAGCGAATATTTTAAAAACATAGTAGTTTCGTTCAAAAATGTACTCACTTATGGCCTTATGGTATGTAAAATATTAAATCACGAATGTATGATAAATAGTTTTAATGAAATAGAAAATTCTCCATGAAAATTAAATCTCTATTTAAATCAAGTTCTTTAAGATCCATGATTAACGTCACAGTGAACCACAGAATGAGAATATTTAATAAATAATCTGTCACAAGAAGTGTATTTCAACATGTCTCAATTATTAACTCATGCGGAATATGCGGATATGATTTTTTTTATGGTTTTTGTAACGGAAATGAGTCCAAAAAGGAATACCGTAGACGATTTCCCAACCGACGTCAACCAAATAAATGTACTTTCGAACGAGTATTCCATTATTCTAAAGAACATGGGCAATATCCTATTAAGGCAGAGCACATTGATACTCAAAATGAAATTTCGATTCAAATTGTTGAACGGTTGGAGGAGGAACCGTCTATTAGTACTCGTCAAATTAGTGCCGAATTAGGAATTTCGCAGAGCAAAGTGAGCAAGACTTTGAAGAAAGAACAATTCCATCCATACCACTACCAAATGGTGCAAGAACTGTTGCCACAAGATCTGCCCCAACAATTACAATTTTGTCGCTGGGTTATTAGTCACCAACGAACTATTTTTCGTATTCTATTCAGCGACGAGGCTATGTTCACTAAGAATGGAATTTTTAATATCCACAATTCCCACGAATGGGCAAGAGACAACCCGAATTTGAAGAAGAGTCATAATACACAACACAGATTTTCTGCCAATATTTGGCTTGGAACAATAGACGGAAATTTAGTTGGCCCTCACATTTTTGCGGAAAGATTAAATGGTGAAATTTACCTATATTTTTTGGAAAATATTTTACCAAATCTATTGAAAAATGTACATATCCGCTCTATGTACTTTCAGCATGACGGAGGACCACCTCACTTTGCATTGAATGTGAGAAATCACCGGGATGTAAATTATCCGAACAGATGGATTGGTCGTGGAGTCCCTATTGCTTGGCCACAGAGATCGCCTGATTTGAACCCTTTAGACTGTTTTGTGGGGGGATATCTGAAAACAAGAGTTTATAAGGTTGAAATTAGAAGTAGAGAACACCTAGTTGAAACGATTTTCGAGGAATGTAATATCTTGAAGCAAAATCAATCCCTCATTAGAAGGTCAATTGGAAATTTAATAAAAAGTTCTCGAATATGTATTCAAAAAAGGGGAAATCATTTCGAACATTCTATGTACATTTTGTGTTAATCCTTAGTTTTGCCGTTCATGATATGTTTCGAATGTTTATTCTGTATAAGTTGTAGATTTTTTGGTTTAAGTAGGTAGGTATAAAGATATTTTCTGGATTAATTGATTTTATACATCAGAATATGAGTGATTAAATATGAATTTCGAATTTGGAAGAACTACTTTAGGACTCAGGAAGAGCTTTGTATCATTGGACGACACCGGTTTACATTCTAGTTCAGAATATCCTCACTGCCTTGGAGCGAAATAACGATATTGTTCATCCTTGAAAAATTTTTCTAGGAAAACTGGATGTGTGCCAAAAAAAATAAAAACACTCCAGTAATGTAAACTTATTATAGAATCTGAAGCATGTAGGAAATTTTTGAAAACGGAATGTACAGGGTGTTTTTTCAACCTGCAAACTTAATCTGAACTTATCATAATTCCCACCCTGTATTTTTGAGAAAGTGTTGGAAGTATTGGAAGAAGATATTCATATTGTTCTACACTGAAAATTTCATCAAGATTGATCAAGACATACCAAAGTTACGAATAAAAGAAATATCGGTCGAATCGGACAAATCACCCTATAGACTCTCATTAAAGGCCCCAACCATAAACCAAACATTGTTTCGAAACTGCCTTGACTAGTGTATACTTCACCTAAAATCTGACGGTCTCCTCCGGAATCACCCTGTATACAGGGTGTCTACTATAATAGGTGCCAAACTTCAGTAGGTGATAGTACAAGTTATTTGCAACAAAAAATGTCCTATAACACTTTTTCAAAAAGTTCATGGTTATCGAGTTATTCAACACTTCTTGGTTTTTCGGAATTTTTTGCTTTCCCCTTTAAAAACAAGAATATCTCTGTTATTCTTACGGCTACATCAAATCTGATCATATCATCAGAAAGGACAGTAAACACGTTATAAAATAGGTACTTACTAATGTTAAAAAATGTTTTACACCGGGTGTTGTAAAAGGGTAAATGTGAAAATTGATAAGAGTGCAAACTTAGTGGTATTTTCTTGTAAGCTGTACCATTGAAAATTGGTGAATAAGTAGTTGTTTTTTTTCTAGGAAAAACTAGTATATGTAATAGACTTTTAAACGGTATATCAACTTTTCACTTAACTTTTTGTTTTTCCAACAATATTACGGTTTCAAGTCAGAAACAGCCCCGCAGGGGCGACCGGAAATGAATACCATGAATGAAAATGAACAATATGGCAGAATTTAATCTTGAGCTAAGCAAACTTGACATTTGCATGGGTTCGCTAACGGAAATTCGCGAGCAGCAGTGCGGGAGTACGCGTTACGTTTCCCCAATAGACAACAACCTAGCAGAAAGGTATTTGTAGAAATTTTTTGGCGCTCTGGTGAAACTGGATCGAGGTTTACGAAATAGAGAAGGTGGTCGAAATGCTCAGCACTGGAGGCAAGCACCAGCAATACTTCGCGCTTTAAGAGAAGATCCCACTCGGAGTGTTCCAGAGTACACAGAGTTTTGAAACAAAATAATTTACACCCGTATCATTTAAATAAAGTCCAGAATTTGTTACCTGTGGATGGTGAAGTCAGATTAGAATTCTATAGGTGGTACCTAAATAAGTTGGAAGAGTGGAGATGTGATCAAATACTATATTATGGACAGATGAGGCAACATTCACTAAAAGTGGAATAATAAATTTACGAAATTCCCATATATGGGAAACGGAAAATCCACATGCGACTGTTATATCTCATTATCAGCATGAATTAAGAGTCAATGTTTGCTTGGGATTCATGAGAGGGCGGCTATTCGGGCCGGTAATACTTCCCGATCGCCTTAAATCCAAAGAATTCACAAATTTACTAAATAATAACGTAGTTGACATTACTAAAGATATTTCTATAGCGGATAGATATGAACTTTATTTTCAACTGGATGGATGCCTTGCCCATAATAGTCGAATTGTGAGGGACTGGATGAATCAATGCTTTGAGGAGAAATGGATTGGAGGATATGGTCCCTGGAGATGGCCATCTAGAAGCCCCGATCCTACCCCATTAGACCTTTTATGTTTGGGGCACTTTGAAAGAAAATGTGTATAAAAATCTCATTAATGATCGAGAAGAAATAATCAACAGAATTCAGGAATGTTGTGATACAATGCGTCGAAAACGTAATGAACTTCGAAAGGTTGTGTATTCTGTGCGAAAAAGATGTATAAAATGCATTGAGCAAAGGAGTAGGCGATTTAAACAGTTTTTATAGTTTCTAATTCGGTTTTGCAATAACGTTGATTTTTAGGTTCATTCAGTTTCATTCAAAGTTTATTTAATGTTTTTATGTTACTATTAATAATATTTATGACTGTTTTGAACCTACAATGCTTTGAAATGAATTGTTATAAAATTTGCGTTTCTAAATTTTATGTTTTTCTGACTTAAAACAGAGATATGGTTGGAAAAACAAAAAGTTAAGTGAAAAGTTGATATATCGTTTTAAAGTCTATTATATGTACTAGTTTTTCCAAGGAAAAACAACCACTACTTATTAATCATTTTCAATGGTAAAGCTTACAAGAAAATACCACTAAGTTTGCACTCTTTTCAATTTTTACATTTACCCTTTTACAACACCCGGTATAAAACATTTTTTAACATTAATAAGTACCTATTTTATAACGTGTTTACTGCCCTTTCTGATGATATGATCAGATTTGATGTAGCTGTAAGAATATCAGAGATATTCTTGATTTTAAAGAGGAAAGCAAAAAATTTCTAAAAACCAAGAAGTGTTAAATAACTCGATAACTATCAACTTCTCGAAAAAGTGTTTAGGACATTTTTTGTTGCAAATAACTTGTACTATCACCTACTGAAGTTTGGCACCTATTATAGTAGACACCCTGTATAGTTGAATATATTCTTAGGAATAACGTTCACTTATATTTGATTTAAAAACTGTTATCTCTTAAACCAAGCTTTCGGAAATTTATTGTTTCCTTCTTCAGGACTAAAAAGTACATAAATTACATAAATGGAAAAGACATTGAATGGAAACTTACTCAAAGAATTATTGTAGAAAAGAAATAATTTTCTTAATTTTGAGAAATAAGGCGTCTGCCTGAAAGTATAATCTACCTTCCCCGATATTTCTGGTCATAAAACTGCGTAATGCGCTAAGCAGCAATCTTATCGATACCACATGTGACGACGATTTACTGTTGAAAAATCTAGTATTTTCTCTATTATAAAACTAACAAGTTTCTCTGCCATTTCCCCATTCTGATTAAATGCGTCAATTCTTATTGGAACATTCCAAGGCACATTTTTTGAAAATGTTTGACCATAATCTTAGGTTTCCTTAAATGCCCATAATTTTCAAAATGCAGACGATATAATTTTCCTCTGATTTTCTTCATGATGGTTATTACAATCAATCCTGGCACCCCGTTTCGGCTCGAGTTTGAGTGCTGGGACACCATGTATACAGTACATTTTTTATTTTATTAGAAAATTTCAACGAATGGCTAACCGCGGACACGTGTTTCTTTCAACCTTGTTTTCTCTTTCGAATTCGGATCTTTTTGTAATATTTTCGAAAATGATTATACAATTTCCTTTCACCCAGTATAATTGAAGTAAAACTGTCATTAAAAATTTATCCTACATCCTCATTCATTTTCGATTTTGCCAATAAGTAGTATCATAGGGCTGTTTACGGAATGGACCTTGAATGTGTGTTTGGGTATTTGTGAGATAATATCAAGCTTGAAGACCTCAAATTAAGCAAATATCAACATTTTCACATTCCTTGCGGAACATCGAGCTATCGTTTTGTCCAAATGTCTATTATTTCGGAATATCGAGAGATTATTCTCGTAACAATTTGGCTCAATAATTTAATGAAAGGTACATGTTCAAAGCTGATTGAATCTGGTCGTTCTACCGATCCGACCGGTCCTATATGCAATAACATTCGAAGGGAATGAGCTTTTTTCTTCTCGACTACCTTTGAAGTTACAATTCAAGTCCCTTTCCAGTCAGGTGTGTGTGACCCCAGGGGTGCTTGACTACAAAACGCAAGAGCTGATCGGAACGCACCAGAGGCGCTCCCGGGGCTCCTTAATTGGTGACTGGAAAGCGACTTTAGTTATGAGGTTACTCGTGATAGTTTTCGGTATAAAAGTAAATTTTAGAGGCCTGATAATATATCAGAAAAGAGATGATAAACTCGAACTCCTACATGAAAATTTTCAGCTCAAACTTCTTCCCATGTATATTATTCAACTCGGTAATTGCTGTACCTATTAATTTGCTCACCTTGGTCTATATCTGGTCACAAAGATGGCATTTCCTGATAAATATATTTTATGGAAAAGTCTACCAATAGACAGAAAAAATGCATTTTCGTCTTCGATTGCTGCAGTTCTGACAACACTCTGTTTTAAAGCCAATGAATTACTAGATTTTTCATTATTGTCCATAACTATCAACTGGAATCCCTGAGCCAATCTTTGAGAAATCAGTTCCCTAAATACTTCTTCAGTTGTTAAAAGTTTTCTGTAAGTTGGTCTTTGTTGTGCAAAATCAGCAGATACACTATCGGGTACTAAACTATATAATGAGACGACGTAATCAAGGTTTAAAGCCCTTTCATCGGGAAAATAATCCGTAGTTATCGGTAAACAGGCTGGGATAGTAAGAGATTTCCAGTCCACTCCTAAACAAAAGATTATAATTAGATTTCGATTCATTCATTATTAATAAATAAGTATATAACATACGAACTAACATTCTAGTGATGTTTAAGCTATAATAGAATTTTAGTATAAGTGCGTTGTTAATAAGATAAACCAAAAAAACGCATATAAGTAATCCAACTACAAATGTGCAAACATATACAAACATAGGTTAGTAATATGTTAATGAGAAATTTGAATGTTAAGTGAATGGAGAAATATGATATGATTATTTCACGAATACAAATTGAAATCTATTCACAAAAATTAACAAATTGATATAAATTAAAACATATTTACTAAATGCGAATAAATTTCAATAATTTAGCACACTGAAAACACATTCACTAAACAATTTTTGAAAAAACTACGTATCTAGCAAAGCTGTCAGAATTTAAACTAGATTCTGGAAAAGGAGATATACTATATAAGTTAATAAATCTGTAAATCAAACCTATAAGCACTTCATTGACTTCATTTTCCGCAGTATCCAGGACAGACAGACAGGCGATGAAGATGCACATGGAACAAAGGTGAATGAGTCCAAATGAGAACATTGAGAAAACTCAAATGAAATGGGATAATCAATAATCTCAAGAAAAAGTCTTCAAGCGTCGTCAAGGATATGAGACGAGCATGCCGCTTTAACTGAAAAATCTAGATCATTTTCACATAATTCAATTTTACAACTGTCTGTATTAATATTCAATTTAATTAATTTATCGCTCATCGTAAGTATTACAATTCAATATAATAATAATAATAATGATATCAACATGAACATATCTATCTGCGCAGTATAAGAGTTTAAAAGGATATGATGAAAATTTTCCGTACATCTTTTGGTTCAAGATGAATATTGTGATTTTTATTTTTTTGAAAGATATTTCGATTCGATATTTTGAAAGCCTTAATGATTGTTTCTTTATCACACAGGCCCCACTGTGAGAAAGATTTTTTAACTTTTATAGTAGGATGAACGGTCAATGAATAATCGAACAAAATATAAAATGTATGATAAGCAATTTGCAGTATTGGTTTGACATAAAAAAAAGACGAGATCCCTATTCATTTTTTATGTTTATGTTGTTATTCTCAAGACTCACGTCCTCATGAAAACATGAAAGCAAGTATGTGACCGTTTTGTCTAAATGTCCGTATAATTCGAATATCGAACCGAAAAGGGGCTCGATCGATTGGGTTCGAAATCCTGATGAAGAATCCGTAGTCAACCTAGAGCATGTCCGTTCGTCCGGCGGTATACTCTCTATCTTCCGAAGGACAGGAGCTAGGATTTTAATTTTTTGAGAATACGTTGATTGTCCAAATATCTCAGTCAAATTCGATATCAGTCCAAATCCATCAAATAATTCAATTGAATTTGGTTTCCTCAATAAAGGCTAAAATATAAATTCGATAAATTTGTAACTTGCAAGATGATTGCATGGAGCTGAAACTGAAGGTTTGTAGAATTTTGTGCAATTCTTCAACTAGAAAATTAGAAAAAACTCCCATAACTTTTTTAAATACTTGATATCTCATAGAATGTTCATCACATATCCACAAAATTTTAAATGAATAGAAAGGTTATTGAAATCGAGAGCATATTAAAATTTCAGCGTTGTACCATCTTTCCATACATAAAGACATGAAAACTATTGATTCGACTGACAATCTGAGTTAGTTATTCATGATTGACAAATTGTTATGCCCAGTTTTTTTGATACAAGACTTCCTCCTTAAGAAGATCTCAATGATAATCGCTTTGAAGATAAAACTTAGTTGCCAGAAGACGACTTTAAGTAATTCTGTTTCGAATAACAAGGAGCATACAGGAGCCAAGGCATCAATTTCTTTATAATGATACCTTCTTTCATTGTGGAAGGTTAGGCATCAAATCAAACTGAAGGTAAAGTGTGAGTGTTCATTTTTAATTCAAGATATGGGTGTATTGATTCTTCCAGTTTCAATTTGGGGGTTGTTTTAGTATCGCACTGTTTCAAAGTTAAGATTATAAAACAAGCGCGTAAAATCTGCTAACCTAACGTCAGTGCTCTTCAGCATTTATGTCTTTACTAGGAAACTTTACGTTCCCCATGAAAAGTAAACATGTGAATGAATAATTCATTCATTAGAATTATTACAATAGTCTAATACAAAAGTATATTCAAGAATATTCAGTGTATTCATGACTAAATTCTTGTGAAACGGGTATATGGATACAATAAGAATAACTAATTTTCACAATTAACTCTGATTTTCAAAACGATAAAATTCATTATCAATTGTATATGTAAGTACCATTTTGGCGATGATGGATTTTACAGTGCGTAGCTATATTATGGAACTAATTCACTATTTTGTAAAATAGAAAGTTGCCCAAATATCCATTTTTATTCAAAATAAAAAAAAAGTAAAAGTAAGAAAAAAACTAACGCGGAGTCGGGAACTTTAGCGCGCTTGTTGTCGAAAGTGCCATTTATTTATTAACGGGATAAACCCAATTTTATAAATGAGTATTATTACACAATTACAATAATCAACACCTAGTACAAACTATTATACATAAGAAATAATGCAAAACATCCATGAAAAAACTTGTGGACCATAACAAAATTCGATTGATATAACGCACAATGGATAGGTAAACTGAGGTAAAAGAAGTTTATGCCTGTTCTACTAGCAATGTCCTTGTACCTGTAAGTCCTGAGACAACACGATACCTCCAGCATGTCTTGACAGAACATGAAAGTCAAAAGGAGATAGAAGACCGAAAGAGGACAAACGTCTCCTGACCAATCTAGCTAACAATAATACATCCGATCTGATTCTTCGAGATAAGTATATGGAGACCATACACAAG
Organism: Micraspis discolor; assembly: GCA_030674115.1. Lineage (NCBI taxonomy): Eukaryota > Metazoa > Arthropoda > Insecta > Coleoptera > Coccinellidae > Micraspis > Micraspis discolor. The sequence continues at coordinate 676,032 of JARTUT010000445.1, read as the reverse complement.
AGGCATACTCAAGATGCGGTCTTACCAGACCGACATAGAGATATCTTAAGGTCTAGAATCCCTAAACTCTCACGAGTGCCGTAAAATCAACCCCAACATTCGAAGATCCATTGACTATGTGATCAATGTGCGCCCTGAAGCACATCCTATTGTCGTAAAATACACCTGACAGTAGAAGGATACAAATTGCTGTTTCCGTCTGAATACACTCGTATTTTTTTTTTCATTTCATTTCATTTATTCATTAGCAATCAGAATACAATAAAATAATTCTATAAGCTAATCAGATGTCTGTAGAGCATGAGGCTCTGAAGTGGGTCTATAGGGTCTTCTCCAATGAAAAGACCCCTTCTGTCCTACTTAAGGTCTGCTGGCCAATACCTTTTGAGTCTTCGGGTGGTGTGTGGTGCTAGCAATGGCTGTAGAAGGTCGTTTATGTGTCCGTGTAGTTTGTCGTGGTGTTTCTGGCTCTTTTCCTTTATGACGTCCAAAACATAAGGTATTTTTAAATCTTCGTACAATGTTTGATTGGTCACATACCATGGTGCATTTGCTATCATTCTTAGTATTTTCGATTGGCTTCTCTGTACTATAGATACGTTGGACTTAGAAGTACATCCCCACAGTTCAATACCATATGTCCAAATAGGTTTTATGACTGCTTTGTATATGAGAAGTTTGTTTTCCATCGACAATTTAGATTTCCTGCCTATGAGCCAATACAGCTCTTTAACTTTCATGTCTATTTGCTTCCTTTTTTTAACCACGTGTTCCTTCCATGTTAATTTGTTATCTAAGTGAATTCCCAAATATTTTGTATTATGTGATACTGGTAACTGAATGTTATTTAACTGTACAGGAGGGCATTGTCCTTTTCGAAGCGTAAAATTGATTTGCATTGATTTTGTCTCATTGATCCTGATTTTCCATTTGTTGAGCCATTCTTGTATTTTATCAAGGTGCGTTTGTAAAATATTGGATGATTTTTCAGGATTTTCGTCGGTTGCAAATATTGCAGCATCATCTGCGAATGTTCCGATTATTGTGTTAGCACATGTGGGCAGGTCTGCTGTATACACCAAATATAGAAACGGACCAATAACACTCCCTTGAGGAACGCCTGATTGTATGGGATAAAGATCGGATACTTTATCGTTGACCCTTACTCTAAAGCTTCTTCCGGTAAGATAAGATTTCATCAGTAGGAAAAAGTATAGCGGTAGACACTTTTTGATCTTGTATAACAGTCCTTGGTGTCAGACTTTATCAAAGGCCTGACTGACGTCCAAAAAAGCAGATGTACACTATTTTTTGTCTTCCAGGGCTTTGCTGATTTCACGGCTTATTCTGTGAATCTGTTGTGTGGTGGAGTGATGAGCTCTAAAGCCAAACTGGTGTTGAGGAATTATTTCTTGGTTGTTGGTATCTGACTTTATTCTCAGCAGCAATAACTTAATACACTCGTATGTATGCACTTACCGATGTTGAAGATAACTCTGCTATCTTTAAACGATTTCTCCAACCGATCCACTTCAGAATGGAGCTTCAGCATGCCGCTAAGAGTGCTGATCATTAAATACAATTTAAGGTAGTCGGCATACACAAGGTACAGTGCAAACCTGAAGTAATGATGATGTCGTTTATATATATAATGAACAAAGATGGGCCAAATTACTACCCTGAGGTACACCCGAATCCACAATGTATAATGGGGAGAAGAATTACGAACTTCAACTGAGTGAGTACGGCGAGTTTGGCATGCCAGTTATTCCAAAGGACGACAGTTTTTCTCACTCAAAATGCAATGATTCATCTTATAGAAGGACTTAGACAAATCAGCATGAACAACATCGACCCTAACTCCACTTTCCAAAATACATACTGGTCGAAAACCAACAGATTGGTGTTTGACGCTTTTACCCTCAGAATAGTAATGTTGCTGTTCGACTATCCTGGATGATAAATCTATTTATCTATTTGAATGCGGTCCAGTATCAATGTCTCAAGGATTTTAGGAATGGCGCTTATAATTTATTGAGACAAAATTATTGGCCGAGGCAGTAAAAAGTTTCCGAAATTATTCTTATCCTGAAACCAGGCAACGATCTTGACAATGTAACCTCATATCGTCCAATTAGTCTATTGTCGATTCTATCGATAATTCGTGTAAAAAAAATTTACCAGAACAAGCGCGCAAAAAACTTTATTGAACAATATGTAATCAAATAAATGAAATGCATTTGTGGGATATTTCGACCAATTATTATTGATGGGACTTTTCATGATCGTTATCAAAACTATCCAAGAGCAGGTTGAAATAACATCAATAACAGATAGAGTATATTGTTTGAGAAATAAAGAATTTTTCCCTTGATTTGTCGCTTCATAAGCTGCTTTCCAGTGACCATATAAGGCGCCCTGGGAGCGCTCCTCGTGCGCTTTGCTCTACTTTAGGCCTTTCCCGTAAACTCGTTTCCCTTTATAAATAGAGCAAAAAACACCGGAATTTCAACCCTCGAGGTCACACGTCACACGCTGCTGACTGGAAAGCAACTATAGAGTGCATTCACAACAGCTAAGCGATGGCATTTGAAATTACTTGTTGTAACTATATTCTGTTCATTTTTATTTAACACATAGATCAATCAGTCCCGAGACAATCGTTCCAACGTTTTTCCAAATTTTTAATACCATATTTATAAAAAAATTATCTTTCGCTTTGAAATAAGCTTCAATTTCAGCGATGACCTCCTCATTTGATTTTTTTCCCTGTGTGTAGTGACGTATCCATGTTTCGTCCATGGTCACGTAACGACGCAATAAATCTTTTCTCTTGTGAGTAAATAGCGATAAACAGTTTTCTGAATCATCGACTCGTTGCTGTTTTCGTTCCATCGAAAGCAATCGCGGCACCCACTTGGAAAGAACCATTTCCATGCTCAATTTTTCATGAAGGATAGTAAATACACTTCCATATACTATCTGTGTCATCTCAACAATCTCGTGGATCTTCACTTTACGATCTTTCATTATAATTTTTGTCACTTCACTCACATTTTCAGCGTCATTTGTGTCGGTACGACCACGTTTAAACTCGTCAAACCACAGACAAATCATTGCTTTTGATGGACAAGAGTCCGGGTAACATTTTTCAATCTAATGTTTCGCTTGCACGGTGTTTTTACCCATTAAAATACTATGTTTTATTAGAACACGAAACTAGGTTTTTTCCAAACTACAAAACGACTTTACTCCAACCTCGATAACTCAGCTGTTTCTGGCCCGATCGACTTAAAATTTTGACACGTTTCAAGCAAAGGTTAGTACTCTAGAAATACATGGTTACTGGTTTACTACGAGCGCCATCGCTGGGTTAGTCTCGGGACTTATTGATCCATGTAGTCTCAGAATAAAGAACCACAGGAAGGAGCATAAGATTTGAAATTGGGGACCGGGATGGTTCCCGCATATGGCCGACTTCTGTTTCCGTAAGCAGTGGCGTAGTACGTAGAAACTGCATTTTAATGGAAAAGGTATATGAGGATGGGTTGATATAAAGACTTGATTAGGTTCAAAAAAACAGTTTCATATAAAAGAACGCGATTTTGAAGTCGTTTATTCTGATCAAAAATCAATAATATGAATTTAAAAAAACTTGTATACAAGTAGTATGGAAGGGCGATCAGTAAAACTTGTACTTAATTTTTGAAATGAACAAATGATAGTTCACACCTTGTTATTTTTAATGAAATTTCCATTTTTGGGCTGCATAAACCTTAAGGTAATTTATTGTTACAGAAAGTAGTGAACAATAGTTCAATTACCAAATTAATTTCCAATTTTTTGGCATTTATTTATTAGCATGCAGAAGACTGTTTTGAACTGGAAAAAATAAAACCAATACCAATGCCTGTCAACAGGTTTTGTATGTGCTTATTACATTTTTGAAAAAAGATTCACTTCTACCAGTAGGTAAAATATTATAAGAATGATATTCTTTGCGGAAGCATATACTTTATTTTCATCAATGGAATCATTAGAATTCAGTTAAAATAAAAAAAAATTATTTGTTCAGAAAAAGGAAGGGATAAATAAATAAAGATGTTGATGATTAATGAATGAAATAACAAGATACACAACTAACCATTTTGAATTCACTTCTTTTACAACTTTGACAACAAATGTTAGGTTATTTATCAGGAATCTTGACAGAATAACTAACAGATGAATCACACCTGGTTCCCTAAGATGGCCGTTTCCGTTCACAAGATTTTCAAAGAGAGAACCCGGTGTGCTCCTTCCTGGTATTTTATATTCTGTGCATGTAGTAGTCGCCTGGGGTGCCATAAAAATTTGACATGTTTCACAGTGTATATTAAGAAGTTAGGTTAGGTTTGTAATTTTCCTGTCAGATTAATACGCAATGTTGTTGTCTATATCGCAAAAAGGTCCTATTAACAATGGATCCAAAAATCAATTTACTTCTGAATATTGATGAGACACAAATTATGAAAATATGATGTGGAAAAAATTAAAAAATCACGGACGTAAGGTCAGGAGCTTTTGCGCTCTTGTTCTAGAGTAAAGACTCTACCCCCCATAGTCTGGTTTTACTTCAGTAAAAGTATCGAAAACCATTTTGAATATCTTATTTCCAGTTAACTCTTATCCAAATTACAAATATCTTGAATTAAAAATAACCAAACTAACAGGCTTCCTTCAGTTTCATTTCAGCCACAATCCTATTCCAATTAAAACTCTTCTACTTCATAATATAACTTGAATGCATATGGCAACATATGCTTCTCTCCTCGTCTCATCATTCTGACTGGCAGATAATTTGAGATACCTTATTTTTTCAAATCCAAATTACACAAATGCGATGATTCTTAGGAATCGAATCTACTGAAACCTCTACATGACTTTTACGACAATTACATTGAACTTTTTCGGAGCACGATTTTGGCTTGTCAATTCTGACAACGTCCTATTAACTTTAACTTCTGTGATTGTTAGCTTTAAAATGAATGTAACAAAAAATTATATGTTCTAGTGAAAGAAAAATAGGACAATGAAATTTGAGAACATGTAAAATATCAATAACATCATCCATACGAGCACAAATTTTTGTTCAAATACGACGGATATCTTATGAGGTATAAAGTAGAAAATTTTTTCCCTTGAATTCAAATTAAAATCTTTTCCAAGTTACAATTCGATCCGATGAATATTCTAGGAGTTATTAAGGAAACCAAATCACAGATGCTCATAATTTCTGAATCATTCGACGGATTTGGTCCAAAAACGAACTTGACCCAGATATTAGAAAAATTAAGCTATTTGAAATTTGAAAACTTTCGAAAGATATACATCCGGACTGACATACCATGGGTTCATTATCAGGAAGTCAAACCCTATCGACTGAGACTATTTTCGCCTCAATTTTCTGAAACTACAGATATTTGGGCAAAATGATAGTGCGCTGTTCTACTAGAACAAGCGCGCTAAAATGTTCCACAATTATCTTTTGAAATTTCAACGCGTTTCAATGGCAACTTTTGATGACAGTTCAAAGACAAGTTCTTCATTTCCTTCTGTGAATTTACTGAAGAATTCTAAAGAGCTGTAAAAAAATGCTTCCACACAGAGCATAATAGCATAAAGTATGTATGTGAAATAGATTTCCGCATTAACTCATTTGAAAGCTATAATATGTTATCAAATTTAATATTATTTGATATATAAATTAATGAAATTGCAATATAATAGACCTATTTGACTGCACCAAACAACATTAGTAAAATATTTCTACACTAAATGAAATTTTCATAACAATGAATGAGGTGATACTTTCTGGAATATACAGAATAAACATTTCAAATATTAGTTGACGTGAGTAGAAAGATGAACTCAATTTAACTGTTATTAATAGATTAAATTATTATAGAATTGTGAGTTAAAATTTTTCTAGAACATGTAACACTGTGGCAGTACAAGGTTGATAAAAAAAAAAACAGTGAAAATGAATATTAAAAACAAACAACTGTGAATGATTGTTTCGACTATTTCCATTTTGATGTTCTTCTCGTCTACGCTTGGATAGAAAATTTCTACCCTATTCAAGAAGGATTACTTCGAAATAAGTAGAAACTGTTTGAATATCATCAGTTTTTCATAAAGAGTTACTGAAAAATTCGGGCCCATGTCAAAATAGTTGATGAGGATTTCTACCAAAACGTTGGTTCGAAGACCATGAATTATAGATGGTAAGCCCATTCAATCATTTCATCAACAAGAATATTTTTAAGCTATAAGGCTCTTTCAATATCAAAATGATATTAATTTTCATAGGAAAGAGAGAATATACAAAATACAAGTATTACACATAAAACAACTTGAAGAAGAACATAATAAGAAATATTACTTGTAGAGACCAGATTTTTCACGATTAATTTTTGAAAATATTATTCAATGATGACATTTATTTCGATTGAAAAACTGTTAATTTTAAACGAAACATGGTCAAACAGAAACAATATAATGAGAAGTAAAAAGACAGAATGAAAATTAATTTTAGTACTCTTTTTAGTGATCACATTCATGAAAACGATCCCTAAATAGTTTAATAATTAATTAACCTTTTTATTTCAAAGATCAAAGAATGCACCATTACAAGGGATAATTATATTCTCATCAAATCCCACTAAACCTTTTTTATCAGAAGAAAAATTCTGACATCACAATTCCTTTGATTAAAATTTGCCATGCGAAAAACTCGTTTTCAATGATGAAAAAATTTTTTTTCAGTAATTTCAATACGATATTGCAAGTCATCAATATAATCTGATAAAGGTATTATTGTCTACCTGTAGTTAAAGCTGGAGTCCACTCTTGCTCTCCTGTGGCGCCCCAGAGAAGGGTTAAACTTTTGCTTGGATTTTTTGATGGGCCAGTTGTGTTACTACTGGATGCTGATACATATGGTTTCTTCTTCAGATCTAAAAAAACATGTGGAAATTACGATTGAAATATTGAGTGGAATTCAAGAAAAAATCTGTATTTGAACCAGCAATTACATTCATTTAAAGCTTCGGTCATGCAAAAAGAAGAATTATCATTAACACTTTTTGCTTTATCCTCTTGTTTATGTGCTGGAACTGCTTGGTAATGATGCTGTTGTATGAGAACACCTGTTGGTCCTGAAAATTAAATTGTAGAATTAATATTTTAATTTTATTTTGTACACTTTTCTTAGGTGTTTGTTCATCCATTACTAATTGTCAGCGCGCACATTAAGAAAATCTATCACAGAACAAGAAATTTCAAAGTATTCGAAGAAAATATAGTCCATTCAAGATATATTGTGATCACAACGGTCAATCAAGGTTCCTTTCAAGTTGAAGAATTCAAGTTCCTCGTACCGAAAATCACTAATCGCTATTAAACTATCATTTGGTTCTTTACTTAATAATTGATAATTTTCACATGTTAATATTAACAACTTTCAGCGAATTATTGGAAAAGTTAATCTTTGGTTTTAGTATTACCGCAGCTTTGTGCACTTATAAAATGTCTAAAATTATTCAAGATACCTCTGGTTTATAAAAAAAACGGGTAGTAGTATAGAGGTTCTACTGTGAAATCTTCAGTGACTCTGCAGTTACTAGTGTTAACATTAATCAAGTTTTTGTTCCAAGCTAACGTTTACCCAGTATCTCGAAGTGTATTTTGATAGTTAAATTGGTCATATTTCAAATTTTTTTAGGAATGTTCAAAAAATTCTGAGGAAAAAGGAAGGGTATCTAGCTGTTTGAACTGAGGTAATCAAATTTTTAAAAGATATCTGAATAATCACATTTCTCAATTTAGATGCAATATTAAAATGTATTTCTTAAAAATACTACAGATAAACTGATGCATATTATGTATGCAACCTATGTATTTTTTGATTATCAGAATACTGTACAGGTAATTATGTACTATTCCTACTTTTTCTGCTTTTGTCTTTTTATTTCCAGATTCAATGTGAGTACCTTGAAGAAGTCTCTTTCTCCATCAATAGAAGATCACTCTTGAAGAAAGAAGTCCCTGAAATATATTTCAGCTTATTTTTGTATTTTCACACTTAGACGGGGAGCCAGGGTTTTTTTTTCTTTACTGGGGTTTTTTCCCTAGGCTTTTATGTCATACGCCGAATTGTATGACACCCAGTCACTAACCCCTGATCTATATGCTTTATTGTTTGCTAACTAAATATTGTCAGCCAAAAGTTTAAAAGAATATATATATATATATTATTTCTTGTCTTAAATCCAAGATTTCTTCGTATGCAAATATAAGTCATCAGCCTTCCAACTTTCATAGAATAAGGCTTCAATAATAAGTTGAAAATATGAGCTGCTTTCATTCATTCATCTTCGGCATATGACACTGTGTGGAAAGATGGATTAATTTTCAAACTCTATAACCATCTGAAGTGTGGAAAAATGGTACGATTATTAGAAAATATGTTATCTGATCGAAGGTTTCGTGTTTTCATTGACAATAAGAGTAGCAATTTCAAACCATTGAAAAACGGTCTTCCTCAAGGATCAGTTCTAGCTCCTTTACTTTTCAATTTATATCTCAGTGATTTACCCACGACATCATCTCAGAAATTTGTTTATGCTGACGACATTGCTATTGCTTACCAACATTCGGATTTCCATAATCTGGAAAACATACTATCTTCTGATTTGGAAATTATAAAGAATTATTTTATTAAGTGGCGATTATGTCCCAATCCCAACAAAACAGGTATCTTGTTTCCATCTGAATAATCATGAAAAATATAGGAAATTAGCTGTAACTTTTAATGATTCTCCTATCGGCCATAATTTCTATCCAAAATACTTAGGAGTTAAATTAGATTCATCTCTCAATTTCAAAGCTCATTTAGAATATCTGAGCCTGAAACTGAAAACTAGGAATAGTATTCTTCAGAAATTAGCTGGATCATCTTAGGGTGCTGATGCTTTCACTCTTCGAAGTCTTCTCTGCAGCTGAGTATTGTAGCTCTGTTTGATTTAATAGTGCACATACACCAAAAATCGATGCACAATTGAATACATCCATAAGAATAATTACTGACACCATGAGATCTACACCGGTTCATTGGTTACCAGTTTTGTCCAACATTTTCCCTCCCCATATTCGCAGACAGACTGCAACTCTGAATTCTTGGAGCAAATATCATTCTTTTCCTAATTTATTTCATACATTCCACAATATAAAATTCCAAGATTGAAGTCACGTAAACCATTCTGGTATAATACATTCTTCAATATGAACATAAGCGATAAAGAATTATGGAAGATTGAATGGAATTCTTATGAAATGTTCAAAAAAAATCTCATTTCTGATCCTTCTGAAAAAATTCCTGGTTTTGATCTTCCAAGAAAAATTTGGAGGATTCTTAATCATTTGAGAACAGGTCATGGTCGTACCAATAGCATGCTATTCAGATGGAACTCAGTTCCAAGGACAGTGACCAAGTGACCAACTTGGTCTGTTTAACTCATGATATCGGTATTGCATCGGATAATTCTTCCCAAGTTGAAGTCATATACACGGACTTCACAAAGATATTTGACAGATTGAATCATGGCATACTTATCAGGAAGCTGTCTTCTTTCGGGTTAAATATCGACTTTCTATACTTTTGAAATCGTATCTTTCCTGTAAAAAACTGTATGTTCAGTGATTTGCTTATAGGTCTGATGGGTTTGAAGCATCCTCGGGTGTCCCTCAGGGGTCTATATTGGGTCCCTTGCTTTTCTTGATCTTCATAAATGATATTTGTTGGTACCAAACATGTTCCTTTCTCTTTATGTCGATGACTTCAAGCTGTATCGTCCTATTCTATCTGTTGAGGATTGTTGGGACCTCCAGGGTGACATTGATAGGCTGAACCGTTGGTGCAAGGGACAACTTACTTCCGCTGAACGTTCAATAATGTAGTGTAATGTCCTTTAATCGTGAAAGAACTGCAACAGAATTTCTTTATAACATCGGCGGTTACGTTCTTGGTAAAGTTGATGAATTTAAAGACCTAATGCGTGATATAACACCCGATTTTATTCCATCATACCGATGTGGAAATCACGGCACCGACAGACGCCGCATCGAGAAAATATGTACATGTATACGTAATGCGTAGGCGAATGAACAAAGGCAGTTTATATTATTGTTTTCTTAACATTGAAGTTTCTACAAATTATTATCCAAAATTTTGGGATTTAACATTTACCTGTAAGGTGCTCAAAATTTTATTATCTGGATTGATAATAATTTTTCGGAATCCGGGATAAGAGCAACCAAACATTAACAGACAGAAAAAAGCCACACAAGAACCGAGGTCAGTATTTTAATTCCGTGTCATCATAAATTAAATTTATAGGCTTTACGGTCAAGGAAACCATCTCTCTTTGCTGGTCTCCAAGGAAACCATCTCTCTTTGCTGGTCTCTTCCTTACCATCTTCTCTTTTCAACTTTGGAACGACTTTACTCTTGCCAGGAGATTGAAACGAAATCACAGCAACATTCCACCCCAGGCTGAGTAACAACCCATTTATTTTTTTATTGTCAAAATATTATTGAACTTTGATCCTTGTGAATGCCGAGAAGGCGCTATTGTATTTTTCTTATTGTTTATAATTGATTGGAAAAATGATTATGATGAAATTGCCGCTGCATATTCATAAGGTTTAATTAATTATAATTTATCTGGGTTCGAACTCCGTAGGCCTTTTTGCACATTACGATTTCCATCGTGATTTATTCATTCAAATTAAAATTTTTGTTGTCCTGGTAGGATAATATAAGGCATCGCCTGATAGCATGTTTCATGCTTGTTTTTTTTTTTGTACCTGGCCACTCAAGAAAAGAATCCACCCCCAACCCGACTGAGCTGGGGCAAGTGTTCTCCTTAACGAGAAAGGATGACTTTTGTAAGTATTCTGGTAATTTCAACGAAAGAATGCTACAATCAGAGCAATTAATTCGATTAAATATAGAACGTTTTAGCACTACTTCTACCCTAAATAATAATACGCATCCATAGAGACAGTGCGTATATAAGAAGTCATTGCTGCTGGTAGGAGTAGCGTATAGGAAGGCCCGAATCAGTCTATCTGCATTCTGCACGGGAATTGGATATGTCTCAATCCACTTTATGAAAGGTTTTGCGGAAATATCTTAGTTTGCGTGCTTTCAAATTCCAACTAATGCAAGATTTGTGAATGGGCCCAAAATAAGACGTTTCATAAGCAAATTTTGTTTAGCGATGAAGCTCACTTTTGGATACATCAATAACAAAACTACCGATTTGGAGTGATGATAATCCTCAAGTGTATGTTGAGACACCGTTATATCCAAAAAAAACTTACTGTGTGGTGTACTTTATGGGCTGGTGGAATAATTGGTCATGATGTACAGGAGTTGTGGTTTCATGAAGACGGTGCAACATGTCACACAGCTCGTGTCACAATTGATTTATCGAAGGAAACATTGGTAACCGCATACTTTTACGTTTCAGACTCCAAGATCATGCGATTTAATGCCGCTTGACTATTTTCTGTGGAGATATGTGAAGTCACTAGTCTAAATCGATAAGCCAAAGGCGATTGACCAATTATTGGAGGACAACATTCTAAGCATTCTTGCCGATATACGGTCACAAATTTTGGAAAAAGTAATCGAAAATTGGACCTTTAGATTAGACTTCCTCCGAGCTAGTCGTGACGAAAATATACCAGAAATCATATTTAAATTATAATGCTAGAAGATTGTCTTTCGAATGGAGTCAATTTTATGTCAATAAAATAAATCACATTTGTTTTATTTCATTTCAAACCTCTACCTCTACCTATAAAAAAAACACCCTTTATACTTTTTTTACGGTAGCCATTATAGGTCAAATATTTAGTGATCAATACAATAGGGTATATGTATATATTTATATAAATGTGAGAAATTAGTTGCCTCTATGCGGTCACGCAATGATAAAATGTTTAGGAGGAAAGCAATTTTCGGAAAAATTCACTTTCCTCCTAAATGTATTTAAATAGATATAACTTCGAATGAAACTTTTTACCCTGTATGATTTCTGATTGATTTGCAGGGTTTAATATTATTCAAAATATAATAAAAATTGGCGACGTTTCGGGCGGTGTCCTTTTTCTAGCCTGCAAAAAACATTATACACAATGTAAAAAACAATAAGAACAAGCAAACTATTTATAAGTATTGCAAAGTTCTAAATCACTTTGTTGGGTAGAGATCTAATTCTTTTTATTACCTTCGAAATATTTTTTTTTAAGTTATTTCCCAACTTATTTGTTCGATGGGGTTATGATTTTAATTGATTCTAGAGTTGTCACGTCAATTATGATTTCTTTTTCTTGTTTATTTTGTTGGTCGGTTTATTTGAGACTGTTCAAAAGAGTGGAATAGATGTTGTGAAGGTATCTAATGTCTGATCTGTCATTAATGGATTTTTCACTTTGTTTTCTGTGGATCATTTCGAGAAATTCGCTAGATTTCTTATTTGTTTCTCGGTCTAACACTACAGTCTCGTCATAATTGAATGTATGCCCATTCTCGGTTTTGTGCCTGTAAAGTGCTGTCTGTGCTTAAGATTATTTATGTCCTTTCAATCTATCTTTCAATATTTGTTCCGTCTGTTCTATGTATACACCCTCAAAATTATTGCAATTGATCCTGTATACCACGTGTGATGTTTCTGTAAATGGATTTGGTGATTTTAATTTTCTATACAGAGTGAGTCTTTGACCACTGCGTTAATTTTAACCATAGGTACTCGAGATCAAAAGAAACACTTTTTCCATTACGGTTTTTCCATATTCAGCTGCGTTAAAAAGTTATAAGCATTTTAAGTTTTCACATTGGGCAAATACCCCTCTGTAGTCCAGTTTAGTTTGAATGAAAAATACCTTCTACAGCATCCACTATTGAATCTGAATTGGTTAAAAACATTATTTTCCCTCTAAAAAATGATTCACCCACTCATGTTTCATCCGATGAGGTCCATCTTCAGAAGGAAGATACAAAATACTAATGTTCTGGTAAAAAAAATTCAACACCAAAAACATAGATTTTTGTTGTTCTACCATAATTTCTTTCTAGTTCAAGATTATAAATCATCCCTTTTTAGTGAGATATTCCAAAAAAACCTTAAAATTATTGGATGTTATCATCATACATTTGTAATTTTCTTCTTAAGATTTCCAAATCATGAAAATCATCATTTCTATGAAAACTTCTAAGACATGAGGTTGTCACATTGCTTTTTATTTCACTCAAAGCCAGAAAAAATCATCTATGATTTTCCAAACACTGATATTTCTGAAGTTTCTTCTCCTTGACAGAGATCAGTGAACAGGTCTATGAGGTCTCTTGATATCATACTGTCAAAAATATGAAAATCTTTTTCGATATCTTCAACAATGAATGATGTCACTACGAATATCTATTTTAAAGTGATGTTACTTTGCTTGATGATTATTTTCTGTACTCAATCCCAATAACAATTTACTTGGATAGATTACAAGTATTCCCAGATTTAGGTGTGCAATTATACTAGCTTGAAGAAATTGAGTTTGATCACCTAACTTTGTTTGAGAAAAACCAATTAGGTATTCTTTAATGAAAAAAATTTTGTTAGATCATTAATATGAATCTATTCTGTTTAAACTATAATTAATTGCTGAACATATGAACTTAATTTGAAGCCTTCCTATGTTAGAATAGATATAATTTGATGAACCCTGAAAGTCGGAAGCTATAAAGAACCAGCTCTTCATAAAGACAAGTCTTCCATTTAACAGGTCGTGACAGAAAAAACTACCTATTTCAAAGGTCATCATGAAAATATAACGAAGTACCTATGTGAGTAATGGAAATCTTTTTCTCTATTTATTATGGATTAAATATTAACCAAGGTGCTAGACATCATTAATAATGAATACAGTAAATGGCAATGGTAAATGGTGTTTAGTGGTGGATCCACAGACTGGAGAGATTTCCCCAACCTTTTGTAAAAATATTTCATAAAGACATAAAATATGGCAACATTGAACAAATCTGATTATTGAATCATTTCAGCACAGAGTTGGATTTGGAAAAATCAGAAAATTTGGACAAAATTATATTGATTGAATTCCTTTCAACTTCAAATATCCCAAGAATGGTGCAATTTAGGAGAAAATATGAAGAATGATGTTATCTGCAAAAAAGACTAATGATTCTAGGAGCCCACAAGAAATGGAATAAATCTAATGATGCCAAAATATGCATGACTGTTATCAAAAACGTTCTACAAGAGATCATTTCAATTGATATTGTCGTTTGAATATTACAGGTGAAAATGTAATTTTTTAATGAAATTTCAACACCCTATATCTTTTGAACGGGGCCAAATTCGGAAAAATGTTATAGGAAGAAAATATTTCTTTTGATGTCAAGAATCTATGGTTAAAATTAACGCAGTGATCAAAGACCTACCCTGTACAGTTGTTTAATTTGAATGTGTTGTTTGTGTGCTATTTTGACGTTGCTGTAGGGTTTCAAGATGTTTTCTATTTTTTCAGATAGAGAAGGTACGTATAGTATTGGTATGAATGTGATCGGTTCTTCTTTTTTAATTTTTTTAATTTTCGGTGTTGTATAATTTGTGTGCGCGTTGTTTTATTATCTTTTTCATTTGTGGTAGAGGATAGTTGTTTTTCATTAAAGGTTAGGTAATGCCCTGTATGATGGAGGGTCTGATATAGGTGAAGTTAGTTTTAGCGCTCTGTCAATGTACCCGATCATAATCGCTTTTTTCTGTCTATAGGTATATGTTGAGTTGTAATGTATTATTCTGTCCGTGCATATTTCCTTTCTATAAAGTTTTATTTGAACTATTTGTTGCTGGTGATTTCAACCTGGCCGATGTCGACTGGCTATTCTCTGATTTTATAATTCGACATGTAGTTCCTATGTGAAGAATTTCGTGATTCGGATCTTGTTCAGCTGGTAAGGGGACCTAACTGATTTCGTAACCTACAAAAACCATCATTATTAGACCTCATATTAGTCAATGACGTTGTTTTGGTTTCCGATCTGGAGCAACATACCCCTCTTGGGAAATCAGACGATGTTATGATTCTCTCCAGATTGTAACTCCAGTAACGAGGAGGTATAAAAGTAGAGAAATCAATCAGGGTCACCGATTATGAACAGTTACAGCATGTTGTCAATTGTGTTGACTGGGGTGCTGTTTTTGCGATCGCGACTGATGTTGAGGTTTTGTGCAGGTACTAACTCGGTTAGATAAGTGCTATTCTTTGAGAAGTATATCAACAGTTCCTTCAAAGCCCTGGATTGACGAACGGATCTCAAGATCATCAGATGCATGAGGGCGGTATGGCAACCAATTATTCGTGGAAGAAAACAACGAGACTATGACGCACATCGCCAATATTCGAATTGGCTTTCTTGCAGTGTATCTCTAGCCAAGAAGGAATTTGAGACGAAATTGGTCAAGTCAGGAGATAGGAAAAGATTCCAAAGTACACATTCCGCTGGCTCTAGATTCTTACAAATGCATTCAAGGACTCCTACGACCGATAGCTGGGGATGGAACAGTGCTGTTTCTTTTCTTGAGACGTTTTTATTCAAATATTTTTGTATTATAACCTAGCTGTATTTTTTTATCGGTTGTATAGTATTATTCAATTTTTTTAGAGAACTGCCCTCATGTTTTCGAACACTCAAATTTGTAGATTTTTTAACAGACTTTATAGGTTTTTGCCCCAATTCTTTTCCTATTTATAATAATAATAATCATAATAATAACATAACCACTTTACTATACCAGGTATTCGCTAACTGTGGGACTTATTGATACATATCTAGGCAAGTAATTATTCAAATTTGGAAGACCATATCTCCAGAAGTATCAGATTGTAGAGAATAAAAATGGCAAATGTATTTGTATGATAGAACAGCATCACTAGAGAAATTTCATTCAACAAGTGTAATGCGAAAAAAAATTTTTTTACTCCGAAACTACCTAGTCCATTTGGCCGGATAACGAACTCATTTCAGTTCGAAGAATAAGAGCGCTAGAAACAAGTACAACTCTTAACAGATCAAATTGCATTAGCTTGTAACCAACATAAATGCTAATATGAGGCTGGAATTTTGATCACTTCTGAAACACAGATGAATGCTCTGCCATAGCACAGAATTAGGAAACAGATACATTATCCATTACCATAATACAGAAATTCGGCTTTCATTCAAAATCGATTGACCATCAACATAGGTGGTACATTAAAGTGGTTAAAAAGTAAATGCCCAAGAAGGTCAGATTTGTGCTGAATTGTCTAAATTCTTCTGGGTGTGTACACTCCTGGTTTAGATGTGGGAATTAATGTCTAGTTTTGTTTGCTGCTATTTTGGGTCTACAATAAGAACAGTATCACTGAAGTCCTTTTGCAGTTTTTTTTTCGAAACTGTATTCTGGAAAGTTTAATGGTTTCTCTGCAATAAATATATCATTATTATTCTAATGGGGATCTATGTTTTTGTTCTACATTTTCTCTTGAACATTTTCTACATATCTATATAACATTTACAAATAAATTAGTTGATTGGTTATCTGAGATTTTATATGCAACTGATGAATCATTCATCATAGAACTATACATATAATCAACACTATACATAAAAGTTGGTTTACTAGTTTTGAATAAAAAAACTGAAAATAAGTGGGAAACTATCACCAAATACTGGGTATGCCATTTTAATTAAGAAAGTTTTTCATCGTTATTTATAATTGACGTTTGAAAGTTGATCATGCTTACTCTGTATATTCCAGAGTTGAACTTTTTATCGGTATAGGTGTAACCAATTCGTATTCTCGAAAAATATTGTCTGAATCGCTGGCAGCACTTGTTTCTTCATTAATCGTAATGAAAAATGACGTTACGTCGAGTACCTTTGCTCTTGTGGATGTATTTGTGAATAGTTTGGAAACGTTGGAAAATCGTATCTCCGAAAGTATCAGCTTGTCAAAGTTGAAATGAACGCATTAGTAATCTAAATAAAACGATTGACATCAGCTCTGCCAAAATATGCGACAATCACAGACATTTGGGAAAATTGATAAGCAGTCTTTTAAAGTGAACAGGTATGTCTAAAACTTCATATTCCCAATTATTCCTCATTTTCTATTACATAATGCCTTCAAGATATTGAGTGATGCAGAGAAACTGGTCATTTTTGAACTTGTCATTCCATTTTTAAGGTGATATCTAGGGTGTTACATTTGAAAAAATCTAACTTCTAATATCGTTGTTATCAAACATTGTGTAAATATATGAGAGTGTACTTCTGATTACCTAAGAGAGGCTACGAAAAAATTTTTTTCAAAAACAACTTTCACTAAACCTGCCAAAATTGGCACGCCATGAGTGGTAGGACACCTAAAACATCAAATTCGATAAAAAAAATTGTGAGAGAGAGAGAGGTCTTTAATACAGTCTTACATGTTAAAGTGTTCCATTCAAACACATTACAAACCCTATTTTCATTAACGATTTTCCAAATCTATGCACGCTTATTAAAACTTCAGTGATCATTACAATTATAGTGAAAAGTTCAAGTATTCATACCTTTGGGAAATATATGAGTCCATCTCCTACGGTTTGAAGTTAATTTTATCGTAACATGTGTTGGATCGAAGGGATTAATAAGTGCCTTGGATTCAAGTGGAGGAGAGCCTTCCGATCCCACTACCATACGAACCGGAGGCGATATTTCTTTATCTCTCTCAACTGCAAGGAGACATTAAACTCTTTCTAATGGTTTACTATTGACATTTAAAACTTACTATCGTTAGGAGGTGAGATAACAGGGCTTGTCAGAGCCGGAGGTATTGCAATAGGCTCTGATCTATTGATCGAGTTTTGTTTTTGTTGGATATCGGGATCAGACAACTTCCGTTTGAACTTAGCTGCCTCCTGATCATTCAATAAACCACCTGAACTTCGTTTATAGCGATAGCTGACTTTACTTTGAACAATACTGGAATATAAATTTAAATAGTCATGAGAAAATCATAAAGGGAATATGAAATGAAAATCATTTTATCAATGGTAAGTTTGCTGCATGAGAAGCTCAAAAAATGTTAACTGTACTGGATCTGAAGTAAACGTTCCAAAATAAGGGGTAAATACGTTTTCAACAACCTATACTCCACTCCATAGAGAAATCAAAAGCAGAAAGGCATACAATGCAGATGTTCAATGTTCGAGGTGCAGACTGTAAGACTGCATGAAAAAATTAGCTTGGTATTATGTATTATATTAATATTATTATAGAACACCCAAAAGAATCACTTCTACTAAGAAAAAAAATTAATTATAATAGTTCAACCTACAAATCCCTAGCCAAAATAATGTCCTTGTTATTACCCGAACTGTTTACCCTTGAGCATATAGAAAATTTGTTGAAGATACTTCATTTTATATTAAAGAACAATAACAATAAGAACATAACAGCTAGGAATCAACACTGAATCACGGAACATTGGTCTTTGAGGGGAACATGTAATTCATCAACTCATTAATAATACCACCATGTTCAATTGGAATTCATGAAACAATTAGTGAAGGCTTTAAAATGCTTTGTTTCAAATACTCGTCAGATAAGTTTCCTAGAATTAGCACGGAAAATTTAAAAGCTGGAATAATTGAGGGCCCACAGATAAAAAACTCATTAATGACACACATTTTATCGAAATAAGGGATCTTCAATTAATATTAAGGTACAAATCTCTATAAATTGCTATAAAAGACTGTGTTGAATATCCGTTTGTTTGCAAGATCAAACGACTGCAATCCTCTCAGAAAAAAAAAAACTTTTACATGATTTTATAATCCTGCATCAAAGTACTTGAAAAGGAAATGCCAGTCAGCATCAAAGCAAACTATATCGGCATAGATTTAGACTAGTACATCAAATGTAGACAACACATCAATGTTAAGAAGAATGAAAGAATTCTGACGTTCTGCAATGCATGTATTGGCTTATGGGCAGGAATTCCAAATTGAACCTTCTAAATAAATAACTCCTTTACAATGCAATCATCAAACCAATATGGACGTACGGCAAATAATTCCAGAGAAGCGCTTAAGTATTGAATATTCAAATCATCCAAAAACTTCAATCAAAAATACTACTTTCATTGGTTAATGCCCCTTGGTATGACTCCAATGACACAATCCATTAGGATTTAAGAGTCCCATAAGTCATCACAGAAATAGAAAAGCACTCGAGAAAATATTATCAGAAGCTACAAAAACATGCCACCCGACTGATAGACCAACTGACAGAAGATCCATTCAACCCACGAAGGTTGAAAAGGGCTTGGTCGAAAGACCTAACTGGATAATCATAACTATGAATCCATCAATGTGCAATACTTTCTCTTAGTCTGAACATACAACATATTTACCTAATACATTCGAAAGTAGATTGTAAATACCAATAAATTCATTACAAAAAAACATTATTTTATATGATATGATATTACTGTGTATCAACATACATATAGATATAAATATATATCATTCGACTCACTTCATTTCGGATATGGAGTGAGCAGGAGGCTGTTGAAATATTTGAGCATCATAAGCATCATAATCAAAAAATGACTTATGTATATATTCATCTTCAGGTATTGGCTTCTTTTTTATTTTCGAGAGAGGCGGTAACTTAATTCGAGGTATAAAGTTAGAATGGGGTATTTTTTTGTTTGATGAATAAAATGATAGATTTATCCAGTGGGGCATCGAATAATCATCAGGAACATTTTTGTGTGCATCTTTATTATGGAACTGAAAAAATTTTATTAGATAAATTTCATCAACCTTAACAACTTTGTCATACCTTCAATAAGGGGACTGCATGTAATGGTTGCTCCCCCACACAAACAAGATCACTGCCTACACCATTATCGATTATTCTTTGTTTTGTTATATTTGTGAGTTCTCTGTCCACTTCAAATACGCCAACACCTGGTGTTACAACAACACTCAATTGTCCCGTCCTATCAAAACTTCTATCAAGATAATGTTTCTCAAATACTAAAAAAATAAATAATGAAAAAAATTTAGGATTAACCCTACAAAATTTCACCATTGAGAGACATGTTCAGTACTTCTAAAAAGTTTCCCTGTGCTGCTGTGCTATTTGTAGCGGGAGGCATAATCAAATTCGGTCTGGAATGATAGTCTAGAACGATCTTTAAATACTCTGAAAATATTTTCCTGAGCTGAACCAAAATCCCACACCAGTCATCATATTTTTCATTCTGTATAGCCACACTGAAAACATGATAACTCAAATAACCTTTTAGTCCAATATCTCAGAGGGACCTGACAGAGATAAATATAAATAAATTATCTTCACACAGATGAAAACTTCTTGTGTGCTTCGAAAATCTACATGCTTGTGAAGCTCACCGATTAAATGGACAGATACCAGAGAAGAAAGGTAACAACTGAAAATAAAAGTTACCAATTTAAATTTGCTTGACTGGATGCATACGAAGTTTGACAACCAATTATCGTAAATCTTTACTAACAGAATTAAGTCTATTGTCCCCGTCAAAGAAAATTTGGGTGGGGACCCACGCCATACGTTGTCGTCAGTATGACATGATGACATTTATCGCACCAAAAATATTTTCCTGGTAAATGATCGTCATACCTCGTATGTATGTATTTTTTCGAATGTTGAAATTCAATCTGAACTAGTATAATAAATGTCAGAGTTTCCATCTATTAGAACTGTGTTCGATTCTTTCAAGCTTAAACAAAAAATTCATTTAATAAAATGGGATTTCCCGGGAAGTAATTTCGTTTTTGAGCACTTGTTATAGTAGAACAGCGTGATATCCGTTCGTTCCGCCGTCCGTCCGCATACTCTCTTTATTCTAAAAAGATGAGCTAGAATTTTCATATTTTCAGAATAGGTTAACAGTTTAAAAAATATATCAAGTTCGTTATTCGGCCGAATCCGTCCAATAGTTTGGGAGTTACGAGAATCTGAAATTTGGTCTATAACTCCAAGAATATCCATCGGATCAATTGTAACTTTGAAGATATTCGAATTAGGCTGAAACGAATTTTTTTAAATTCCCAAAAACCAAAAATTTTTTATACTATATTCCTCATAAAATAACGGACTTATTTAAATAAGAATTTGTACATGTATGGACGTTATTGATATCTTACATGTTCTCAAATTTCATTGTCGAAACTTCCTTCCACCTGAAGATTTGCCTAAGGGCAATCAATCACAGAAGTTATAATTAATGTTAATTGATTACATTGTCATTTACGTTCCGTGTCGATTCTTGCCTCACTGAAACTTTGGGGTGGCGGTCGAAAACGAAACTACATGAAATTTCCCATCTCCTGATACTCCTCATTCGCCTCAATATCATAGAAAAAGTTCCAAATTAATCGTTTGAAAATAAGAGTTTTTCGGAAAAAAGATAAGTCAAAAAATCCGTCGGATCTTTTAATTTTCGATGCTCTCATAGATTGACATCATTCGGATAGTTGGTGAAATATTAATGGAAATTGTTCATTTACGGGAAAATTGTGTATGTTGTCAAAACATATCTTTTCCCGCACCACGATGAATGAACAATTCTATAACTCAAATTAAAAATAACTACTCAAGAGTTTTCCTTTTTAGCGCTAGAAGTGATATGCCTACTACTGATTAGTTTTCAGCAAAAGTTAATTTGAGCATTGAACAAAAATTCCGGAAAACTATAAGTAGTTATTTTTAATTTGAGATGGGTTTGTTCATTCATCATGGCGATGGAATTAGATCACTCTGTTCTAGAGTACGAGAAAAGACTCAAGAACAAGAACCTAAAAGCCCCTGACCTCACAGTAGTGCTTTAACAAAAAATTGTTTGCAGAAATGAAAGGCAGTTTCCGTATAATACACAAATATATCACTTTCTATTTCAAAAAAATTTTTTGATGAGAAATTTTTCTTATGGAACTCGTGTAGAATTATTATTTGGGTACTAACAACCATCTCCTGCTGTTCTTGCTACCATACCAATGTTTCTGTAGTTTTCAAGGCAAAAAAAATGGAACGATACATCTATTATATCCAAAGAAGAGAAACATACAAGAAGAAAAATCAAAGAGGCAGCATTAATGAATATCGCTTTTAATCCCATAAGTGCAACGTCAATAAAGTTTCGGGAAGTTTGAAGGCCAATTGGTTAAAGATGACTTCAAACCAGCGATAAGTACAAATTTGATATAGTTTTCAGAGTTCTGTCAATTTGACACTTAATAAAAATTGGAAAATCTTCAAATATTGTAAGCTTTTTTAAGAGCTAATTTTTTGCCTTGAAAACGACAGAAGATGTCAGTCGAAACGTTGGTAGCTAGAACAATAAGAGATGGTGGTAATTGTCTAAATACTAATTCCACCCAAATAATTGGACGGTTTAACCTAGAGAGCTGAAATTTTCATGGTAAGTAGAAGGATTCAATATCTCAGACGATTTCGTTATCTGGCCAAACCCATCTAATGATTCAGGAGTTATGAACATCTGAAAATAGGTTTCCTCCTTAACTCCCAGAATATCCATTGGATCAAGTTGTAATTTGAAAGATATTTGAATTAGATCGAAACAAATAGAAACGCAAAATTTCGCAGAAATCGATATGATAGAAAATTCTTGAAAAATTCCCAAAGAAAAATTTTTCAATACTTAATACACCATAAGATATCGGACGTATTCAAAGAAAAATTTGTGTATGTATGGACGTTATTGATATCTCATACTTCTCAAATTTCATTATCGTAGCTTCTTTCACTTTATAGATATTAGTCCGGGGGGTAGCGTTGCAAATACAAAAGTCATAGTAAGCCGGCTGATATTAACATCGATAATTGATCTTATATGACTAGTTAGTGAACCGACCGTCAGCTGCTCAAGTAGCGGTAGGTGTGGGTGTAGGAGGTTCCGAAAGTTGTAAAAAAAAACAAATTAAGTAATAGTACGCCGACTGAAACTTTTTTCATAAATAGTTGAAGTCGTACTGAGCTGAAAAAAAATCGTCAGCTGCATGGGTAGCGGTGGAAACACCGTCAGCTGACGTAATAAAGATTAAAAATAATGGAGCTCTCCCACTAAAATTTGAAAGTGGCATCTATACTATCTATATCTACTACTATATTATTAGAAATTAAAAAATAAACTCGTAATCGTTATCATTTGATAATTCGAATATCGAATGAAAATAATAATAAATAAAAATAAGCGGCCTCCTATGTCTGAGCGGGGATGTATGCTGCCCTGTTCCGTTTTCCCTCGGAACTGCCTAATCAGTCTTTAGGCGATAAACATCTCAAGTGTTTATTTACATCATCAGCATTTTTTTATTTATTATTAATATTTATTTCTAATGGCCCCCGACCAGCGGCGGCTTATATTAGGCGTGTCTCTTTGCCGTACGGGATCAGTTTGGGTTTTACGTTGTACTCGTCGAACGAACGGACGCAAATCAAAATATGTCGAAGATTCTACCGGTTTGTGTAGTTTGTGGCAAAACAAATGAAATATTAATATCTTTTAATGCGAAAACTTTACAAAAATGTACTGATATAATGGGGATTCGTGAGAAAAATAATCTATCTCTAAGTAGTTCTAAAGTGCCGTCAGAATTAAACGATTTTCAAAAATATCACTCGAAGTGTTATCGTCAATTCACCGCCTTACCGCCAAAATACCGAATAGCTGTGGAAACTCCTTCGACATCTGCAGCGTCAAGGTGAGTTATACTTAATTATCTTTTGCAGTTATTTCGATTTATATTCTTTGATATATATATAATATTGGATTCGCATCATTGATATACAAGGAAAAATATATTTTCAATTAATTATTTGTCACTTTTTTTAATCGTCTCAATTTTCCTAGTAGATTTTGCTCTCAAGTCTTAAAAAAAAATATATTGAATTACCATTGCTAACTCTTCGTGAAAATTTAGGAGTCTTTGGAAAAAACAGAATTTCGTTGCAGAAATGCACTAAAGTTGCAGATCGCCGCACAGAGCGAAAGAACTGAATGGCATAAATCCCGGGAAATCCATAAAAAAGCTTTTGAACAAGTGTGTCGTTTTGTTTCAGAAAATATAGTCAAAAAACAAGAATGCTACTTTTTATCTTTTTTAAAATAAATTTTCATCGATTGTACAAAAGATGAAAATATAGACATATCTGTGGACGTCGAACCATATAATTTAGAAAAGAGACTATTAGAAACATTCCCAAAAACAATTGCCATAGTTTGTATGAACACAAAAAGGTTGTTAAACCCTATAGCGGAGTTTTAGTTAAGAACGATTTACAAACTATAGAAAAACAAGATATTTTGGATAAAGCTGCATTAATTTTGCGATCGGAAATCCGCATATGGGACGTACTCCATTGCCAGACAAATTAACTACAAAAGATTTAATAACAGGAGAATGCGACAGTCCAAAGATATTACTTGATTTCTATTGGAAATTGATATGTTCTAGTTTTTTTAGATTAATATGTTCATTCACAGATGATGGTGAAGAAGATCAAGCTCAACAGATTGAACCAGACGATGAGAACGATTTAACAGAGGGCAGTTCTGATGACGATTTATCGGAACATGAGTATGATAGTGATACCTATGACAACTAATCATAATAACGAATAATTTTTCCGAAGTTATCAATTTTTATGTTTCTATTTCTTTTTCTTTATATTAGTTTATGTTATTTTTAACATTTTACATTCTATATTAGTTCACATTATGCATTTCCTTTATATATATAAAATAAAAGAAAAAATAACACAGAATATTTTCGTTCGATATTGTTTCACCCGTGTTATTTACTTCCCGAGGTTATCATTCAGTTATCACTATGCCGGTTGAAATTTGACAATATGATATTTTAATAGTTACGTCTACGAAAACTTTCAGTCACATGGTTGCGGGCAGGGGAAACCTGTCAGCTGGACCCTGAAAGATACTGTGTATTGCTGGAATAATCTGTATCTTTACTGCGTCAGCTGACGGTCTTTCCACCGCTACCCATGCAGCTGATTATTGTTTTCGTACTCTTAATAATTTAAACAATTGTCTAGTCGAATTTCATCCGGCGTACTATAACTTTATTTTACGTGTTTTTTTACAAGTTCATGCGAGCAGCTGACACATAATCCCCCCTCCACGATGCAGCTGACGATTTTTTTCAGCTCAGTATGACTTCAACTATTTATGAAAAAAGTTTCAGTCGGCGTACTATTACTTAATTTGTTTTTTTTTACTACTTTCGGAACCTCCTACACCCACACCCACCGCGGGTGCGCCAGCTGACGCTTCGTTCACCTACCAGTCATTGGAGAACTATTGAAAATGATGGCAATCGATCGGCGTAAAAACACTACCTAAAATGCAACGCTACCTCCCGGACTATATGACAAATAGTCCGTCAGAAGTATCTCTGATCGATGCTCTCCTTTATATCTAAATAATCTATTACTCAAATTAAAAATAACTATTCATAATTTTCCCCAAGTTTTGTTCGAAGCTATAATTCCCTTTTCCTAAAAACTCACGTCAGTGCTTTTCTGAATTTTGACAACGTATATTGTTTCAGCCACCGAGATTGAATTTCATCTCTATGATTTCCAGTTATGAAAAATTTTGATTAATATTACGCCAACTGACACTGATTAATGAGCCCGGCATTTGTCAATCGAATATCGATCTGTGATGGCCATCGTTCAAAGAAAATCATCGGGACGTATGTCATTTCTCTTTTCTCTTGAGTAAATGAAAAAAATGATCATATCTTTAGATGGAAAAGAGCTACGGCAATGAAATTTGAGGATAAGTAAGATATCGATCACCTCAATATATTCACGAATTTTTATTGAAATCCGAAAAATATTTTATGAGATAGTGCGGATTGAAAAATTTTATTTTTGGAATTTTTTAAAAATTTTCTAGCGTGACGATTTCCGCGAAATTTTGCGAGCCGTTTTGTTGCAGCTTCCCTCAACAATATTTCAAGTATCAACTTGATCGGATGGATATTCTAGTAGTTATTGAGGAAACAAAATTTCAGATGCTCATAACTACTGAACCATCCGACGGATTTGGCCCAATAACGAACTTGACCGAGATATTTGGACAATTAACCTATTCTTAAAATATGAAAACTCTAGCTCATCTCTTTTGGATGCTAGAGAGGATGCTGCCGGCCGGCCGGCCGGACTCAACTTTCGCCACGGATTCTTCATCGGGGAGTCAAACCCAATCGATTGAGACCATTTTCGGCTCGATATTCCAAAATTACAGACAATCGGGCAAAATTATAGGCACTCTGTTCGGGTGAACAAGAGCGCCAAAAAAAATACAAAAAAACTTATTAAAAAAATGAAACAGAATACGACACATATGTTTAGACGTTTGTGTATAACATTCTTATCTCTTCAGGCATTCATATTTGATTAACAATAATTCAACCAATTCTTGGTTATAACTTACTGTGTGATATGGTGCAAAAAAAATTGCTCAAATTATTGTTAGTCGAATATGAATGCCTGAAGAGACAAGAGTGTTATACACAAATTTCGAAACACATGTGTCGTATTCTATTTCATTTTTTTAATTATTTTTTTTTTTGTATATTCTCTAAATTGTTTGATACTACACCTATGATAAGAATGAAAAATTCTCTTTTATTCATCAAGAAAACAGTAGTTTCTAGAAAAAAAAGGTATCGTTGATACTTGAATCGAAACTTTAAGATTATAATTATCATTTTTAGAATATTTTTAATTTATTTACACTCTCCAAGGATAGACTCATCCGATTCAACTATTAATTTTTGTTGAGTATTGAAAGATTAATAGATAGAATATATAAGACCAACTGACTCGTTTTACTTCAACTATTATTTTATGCTGATATTATGTATATAATATATATATATAAATATATCCGCTCTATAGCGTTCTACGCCCTGCGGTGCCCAGTCTCCATCTCTGTCTATTCTCCCAATCTCCCGGTCTAAGACCTCTCTCCGACATTGCTTTGCTCACTGTCACACTACTTCAAGAAAAGAAGGAAGAAAATAATATTGTTTCGTCAAGTTACAAATATATCACTTCTTATTCTTGCTATGGTGGAAAACGTAGTGAAATGAATCTCAGGGTGGTGGGTAGAATGAAACTATGTAGTTGCTCTCTCTAATTATAATCTTGTCTTGTAGCTTTGTCAAATATCCTCTTAACGAGATAGGTCAGAACAACTGAAAATATTGGACTATATAAACTGACCGACAGATAGTACGAGTTTGGATTATTTATCGTAGACTGAATAAGCATAGGTTAATAAACGCTTAATGAAATTTATATCAACACAATTCATATGAACTCATTTGGCCAATTGTATTATAGACGTCTATAAGTACTTACAGTTCTGTTCCAAATGTGCAAATTAATATGATATAAAGAATAAGGAATCAAATTATTAGTGCTGTGCTCGTACAGTGTTTTCCAAGCCCTCGTAGTGGGTATTGATGGTGATTCAGCAAGTTGTAGGATACTTTCCAGAGCAAAGACAAACGGGTTGTAGCAAAACCTTGTTATTAGGGTTGGTTGGTTGGTTGGTTGGTTGGTTGGTGGGCAGACTATGATGATCGACAGTGGGGACTGAGAAGTAGATCTACTTCCTCAAGTTGAACAGCTTACCGAAGAATCCAATAATAATGACTGAGTTGCAGGGATGGCGTCAGATAGGAGGAAATAAGAAGCCAAAGTTGGAGTGTGGCTTAATATAGAGATCTCCACCTTATGGAGTTATAACGAAGATTTATGTGAAAGTAGCTTTCAAATCCTCTCAAAGAGTAGTTTTGAATAAAATCAAATTATTCCCAAACTGTAAACTAAATTTCAAATAAATTCTTCTTTGTAGATCCGCAAATTGCGTTAAGATTCGCCAAGAATAATCTATCGAAAGAAAATGGAAGATTCCAGAAGGAAAAACGATGCTTCTTATCTCTTATCTTTTTTTTGTTATAAGAATTTCTATTTTTTGTATATTCAAATTTAGAATATTGGATTTTATAACATTGGCAACACTGATTTAATTTTAGGTTGGCATGAAAATTCAATGACAACAATATAGTCACTCAACCATAGAATACTTTTTACTTGTTCTTTATCTTAACGAACTTTATGCCGTAACATCACTCCCTGTATCCAAGTTATTTTTGGTCTTCCCCGCTTTCGTCGCTCCAATGGACTCCAGTTCATAATTTTTTTCGGTATCCTGTCTTCGTCCATTCTCTGTACATGGCCATACCAGCTGAGTTGTTTGATCTTTATATCCTCGATTATAGTGGTGTTTGCATTCATTATCTCCCTTATTGTGATGTTTGGAATATGTTGGAGTCTAGAAATCCGAGCTGCTCGTCGCCAAAAATCCATTTCCAGGGATGATAGTTTTTCCATTGTCCTTGATGTTAGTTGCCATGTCTCACAGCCATACAGAACTACACTCTTGAAGATAGTGTTGTATATTTGTCGTTTCTTTTCTTTAGATATTTTATTTGACCATAATATCGAATTTAGGGCACCAATTATTTGTTTTCCTTTTATTAATCTTTCTTCTATCTCTGTCTCTGTTCGGCCAGTGTTAGTGATTTTGGTTCCTAAGTATGTATACTCTGTTGTGGTCGGTATCTGCTTGCCATCCTGCAGTTTAAAATCCTCTGTATCAGAGCCTACACAAATATACTTGGTCTTCTGCATATTCACACTTAATCCCCATTTTTCATATTCTTCGATCAAGCGACGCGTCATAAATTCCAAATCATCTCTGTCCTGGGAGATAACGACCTGGTCATCAGCGAAATGTAAAGTGTATAAAGTCGTCCGGTCACCCAGTTGGATCCCCATTCCGCGACATGATCTTCTCCAATGCTTCAATGCTTCGTTCAAATAAATTTTGAACAGCGTTGGTGATAGGCTACAACCTTGTCTCAATCCCTTTGATACGTGAAAGCTGGATGATAACTGATTGTTAATTTTAACCCTTGAGGAGGAATTTTCATAAAGCTGTTGAATTGCTCTTATTAGTGTCACGTTTATCGAGGACCCTTCCAGCACCTGCCAGAGCTTAGTGATGGGTACACTATCATACGCACTTGTCAGGTCAACAAACAGCAAATGAGTGTTGGTTGAGCGTGAAAATGTGGTCTATACAGGAACCCCCTAATTCTGAATCCAGCCTGCTCTTCTATTTCATTTGGCTCATATTCGTTTTCAATCAGATTTTTCAAGATTTTACAGTATAACCTGCTGAATGTGCTTGTTACTGATATACATCGATAATTTTTACAATCACTTTTACTGCCTTTCTTATGAAGGGGAGTTATCCACGCTTCTTTCCATTCACTAGGTGGATTTTCGCCGTTCAGGTATTTGTTGAAGAGGTCTTTAATCATATTTCGTAATTTTTCTGTTCCATTTTTAATCAGATCGGCTGGGATTCCTCCTGGTCCAGCAGCCTTTTTGTTTTTCATAGGCCTTATGGCTTTTTCTATATGTTCCTCAGTGATTGTTTCTGTTGTTCCTTGTTCTGTATATCTTTTGGGAGATATTATGTTACGGTGACTATTAGTTGAGGTGTCTTTCGAAACGAGAACAGACTTCCTCCTTGTAAGTTTTTGAATAGAAATAAAACTTTGTTTATTATCGTGTGTTTTTAATCTAAGAACCTAAAGTATTCAACATCAATAACTTCCATTAATAAACAAATGTTAATTGAAAGCCGCTGAATTTCTTATGAGTTATCAAGTATCAAAAACTTTTTATGGACATTTTTCAAAAATTTTCGAGTGTGACGAATTCTACAGAATTTTGCAGGCCTATTTTATTCAACCTCATTCAAACATCATCCAAGTTACAACTTGATCTGATAGATATTCTAGAAGTTATTGAGGAAACCAAATTTCAGGTGCTTATAACCAGTAACCGGTGTGTAGTAACCCAATTACGGACTTGCTCGAGATATTTGGACAATTAACCTTTTCTTAGGCCAAGAATCAAATTTCATCGCATTGACTGAAAAGAAAGAATATTATAAATATGCAATAAACATAAAAAAAAATTCAAATTGAATTTTTGTGTTTTAAGGAATGTTTGGTCATTCAAATTTGTCTGATTGACTCAATTAAATTTTGTATTCGATGCTTCACTGATTTTCATATATTAAATTTAAATTTATTTATTTCACCGCGTCTTTGAGGAGTCTGATAAACAATCAAGTCAAACAAATATCAAAAGTGTCTGACACTCATCATACCTCATCAAACATATATTCTACAAAAATATATAACCATCAGCCATGTGAATTCGGGTTGAATAATTCCTAATTTTAATTACCCTTCCTACCTGGAACCTGTTCAGGTGTCACTGGGTAAGCTTCACCAGCAGAAAGGTATTCAAATCACATGAGACGCTACTAAGAACCTAGTTGTATCTGTACGAAAATAACTTGTCTGATTGCTCTTAGTCTATTAGCATTTGAAAGAAATATTCACCGATAAAAATCTTCATAAAATCGACCCTTGTAATCTTTCTGTAGGCATTCCCTCATGTGATGTGGAAATTCCTCCAAGCTAGTTGCCTCGTAAAAAGTTCTTGAAAATAACACAATTGTGACTTCATGATTACTTCCATGTTTCTTCCATTTTGCAAATAAATCAGCTAAAAATCCATGTACAGCCTTTTCATAATACAGATCCCCATAGATATCAAAATCCCACATTTCGGAGGACATTTGCAGAAAAAGATAAACCATTGAAGTGGATGATCGAAAAACAATTTTGGTATCTTCCGTCAGAACTCCACAAGCTACTCTTTCACCCTGTGCCCACATCTCATAAACTTGGCATCGAATGGCACCACCGCAAAACTCCAATTTTTTATTCAGGTACATGCATCTATCTTTCTGAAATGAAAAGAAAAATTTATATTTATCCATTTGACATAAATAATGATAGGCAAAAAATGTCTCCGAAGAATTTAAAAAATGTGGGAAAGCACTGACGTGAGACAATGAGCTTTCGCGCGCTTGGTATGAAGTTTTCTCTCAGACTATGGAACAGTGTAATACCAAAAAAACAGCCGCAATGAATGTGAAAGAATCAACACACCTGTAAAAATTTACGGTTTTCTTCAGTTTTTCAGAAGCCCAAACTTC
The DNA here is from genome assembly GCA_030674115.1 of Micraspis discolor. Lineage (NCBI taxonomy): Eukaryota > Metazoa > Arthropoda > Insecta > Coleoptera > Coccinellidae > Micraspis > Micraspis discolor. The sequence goes on along the minus strand of JARTUT010000445.1, from coordinate 644,623 downwards.
CTCCTCTTGAAAACAAGGTATTTCCCATCGAATACCGTGAATGATAATGGAACTAGATTAATTGACTTTAGTAGACAAAACGAACTAAAGATCACAAAGGGTTTCTACAGACATAAATGCATTCATAAATATATTTGAAACAACTAACGAGATTGAAATGGATCATAGATTATGTCATCACCCAACAGAAAAAAAAATTGAAATAGATAATGTGAAGGTTCATTGAGGCATCAAATCTTTCGTCAAAGACAAAAAAGCAGATAATTAATATGAGAAAGCTGGTGAAACAATAAATCACCCTAAATATAACTTGGAAGGACTTTAAGTCGATTTTACCAGGTATCAAGGAAGATTGGACATATACTTTCAACCTTCTGAAAATCAAAGAACACTCAATATTTACCAGAATATTACTGAAAGTAATAAGCAACAAAAAGAAGCTATTGGAGAGAGAAGAAAATTGAACAGTAGAAAAGTGTGGCTGAACGATGAAATAGAAATGATAATAACATGTAAGAAGAAAGCTTATATGAAGTGGATCACAACAAGACTACAAGATCAAGATACTTACAACACATGAAAAGGAAAACACGAAAGAAAATCAGCTGAAAAGCTGAACTGAGGGATAAAAAATGTGAAGAAATAGAGACATATATATATAGGAGGAAGGTAATATACGGATATACGGAAGTGTGGAATTTTATAATAATGGTCAAATCGACAGGAAAGGAAAAATGGAACATAAACTTAATCCAACAACAACAACGGTTACAGTACTATACAAAATTACTGCAGGAACGACGTCCACAATACAAAGAAATGGAAAACCCAGTAAGCCTTCAAGGTGAGAACATCGAAATTGATAAGTTGGTGATGGAAAATATAAATGGTGCTAAACAAGGTAGATCTTGCGAACCAGAAAGAATATATTCAGAGCTCATCAAGAATGGTGGCGAAAAACTTTTTTATCTGTTTACTCAGAAATCCAGCGGATACATCAACGAAGAAGATGTTCCAAATACTTGGAAAGTGGCTTATGTATGATCTTGTACAAACTATATGTTTTGTATGAAACAGATAATTGAAAAAAGAAGATCAGTAAACCTAGCAGCACATATTTATTTGTAAATCTAACCAAGGTTTACGACTCAATACCTTGGTCTAAGCTACGGGAAATACTACACAACACAAATATAAACCAGGGTATTAAAAAATCCATATTATGACTCGTCATCCGAAATTAAAATAGGAAACAGATAATTAAGTCCATTTTATGTGAATAAGGGATTACGACAGCGATGTACCATATATCCTACTTTATTGAAAATATGGGAGTCAATTGACAGCTGGTAGGGTAGGATGTTGCTATCTTCGTTATTGCTTTATAGAGGCTTTACTATTGGCCAGATAGTTTGTTCTCATTATCAAAGTTTTCTGTTAGTTTTCCCAAATAATTGGGATTAGGATATTGTTCGAAATTCTCTACCGAGCTAAAATAATTCTGGAGCCTGAGCACTTTCCTTCATACGAGAGATAATAAATTTGTTGAAAAAAATTTTTTCATCTTTGTTTTCAGGAATTATGGAAAGGTCATGCAGTTTTTGATTTTTGTAAATATCAGCACGGGGCGCTTCAAATTTTATGTTGGAAATCGTGATCACAAATTGACTATAACTTTTTTTTTTCAAATTAGACCCAATTTTCTTAGATTGGATTGGATTCTGCGACGGATTATAAGAACAGTACTTTAAGATGATCTTGCTCCTAAATACAATAATTTCCGAGTTATTCAAGATTTTCCGAAATTATGTTAGATGTAGGTATAGTGTATGAAATTCTGGTGCCCGAAACTTATATGTGGCTCGCAATTTGACATAAATACTGTGTGGCGACATCTAATGACAAGCAACGGAAAGAACCTTCGTGTCGCCAAACCAGTAAAACAAAATTGAATCACTACACACACTATTATTCTAGACATCATGACCTATACAGATTTAAGGAATATTTTGATGAAACCATAGTGACCATTGAAGTAAATTATCCAAATTATAATTCAAAAGTGACAGGTCTGAATAGTATTCATGATCTTTACTGTTTGCTCCTACAAAATTAATTGTTATTTGAATAATGCAGGTGAACGTAATAAAATTATAAATAGAACCTGAGGGGCTTTTAATGAGATTTGCAGCTTACGAAATTGATCTATGCAAAAGTTCAGTGAACCAAATTTTGACAAAACACATTCACACTTTAAAACCAGGTGACTACATAGAAAGAATAAATTTTTGTAGAAGAATGTTGAACAAACTTGAAAATAATGAAAATTTTTTTGAAAAAGATCATTTGGACAGATGAGGCAAAATTAGGTAATAAAGGTTTATTCAATAGAAAAAATTGCCACATTTGGAGTGGTGAAAATTCTCATTAAAAGAGTGAAATAATGACCCAGAAGAGATTTGGTTTCAATGTTTTTGCTATTTTAATGGGCATTAATGTGTGGTACTACATTTATGAAGAAAATTTGAACTCACAAAAATTTTGAAGGTTCTGAGAATTTTTGTATCTGATTTTCGATGAGAAACACAAATATAATCCATCATACATATCAACCAAAGGAGAACCGAGCATTCAGAGTAGTGATTAAGAACCTACACCACTCAACACCTGTTAAAGATATAAAGGAGGATCTCACCAAATTAGGACACACGGTAAGAAATATTCATAATGGAAGAAGTCGACTGACAAAAGAGCCACTAAACCTTTTTTTCGTCGACCTTGAACCAGCAGATAACAATAAGGAGATATACAAGTTACGTGGTATACAAAACAGAGTGGTGATTATCGAACCTCCGAAAAACATAAAAGGTCTTTCCCAATGCATGAGATGCCAGCAGTATGGACACACTAAGGCCTACTGTAATAGGCCATATGGCTGCGTCAAATGTGGAGAATCACATATAACAGAAGATTGCAAAAAAAGCGCTAACACGCCAGCAAAGTGTGCACTATGTAATGGCCCCCATCCTGCTAACTATAGGGGCTGTGAATTCTACCACACCCTACTAAAGAAACCCAACAACGCGAACAACAGACTGACTCTACAACAAAGAATAGTACCTAGCACTCTCAATCAGAACATTAGACCTAAGATTCCAGAACAAGAACCACATAAGCGAAGATATTCAGATATACTACGAGGATCAAACAATGTACCTACACAACATAATGAAGACAGCCCAACTACCTTGAGAGCATTCTTGCAGGAGTTTAAAGGAATGTTTCAACAATTAGTACAATAGAACAACATGATACTAAACATGCTATCCACGCTAATCACCAAAATTCACTAAATGCATGAGAATAGCCGAATGGAACGCCAATGGCCTCCTGCAGCACAAAAATGAAGTAGAAATTTTCCTTCGCCACAACGCAATAGACATCTTATTGGTAAGTGAAACGCACTTCACTGACAAATCCTATTTTAAAATCCCAGATTACATAACTTATTGCACCAACCATCCAGATAACACTGCACATGCTGGAACTGCTGTACTCATCAAAAAAACGATAAACCACTATGAAATGCACCAATATAAAGAAAAACACCTTCAGGCCACTACTCCAAAGGTAAAAATGGCCTCATACGATCTGACAATTTCCGCAGTGTACTGTCCACCTAAGCATAATCTGAAAATGGATCAATACAAAGATTTCTTCGAAACATTGGGATGCAAATTTGTAGTGGGAGGAGACTTTAACAGCAAAAACACACTTTGGGGTTCCCGCTTAACAACTACGAAGGATAGAGAATTGGCTAAACTTCTGCAAGAAAAAAATTACATGACTCTATCCACTGGAAGTCCAACATACTGGCCCACTGATCCCAACAAAACACCTGACCTATTAGACTTCTTCATTACAAATGGGATATCAGGCACATATATGGATGTGACACTGAGCTATGACCTGTCTTCAGACCACTCCCCTATAATAGCAACAATAAGCACATACGCAATAAACAGAAAAATCCCACAAAACTTCATAACAGCAGAACCAATTAGGACGAATATCGCAGACTATTGAACAAACAAATAAATCTGTCGATGAGATTGAAAGAACCGAGAGAAGTTGATGAAGCAGTAGAAACTTTTGCTAATATCTTGAAGCAGGCAGCCATTCAAAGTACCCCACCGATTAGGAAAGAAGAAGACAAATCTAGATCTATACCCATAGAGATCAAACAGTTGATAGCCGCAAAACGAAAAGCTAAATCCAGATGGCAACTGATACATGCACCTTCTGACAAAACTGACCTAAACTACCATAGCAATAGGCTCAAGAGTAGACTTAGAGAACTACAAGACAAATCATTTGAACAATACATAACTGGGTTGAAAAGATCTGATTATTCTATATAGAGGCCTATAAAATCCAAGAGTAAACCGAAAGAACACATCCCACCAATCAAAAACCCAGTATTAACCAATGCTGAATGGGCCAGAAGCGAACAGGAAAAGGCAAACTTATTTGCAGAATACCTTGCTGATGTATTCACTCCAAACGATGTAAATAACGATGACGACATAGAGGCCAGCATTTTAAACACATCACAAGATATACCAAACATAAAATACTTAACACCAAAAGAGATATATGCGGAAATCAAACTGCTGAACACTAAAAAAGCTTCTGGATTTGATGGTATAACTTCAAGAATGGTAAAAGAACTATCCAGAAAAGGGGTAGTCCTCTTAACCAACATATTCAACGCCATACTAAGATTGAAGCATTGGCCCGAAGCACTAAAAACAGCAGAGATCCTCATGGTACTAAAACCAGGAAAAAATCCCTACGATACATCATCATACCGACCAATAAGCCTGCTTCCCATAACCTCCAAAGTACTTGAAAGACTTATCCTGAAAAGAATCAACACCGATATCCCCAACAACCAATGGATTCAAGATCACCAGTTCGGATTCAGACAAGGACACTCAACAATCCAGCAAACTCACAGAATCACACAAGCCATCAACCAAGCCTTCGAAGAGAAGAATAACTGTACTTCAGTCTTTCTCGATGTAAGTCAAGCTTATGACAAAGTACTTCCATCTTCTAAAATCCTATCTGACAGATAGATTGTTTAGAATCAGAGTTGGACAAGAAATCTCTGGAAAATACCCCATCCGTGCTGGAGTTCCTCAAGGTAGCGTCCTGGGCCCTGTACTATACCTATTATAGACGTCAGATATGCCCACATCCACCAAAACGATACTAGGAACATTTGCAGACGATACAACTATTCTGGCCATAGATGAAGATCCATCAATTGCCGCAGACCTCACCCAGAAGCACCTGGACGAAGTACAACTCTGGATGAACAAATGGAAGATCAAGATAAACGAGACCAAATCCAAGCAAGTAGACTTCACACTAAGGAAAGAACGTTGTCCACAAATTCGAATTAACAACACATCAATACCCCAAACTACAAGCGCAAAATACCTTGGATTCCACTTGGACTCCAAGCTTACCTGGAGAGAACACATATTAAAAAAAAGGAAGCAGATGGAATTGAAAACCAGAGAACTACTGTGGCTGATAGGTAGAAATTCTAAATTATCTATGGAAAACAAAGTTCTCCTTTACAAGACAATTACTACTCCGATATGGACATACGGTATAGAAATTTGGGGTTGTGCAAGCAAATCCAATATTGCTCTGTTACAAAGATGTCAGTCCAAAATATTGAGGATGATAGCCAGCGCACCATGGTAAGCACGAATCAAGAAGATTACGAAGACAGTGGCCAGCTGATTTAATATAATATGATTTTTTCTTTTTTACGAGAGCTCCTCAGTGGAGGTAGCCTTCTCAAGCTGTATATGTATAACCCACTCTACTTATAGACAACAAATTGGCCCATAGAATTGTAAATTTCTGATTGCTGATGAATAAAGAGGAAAAAAAAAATTTCTAGATGAACTGCCTCTGAGTTTATCTAGTACTGCATATTTCAACTCACTTTAGATATCTCCACATATTATTTACATGTTGAATTGATATGCCTTATATAAGTTTACCGCTTCAGATTTGAAAATATCAGATGAAATACAGCAAGAAAAATTGTTAATTGCAACAAAAATTGCATGAAATATTGCAAGTTTCACAGTGCAGAATTCTGTTATGCAAAATTTCTAACATTCCCTTACAACTTTGAAATGAATGAATGAAATCAAAGATCTGTCAAATACTTATGAACGACAAGTTTCGTTGAGCCCTCAAGTAAACGTCATAAGAAACATTGCTCTTATCACAAGATTTATAATAACATTTTCATTCAAATTATGGCAAGTGCATACACCATTATTCATCTCAATCAATAGGTTTTTTCAATAATTAATGATTTCGTAGGTGTCAAATCATAAGAGTGAATATATTTTAGAGGTGAAATCTTATACTTGGTTATAAGTTGTCTTCAATATTGATACAAATTAGTGTTAAGATGGTAGTATCATTAGAGATCAAAGAAAAGAGCTTCTGAGCTCCTTTTTGTGTTTAGCAACATGTTTCAAGAAACCATTGGATGAGACACCCATTTTTCCAATTTCTTATATTATATTATCTATTGTTCCATTGCAATATCAAATACAAAAGGGCCAATGTCTTAAGAATTGTACAGAATAGGCTTAACTAGTGAACCTAGGACTACAATTTTCAAGTAAAAGAAAGAAGAAAATAGTGACCATTCAAACTATGATAAAAAAAATTTTCAAACTCAAGTTAAATCATACCAAATAATTTTTCAGTCTCCACATTTCTGACCTTCCCATATATTGGTCTTTAAAAGTCAGTTCTATAGAATCCAATGCTACATCAACAGGATTAACTATTCTGACAGAAACCGATTGATAAATTTTCAATCCAAATGTAGTTGCTATACTTTGTTCCACACTTAAAGTATCTGTGAAAAAATGTTATGAGCATAGGTATATTCCTTTTTTTTATTGCATTCATTATTACCTTTTGTAACCCCCTTATTTGGTAATAAGTCTTCTGATAACGTTTTGATTTGCAAAAGTAGTCTAGGATTTTCTTCTTCATTATCTTTACCTTTATCGCTTTCGGGAGGTGGATGATATATTTCCACAATATCACCTTTCTTGGCTTCAGGCAAATCCTTAGGATTTATGATAAGGTCCTCCTCTAAAAAGTTCGATTAGTAGAGAAAGAAAGTTGTACCTTATCAGACTTTACCACTAAAATTTTTTTGATGAACAAACAATCGAAATAATTTCATTTCAATTTTTTTGGTATCGATATCATCAAATCAAAATTGAATATTTTATGAAAAATTCACTATCATTGAGTATATTTTGAGATCGATGAGATGAAACACTTTAAAAACTATTTTGAAAATAAACCATTCTTTCCAAGTATATGACATGAAGTGAGGTTATCCACAGAGCTGTCAAAAAGGTAAATATTTGTGAGAAAAAAAATTTCATATATAAGGAATTTGCCTCCATATTTAGGGGATGAAATTTCATGGTATTTTTTTCGTAGACCACTTTTTGATGACAATTCCAAGATAATTACCTAGCAAAATTTATTTTTCTTCAAGGATTCTAGAAAAAAATACTAATAAGTATCTACAATAAATATTCACTTTCATTTTTCTCAAAGAGACGTTGAATAGATAATTTGTGAATCAACATTAATCTTCTTTGCATTTTACATTAAAAAGTAACTTTTTTGGCCATTGAAAATGTTTATTTTCAATGGTTGAAATCTTATGTGTTTACATAAGATGTGGATTCACAATGAAGTTGCTTTAAAGTAATGTTATTTATTTTTATGGCTCTGTAAAATAATATAAATATAATTAATTCCTATAAAAATAATTACCTCTACATAGGTATCCAATAAGAATATTTGAAAAGAATATTGAAAATTATTTGTTTTGAGAACCTTAACTTCACTCTGATGTGCACTATACAATACAACTTATTTGATTTTATTTCACATTGCGATTATTTTAGAATCATATGGGTATAACATTCACTTTGGCCTTTACTGCTTTCTGAAATTGAATTCAAAATCAGTAATCAAATTATGATGTGGATACAGGATTAAAGGAAAATAATAACACTTTTCTAGAATTACAAATTTATATCAACACATAAAAATTTATAATTACAAATTTCAGCCTTGTTTTTGTGCCAGTTCCTTGGCTCGAGCTCTTTCGAGTTTTGCTATGCGGGCTGTAGATTTGCATCCAAGAAGACCTCCACCCCAGAGTTTTCTTATTTCATCACCTCGATCATTGAAGTTGGTCTTGATAACTTCCAAAAGTTTAGCAAGATTAGTTCTATCTCCAGAATCTACCTGCGTAATTGCAAGAGAGGTACAGGTTTTTCTTCTTACAAGTAAACCCAATCTTGCTTTTCCCTTCACAATACAATAAGGTACTCCCATTTTACGACAAAGGGCAGGAAGGTGAAGAACAATTTCAATAGGATCGACATCATGAGCAATGACAACAAGCTGTGCTTTCTTCTGTTCCACCAACTTTGTCACAGTATTTGATCCACTTTTCAACGTATTTGGTTTAGCAGGAATAGAAGTTTCTTTTTTGGTACCTTTCGATACTTTAGCCTCAGCACGTGCTTTCAGCCTATTCTTCTTCTGTAATTCAGTTTCTGGTTTGTACTTCTCCAAAAGTTTAAATAACTGCGTGGCTGTTTGTTTGTCTACTGTCTGAGTGAACTGGTTAATTGGAGGTGGTACCTTCAATCTTTTTTGTAAAACGGCCAATTGCCTTTGAATTCTGATGTATTTAGGCCATCTAACAAATCTCGATAAGTCCCTCTTTGGCTGAATATCTTGACCGATGCCGAAGTTTCTCGTTCTTTTTTCGAACAAAGGGTTAACTTCTTTTTTTTGCTCAACCTTTTTCACAGCGAGAGGAGCCGCAGCAACCTTTTTCCCCACCTTCTTCTTCAGTTTTTTTTGAACCATTTTGATAGAGTTTAGCGACAAACACACGTGCTCGAACACACAACTTCGAAACAGAATTTGAGGTTATGGAAGAAATCAAAGAATAGCATTTGAAACTCCAGAAAGATCAAACCACCGAACGAAAGTCTACTTCTTCTGCGAGGTAATCAAATGTCTTTAGCCAACTTCGTACATCAGTGGCGGCTGGAGATTTTTTTTTATTTCATTATTATTTTTCCACTGGATTTAACCATAGATGAGGTATTCAGATCATTACAATAAAATAAATATATATAGGGTGAGTCTTTGACCACTACGTTAATTTTAACCATAGATTCTTGACATCAAAAGAAACATTTTTTTCCTATAACATTTTTAGGGTGTTGAAATTTCATTGAAAAATTGCATTTTCACCTGTAATATTCAAACGACAATATCAATTGAAATGATCTCTTGTAGAAGGCTTCTGATAACAATCATGCATATTTTGGTATCAATAGATCTATTCCATTTCTTTTGGGTTTCTCACTACTACTGTACAGATTGGTTAAATTGCATGAAAAACAAATAACACTTGCACTAAAGGTCCGTATCTTGTACTTCCTAGAATCACAAGTCTTTTTTGCAGATAAAATAATTCCTCATCTTTTTTCCTAAATTGCATCATTTTTGAGATAGTTGAAGTTGAAAGTAATTAAATGCATATTATATATTATAATTGTATCCAAATTTTCTGATTTTCCCAAATACAACTCTGTGCTGAAATGATTCAATAATTAGATTTGTTCAATGTTGCCATATTTTATATCTTTCTTTATAAAATATTTCTACAAAAGGTTGGGGAAATCTCTCCAGTCTATGGTTCCACCACTAAACACTAAAGATGAAATCAACCACTGTACAATTTTTGTCTTACATTCACCACAAAATCTAAATTGCAATTTGCTGTATTCATTATTTATGATGTCTAGCACCTTGTTTAATATTTAACCCAGAGTAATATTCCATAATAAATATGGAAAAAGATTTCCATTACTCACATAGGTACTTCGGTATATTTTCAAGATGAAATAGGTATGGTATGTATTTTTTGTCAGGACCTGTTAAATTGAAGACTTATCTTTATGAAGAGCTGGTTCTTTATAGCTTCAGACTTTCAGGGTTTATCAAATGATATCTATTCTAACAGGAATGCTTCAAATTAAGCTCATATGAGTTTTAAAAACTTCGAACCTAGTCTCCGAGATTTGTTTTGTAAGTTTATAGAAGATTTTATTTCGACACCGAGGTAATCTTGACTCTTATACCGGTGGGATTTATTGACCCGAATTGCTCATGTGCTATGAGCATTTTGTTGCCTGATTGTGCAATAATTATATCTTGGGAAATCGATATGGTCCTTAGAAAATAATGTGTTTTTTTTTTCAATAATATTTGACTGGCGATTTAATAAAACTTATTTATCAATTAATAGAAATGATCAGACAATTAGGATAGTTTGCAGTTTATCGCCCAATTTTTATATTTCAAATGGTTTTTTTGTCGGGTTATTAGGTTAGTCGAGATTTTTATTTTTGATATTTGGTCCGGGATGATTAGGTAAGTTGAGCTTTTGTTATATAACAGAACGACTCCGAAAGTAACTTTTTACCAATATGAACTATCAAATATTAAATATTTATAGTCAGTTCAAGAACGCCAAATATTATCGCCACATGAGTCATTCTTCAAATACCCCGACTAAACGTACGATCTGGTAACAGTGCTGCTCATTTCAAGCGCTGTCTACCATTCACCGGTATGAAAGTCAAGATTGCCATTTTCTACTTTTTTTTTTTTTGAAGAAAGCTACAAATAACTGTTGAGTTGAAAGTTTCAAACAGGAACAAAACACCAACGAACCACAGAACACTATTTTATTGAGAACTACCCACCACAGAGACGTTAAATTAACATTTTAATGTGGTAATAATTCACTGTAGTTATTCTGAGAAGAAATACAACTGAATATCAATAATGGCTACAGATATTATCTTTCATTTGAAAAAATATTGTCAGCCAAAAGTTCAAAAGAATATATATATATATATATTTAAAAATGTTTGCAATTCTCAATTTTTTGCCTCCTGGGGTTCGGTAATAAATTAATATTCTGTAGTAAAGTATTAAAATTTGAGATAATCATAGACGTTATATACTAGTATCATTGTTTAAAGAGAACATAGTTGGTTCACTCCAGTACTAATTTTCTTGGACAAAAATGATGACCAACATCGCTAGATAGCGCCACTCTTGAAGTGTTCCTGATCCAATGAATTTCATCGAGTATAAATCTACCTAGATTTATACTCAATACTCAATAATTATATTGAACATTATAACATGTTTTCAAAAAGAATAAGGATAATTAAGCAAGAGCTTATTCAAATAGTGAGCATATCTATTAATCGAGATTGGAGTTTTTTAGGATCAATGAAGAATAAATATTGTCTATTGTATATTTCCCATTTTCCCTTTGCAATATAATGAAAAATACGTATCATAATTTTATTTCAATTAAATTGGTAATGATGAATAGATTGGTACAAACGCTTGTGGATCTTTTTTAAAGATTCAGTCCCTAATATAGCGAATCGATTGGTGCAAACTTTTTTCTGATAACCGTTCCGGAGAAATTAATTTTCGAAAATTCGAATTTTTCCTTGATGGGATGTAACTTCAGAATCACCCCAGTGATGAAAACTGATGTGAATTTTTTTAAAGATTCAGTCCACAAAAATCAATCGATTAGTACAATTTTTTCTATGATAACACTCTCGTTCCGGAGAAATTAATTATTTTTAAAAATCGAAATCAATATGTTGGGTTATCGTCTTCCCTGACCTCCATTCTCGGTCTCTCTGTATTATATTTCGTTTGGATAAATGAATGAAATAAGTATGAAGACGAATTTGTAGTCTTTCGAAGTAAGTATGATATTTCAATATTTCATTCCATTCTGAATCATGGTTTTCCCATTCATGATTATTTGAAACTATGAAACATTGTTGTATTCGAAATATTCCTGACAAGTGATCATCATATTTAACCACAATTCTGATCAGTTCATCTCGTAAAATAGCAATTCGAATTCAAATTTATCCAAGGACATCGTTTCCGCTTGCTTATTGAAATATGCGCGTGGCCGCCAGGGTGTAAAGAAATCAGTTCAAAATCTCGTGAGTGCTACCATAGATAAATAAAAGTATGAGTGCTACTACTGGTTGGTATCTATACTGTACTAGTATATAACGTCAATGGCTTTTGTTGAGATTTCGTCCTGTATGTATGCTACCACACCAGCAAGCAGAAAATAACCAAAAATAAAATTATTTAATATCATTTGAGCCTTCTTGTCTTCAAACCTTACTTACGCAAGCAACAAGATTTTGGGATGATGCTACAGCACGATTGAATAAGTAAGGGAATTAATTATTGCCCACAACATTTTTTAACTGTGCCTTATACTATTTACATGAGCCTCGACTTTGTGGATAAATTGTTACTATTTGTTTGTTCCGGTCAATATTCAATAATAAATTTTGTAATTGCTGTACATAGGATCTAATATAAAAAATTTAAAAAGCACTGATGTGAGGTAAGATTGCTTTGGCGCTCTTGTTGAGCTACTTGCTTCAAACTATGACAAATCTATATGCACTCTGATCAGATGAACAATAGTCTTTCCTCGTACTATGGGACAATGTGATGCAAATATGAACGCCTAATGAATGAACAAACCTATATCTCAAATTAAAAATAACTACTCATAATTTTCCCCAAGTTTTGTTTGAAGCTATAATTCCCTTCCCCTAAAAACATACGTCAGTGCTTTTCTGAATTTTGACAACGTATATTATTTCAGCCATCGGATTCAATTCTATCTCTATGATTTCCCGTTATGAAAAATTTTGATTAATAAAACTCCAACTGACACTGATTAATGAGCCCGACATTAAACCACATCATGAGATTTCTCTTTAGCAAATGAAAAAAATGATCATATCTTTAGATGGAAAAGAGCTAAGGCAATGAAATTTAAGGATAAGTAAGATATCGATCATCTCAATATATTCAGGAGTTTTTATTGAAATTCCAAAAATATCTTATAAGATAGTGACTATTGAAAATTTTTTTTTTAGGAATTTTTTAAAAATTTTCCAGCGTGACGATTTCTGCGAAATTTTGCGAGCCGTTTTGTTGTAGTCTTCCCCAACAATATTTCAAGTATCAACTTTATCGGATGGATATTCTTGTGGTAATTGAGGAAACAAAATTTCAGATGCTCATAACTACTGAAGCATCCGACGGATTTGGCTTAATAACGAACATGACCGAGATATTTGGACAATTAACCTATTCTGAGAATATGAAAACTCTAGCTGATCCCGTTTGGATACTAGACAGGATACGGCCGGCAGGCCGGTCAGACTCAACTTTCGCCACGGATACTTCATCAGGGAGTCGAACCTAATCGATTGAGACCATTTTCGGCTCGATATTCCAAAATTACAGACATTTGGGCAAAATGATAGGCACTCTGTTCGGGTGAACAAGAACGCCAAAAAGGGGAAATTAATGATGGTATGGTGTAATATACAGTATGTTAGTTTTTTGTTTGATATAGTAATAATGTTAATTTAGAGAAATCCTATGGTATAAATGTCATATTTCAGAGAAATATTATGAGCTAAAAAAAATTTTAGCAAGTTTTCATATTAAAAATATTATATTTACATAATTTACAATACGTTCACAACATATAGTTGTTTTATTCATTATAAAAAAAATTTAAGATATTAAAGTCCTCTTAACTTAGACAAAATTCCTGTAGTAAGTCCATGACTTCCAGGCATCATACAAATAAAGGAGCGCCACCAATGTTCCAAGAATCTGAAAGAAATACCATTCAACATCAGATGGCCATGAACAAAAATTTGTATATAAACTAACATATGCTGTACTAACTGCTGGATAAGCCTGTAGAGCAGAAGACATCAATGCAAGAGGTTGCAAAAACATGTTGACTGAATAACCTAGGTAAGAACATGCCGTGATGTAACTAAAAGCAGCAAAAGAATTGAATGCCGTTTCCTAGAAAACAAAAAAAAAAATGTTAATCAACAATAGTACTACTCATTTCTATGAACAGTTTAGTGAGCTAATGAGACCTAAATCCATTTCAAGTGCAAGATTGGTATTTCGTTTGGGCGTTCTAGCAGCCAATACATAACATGTTGCCTTATTAGCAATTACCTCTAAAATACCAGAATAATAACATGAATTTTGCTTGAAATAGGCGCTAGAAAGGTTTACATAAAACAAGAGTATTGTGTAATGCTTTATTATACTATACAGACATAACGACTAACTAATCGATCTTAAGATTTATAAAATATATATATTTATGTAATAGAATTCAAAGAGAAGATAATGCAGTGAAATTAGATATTGAAAAAGGATAATGGGTTAAACCGCAGGAATGCAGAAAATATGTCGGCAAGTACCTTCCATCCATTTCCCATATTTTCTGCATTCCTGTAGTTTAACCTATTATCCTTTTTCAATATTTATGTAATATGTATAATTCTGCATCAAGTATGCATTTCAATGAAATTTTCATGTCAAATATGCAATAAAAATATTTGGGATTGAAAATGAATTTCAAATAGAAAGTTCCTTAAATAAGTTTTCTAAATCCTGAGATTTTGGTCGACTTTCTGGGTAATGAGAAGTACACTTCTCAATAACATCTATGATTTCTTTGTACTCAATTATATCAACAACAGGTAATTCTAATGAGTCATTCCCAATTTGGTCCATTAGATCTTCATCATTCGATAACTCCAAAGTTTCTATCAAATTTGAAGAAAGAGGAGCTGCCAATGTCAGCATTTCTTGAAGAACAAGCCCAAAAGCATAAATATCTGCCTTAACACTAATCTTTTGAGGAAATTCCAAAACTTCAGGTGGTGACCATACTGGGGTTCCCACGTATTCATATTCGTCTTCTGCTTTATCTTCATCTATTGTTCCATCCCTTTTTAAAGGTAAACAAACACCAAAATCACACAATTTACAAATATTGAAATTATCCTTGATGAGAATATTGAAAGATTTTATATCACAGTGCAGGATCAGTGCAGTATTATGAAGATAATTAAGAGCAGTGCTAATATCTGATCCAACTTTATTGATTATACTTTTAGGGTATGGAATTAAATCACCACTCTCTCGTCTATCTTCAATAAGGTTCCCTAAACAAGCGGTACATTCTTCCATAGCCAATATATCACCAGCTTTAGATTTCAAATGAGCTCGAAAACCAACAATATTCGGATGCTTCAGTTTCCTCAAATTTTCAGCTTCCCACTTCAATCTTTCGTTGAGATATACATTGTCCTGCGACTTCTTATTTAGTTTCTTTATTGCCCATGGTGATCTCATTTTAGAAGCTAAGGGTGAGCGAACGTATTCGTAAATACATACACCTAAAAACGACAAAAACTAAATTCATTGATATTTACGTCCTAGGCAACTTTACCTGTTCCAAAACCTATTTTTTTCATGAATGGAGAAGGTGGTATAGTCGTAGATCTCTTCAATTTTTGTCTCAGTGGTGTGTTGAAAGCTTCTTCCATTTTTGTTTCAAGAATTATTGTTTTACGTTCTGGGTTTTGTTATAATTCTATTCGTTTTGACGGTTTTTTCAATTTGAAAATAGCACAGAGAAATTGAGAGATGACAAGTCAATATGTAAATCACAGAATATTGCAGCTCTGTGAACCACTGCCGGCCGGCAGCTGATAAAACCGAAAATGACCGATGACCGGCAGCTTCCTAGATCAGTGGCGGGTACAACGTTCGCCCATTTCAGTATTCTTGGCTGCTTCTTATGATCCCGGTGGAGGATACTTTCACGATTTCATTATTTATTGCAGTGAATGAGATTATTTGATGGGACTGAGTTTGCATTTTACTTGACTTTCGGTATTAAATTAATTATTGAAAAAAAAAACTCAGATGACTGTCAAAATAAAAGTCGTGGTTTTATGTTCTTCCAAGCGTCTTTTAGTCACCCTCGAAAAATCAATAGTGTATTAGCCTGCCTTTAGGGTGTAAACTACCCCCCCAAACTGATAAAAAAAATCCACAGTTCTGGTGTAACTGGTGGACCTGAGTTCTTAATTAACCGTTCTTATTCCTCAGGTTATGACGAGTTTTAATATGAAGCAATTGCTTCATTACCAGATATGAATCGAGTAACCGCAATCAGTTCAAACACTACGGAGGACGAAAGTTAAGAAATATTTAACAGATACTGTAATCTCATCAAGTTGCAGAAGGTTGTATCGTATTGCGTACGTTTTAAAAGTTGTACTCTCAAACAAGATCAATCTTGCTCGAAAGTTTTGACTACTGATGAACTGGAGTATTCGTTGAAATCACATATTATAAAATTAGCACAGTATCATGAGTTTAAATCGAAATTGATGCCTTGAACGGCAACCATAAGTTAGGGTCTCGTAGTAAAATTTTGAAATTGAATCCTTTCATGGATAATGATCACTTACTACGTGTAGGAGGTAGATTAAAGCATTCTAATGTAGATTTTTCGCAGAAACATCCAATTATTTTACCCAAAAATAACAGAGTCACTAAGTGAATAATTGAACATGAACATAAAGCTCATCTGCATTCAGGAACACGATCTTTACTCTCCATTATCAAACTCAAGTATTGGCCTATGGATGGCTCCAATCAAGTGAAATCAGTTATTATGTAATGTATAATTTGTTCAAAAAACAATCCAAAACCCTTAGAATTTCTCATGAGTAATCTCCCAAGTACACGAGTTATACCCCATAGGCCGTTTACTAATTGTGGGGTAGATTATGCTGGTCCGATTATAATATAATAAAAGAAAAGGTTTCACATAATACTCAACTGCAAATAATCATTTTATGGATTTATATAAGCTTCTTAAGGATGAAAGCCATAATGATCGGTTCAAACAGAGATATCAAACATAATCTATCGACTCGTTATCAGCTTATCCAGCAGTTATTTTAACCATTCTGGTCCCGCTGATCCAGGGAATTTTTAACCAAAATGCTGTAACGAACTAAGTGGTATAAGAATTCGGACTCACTATTGAAGTTTGGTCATCCTGATTGAAGATAATCCACCCCGTCTACGTTGACCAATGGCTCGGATCACTAAATTGCATCCAGGAGCAGACAAAATTGTGCGAATTGTGTCACTGCAAGTTAGTATACCAACTATTTTTGGTTGATTTTTTTTTATGAAAATTTAATTACTGGGGTGAATACATACAGACCCCTCCTAGGCGTTGCAAGTGGATGAAACATATGCAGTATGTAATTATAGGGTGGTTCTACTGGATTTATGTACCAAATTTCAAATTAATTCTATGTATAGTTTGGTAGTTATAAATTTTTTCATTTAAAACTCGGCTAGACCTCGGCTAGACTCCTCAGGTAGTGCGAGTGGAATTGAGTCATATATTAATATTGAAGCCACAAATTATATCCAAATTTGGAATCGTCAAGTTCTTGTGATATTGATAGCTCTTCGAAAATTTCTTATATCGTTATTTCAGCACCCACGGGTTGGCACGGCTGAGATGAGTAATGGAATATTTTTTTATGTATTCAGTGATAATTCCCCGAAGCTAAGTTTTCTCCATGTTGGTTGATTTTTTATGATTATTCAATTATTGGAGTGAATACCTACAGATCCCCCTGGGGGTTGCAAGTGGATGTGAAATGCAGTAATTATGGGATATATGTTCCGAATTTGAAATCAATTCTATGTATAGTCCGCTAGTTATAATTTTTTTTCTTTGAGTACTAGGCTTCCATCCCGTATTTATTGAGTATTGTTTTAAATATTTGATATTCAAACTGTAAAAATTTATTTAATGAAATTTCTTGATTAAAAAATAAATAAACTGCACAATTTGAACTTAATAACAGTGGATGCGCAGTGAAGGGCCGTAATAGACCAAGCGCTCTGTCTCACTCGCACTAGTTACTGTATACGCTGTCCGCACTACTGCTCACTTTGAATGCAAGATGATAGAACCGTCGAAACTGTCCGGCTGTTATGTAAACATAGATTAATAGGCCCCCAAAAAATTATATATAAAATTTAGGTTTTATAATATAACGTAAGTATAACTAAAAATTATAATAGTTTAAGGGTGTCCGGCAGAGGCTTGCAACCATACTAACTGTCTGGCAATGACCAACGCGAGTTTTGATATTATTATTCAGTTTTATTTTATGATAAATTTGAGATAGAATTTTATACACCTTTGTTTCCTGTTACCTGCCAAAGCCACCGCTGCCTCAGTTTCATGGGTGGGGATCATTCTCACTTGTACTAGGGGCACACATAGAAAAATTTTCAGCTTTTATAAAAATCCGAAGGTCTGGCACTCACGGGCTCTGCTTAATGTCAAAAGGTCACATTATTTTGTATTGTATTGAAATTTCACTTATCAATTTCAGTTTTCCCCATAAGAATCAGGAATTGTTACAAAAGTGGATAGAAGCGATAAGAATGAAAGGCTGGTAACCAAAAACTCATAACAGGATTTGTAGTGCTCATTTAACAAAAAAATGACTAACAGATTAGCCCTGAAACTTCTAGATTGCTTTTAAGAATAACTGCTGTACCTTCAGTTTTCCCAGTCTTTTTAGAGGATTATCAGATTCCTACAAAAAACAACAAAAAAAGCAAGACTTTCTGAAGATTCTCAATCACAATATTGTTATGACCGAGAACGGTAGACCTTCGAAGATACTATAACTAGAGATTTTCCAACTCATTTAGATCTGGAAGTCATGAAAAACGGAAGAAAAAAATTGCTAGGTAATTTTAGGATTAAATCATTATTGAAAAAGAATAAATGCCTTAGATAAAGAATATTGAGGAGGGAAAAAACGATAAAAATACTGTGATCTCTAAATGCATCACTTGAAAAAAAAAAGGATTATCAGACCCTAACCTGGGCTTTGCAACAATGAGATAAAGGCATCTGTTTGATATTGAGCTGGAAGATGTTTATGAAGCGGAACTCCATGATCGTGACAGTAAAGATGAGCATCTTGTACCTCAAGTATTATGTTAAAGGAGAACATTTAGTTCTATATATCAGGCTTTATTGTACAGAAAATAATGCAAAACGAGGATTGCTTCAAATGCAACTTAGGTTTCGTGGAC
Source organism: Micraspis discolor (assembly GCA_030674115.1). Lineage (NCBI taxonomy): Eukaryota > Metazoa > Arthropoda > Insecta > Coleoptera > Coccinellidae > Micraspis > Micraspis discolor. Next base: position 625,330 of record JARTUT010000445.1, on the reverse strand, counting down.
AACACAAATGTACATCATTATTCAATGCCTGATGAACACATGAATCTTGTTCATATGAAAAATTTAGGTGGCTTGATTCATGTTTCGAAGGATGTGTTTCAGGTGGTTTCCGAGTTCCAAAGGGCATTGGTTTCTTCAAACTTCGAAGTTTCTGATGCAAAATCACATAAACAATTAATATTTTCAGTTGAAAACAGACTGGCCTTGAATAACATTTACTAGATATCAACAATATTCGGATTTGAGGTGCCTTAAATTGGAGATGATCAAAATTATTGCTAATTAATTCTTTAAGGTCAGACTATATGCGGCAGCTAGGGCAGAATCAACAAAAAGCAATGCTTCATCGAAAAGGCATTGGCACAATAAGTTGATATTGTTTTCAAATCAACATCCTAGGTACTGGTGAAGACGTTTTACAGTCTTATTTATAATTCCAATATTTAGGTATCCATTAATTATAAAAATTATTATTTTGATTATGAAGTCCCTCATTAATAAAACCCATCTGTGAAAAAAATTTTACTAAAGGACGAAACGTATCTACAAACAGTAATTTGAGCAGTAGAAAAAATTTGAAATAAATAAATAAGCGCTGAAAAAGTTAACATAATGGCCGAACAATTAAATCTTTTCATTCAACCCATTTCTCTACATTAGATATCTGATTTACTTTGATAAGCTTAGTAAAGTCACAGATATACAAACATTTATCTATGGTAAAGTCATCACTCAAAAATAGATAATTTCTCTATAACCAAAATTCGGCGACCATTTTGTCAGTTTTTTTTCAATTATATTCCTCATTTTTTAAGGACAATTAGTGAGACAGCTAGAAATCTAGTTTCTATATCTACGTTTTAAAGTCAATTTCGGAGAGCTATTGCATATACAGGGTCTTTCACGAGGAAACTCACCCATATTTATACGGGAAACTACTGAACGTATTTTCATGAAATTCAGCACTTATAAGTATTTTACGATGCTGATGAAATCTAAAATATTTTCAAGGCATGAGCACCTCCGGTTTTTCCGGAAATGACGTCAACTTCCGTTTTTCAAATTACAACACCATTTTTTTATTGCAGAAATAGATTCCTTAGAAAATTTCAAGTTATTTTGTTGTAACATTTTTCAGTTTTGGTTGGAAAATTCTCTCTGAGCGGGAAAATTCGAAAAAAAAATCGTAAATAGGGCTCCGCTGAAACAAGAATAACTTCAAGGTTTTTGGATGGAAAATTTTCATTTTTGGGATTTTTCAAGATGTAAGATTGATGTATCCACTTGAAAAATCGAAATCGCGATTTATGATACAGGGGGTGAAACAATCGCTTTCAAAGTTAGGGATGACAAAATCGTGAAAAATCAATTTTTTCAAATTAGAACCCCATTTTTTCATGGTAGATATTGAATCTACGTTAAAAATTATTGTGATTGTATGCATCACACCCTTGCCCTAAAGTGGATATTTTCTGAGTTATTCACAAAAAACTTTTTTTCGTCTTGAATTTTCAGCTATTTTTTTCCCTTCACGCCAAAAAGATGAAATTTTCAGGAACTGTTATTTGAACCATGCTGTAGGTTTTTCACCCCTTCTTGAAACCGACTTCAAGTTACTATAAGGAGAACCATGGCAAACTCTCGCAGTTATAACTAGAAGATGCTCAAAGTTTTGACCGTTAATTTCTAGACATTTATTTATACGTCTCAGGAATGCTTCGTGCATTGCTCTTCTTATTTCATCGGGAGGAAGAGATCTGTAAAAGTGTTTAAAAACCAAATTGAGTTCAAAACTATGAATCTAAAAATCTAAACAAACCTGAACGCATTTCTGACTCGTTCTATGCAGTCCTTTTTATCAGTCAGAGGAGTTGAGTAGACAATATTTTTTATCCTACCCCCAACATTAATAGTCTGAAGGAGTTAAATCGGGAGAACGTGGTGGCCAAAGATGTGGACCATTGTTCGCCAACCATTGATCTTCAAATACCCTGTATAGTATTTGACACATTGAGTGAATTGTGTGGAGGCGCGCCATCTTGTTGATACCATAAGTCATTATGGTTCTGTACTAGCGGCTCAATTATTTGAGTCAATATGTCAGAATATCTATCTCCTAAGGGAAAACATTCTTTAAATAATGCGAACATGTGTAGTGTTCTATCTTACCAGTTAAAGTCCTATCATAAATGTGAACATCGAGAATTGCATTATTTTTGATGGCGCAAAAACATTGAAACTCCAGGTCTCTTGAAAGTTCCATTGTCTGAAGTGGTGGTTGTTCTCTTCATCCCAATAATGACTGTTATGCCTATTGAAAGAACCATTCTTTGTGAATTTAAATTCATCTGTCCAAATTATACAGTCCAAAAAGTTTTCATTCTCTTGAAATCGAATCATCATAGCTTCGCAAAACTCTGGTCTCCTGACGAAATCAGTTTCCTTCAAATGCTGTACCCTATTGAATTTATATGGGTGCATTTTATGTTTTTTTAATATTCTCCAAACACTCGATTGAGATAATCCCAGAGCAATCTCGGCATCTTTGAGAGAATTTTGAGGATTCACACGAAAATATACAAGAACTGTGATTTCGTTGTTCTCATCTTCTACTACACTTTTTTCTCTGTGTATAGTTTTCTTAACGAAAGATCCGACATTTCTCAAGTTTGTCATGGTATCTCTCGTTGGTCTGGGTCGGTCAGGAAACCGTTCAATAAACAGTCGAATCGTTCTATCTATAACTTTATTACATTCTCCATGAAGTAGAATGAGATTTAAATAATCTTCATTGGTAAAATTAGGCATAGTGATCGATTTTACGAGTATAACTTAATACGGATTATCACCAAATTAATAGTAAACACAAAATGCTACTGAATAAAGAGGAATTTGGCAGATGTAATTAATGATATCTACCATTAAAAAAAAGAATGTAAAACATGGTAAGTTTTTGCATATGGTTCATAAGGAATTATTTATTTATCACTGGAGAGAAAACCGATGGCCGATTAGTTGAAATAAAGAGGTTTCCGATACAAATTCGAATCCAAATTAGCCAACTATTTAGGAACAACATGGACCTTTTTTCTCTTGCATATTAGGGTAGTAAAATCTAAAACATGGTTTAAGTAACAGTTCCTGAAAATTTCATCTTTTTGGCGTGAAGGGAAAGGCTGTAAATTCAAGAAGAAAAACACTTTAGGGCAAGGGTGTGATGCATACACTCACATTATTTTTAAACGTAGATTCAATATCTGCCATGAAAAAATGGGGTTCTAATTGGAAAAAATTGATTTTTCACGATTTTGTCATCCCTAACTTTGAAAGCGATTTTTTCACCCCCTGTATGATGAATCGCGATTTCGATTTTTAAAGTGGATACATCAATCTTACATCTTGAAAAATCCCAAAAATGAAAATTTTCCATCCAAAAACCTCGAAGTTATTCTTTTTCCAGCGGAGCTCTTTCGATTTTTTTTTCGAATTTTTCCGCTCAGAGAGAATTTTCCAACCAAAACTGAAAAATGTTACATCAAAATAACTTGAAATTTTCTAAGGAATCTATTTCTGCAATAAAAAAATGGTGTTTTAATTTGAAAAACGAAAGTTGACGTCATTTCCGGAAAAACCGGAGGTGCTCATGCCTTGAAAATATTTTAGATTTCATCAGCATCGTGAAATACTTATAAGTGCTGAATTTCATGAAAATACGTTCAGTAGTTTCCGTATAAATATGGGTGAGGTTCCTCGTGAAAGACCCTGTATTGATCGCTGCATTAGTTGATTAACCAAAAAGCTGATTCATTATTCAATCCTCATTTTCTATACTGATAAAAAATTTAAAAGTTTCGGAGAGCTATGGCTGCATAAGTTAATTATCCTTAAAATCGATTAATTATTTATTCCTTATTTTCTATATTGATAAAAAGAGAGCTTTCCGATACTGACGCTTAATTTTTCATCACTATAGAAAATGAAGAATGAATATTTGTTCATATACATTTATGAATATTGATACGTACGAGCTCCAGAAGAGTCGACGTAAAACTGGCAACATCGGTACGGCGTCCTGCTATTAAGAGCTTATTACAACAGCACGACTTGGTTACTCACCAGGTCTATTATGACGGCCATAATATGGTCGCAAGAAACGATGCACATTTTTCACAGAATACCAATTTTAACAATTTTCAATGCTCATTTGCAAGTCTTTCCGTGATGAAATTGCAGAGTATACTGAAAACTTTTCACTTTTACAGAATACGTTTGGACGCCATTACCAACCAGTGTTGTCAACCTGAAAAACTTAACTGTAAAAAAATCACCCATTATAATTGTTTTTCCCCTTGAAAAACCGTGGATACAAAAATATATTCCTTATAGAAACCGAGAACGTATAATGCATGGATTATTATGATAACTCTGAATAAAGTTATATAAATAATTTACATATTTTCAGTTTTCTGTTGATAGTTCTGTGAATTTAAAAAGGTCGAGTGTTTATTAATATGAAATAAATGATTTATGAATTCAACGTCATTTCATAAAATTGAATATATCAGTTACAAAAGAGATTATACTCTACTTTGTCATAATATAACTCATTCAATGTTCGTATAGATTCGTGTTAGTTCCTGATCTCACGTCAATGCTTCTCATTATTACATACATTATCATATTACATTATTACATATTGATACATATCAAAAGATGTTGACAAACGGAAATAAATAAATAAATACTCACAAATAAGGATTGTCGAATTAATCCAAGGGACCTAGGTGAACATATGTAACAAAAAAGAAGAAGACTGGTTGTCATGAAACTCCATGAAGCAGTGGTGAGGAAAGATTGATAAGAAGAGCCGATCGTTACAGAATACTGGCTGCCAAAATTCAGTACAAGGGAATGACATATCATTCCTAGAATCTGAAAAATTACAAATTTATTGATACTATACATACAGGGTGTTTTAGAAAATAAAAATTTAGTTAAGTGCGATTCGGTATAAATGCTATACATATAGAAGAACTACAATCATTATAATTTGGTTATTGGGTGAGCCACCTTTTAGGTTCAATGCACTATAACCCAAAAATTTTAAATAGCATCACCCCTTTTGTGATACCTTAAATTCAAGGTCTTCTTGAATAATATTCACCTGCACAAGAATTTTTCCTAAATTATCTACGGGGTCAAAAGAAGGTCTTACTTAAATAAACTTTGTTTTTATGAGGTAGAATATCATTTACTTAGATGCTCAAAATGCATTCCATTACTAATATTCTGAAATAATTCACTTGGAATAGATGTACATTCTGTTGTAATTTATTGCCGAAGATCATCCGGCGACGCTGTTGTGTTGGAAACTCCAGTTTTTAACTCACCCCTGAGTGCTGAAGATGAGTTATTTGAAAATAGATTATTATTTTTGTTAGGCCAAAATAGAATGCATCTTGAGCATCTAATTAATTAAAATTTCACATTATGAAACAGAGTTTATTTTATTTAAGTTATACCTTCTTTGAACCTTTTAAATTCAGGAAAAATAAACATGTACTTGAACATGTACTCAAAAGGACCTTAATTCAAGGAAGTAGTGCCTTTTAGAATTTTGAGGTTGGGGTGCGTGGGATTTACGGGTTGAGTCACCCCATAACGAAATTATAATGGTTATGATTTTCTACCTGTATGACATTTACACTAAATTGTACTTTGTTAAATTCTTTAGCATCAGAAATGTTCCTATTGAAAGTTTTCAAATTGTAGCCCTGTCTAATGAAATTCCATTCTTACATAATTCAAATGATCAGTTGGCTGAAAAAAAAAATTGCATTATCACAGGAAGAAAACTATGTAAATATAATTCAATTAATATAAATTTTATTTGAACCAATAATACATTTAATTATGAATGTTTAATTGAGATAAACAAACAAGAACGGAGGTTCTTAATATAGAATTTTGCCTGTTTGTTCTGTTCAAAATTAAATTCAATACTCGTAATCCCATAAGAAAAATAAGGTGTATCCATGTCGGGAGATAATTGCTTCGTCCTGACAATTCCAGTATCCAAAATCGGGGCATAATTGTCCTATTTCAGTGAAATATGTCCCTATTTATGTTGATGATATTAGATCAATTCCTTCTGGCTCATAGCATATTATTTATTACGTTGCAGATCTATGTTCTCAAGTGAATGTTTTCGAAATTTTTTAGATTTTTTTAATGCATGTTATGGTCTTTGAAATCTTTTGGTATATTCTGGGGGCTAGATATGAACTCGATCATTGTCCAATTCTTCTTTCCGATCTAGGTAATTTATATTCGCCCAATCTTTGTCCCGTCCCATATCCGTGTTCCAGCGTTGACAGTTGTATTGTTATACTTTCTCACTGATGTTCAAGCAGTTTAACATGCATTAAACCTGACATTTCAAACAGCTCATGTGATGGGTAGGTAGTTCTCTTGTTGTATATTATTTTTATTTACCTTTGTTGAGCAATATTAACTTGCTCAATATGGGTGTCGAAGCTAGCTCCCCATCCTATATTACCATACGTTATCTGAGATTGTGCAAGTGCGAAGTATATGAATTTCAGTGTCGTAATGAATTCATTACAGTACTAAAAACATTATTACAGCATTGTTTTTAGTTATATTTTTCGTTTTGTGGTTGACAACACTGACATCCTATCCTTTCGAATGTCAACACGCGTCCATTGCATGTCAATTGTCCATATTAAACCAAGTAGAGATTTGAACGCACTATTCAAATTCTATAATCTGTCAGTTTTCGTATCAGTCACACCAACTGCGAAAATAAAATACAAAAGGCACTAGGGGGTATTATCTGAATTTTTCATTGAATTTCAATAAATTTCTCACAATTCTTGACTGAAATAGAGAAAATATCGTCTAATACTCGTTGCAGAAGGCAATTCCAATACTCATGCGTTCGCTCCTTCGTCGCTCGTTTTCGAATTGCGCATTCGTGTTGGAATAGGTTCCCATTCTGCAACTTGTTTTAGAATACACTATTAGATGTCGTACATCCATTATTTTCTGCAGACACTTGAACATGTACATAAGCCCTAGTAACTTTTTTGCAGCGTATTGGCAGTAGCGGTCTCATCTTATATGTCTTTCTATTATTATGCCAAGATATCATTATATACATAGGCGTACAAATAGAAAACCGCCGTTTTACTTCATTATTTGAGGTTTTATTATAAAAAACTCGTTACATACTCATTCTTCAAAATATTTTCCATCGCTAGCCACAACTTTTTCCCATCTTTGTGGCAGCTTCTGAATTCCTCGTCGAAAAAATTGTTCGTCTTTTGTAGTCCAGTAGAGGAAGGGCTGAAATCACTTTTCTCGGAAAGAGCTGCATTTTTGATATGTTGATTGTTATAATGAAAGAAACATATGGTCGAAAATGCAGGTGTTAAAATTTTCAGGAACATTGAAAAATCCTTGAAAATATAGAGAAAAATGCGGTTTTTCTGATATTTTCGCGAATTAGAAGGTTTAATAAGAAAAAGTTTTAAACAAAAGTTGTAGAGCGGAAAATTCTAGTCAAAATTATTAATTGCACTTCTTCAAGCGCACTTCTTTAGTAGCGCAATACCAACGAATTTTAAATTTGGCGCTCGATGAAATGACTACCTGTAGGGTGAACCAAACATCTGGAAGATATTCGCCAGAGTTGGACTCTACCCGTTTTGTTATTGTATTGCTTTTATTACATCGAACCCTATCATATAATGTTGAGTTGGTTGGAAACGGACAGTCTGGGTAAAATGATGTTCGGTTTTCTAATCTGATGTGCTAGCGAAGGCAATATAGGATTCTTCAATGGAGGGTAGAAGTAATATGAAAAATAGAAAAGTCAAAAATTGGATAAATTTTAAAAAGGAAATTTTGTAATTTGACGAAATTGAAATTGAAATTTTGTTAATTCGAAAACTAAAATAGTTTTCAGCCGCAATTATAAACAAATTCCTAGCTGAATTTCCTTAAGATGCATACGATATACGAATAATAATTTAGACGTAGGTAGGTATGTTTCTGATAGCAAAATAATAGTTATTTTGCGAAAGAAAGAAATTTATTCAGAGTAATGGGACAAAAGAGTTGAATTAAAAAACTGTAGTGATTATTTGAAGAGCAATAGCATTAATGTATAATAATTAAAGTTTCTGCATCGAATGATATCAGGAAAAACTGTTTTTTCATTTTTACTAATAATTCTTCAATTAAATGCATCAATATCATCTCACTCACAATACTTCACGGTATTGATATGTTGAATACAAAGTATTTCCTTTCGATCCTGGAACAACTTTGTAGAAAAATATATTGCTGTGATCTGGTGTAAGAGATCTACGTCACTGCCAATCACAGCAACCGATCCTGGAATGTTCTCTTTCAGAGAGATTACTGCCATTACTATATCTACGTCGGCATCTTTTTCTGCTACATATACTTCTACAATATGTTTTCGTAGATAATTGGACAGTATTTTGATAAATGTACATTTATTCCCAATATTTGACATACATTTTTTTTGTGTCATTGTTACTATTTTGTCATCATCAATTTGTACATCAGGGACAACAACTTTTTCTTTTCGGCGGAATTGTTCATATGATTTTATTCCGACGATTTCATCCGAATAACCGTTAAATACAATTTTACAATTCTGTCCAAATTTTTTCAATATGAACGATCTATATATTTCTAACACATCTACGAATCTCTTACTGTGAGGCCATACAACCTGGTGTAATAACCATACACCATCTATAACATATATAATACCAGTAAGCAGAGATTGTGATTGAAGATGCGTTGAGAATAATTTATAGAGGTCAGAGTTACCAGTTTTTCTTATTAATCCATTTTCGTCGAAGAGAGATATTGCATATGGCGACAATTCATAAGAAATTGCCTCTTTTTTCCTTGATTCATCGTTCTGATAAAGAACGAACATTATCTGCAACAATGCAGATGAGTCTATAGAAGATGTACCTCCAGGAATACGAATTTTATTCTGGCTATCGCATAAATTCTCAACTTTAAATTTTGATGACAAAGTCATATTCCACAAATTTTTTTCAACGATTGCTTCCATTCCTTTGCGTCCTTGAAATGCCATATGACAGTTAATATAGTCTACCAATAACACCTGTAGAAAGAGACATCAGACAATCTCTTTTCTCAAAAGGATTATGGCATTTTAGCCAGAATACAATTTTTTCTATGTCTTCTTTATCTCTCTTCATACGACTTTCAGATAAATCCACGTGCTGTTCACTATTCTCGCTGTTCTCAAATCAGCCTATTCCTCCAAACATTCCATGACGTCAAAAGCCGATGGCATCCCCAGAAGGTAACGCGCAACAACACTGGGTGTGACTCCTCTACCATGCCTTAAATAGGTACCGAAAAATCTATTTAGTGTTTGTTCTATACACATATCACTCCAAAAGTTCAAAAGAATATATATATATATATCACTCCAGACACCACTCCAAGCTTTGTATGTCCTAAGAATAGTAAAGTATTCTTTTGTGAACCTCTCGAATTCTAATGTATCCATCGTTGTTTCCAAATGCACCATATCCTGTAAGTACCATTGAGCACTTTTGTGCTAACATTTTCATGACACTGCTTAAGTGCAAATCTCAATCTCCAATACGTTCTGCTTCGACAAACTGGAGTAAAATAATCACGATCTTCAAATAATGAAGTGTTTCCTCGAATTTCTGAAATGAACATACTATCATTGGGCCAATATTACAGTCGCCCAAAGTAGGAGAATTTTCCTTCCATTTTTCGAACATCATTTTCACTTGTTTCTCAATTACATCAGTCGTAGTTGTATTGCTTGTTTTCAAAATATGAATTTCTATAGCAGTGAAAGTTAATATGTGAGGATGTAAAGCTCTGCTGAAAGCCCTTCAGACATTTTCTTCACTGATTGTGTAGCGTATGAAGTAGCACAAAGATCTTTCAAACAACTCCCATCCATGATAAAGCCAATGGCGCCCATGTATGACATCAATAAATGGAACCCTTCTAATCTCACAGCAATATTCCTAAATTCAGGATTGTCCGATTGCACAATGATAGAGTTAGCTTTGAAATAAGGAGGCTGATCGAATGTTACAAAAGTTGTTCTACTTTTATTTCTCTTTGTTTCTTCAACTGCATAGAGCAAAGCTGTGTGTAATGTGGTTAAACTAGATGGTGGTGCATTAATGAATGGGAGACAACTAACATGCGATATCATATATGTAACGTCTCGTGATAAAATTTCATGAAAACCCTGCCATGTTGGAATATTTTCTATTTCGAGAGATTTCGCACATAAATACGCAACATATGATTTTGGAACTTCAGGTTGTACTTTTATATGAAGTTTGGATTTATCAACGAACTGTGTTGCGATATTCTCGCAACAATGGACCGTTCTTGGAATTTGGGGTAGCGGCCGTTACTTCCAAGAATGCCTTCTGTCGGACGGAATTTTGGGAATCCCTAAACTTAGCTACCTGAACTTTTGTACACGTCCGACCTCTCTCAGTTATTCAAATTCATTCTCTCTCAAGACGCTCTCGTGCACACTTCTACAAGTAAATTCTCTCCACACTTCTCAAGGTGATCACTTCTTCAAGTAAGTTCTCCTTTTCAATTTACTTTTCACGAGTCTATAACGGCACTCAGAACTACAAGTTCCTCTAAAGATCTCTCAAAATAATCTGTTTTCGGGTCAGTTAGCCACCCTAGTTCATGTGTATGTGAATTACTCAGTTGAAATTTTCTACGTAAAAGAAAAAGGTTGTGAATTGTGAACCTGTGACGCAATTACATACCGCCAAGGCACAATTCATCAGTGGAAGTTTGTGAAGCTTTATCCAAAGTGCCTGCACCTTATTCAGAGAAATCTACCCTCGACGATTGGAGCAGAGCTGTGGTGAACTTCAAACAACAAATAAGGTCAGATCTCTTTATCATTTAATATTACCAGAAGTACCCAAGATTGAGCAGAGAAGTTTAAATCCTTGGTTATTATAGACACCTTAAAACTCTTTCTGTGAGTGTAAACTCAAGTGCCGAACATTGTGTAACTATTCTTATCTGTGAATACATAATTCTATTATAACTACAAACTTGTTTTTATTCACCTTGCAAACATCTTTTCTACCAAAGATAATTTTTGGATCTACTGTTATAGTATAACCAGCGACTCAGGAAGTCTGCTGCCCTTCATTAAGCGGGTGATTATTATTATTTCTAATTTTGTACCCGCACAAACTGTACACTCATCAATTCATCAGGATTCGTGTAACTGAATGGTATCAATTATATCTTCTTATTTGAAGCTAAAATAGAAGCAGGTGGCATTTCCATCAGCCTTTTGGAACCGCCTTCATATTCAACATCATATTCTGGTATAATGACTTCAATACCCCCCAAACAGTGAAATGTTTTATGACCATCCGACGTACTTACATTGTGATCTGTGTTATCAAAAACGAATTGAATGATAGAGTTCGGATGCGTTAATTTTGCAGGTTGCTTAATAACGGAAGCTTTATATAATTGAATATTCTGGTATGAAGCCGATACTCCTAATTTACTCATCATGTTAATTATCAAACGAGAACCTGTTTTTCTGTAGATATAAGTTCCTACAGCTAACTGAAATTTGGAAATGAATATTCTTGAACGAACAATGGAAATTATGGAATGTGCTATTGTATCACGTTTCACATCTTTCCTTGCACTACATTTTGAATCTAGTAAATGGAATAGGGGAGTTTTCAAACTTTCAGATATAGTGCTATCCAAGAATTTACTTGAGAGGGCAAAAATTTCATAGTTATAATCTCGTTTTTTTATATCAGCTACAACGATTTGTCCAGCTATCCGTAGAATTAAATTTTTTTGATAATTACTGAGAGAATCGGGATTAAAAGCCAATCTTTACTAAGCTCCATTATATTGGGAGATTTGTAAAAGAAAACCGGTTGCTTCCCACGATGTTGTTCGATGATAATGACATTACTATATTTCTCTTTAAATTTTTTTATGAAAGTATTATTGTTGAGAAAGTTTTCCCCCCATAACTAACTATATAATAATCTGTTCTTGTAAGTATTCAAAATCCCGTCAACGAGTTATTTGAGAAAATGAAATTTTGGTGGGGCAATTATTCATTTCAATGGGTCACTGAAATATCGATTTCAAACTAATGAGTTTAAACCCAATGATTACATGTTATTGATATCCCAAGCGAGCTGTTATTGATTCTAATAGACCAAGAATTTCAAATCACACTCTCCAGACAACTTGTGCTGAATCCTACCCTGTTCTAGAACTTCAGATGTCTAGGACCGCTCGCTCGGTTTTGCACTAGGCGCCAAATTTCGAATTCACTGTTATCGCCGCATTAGAGAAATACCTTAATAATCAATAAACAAAATCACTTTTGAGAACGGTAAAGTACATAATTTGGACTAAAATTTTCCGCTCTACAACTTTTGTTTAAAACTTTTTTTTACTAAACCTTCTAATTCGCGAAAATATCAGAAAAACCGTATTTTTCTCTATATTTTCAAGAATTTTTCAATGTTCCTGAAAATTTTAACACCTGCATTTTTGACCATATGTTTCTCTCGTTATAACAATCAACATATCAAAAATGCAGTGATTTCAGCCCTTCCTTTACTGGACTATTGACACGATCCACGAATTGATCCAATTTTTGGCTTCTTCATAAGAACGAAAGTGCTGGTCGGCGAGGTCATGCGTCATCAATCGGAATAGGTAGAAATCAGAAGGGGCGATGTCAGAAGAGTACAATGTTTCCAGGTATGTTTTCACGACCTTGGAAACATGTGGCCGAGCGTTGTCATGCATTTTTCCTTCAACGCTCGACTCAAACGTATTAGCTGCGTCCGGTAAAGGGCTCCTGTAATGGTGTCGCCTAGTTGCAAGAGTTCATAGTACACTACGCCAAGTTGATCCCACCAAATACACAGCATCAACTTCTAGCCGTGAATGTTTGGTTTCGCTGTCGAAGTTGATACATGGCCAGGGAGGCCCCACGATTTTTTCCGCTTCGGGTTATCATAGTGTATTCAAAACATAAAATTTTATACAGTAATTTGAATGCAAATTGGAGAAAAAGTTTTTATTCACAATTATAAGGGAATAGAGAAACCTACTATTTGCTCAGTTTGGCAACATTTTTTATGACCTGAGTGGACCAGCTCAATACGTTACAATCGACCAACTCTAAGTTTCAGATGCGACACTTTTCAATGTAAATAAAGGGGTCTATTCTTATATAGTCTAAGGTTGACATGGAAGTCTTTGGCAGAGGTCTATGTCCAGGAGTTGATGTCTAGAGGCTAAAGAAGAAAAAAGACTATAATGATGATTGAATGCATTGATTATTTTGATCTTTTTTTCAGTAACTTTTCAGTGAACACTTTTATATTCATTTTATATATATTTTATTTTATTTTTTTTGTTAAAATTTCTTGTGCTTTGATATAAGTTTTTTTGTTTGAAATTTCTTGGGTGTATAGCACTTATTTTACTAATGAATGGTAATTGTTAAATTATTATTTTATTTTTCCAACACATGTTTCGGCGTATCTACGACTTTTTCAAGGAATATTATACAGTCGACAATTTCCTGTAAATTACATATTAACAAATACAAAAATATATCAACAAACAACACAAAGCTTTTATGTACCTCATTCAAATCGTCCGTCAAAATATTATTTTCTCCTATAAATCAAACTTTAAAAAATCTTCAAATATTGAATATTTTCGTCAGCCATGAATGAAATAATGTGACGATGATGCGCTGTCACGATTTTGTTTTTCCAACTTCTTATTCCAATTTAATGGTGCGACACCTGTACGAATTATCCAACAAGTGATAATCCCATAATCTGGGTTTGAATTGGTTCTTTTCGATCTAGATGGAGTTAGTAGTAGAAGATTGAAAATTTGTATTTCCTTATTTATGTTATAAGATTGAAATAAATTTGGGCCAAGTTTTTGATGTCTGTTTTATCGTTCATAGCTTCTTTTTCTTTTTTAATGTGGATCATTTCTAGTATGTTTCTAGTTTTGTTGTTTTTTTTCTTTTTCCAGGATAGAAAAGTTCTCAAAATCGATTTTATGGTTTTCTGTTTGTTCATGCTTTTTTAGTGCGTCATATTTTTGCAAAATTTGTGCCCATTCATTCTTTGCTTTATATATTGTGTTGTCTGTCCTATATATACTTTTGGGCAATCCATATAATTTATTCGGTAGACACAATTCGAGATTTTATTATTTTGGATTTTTTATTTTAATTTTGTGTTTATGAATTTCAAATTATGTGTGTTTTTATGTGCTACGTTTATTCCATAATGCTTCATTGATGCATTTAGAGCTTCTGATAAGCCCTGTATATGTATATGGTAAGGATACATATTTTTGGGTTTCGATTTCGGTTCTTCTAGTTTTTCGTTGTTCTGTATTATAAAGGCTAAAGATTTTTTCTTTGAAGATCTTATCTATTAGTTTTAGAGGATAGTTATTAATGGCTCGTATTTCTTTTGTTTTTTTATTGTTTGTTGTCTGAACTCTGGACTAGTGAGTTTTAGAGCTCTATCAGCAATTCCTGACACGAAACTTTTTTTATGAACCATTGGAACTGCGGCTTCAAAATTCAAATATCGTCCACTTCAGGTTGGTTTTGTGTACCATTGTCTTTACTTTTGTGTTTGTTCGTATGAGTGTCAGATCTAAGAAATTTATTTCGTTTTTCTAACTCACAGGTGAATTTCAAATTAGGATGGTAGCTATTGAATTCATTTATAATATCCTCTATTTCATTTTCAGGTGCTGCTTAAGACAGTCATCAACAAAACGTTTGAAAAATGGTATTTTGTACTTTGATTTCTTTATAACCGTTTCTTCCAGATCCTCCATTACGAGTTGAGCTATTACTGCAGAAATTGGAACCCCCATGCCACATCCATTAATTTGACAATAAAATTCGTTTTTTTTTCCTTTATTTTCATTTATTTTATTTTATAGATGTTTCAGTACAACAGTCACCGCCCACAGTTTTGACTTGATTCCATACAGCCTTGGATTCTGTTATCTTAGGCTCAGAAATTTTCTTTATGTATTCTATTTTAGCGATTTTAGTCCTTTCTTTCAATTCTTTTTTCAATTTAGAATAATCATCTTTCAATTCTTGCGGTTCACATAGAGTTTATTTTCCTCATTTGTTAACTTTATTAAAGAAAATGTAATATATTTTTTGTTCAATAACTTAATTTTTTATTGCTTCTTCATATGTATTTGTTTCAGTGTCATCTGTAATAATTTGGATAAAGAAATTAATCATAAAGTTTGCGTCCTTTCCTTGGTAAACATCAAGCCATTTTCCTCTCTGAGATCACTTCTCAATTTTTTATAGTTAATATAGTTTTTAATTTTCGAGTTATCGATATTTTTTGGCCTATTCACTGAAATTTTTAAGGATATCATCGTTGGGAAATGATCAGTTATTAAGTACTATATTATGCATGCATAATAAATATCATCTCGTGAAATGGAACTCTACACCTAAATCTGTGAATGCTTATAATCTTTCAAAGTAAATTCTTATTTAATTTCAGAACAGAAGATAATCATCAGGCAAAGGAAGAAGCAAACAGGTATTCTCCAATGAATTATATGCATTTGTACACTTACATCATCAAATGTTTTTGAAGATTTCATATTGGATTTTCATATTTTTAATGGTATATCAAATCAATATCACAAGATCTCATCTATCTGTTCATAGATCAGTACTCAAACAGTCTGTCAAACAAAAGAAACTCAAGTAATATCAGTGGTCTTACACAGCTGAATTTGGAAAAACGGTATAGGAAAAAAGTGTTTCTTTTGAACTCAAGAACCTATGGTTAAAATTAACGCAGTGGTCAAAATTCACCCTGTATATCCATCAGGTGTCTAGGAGTCGAGACCTCTGTCTCGTTTGAAGAACGTTGTCGACACGTGATTACTGGTGAATATAAATTCTGTGTACATAAATTATTGCTGCGGTCGATCAAATATTGAAATAGGACTCATCATTTTTGTGAAATTGATTGTAAAATGTAACAATAGTTACGTGAAAGATTTCGAAAAAAGGGGTAATGTAGCTGATAGGCCTAAGCTGGGCCACAACGTTTAAAACAATCCATCAATCTCAATTCGACGTCGTCCTCAGGAGCATGGTCTTCGAAGAACAACTTTGGCCTCAATTTGGCTCTTGTACTTAAGCTTCAATTAACATAATAGCCAGGATTACAAAGGAATTACTGCGATACTTCTTTCTACAATGAGCTATTTCAAAAAATGGTGATGGTGATTCACCTTCACGGTCCCTTGATGTGACTGCTTTAGACTTATTTTTGTGGGGATATCTCTAAAACAAGGTTTATGCAAACACACCAGAAACGCTTAAGTAAAAAAAATATATTTGTGATGAAATACCGCGTGAAATGTATTACACTTTAATGAAAAAAATTAGAAAGCACCGACGTGAGGTCAGATGGTTTTAGCGCTCTTGTTAAGCTACTTGAGAGAAAATATTCAAAACTTTTAAAATCACATCTCCGTAGAATATAATACAAATTATAACTAATGGAGAACTTCTGAAAGTCTCACCAACATAATGCTTGAATTAAAATTTGCATCTGTCCGATTTTGAACGGAGTACCTCAAGGGCAAGAGCCAAGGCACTAATCCAGGAAGTTGATATTTGTGAGACTTAAGATCCTAGCGAGTAATAGTTAAAATTTTGAAAGATCATATCTCGGGAAGTATTAGTTTACAATAAAAATGTTTTCAATGTGTTTGTATGACAGGAACGTATAATAAGAGAAGTGTAAACTGAAGAATAAAATTCTTTTCATATCTCCGAAACTACTGAGCCGAATAACGAATTCGTTAGAGATATTCATTCCTCAGACTACCCTGAAAATTACAGCTCTCTAGCCCATTCCGTTCGGACGTAATTCTGCCTACGGACGAACGAACCTAATCGATTTTGACTACGATTTCTGTATCAGTAAGTTCATACGAAACGATCGATATCACTTTTATTCTAATATTCGAAAAACACAGACTTTTGGTTGAATCTATTAGACCAGGGTAGAAGCCTTTAAAAATAATGAAAAGTGAAAAAAAATTATAATAGAATGAAACCCATTAGAAAAGGAGGGAAATATGATAAAAATGAAAGGAAAAATAATTTACGGGCGATCTGAGGTTGGGAAGGGGATGGGGGTGAGTTTTTAAGGGTAAAAAACGGTTTTTCTCGATTTCCGGCAAAACTAAAAGTCCTATCGAAAAAAGTCAAATGGAAAAGTTGTAGATAATAAAAAGATCAAAAACTTTTGTATTTACACTTTTTTCACATAACCTCAAAATTTATGTGAAAAATTCAAAAAACCAAGTTTTTGGTTTTTTATTTTCATCTTTTACAAAAATTTTTTTTTAACGAAATTTTGTGAAAACTTACCTTTTTATGTCCCAAATACGCTGTAATTTATTTGATTAAAAATATTTATTTTTTCACCTTATTTTGAATAAATATTGAAAAAACACCCTAATTTTCAATCGAAAATTCACCCGTCAAAATATCAGCTTTTTTCAAAAAGTTGGTATGGTTTCTGTTCGTTGAAATCTCTACTTTCCGATGACGAAAAAAAAAATATATGTTACTATGGTAAATCTTCTCAGAAAACGCAAAAATTAAAAAAAAACTTGAATTCGAAAAATTTTTTTAAATTATTATAAATAATTTTGAGCTATTTATTAAAATGTAGACTTTAATTACTCGAAAAACGTTAGATTACATGTGACGTTGATAACAAAAAAATTGCAAATAAAAATATACTACTATAATTAAGAAACAAATAAGTTAATTAAATTAATATTTAATAAGACATCTACAATATTTGGAGAGAGTTGTCTAATTTTCTTTAAATTATATGCGTAGATGCTAGACTAGGCTCAGTCGAATGCAATCGTCAACCCAATTTTGTTTGAGCTATTCGAAATTTGGAAGAAAAGACAATGACTACCCCATATAGCCAAAAATAACATTCAAGGGTGGATTCAACCTCGGTATCTCCTACTAGAGAAAACCGAACTGGACTTTTCGGTACAATACTTACTGACCGGGAATTTTCAACAAGTAAGTTTCAAAAATGTGCATCTCTGCGTCTTAAAATTAAAACCTCAATTGTCTTTTTTCCATCAATACAAGAATATAACCATGTTAATGTTAGGAATAACTAAGTTAGATGCATTTTCGATTGAAACTTTGTCGGAAGTTCAGTGAAACTCATATTCTCTCATTGAATGAAAATTTTCCATAACGCTAAGGTTATGGCGTGGCGGACGCCTATGCGTGTTCGGGAGTCTTCGGAAATTTTACCGGCTAACTCTACCGGTTATCTGCACACGGGTCAACTCATTGGTAGAGTAGATGCTATGAACTCTGTGAACTCTCACATAAAGATATAATGCGGTGAACAGTTCAGAAACAATGCAGGGATGCGATATATTGAGTAATGATTACAGATAGAAAACAAAGGATACCGTAGACATTCCAGTGTATAGCAGTATTTATTGAAATAATTAGACTGTTGATCAGCATTATTACCGCTTGTCCACTTCCTATGCAATTTTAATTACTTTAACCAGTATGAATTGTTGCCTAACCTCGTTGTTAGTAATAAACATAAACAAACGATATTAATGAGTATGAACTTAAAAAAATTCAGTTGACTCTTACCACTTCCAGTGTTTTCACAATACCAATTTCAGTTTTGAAGAAATTCACATTGACACAGATACAACACCGAAAACATCCACAACAATCAATACCACTTTGGGAATTTGGACTTGGCATAGGCATTATGACAATCGTTCTCATGAATCTGATGATTCATGCACTCATTCGTTTTTGTTTTTGCCATACAAACAGAACACGCTGCTAATGAACGTGACTGCATGAATGGTCGGGGAGGCATTTTAGGGACGAATTTCCTCTGTGGGGTATTTATATCTATTTTTGGAATGCGTATTTAAAATTAGAATGCCCGGATTGTGTCAGGTACGTAACAAGATTTGTTCTTAAAGAAATTTTTTTGTCACTTTCAACAACCATTGAAATTCCCTTATTTTGTATGACATCACCGATTTTCATACAATCAAATACAAATTACAGCGACTATTTCATTCATTTCATTTTTAGTGGGGGAGTTTCCATAGCAAATGTCGTTTCGCAGAGATAAAACACGCAAGCCGCTGAAACTTAGCAAACTAGTATTTCAGCGATACTATTTTGTCATCTCACTCATAAAAATGAATATCGTAAGGAAAACAATCTCGTCTAATCTATGATGAATATTTATTTGTCAAAAAGTAGATTGGAGAATTTGTAAATTTGTAAAAAAACTCGACTTGATTTCAAATACTCAAGAAAAAACAGGATTAAGGGAAAATATTCATAGTCACTGTTATGTTCATTTTTCTTATTCTCAACATGCTGAAACAAAAACTGTTCTCATAATGTCAAACTAGGAGAATATGGAAAGATCATGCAGCTCATGAATTTTGTGATAATCGGCACAGGTTGCTTTGTGTAGGCAATCGTGATCACAAATTGGCCTATAACTTCTGTTGGTAAACTTGCCGAATACACAAGTAACCTAAAAATATATTCTGACGCATGCGCAGTGCTGTATCATTTACGATTTTGTTGCCAGATTGTGCATACATTGGCTCTGTTGAATCTGTAGAATTTTGAATTAATGGTTGCGTTCCGTAAATCAAGAGTTACAGATGTATTATAAAAAAATAAAAATTTTAATTGTTCGGCATAAAATATATTTATTACACAATATTTACAATAATACATCGTGAGGTTTATGATTAAGTTATATAAAAGATAAAACATTGTCATAGTGGTTTGAAGAATATGAAATTTTTTACCGAGTCAAATTTGTCTTTTTTCGAATGAAATTATGACCAATTGTTTGCGCTCTTGTTCACCCGAAGGGAGTGCCTATCATTTTGCCCAAATGTCTGTAATTTTGGAATATCGAACCGAAAGTGGGCTCAATCGATTGGGTTCGACTTACTGATGAAGAATCCGTGACGAAACTTGAGTCTGTCCGGCCGGCCGGCCGTATCCTCTCTAGTATCCAAAAGGGATGAGCTAGCGTTTCCATATTTTCAAAATAGGTTAATTGTCCAAATATCTCGGTCGAGTTCGTTATTGGGCCAAATCTGTCGGATGGTTCAGTAGTTATGAGCATCTGAAATTTTGTTTCCTCAATAACTACTAGAATATCCATCCGATCAAGTTGATACTTGAAATATTGTTGAGGGAGGCTGCAACAAAACGGCTCGCAGAATTTTGCAGAAATCGTTACGATAGAAAATTTTTAAAAAATTCCCAAAAAAAAATTTTTCAATCCTTACTATCTCATAAGATATTTTTCGGATTTCAATAAAAATTCGTGAATATATTGAGGTGATCGATATCTTACTTATCCTCAAATTCCATTGACGTAGCTCTTTTCCATCTAAAGATATGCTCATTTTTTTAATTTACTCAAGAGAAAAGAGAAATGACATACGTCCCGATGATTTTATTTGAACTAAGGCCTTCACAGATCGATGTTCGATTGACAAATGCCGGGCTCATTAATCAGTGTCAGTTGGCGTAATGTTAATCAAAATTTTTCCTAACGAGAAAACATAGAGATAGATTTCAATTTCGGTGGCTGAAATAATATACGTTGTCAAAATTCAGAAAAGCACTAACGTAAGTTTTTTATTCAGAAAGATATATTATATTAAATGAGTTTTTCAAGAGCTTCCTCCTTGCACACCACTGAAAACAATCTAAATTTGTTGGAAAATAAAGTACTGATTGAATCGTTAGAATCTGTCCTCTAATATCATCATCACTATATATTTCCGACGAATCTACAATGTGTGTAACACCAATCCCTCGTTGAGTATAATGAGAAGCCATTTTTCAAAGATAATTAGCACATAACTTGAAATAACACTATTTCACTCAAGAAAAATGAGATTCAACTTTCAAGCAATCGTATCAGAGTATAATTTAATATCTCTCCAGATCATAACGGTCAAGGAAGTGGCGGGAAATTAACTTCAGATGTCAAGGACAAATTCTTCGACATTCTTAAAATGAAAAAAAAATATTTCAATCCGGCAACGCAGCCACCAATTTGACGTACCGTATGAGACAAGCTGTGTGAAAACCGCTGCCAGCCGCCAGCTGCCAAAAACCGAAGATGCCCGAGGCGCCTGCTGCTAGCTGGATCAGTGGCGGGTACAATATTCTTCCATTTCATTATTCTCTTCATTGAAAGCGAACATTCTAGCTGCTAGAAATTCCAGCTGCTTCCGTTTTTCAGCTTGTTATCATCGCGGTGGAGGGTATTTTCACGTTTTCATTAATTATTGCACTGAATGAGACTGTTTGATGGGACTGAACTTGCATTTTCCGAGGTTTTCGGTAAAAAATGGTAGAATATGAAAAAATTGTTTTCACATATACGGACAATGACCGTCAATATAAAACTAGTGGTTTGATGTTCCTCTACTAGTCTTCCAGTTACCTTGAAAAATTAAATCGGGTACAAGCTTGCTTTCGGGGTAAAAACAACCCAAAACTGAAAAAAAATACTGATCTTATTTATTTTCGCATATTCAGCAGATGACTGTCAAGATGAAACTAAAGATTTTACGTTCCTCTAGTTGTCTTCAAACTACCGTGAAAAAATAAATCGGGAACTAGCCTGCCTTCGGGGTGAAAACTACCCCAAACTGATAAAAAACACATAATTATTTTTTTCCGCATAGTCAGCAGATGACTGTCAAAATGAAACTAGTGGTTTTAAGTTCCTCTAGTTGTCTTCAAACTACCCTGAAGAAATAAATCGGGTACTAGCCTGCCTTCGGGGTGAAAACTACCCCAAACTGATAAAAAACACATAATAATTTTTTTTTCGCATATTCAGAAGATGACTGTCAAAATGAAACTAGTGATTTTACGTTCCTCTAGTTGTCTTCATACTACCCTGAAAAAATAAATCGGGTACTAGCCTGACATCGGGGTGAAACTACCCCAAACTGATAAAAAACACTTAATTCATTTTTTTTCGCATACTCAGCAGATGACTGTCAAAATGAAACTAGTGGCTTTAAGTTCCTCTAGTTGTCTTCAAACTACCCTGAAAAAATTAATCGGGTACTAGCCTGCCATCGGAGTGAAAACTACCCCAAACTGATAAAAAACACTTAATTAATTTTTTTTCGCATACTCAGCAGATGAATGTCAAAATGAAACTAGTGATTTTACGTTCCTCTAGTTGTCTTCAAACTACCCTGAAAAAATAAATCGGGTACTAGCCTGACATCGGGGTGAAACTACCCCAAACTGATAAAAAACACTTAATTCATTTTTTTTCGCATACTCAGCAGATGACTGTCAAAATGAAACTAGCCGTGCTTGTGTTATCGGCAGGTTTACCCTTCTGTTTTTCGAATTAGAACTCTATTTTTCATTATTGCGTTGGATTCTGCGAAGAAAAATAAGAATAGTACTCTAAGGGCCGGTTGTTCAATCAGAGATGATCTCGGGATCTAGGTTGATTCGTGGATTTGTAGTTTTGGTCGGTTT
Organism: Micraspis discolor; assembly: GCA_030674115.1. NCBI lineage: Eukaryota > Metazoa > Arthropoda > Insecta > Coleoptera > Coccinellidae > Micraspis > Micraspis discolor. Next base: position 602,511 of record JARTUT010000445.1, on the reverse strand, counting down.
TTCAATGAAGAGAAAATACCGGCTTTAGCCAGGATTATCTTAAGCGGGCGTAGCTCCACCGCTTAAGGATAGAATTCTCGGATTATAACCTAACCAAAGATTATAGAGAGAAAGATAGGAAACGCCCCTATGTCTACAGTACTAAAAACCGACCACTATTTTTGCCAAGTTTCACACATTTGACAATTAGATGGCGCTGCAAACAGTGAAAACTAATACAGAAAACTCTCATATCTAAAGGGCGCGAAATTCGAATTCCATTCTTCATATATTAAATTTCAAATGAAATATTGACTTTGTCGAGCCTAGACAATAACATCCTGAGCAACAAAAAAGTAAGGCTATGCTATGTGATCAGGATGTTATTTTTCATCTAAAAATTGTTCTTAATTAATCATATTAATAAAACACACTGTTGTATTTGCTATATTTTTATTTTAAATTTATTAAAAAAATAGGGCAGAACGTTGGATATAAGAATTAATATATAAAATAAACATGGTGCTCTGTTATAGATCCAAGATTTTATTTAAGGACAATACATTGCTATGAAACAATACAATTGGTTGAGTTTGTAACAGAAAAAAATGTTTTATTAAGGAAATGCTTCTAAACTTTAAAATTACATTGTAAAACTTGAAAGTATTCCCTTTCAATGGGTTGCAAAATAGCAAACAAATTGTGAGTTTCAATTTCAGAATCTATATTGAATTTTGATCTCTGGACAATTTTTTTCATTTATTTGTGGCAGTTGCTATAGGGCTTTCGGACTAATAAAATAAGGTAAGATGAAAGTAGCAATAAAGTCCTTTATTCATGACAAATATTTTTCAATTTTTGATTTTTTGTTGCTACTTTCTTCCTTTTACCTTGATTTATGAAGCGTACACCCCAATGGCATCTGATATTCATAAATAAATGTAAAAATTTATCAGAAGACTCAGGAGAACAAAGTTCAAATTTGATTTTATGCTTTAACTTTACAATGTTCATTAACACTTTCACAATTTGTTTACTGTAGAGCAACTCATTAAAGTACTCACTGTGAATAATTTCCAGCTTTTCAATATATTTAAAAAGTTCTTCAGAAGCATAGAGTAAACCCTTTTGCGTATCAATTGATTCCCCTGTTTGAAATAAGTAAATATTTGATGTTGTCCTGTCAGATGCTTATCTTTGTCAAGAAGAATATTACTACATAGCTCACAGGGATGGAGTTTGAGAAATTTTCTCGCCATATATCCACTGACATAAAAAACTGCATTTTTTTCTTCGAGGTCAATTTGTGCATTTTCAATATCCTTCACTTCCAAAATATTTGTCTCTTCTTTGTTCTCATTGCTTGTAAAATGATTGAATGCTTTTAGTTTCTCTAAAGAGAAAGAAAAGTCATCCTCACAGTTTGAATTAGAGCATAACTTTGATATTGCAGTGATATAGTTATGACGAAGTCCATTTTCAAACTGCCGGGAGCTTGGATTCCGGCAGCATCCATGCTGTTGTCTCACTGTAGCAAAAAAATTTTCCAGAGGATCTTGATTCAAATGACGAGTGAGCAGTTTGGGTATATCATATGTATTCCTCAGATCATCAGCTAGCTGGAGTATACTGTTGATGGTAATGATGAATCCATTGATACAGGGTGGTACAGATCTCTTAGATAGGAATTTGGAATTTCTAAAATTGTCCCTTATTTTAATGAGGAAGTCTCTGTGAGGCGAATCCTCACTCATAGCATATCTCATCTTATATTGGTCCTTCGTCAATTTACTACTGTTCAGGCAGTCAAATGCTTTGTCCATGTCACTGATGAACTCTGCAGTGAATTTGGACTCAGCTGGAAGGTCCCCAAATTGCAAAAGTACAAGCATTGCAACACTCACGCTTTTGCTCAGAATTTGTGCTGCATACTTAACTCGCATTGCATTGAATGTGGTAACATTCAAATGTTCACTGGTTATTTTTGGCAGCAGCCGAACACGTAAGGGATGTTTTGTTGTACATACCTATTGGACATAATTCCACTTTACTGGTTTGCCTAAATATTGTAGATCATACTTGGCCAAATTATTTCTGATGCTTTTGAGGAGGTGTGGTGCATCATAGATGAAATAAATTTTTTCATTATTTCTGAAAAAGAAGCATTGATCTGTAGAAATTTCCAATTTCTTGGCCACACTTTGGTTCACTGGACTCTGGTCACATATAATGGCTTTCACCTTGAGTCCAGATTGTTGAGCTGCATCAATTGAATCTAAGACAATGGAATGTAAGTAATCATTTGTTGCCGTGTGTCCTAGAAACCAATATCCAATTACGAATTTCCAGTTATATGCTACACCTCTGGCCATACATACAAGAGCTGTAGTTGCTTTATCATTCCTTCGCATTGTACCTATATCAACAACTCCGACTACTCTCCCATTTGATTGGTCGAAATGCAACTCTTCACTAAGAGAAATTTCATCGAATGTAAGAGAACAAAATTCTTTTTTCTCATCAGTATTGTTTGAGAAATACAATCTTAAAGATTCTATCATTGCTGAACTTATTCCTGGAGATAATTTCAATTTTGACTGCCAGTTCCTTAAAGACCTCGGATGTGGCAAATTAAGGCATTTCGACACTGCCTTATAGCCTTTAGGCGAAGCATAATGCCATAATAGACATATCTCTCGCATGCTATCATTATATCTACGATTATACTTATTTTCGTAGCTTGCTCTTAATTCGTTAGCGAAGAGAGTATGCGCCTCTTTTGACAAATAAGCTTGCGATTCATTAATCAACCTACTTATTGATACTTTCATACTGGAACCCAATGGAATACCTTTACAAAAGCATTGAGGTACTTTTTTCCTGTACAATTTGCATCGCAGGGAATTGATTTTGTTCTCCAGAGTCTGCATCCTCTGTAGTTTCTTGGTGGTTTTTTTTGAAACCTTTGTTGCAGATTTTGTGGATAGAATCTCTGAAAAATGAGTAATAATTAGTTATGAAACATTTATGGGATTTATGTGAATACACTCAGTAAGACATACTAGAGATATTCTTATACACATTTATTAGGGAGGAGTAGACTTACCAACAATATTTGATGATTCTTCATAAGTACTACTACTGGAGAATGATGGTCCCGCAGCAGCATCACTTGATGTTGGAATTTCTGCAAAAGGAAAAGCTTATAAAATGGATTCAATGTCACAGACATGTTACTTATTAATCATAAATAAATGCATAAATATTTGGTTTGACTTAGGTACCGACACTATTTGATGAAATATATTCGAATTCAATTTCGTTGCCAACTTGCGCCTGTAGACCCTTAATGGAGGGAATGCTTCCTGAATAAAGCAATCTACGGGGATGAACAGTTTTCATTTGATCCAGGGAAAAATGTTCACTACACATAGTGTAACTTTTACCTAGATCAATATCTTCTCGCCCAGAAAATTCTATCCACTTCAGAGCACTGTAAACAAAAAGTAATTAATAACTTATAGTTAGATCAGTGGAGTTTCAATACTTACATATCCATTTTCTTTGGCAGTTGAAAAAATGCCAATTCAGGGCATTCTTTTTTACAATTTCTGCAGTTCGACACCATACAATAACTTCCGTAAGACATATCGAAAAAACACACAAAAAACAGTAAAAACAGTTAAAACACAGGAGAACTATTCACGTTGACAATTACGAAAACTAAAATGATAGTGCAAGCCATGTGCAATGTTAGACTTAACCCAATTTTGCACAATTAATGTTTTTCCTTTAAAGGCCTTCTATCATATATTTTAACCAGCTCTCTGAATTAGTTCCACATTCGACCTACAAGATGGCGCTCACATCACTTCGGTCGCTTCGTTTCCCATCTTTCTACTCTATAATCTTTGAACCTAACTTTTTCTGGATGCATAGTCTACAGGCTGAGCCCATATTCAAGCCTACTCTGATAGAGGGATGCTATTAAAGCTAGTGCTTGTTTGAGAAACAGCATAACCTAACTTTTGACATAAACAATAAATAAACGTTCTACCTATAGTTTATACTAGTTTTCTTAGTTATCTGTTGGAAGTATTGAATTATTTTGGGTGAAAATTTTGAATACTTTGGAAGATAATCTTACAGACGATGAAGATTTTGCCGATATGATTAATATATTACTCCCCACGCGAAAGAGGCAAGTTTTCAGGGAGCGTTGTAATTATTTTGAAGAATTAACTGAGAAGGAATTTTTGCATCGATTTTGTCTGACCATCCATTTGAATTTGCGAACACATTTATCAGATCGAACAATAATTTTTAACTCTCAACTTCCTTTAGTTTTCGGAGTTTTTAATTTAAATCGTCCACGCATAGAAAAGACATTCTTTCTTTTTCAAAAGGAAAAAAAAAGGGGTGTTAGACCATAGACCATGGTTATGGTCAGACCATAAACAAAGAAGGGATCCTTTGATTCGATTGTTATCGAATGATAAGAAATAAATCAATTCCAAGCGAAAGACCGATCATTGTTGGTCATCGTTTTGGTCCTTCTAGCGGTCATTTCATTACATCTTGTGCCATAAGCAATGACCGCTAGAAAGACCAGAATAATGAGCGGTCTTTCGCTTGAAATAGACTTTAATTTCATGCAATTTTCAAGTCCTTGATTTTTTTATTAGGTATTATTTTTAAACGCAAGGACCTGAAAATTACAGCAAAGTTTATTCATATTGTGAAAATGTTTCGAGTATTATAATAAAAATTAGAAAATATTTATAAACTTTTTATTGTACATAATTGAGCAAATTGATTTTCGTAAACAAAAATAAAAAAAAAACTATTTGATTAATCGTATTTTATGACTGTAGTGCTCAAAAAAGCAACATTTTGAAGATATTATAAAATAATTTCTGATAACTGACAAATATCTAGGAGATTCAGAATTGAAAACTGAACTTCTTTGGCGAAACACGAATGTAATCCTCTTCAAATCTGCAACAAAATGAAAAACATTGTAAGAATATAATGTTGATACTCTACAGATTGATATAAGGACATATACTCTAATGCTGCACTAACTGTGTGACTCATAGTCTTAGTAGCAATAGAGACAATCATTTTCAAGTACGAGTATTGCAAAGCCAAATGTTCTGGTCCAATTGTGTACAATTTTTCTACCAATTTTCGAATATTTAACAATGTACTCCCATTTAGGAATTTTGTTGTCTCTAAATTCAATATTATACGAGTAGGACTTCAAGGCATTATGTGTATTTTTCAATAAATGTTGGGGATCATGTAACATAATAACTTTCTGATCATTCACAATGAAGTAAGTTCCTGATTGATCAGTATGGCATTCATTGCTTAATGGCAGCTGAGTTGGTAGTGTCTTGATCACAAACTGTACAAATCCCCCGAAGACCAATTTCTTGAAAAGCAACAATGACTTCTTTGATCAGGATTTTTAGATGAGTGGTCTTTACCTGACCTTTTATGAAGTTGTAGGCTATCGGTAGTTTCCAAGACTTAAAAAGGTCCGGATATCATGAAAACTAAAGCATGATTAGCTATTTCTTTGAATCATCCTAGATTTGAGTCGAAATCTACATATCCTACTACTTTACTCAAGGCATGGTCATAATGTAAATCATGAGACAAAGACAATTCATCAAACATGACACAACAAAATTTATCAAGAGTGAAAAATTTAGAAAATTTGACTGCTAATCTCTGAAATATTTGCTTATTAATGCCTGTGTCAAAAAGAAAACAACTCAAAACTGTATTTAAAGTAGATTTACTTAGCAATTTTAGAAAGTTATTTAAAAATCTGTATGATCGTGGACCACGCTTATATAGAGCTAATGCAAAAATTTTATCATCAGGTTTCCAACGCTCCCCATGTTTTCTACAGTTGGAATTTCTGATCTGAGAAGATATAAATCGAACCCCATTATCGCCAATTGACTGTTTAAGCTGCAGAAATAATTTAAAATCACTAATCTTATCAGCTAATTTTAACTTATGTTTAGACTTTTCAATATTTTTCTTTAATTTAGACAGTTGCTCTCTTTGCCTTTTATTAATGTCATAAAGAAATTTCTCTTCAGGCGATAATTGGTTGACGTTGCCGGATTAAAGCTATTTATTTGCTCTGCCAACATCTTCACAAAATCAGTGTTCGTCAGCATCGCAAAAATATTTTCTGGTACTTCCATCATTGATTCTTCACTTACATTGGATTGGTCCATCTTTTCTTGATATTGAATATACTTTTCTTGATATTGAATACGTGGTCTTCTTGTTTGCTAACACAAACACGTGGTCAAAGTTTCTTCTGTTAATTAATTAATACACACGCACATACATACACAAGCTCTGCTACCATGTAAGGGTGGATATTTTCACAATGAATAACTCGATTTATACAAAGTATATTTCAACAAAATGGTTAATTACACAAAATGGCTTATGGACCTTTTAATCCACTTACAGTGAGAATAGTCTTTATCTATTCGCATTCCCTACAGAACAGACTTCTTGCACTGTTAGTAGCCGCATGTACCTAATTTAGTTGCGCTTGCGCATTAGGCCGAACATAATATTAGTTGTCATCAGGTTGTTTTATAGAAGTGGACTGGTCTCAAATCTACTTTGGCCAGCAGTTCTTAGTTCAACATAATATATATGTTTAGTGGTAAAATAAAGTATTTGCAATGAACTTCACAATTCTGAGGAGGTAATTTGACAATTTTTCCATCATGAACTGATTTAATCTCGATGTTTGGCTGCTTTGATACTCAACCATTTTCCTTCGAAACGGGCTCGAAAGAATAGTAATAAGGTAGGTACAAAAAAAGAACTTCAATATCCATGAAAATATTTAATGAAAAAAATATGAAAAATAAAAATTATTATTAATTAACTATTCTATTTGTAGTAAATTAATTGAAATTTTATATTCTTCATCATTACTTGGGTTTGATAAACCACAACTTCGTTTTTTTTTTCGTTTTATGCGTTCTATTCAGGCTCCTTTGAACCGGAATATTCTTATTATGGTGAATATGAATATTATTCGAGCCTGTGGCTACTGTTTGAATATTCCGGCATTGTTGAGCCTGTATAGAGTGTAATGTCGGTCTAATCGGAGCTACCATATTTTTCAGAGCTAAAAGCTTCTCCATATTTCTAATTCCTTTCACGTCGTGGATGAACTCTGATATATATTTTTTTTTCATTTTCGAAGTCATTTAGGATGTTTTCCGAAAGAGCAGAAATTATTTTCTGCTCTTGTTCTTCTTTTCTGAAGAAGGTATCATCACTTTGAAAATTGATGTTATCTAAAACAAGTATGTATTTCACCATTAATTCTATTATACATACATCAGTTGTAGATACACAATTAGTGGTCAAGCGAAATCAAACTAAGCCGTAAACCAATAACCAAATATTAATGAATTACCAATTTCATTAACTCCTACCCTTGTATTCAATTATATGCAATCACAAATTATACATGACGATTGTTTGGCTATCTTCCATCATTTATCATGATTATTGAAACTTATCATAAGTAAGTCATTAAATTTTTACAAAGGTGTAGGGTTGCTGCAATAATCGTGATAAATAATGAGAATATCCCAAACAATCCATTATTGAAAACTAAATAAACAAGACCGAAACCAAAGTTATATATATATATATATATTCTTTTGAACTTTTGGCTGACAATATTTAGTTAGCAAACAATAAAGCATATAGATCAGGGGTTAGTGACGAGGTGTCATATATATAATAATATCATAAGCAAAATTATGATAACCACAAATAACTTAGTTGACACACAAATTTGGTTACCTTTAAAACTTTTTTTATTAAACACATGGAACCTGAAATGAATATAATATGAAGATTTATTATTATTTGAATAGATGATAAAAAAATGTGGAAAGCACTGACGTGACGTCAGGAGCTTTTGCGCGCTTGTTCTAAAGTCTTTTCTCAGACATAAAAACAGTGCGATTCAAAATCAGCCAGCACAATGAGTGTGAAAGAATCAATGAACATATAGTTTAAATGGAAGATAAGTGAATATTCTTTCCACATGTCTATACCATATATAAGTTGTTGCAGTTGAGTGTCATCAAGTATAACCAAATTTCAGATGCAAAATTGCTGAGCTATCGGTCGGATCTGGCCCAATAACTAACTTGGCTTATAGTTGGATAATAAACTAATTCTATTAATATGAAATCTCTATCTCATCTCCTTCGGAAGATTGAGAATATTCAGCCAAACATTTTCAAATTGGACCACTGTTTCTTCATCACGAGTCAAATCCAATCGATTGATATCATTTTCAGCTCGATTTTCAAAAATTACAGACATTTGGCAAAAAATAGTCCTCTTGTCGCAAAATTCAAAATGACATTTCCATTCAAAATATGACAACTGCACACACCAGTATTTTAGACATGTTTGTCTGCCCATAGAATGAGTTTCATTTTCGGCTCATTATGACAACTTGTTATAAAATTAAAAGCACCCTCATAGAGATTTATAGTTGATGTGATGTGAATTCATAGATAGAAATATAATCTGTGACTTCGTTTTCAGAAAAACTCTTATATCTTCTGGGGATTGAACGCTATGATGATGAAATTTTAAAATATGTTAGGTACCTATACCCTTCATGAATGTCTAAAATTTTGTTGTGTTCTGACGAATAACTTATGAGATATCGAGTATTGAAAAAAAAATTTGGGAATTTTAAAAAATTTTCTATCGTGACGATTTGCTCGAAATTTGGCACACTCTTTCCTTTTAACGCTATCCAGACATTCTCTAAGTTACGAATTGATAGGATGAATATTCAAGAAATTAATGTTATTAACTGCTAATCTATTCGATGGATTTGGCCCAATAACGAACTTGACCGAGATATTTGGACACTTAACCTATTCTGAAAAAAATTAAGAAAGCACTGACGTGAGGTCAGATTGCTTTGGCGCTCTTGTTGAGCTACTTGCGAGTAAATATTCAAACCATAACAAATCTATGAGCACTCTGATCAGGTGAACAATAGTCTTTTCTCGTACTATGGGACAATGTGATGTAAATACGAAAGCCTAATGAATAAACAAACCTTTATCTCAATTCGAAAATAACTACTCATAATTTTCACCAAATTTTTTTCTATGCTTCTCCTAAAAACTTACGTCATTGCTTTTCTGAGTTTTGACAACGCCATCAAATTCTTTCTCTATGATAAAAAATTTTTGATTAATATTACGTCTGTGTTTTTCTGAATTTTGACAACGTCATCGACATCGAATTCTACCTCTATGAATTCTATGAAAATTTTGATTGATATTACGCCAACTGACACTGATATCTAGGTCCGCAAGTTGTCAAACGAATATCGATCTGTGATGGCAAATCTTTCAATGACAAAGCTCGGACTTCATGACATTTCTATTTTTCTCTTGAGTAAATGAAAAAATTTAGAAAGCACTGACGTGAGGTCAGATTGCTTTGGCGCTCTTGTTGAGCTACTAGCGAGTAAATATTCAAACCTTAACAAATCTATAAGCTCTCTGATCGGGTGAACAATAGTCTTTTTCCGTACTATGGGACAATGTGATGTAAATATGAAAGCCTAATGAATAAACAAACCTTTATCTCAATTTGAAAATAACTACTCATAATTTTCACCAAATTTTGTTCTATGCTGCTCCTAAAAACTTACGTCATTGCTTTTCTGAGTTTTGACAACGCCATCAAATTCTTTCTCTATGATAAAAAATTTTTTGATTAATATTACGTCTGTGCTTTTCTGAATTTTGACAACGTCATCGACATCGAATTCTACCTCTATGAATTCTATGAAAATTTTGATTGATATTACGCCAACTGCACTGATATCTAGGTCCGCAAGTTGTCAAACGAATATCGATCTGTGATGGCAAATCTTTCAATGACAAAGCTCGGACTTCATGACATTTCTATTTTTCTCTTGAGTAAATGAAAAAAATGATCATATCTTCAGAAGGGGAAAAGCTACGACAATGAAATTTGAGTATGAGTTTTGTTGTAGCCTCCCTCAACAATATTTCAAGTATCAACTTGATCGGATGGATATTCTAGTAGTTATTGAGGAAACAAAATTTCAGATGCTCAACTACTGAACCATCCGACGGATTTGGCCCAATAACGAACTTGACCGAGATATTTGGACAATTAACCTATTCTGAAAATTTGAAAACTCTAGCTGATTCCTTTTGGATGCTAGAGAGGATACGGCCGGACGGCCGTACAGACTCAACTTTCGCCACGAATTCTTCATCAGGGAGTCGAACCCAATCGATTGAGACCATTTTCGGCTCGATATTCCAAAATTACAGACATTCGGGCAAAATGATAGGCACTCTGTTCGGGTGAACAAGAGCGCCAAAAAATGATCATATCTTCAGAAGGAAAAAAGCTACGACAATGAAATTTGAGGATGAGTAAGATATCGGTAACCTCAATATATATACGGATTTCTATTTAAATCTAAATAAAGTCTTAGGAGATATTGAGTATTGAAAATTTTTATTTTGGGAATTTTTTAAAATTTTTCTATCTTGACGATTTCTGCGAAATTTTGCAAGCCGTTTCGTTTCAGCCTCCCTCAATAACATTCCAAACATCAACTTGATCGGATGGATATTCTAGTAGTTATTGAGGAAACAAAATTTCAGATGCTCATAACTACTGAACCATCCGACGGACTTGGCCCAATAACGAACTTGACCGAGATATTTGGACAATTAACCTATTCTGAAAATATGAAAACTCTAGCTGATTCCTTTTGGATGCTAGAGAGGATACGGCCGGCCGGACAGACTCAACTTTCGCCACGAATTCTTCATCAGGGAGTCGAACCCAATCGATTGAGACCATTTTCGGCTCGATATTCCAAAATTACAGACATTCGGGCAAAATGATAGGCACTCTGTTCGGGTGAACAAGAGCGCCAAAAATGAAGGCATTTATTGCCTTATCGAACCTTCGTACAACTTTGCCATTCAAATATATGTATTTGATGGTTTCATGCATGCGCTCTATATGCATGTTAGTGTTCAAACCGCTTTGTTTACGATGACAATACGCCCAAGCTTCCACATTTTCCGCGTAATATTTTTTGAAGTACTCGCCAAAATCAGAAGTTTCGTCACATCACTTATTAAATGTTCTAAAAAGGTTTTAATCATCTGGGAAAACGCATTTCGGTCTAATTCTTGAAGAATTGTCCTATGTTGCTTGTAGACCATTACCTGAGAGATAACGCAATTGTATAAAATTGAATTAAATTGCCTACAGTTATGTACTTTTGTACTCACCTGTTTTTCTTTGGAATGAATTTTGTTCAGATTCTTACGCCAAGATCTATCTACGTGCCATGTGCAGAATAACCTACAGCACATAAAAAATTAATTAATGGTACCACATAGCAATTAATTAAATACCGAAAGGATGCTGGATCCATGATATGTGTCCATGCATTGTAGAAGGTCTTTTCCATATCAGACATAAATACTCGTGGCTTTATTTTTCTTCCTAATTTCTCTTTTATAAATTTAAAAAATAGTGCCAGGATTTCCCCATCTGACCGACGGCTAATTAAAAACGCACAAGGAAACCCTTCCCTCAAATCATCGAGAACCAATAGCAAAGAGTAGAAACAAGAGGGTGCACTCTGTCAAATTAGTACTGAAAATTTTGTTCACGTATTTCGAAGCGAAACCCCAGAATCGCATAAAACAATTCCTCCCTTGACTCAAAATCCCATAAGAGCAATGTAAATCGCGGCAACACCAATGAAATCACATTTCGTTATCACATGCAATAAGATAGCCAATCGGTTCCTAGTTCCTGTAGCAGGAATCTAAACAGAAAAAAAAGGATTTTAATCGACATGAAGATGAATTTGGAAAAATCATTTTTTATTTATTAGGAAATATGAAAGCACTTTTCTTTCATCACAAGTGTTTCTGAACGATTTACTTCAGCAACCAATACGCAATTTCGTGAGTAGCAATATTTCCACTGTTAATTTGTATTTTGATCATTTGCAATCTATTTTAATTTATTACTGAAATATCTTATAATTTAAAGCTACAACAATTCAACTGAGAAAATTGTAAAAGTTCACACCTTTTAAAATTTTAGGTCATTGCCATACACCTTTGAGGAAGAGTTCAATAACAGAACATTTATTTCCTGTGGAATATGTGTGAAGACCAGAGAGAATTCATAAGAAACAAGAAAATATCATTTGACACAATGGACGAATTAAATAATGTTACCCACATATAGTTCAACTAATACTGCAGTTTTGTGAACAAACGAATAAGAAATATCCTTTTTCAAAATCGTATGAGAAGAAGAAATTTTCTTTTAATTGATCCTATTATATGTGGATGAAAATTGTTTGATAAGCATTTCTTAAAAATGTTTAAGTATTTCCTAATACAAGAATGTAAGAATAATGTTTTTCATCAATATTTTAATGGAACCATTATATTATGTTTGCAAGTTAGAAGTCCTTTGATTATTGATGACAAACTTCTTACGAAGAAGTTAATTTCTGTCTTATGAATTGTTTCACCAATTTCAAAGTTACACAAAATAAGCTGACGAATAATTGTAATCATAAAAGTTTGTGAATTTTACTGATCAAATTTTTTACCAATTCCAGACAATAATTTCACTTTCATTTATTGATCTAAATAATGGACTAAAACAAGAGTGCAACAAATAAAAAGGAAATTTTCTTTATTATTCATTTAATATAGTTACATCAAAAGTTAAAGAAATTCATTAAAAATTTGTAGTCAAGTTTTCTTCAGCATTATCAATCTTTGTCATATAATTATCTCGGTTCCATCTTGAGCATTCTCAGAACATAAAAGAACAATTTCCTATTCCATAAAAATATTCATACATACAAAGGGATCAGATCCCTGAACTTGATATCCAGTTGAACGGTAACTTTTGGAAGAAAACACTGAGAAATATTTACTTTACATCATGTGTGCTGCAGTATATTAAGGTTTCTAATTTTTTTATTTTTCCTTTCGTTACATTCATCACCCTGTAAATTTTGGTTTGCATACTTCATTATGTAAAAAATTCTGATTTTAAAAACAAATTTACCATATATTTGTAGGGAAACTGAGCAAGGATGATGGAAAGGGATAGTTCTCAGTATTTGGATTAGCGGTTGATGAGGTGATGTAGTGGCAGCGGCTTTCATGTTTTGTGATGTTTGCACATTGCAGTTTACCATTATTGTGGAACATGTTTGAGTTCCCTTATTGATTCCTATTCCATCGGTTTGTGTACCTATATCAAAGCTTTTCGGTCTCTGAAATAGGTTCAAAGTAGGATCAGCCATTTCATTTAAGTAGCGGCCAGTCATTAAATAAGGTTCGAAGTGATCACTGCAAATCCAGTTTCCTCAGAATTGTCGCATCGCTGCAGGCCAATTTCCATTGCAGGGCTCGTTGAGGGTCATCTGAACTGGGAAATCTAAAGAATCTCACACCCGAAACATTCGAACATTACTTAACTGAACATCTTCTCTTGGTTTCACTCATTTTATGTACAAACCAGACTTCTCTGCAGAGCTATGAAAAAGCTTAATCCAAATATGAAAACCCGTGTGGAATGAAATTCTAGATTTCCTATACAAAATCAGCGATAACTTTTACTCCATATATCACACTATCAATAAAAATTTTCGAATTGAGGGAAAAGAATTCATAGACAAGTTATATAAAATATGCCATTTAATTCAAAGGTTTTGATTAAATAAAGGATCTGCTATGATTTTCAGAAATACCCGGTGAATTGTTTCGCGGTTTAAATTCGAATTTGGAGAAGAGAGAGATATATCCTTCTCTTATTAGTCCCGCCCCTTTTTTCAACGATAGAATTCTCAAGGTCATTGAATCGTTGACGAGAAAAAGGCCGGAGTGCTCCATCTTTGTAAGTTAATCTTTGCCAATAGTGTCTGCATTTGAAATCATATGGATTGAAACCGTGTGTGCCATCTAGGCATACACAATCGCCTGAAAACTTTTCGAGCATTTCTAGTTGGCCAGTATTCATGATGATCAGAATAAAATCCTCTTTTCTTAAATTTGGATGTTCTGATAAGGAAATGTCCTGAGGCTTATAAAACAGCACGCATTCACTATTTTCAACCTCTTTCACCCAGGAATCTATGCTGATCGCATCGATTGAGTGTCTTACACCCTCGTTGTTCAATTTAAAAGTTTGTTGTATGTTGTGCAAATCCTTTTTTGTTAAAAGATGAGTTCGATTCACTACTGATTGGCAAAGAGAATCCCTAACCTCATCCAAAATTGTCTGGAATGGAATTTTCATGGCAAAATTCTCTCTTTCGTTTTTTGTTAAACTTAAATGTCCCAAATCATTACATATGTGTCCGGCATGTGTGTTGATATATTTTACAGGGCACGTTCCTGAAGAATCACATATCTATACTGTTAGTTTTATCTCAGCTGGACAGAACTCATCAATTTTTTTTGATCCTTGTATCTTTATATGCCTTATCCCCTTTCCTGCTTTCTTACAATATCCTGATCTATCGCAAACGTATGTTGCATATTTATTAATTTTACTCCTACGCCATCCATGATTACTGATGAAAGAGGAACAAGTTGCCTTTTCTTCCTGTGCTTTCCAATCGGTGAAGGCGTCTATGCATCGGGTGGTAATAGTTAAATCATGAATATTTTCAAATTGTTGATACAACTGAGACTTGGAAGAATCTAAGAAACCACGAATACTGCATTTCAGGCTTCTTTTACATTCAGATTCTTCGTGAGTTTTCAGGGCCGGATTAACCTCAGGGCAAAAAGGGCAATTGCCCAGGGCGAATTCAGAATTGGGTTCGAATTCATCAAGTTACTAACTACATACGGAAATCGAGAAAAGCGATTCCAAACAATAGAAACATAGGTTTCGTTCCTTCGACCGATATCAGTCGTCATTTACTTGCGCCTGCCCTTCGCATTTCTCATCGCATCCAAAAGAACCGTTTTCTAAAATTTAAATACACACCCATAGTCGATGACGAGATATTGTTGATGATGGAGCTCGTGTTGAATGATTATTTGGGCTATTACCATCATCTATTGTGGATGTAATGTTTTCCGACGTTTCGATAGACATCTTCTATCTTTATCAGGGAGGAAAAGTAAAAAACCTTTCGAAAATTATCAATTTTTGTTTTTTACTTTTCCTCCTTGATAAAGATAGAAGATGTCTATCGAAACGTCGGAAAACATTACATCCACAATAGATGATGGTAATAGCCCAAATAATCATTCAACACGAGCTCCATCATCAACAATATCTCGTCATCAACTATGGGTGTGTATTTAAATTTTAGAAACCATGCATATTTTTTATAGAAAGCAACTGAAATACCACCTAATAAAAAATAACAAACAAGGTTGAAGTTATCATCAAATTTGAATCCTAAAATATTACTATTAGTTCTCGTCATTATTAATAAAGAATAAATTTGAAAAAAAAAATAGTTCTAAAACTGAAGAGTGCGCTTTTATAATGAATTAATGAATTTGTGAATTATTAACGATTATTTTTGCCTTCTAGTTCATCATTGAAGCTTGTTCCTCAGTTTTTTTAACTATCTTTATTTTTGCCTTATCAATCCCATGTACTAAAAACCGTATTTTTTGTTTTGTCGAGCAATCATTATCAACCTGTCTTACCGATTGTCGACGATAGATATGATGAGCTGAGATGTGGAGAATACCACGTAGAGCATTTATTAATTGCGACAATTTATTTTCGGCTCAATTAATAAGGTACTATGTTGAATCAAGTATCAATTCCAAAAATTAGTGAAATCCTATGTGTACGTCACGAGATATGAAAAGAATTATATAAAAACAAGCAAGCAAGCAAGAGTACAGGTAAGGATATTATAAATAGATCAGCAGAAATTGACGTTACTAGGTACTTGCCTAGAAGTGGTTCTGCTTATTGGCTTCTTCAGGGCAAGGCAACCATGAAAACCAACGGTTTCAACCCAAGGGTTGAAGTCACAAATCGCGGTCGTTCGCACCTGCTGTGGTCCCCTGTATTATTAATGTTCTTCTTTTTGTTTCTTTGATTTTCACGGTTGCCTTGCCCCGAAGAAGGCAATAAATAGAAACATGTATCGGGAAGTACCTACTAATCTCAATTTTTTCTGCAGATCTGCATTTCTGCGTAATCACCCAGGAATAATTCCATCTCAACTGTATTTAAATCTCCGCACTAAACAATTTCGCTATTATAAACGTGTTGAAAATGAATTCACTTATATAAAATAATTCATACCTGGATGAAACCTTTTTACATGTCTTATTTAATAACAATATTTCACAAAAAATTCACCACAAGCATTGCAACTTGCTTTTGGCGGATAAGTTCGCTTTGGAATTATAGTAAACTGATCTGAATTAAAATATGAGTTGATTACAATTCTGAATGTTAACAATTTGAAAACAGAGAAGGGTCAAGCCCAAAAATGTAGGCAAATTCTGACCTGATATAATTTATTTTTGCGCAACTCTTCCCAAAAAAGTAATATGATCCTATGAATTTGAATTAACATTGAATACGTTATATTGAAGCCTAAAGTTCAAGATTTGGTCTGTAAAATCTCTTCATAAGGGAATCTTCAGTTTTCGACATGCGAAATCCCAATATTTATGAACCGGCGCTAACAGAATCAAGAATCATATTCTCATTTTCAAATGGATGTATCAGGTTAGAAATTTAAAGCCCCGTATCTCAAAAATCAAATATTTCTAAATTTAATATATACCAGGATGGAATTTTTTCAAGTGGGTTCTTAAAGTCCCCTTGGAAAAAATTTTTTTTCGCAGGTTTCGCAGAATGTTTCCATGTTAAACGCTAGCTACGGAACGCTTTGGAATAAAATGATATCCGGCTAGACCTTCAACGCCAGTCAACGGTTCATCGCAACTCACTGCGCATGCGGATACAAACGGAGGCACACTGTAATGTGTGTGTCTAAACCATAGATAAATAAAAGTATATAGATCGGAAACTCGCCGATTTTTGTGACAACGCGAGACTATGACATTCCTGGAATCAGCCGAACTAAAAGCATAGGGGAGGTGAAATTTAGGTGGGGGTAAATGAGGGGTATTGACAGGCTGTTCGAAATTAAGAAATTCCAATTGCATTCTTCTCTGAACGTGAATTAATGGAAACAAATTAATTTCCAACCTGATTGGAAATAAAAGTTTCCAATAATTCAAGATCAGAGATAATGCAATTAGAATAATGGCTTCCTGAAATTATTTTGTCACATGGAAATGAAAACTAGTTAATATAACAATTGTGGATTTAATTAGTTTAAGCGAAATTTCTGGGATTACAGTCACAATAGGATTAGAGTGAATAACTCTGAAAGTATTCACATTTATTCGTTAATACACTCTACCTTTCATTCTCTACACTTCTGCTGCAGGTTACATCGTATATTTTCCACGTTTTCTAACTTTCTGCCTCAAACCACGTGCTGAGTGTGCCAATCTCAAATTATAAGTCTCATAATTGCCTTTCGCTGACCATTCTCTTATGTTCTTACAAACTCTTTTCTAGTGCATATCATGTTACCATATTTTGTCACATTTTTACCATCTCTAACATTACTTTTTCTCTCATCAAACTATGTGAGATAACTTGTATGCATTTCTAACTCTGTATGAATAGACTTCTCAGGCCTTATAAGTTTCAGATATCTCAACGTGCCAGCTTGGGTGCATCGGGGAGGACCCTACAACCACAAGTTTTTACTTTCTACTCAAGACTTTTCAATTTGACAGATGGTTTACATAAACCGTGCTGGACCTGGTTGACAGAGGCCACCCGATGTCTCCAAGTTGGTTGGACTTCGACTATTTAAGTATAATTTGTAATTGTTACTTATTAACCTTCTCATAATTTATAAGGCTCAGATCAATAATGTTCTCAATTCACTCTATCATTTCAAATATCTCATATCAATTATTCAATGTCATAGTAATCTTCTGCTTTTCTAATAGACTTTGCTATTCCTGTAAGCGTTGATCATTCTATGATAAATTTCTCAAATTAAGTTAGTATGATACAGATACTTTCTTAAAACACTTATCAATTTCTCACGTACCTTATTCATTACACAGTTTTCTCTGTTCTCAAGTCTCATCTGAGATAATTTATGTAGTTAACTTCTGTTTTTCTGATAGATACGACAGGCTATCACTGTAAACGTTGTAACTCATAATTCTTCATTCTATATCACTCTTAAAGTCTGTCGTATCAATATAATACTCCTCTCAACTTTCTCAAGTTGACAATAGGCAACACATACACTCTCAAATCTCTCATATTTGTAAATAGGTCTACTTTGTTTAGATGTTGTTAATTTTGTATATATCAGAACAAAAAATTTTTCGACTTAACTTAATCTGAATCAGGAAAAAAATATCGTGTGCTAAGTCACTTATTAGGTCTCAGTTACCGTTCTTTATTGATAACTGCCAAGCTTTCGGCCACTTTCATGGCCATCTTCAGGGCACTACAAATCAGAGGAATGTACACAATGTCAACAAAATAAAACAATAAAAACTTACACTCAAATTGAACAAAACCTCTTTACGACATTCGGAAAAACAGCCGAGAAAAATACAAAAATTCATCAAATCTTTCAACCAGTCAATCAAGAATTCAGAGCAACAAAATGAAATCAACCGTGCAATATAATCTAATAAGTAATCTGACACAATAAGATATAAAACTTCTTAACCTCGAAGAAAGATAGAACACAGAATATCCTCGAAACATGAAAACGCAAATAAGCACAAAACTATCAATCAAAAATGTTGACAACAAATAAAGAAATCTAGACAAATCTAAACCGATCGAAACGTAAACATCGTGAGTTCACCGTTGTATACCAGGGTCGTACGTTTGTTGATTAGTCCCCATTATTAAATCAACGATATGACAATAGATGGGATTAATTTCTTGTGATTCTGTGGAAAGATTCAAAGGATGGATTAAATATCTAATTTCAAGAGATTCCAGGAACATACGTTTATATCTATTGCTACTGCTCCTCAAAATCTCCACGTCAGAAAAATTCATCAGATGGCCAGTCTCAACCGTATGAGTAGACAAACCAGTCGATGGCTTAAAATTTCGACAGTCCCTCTGATGTTCCTTCAATCTGGTTTTTAAATTTCTACCAGTCTGACCAACATATGACCCATCACACGCAATTTATTATTTTCCAAAAGTAAGGACAAAACTAGTAAACTTAACAGAAATAATATAGTTTATAAAATTAACTGTGGTGTGTGTGATGGGTCATATGTTGGTCAGACTGGTAGAAATTTAAAAAACCAGTTTGAAGGAACATCAGAGGACTGTCGAAATTTTAAGCCATCGACTGGTTTGTCTACTCATACGGTTGAGACTGGCCATCTGATGAATTTTTCTGACGTGGAGATTTTGAGGAGCAGTAGCAATAGATATAAACGTATGTTCCTGGAATCTCTTGAAATTAGATATTTAACCCATTGTTGCAGTAGCAGTGGGTTTAATAACCAAAAAAAGTCCAGAGGTTTTATTTTAAGTAATTTTATTTTAAACTTATTCAGCATTCAACTTACACTCATGTTCAACTGTCTACACTATCTATGACTATCTCATCTGCGCAATAGCGAATTCAAAACTGAATGTCAATGTCATAGAATTAACATAGACACATAGATGTTGACATTAAAATTAATTTTGAAATTATAATATTTTTATCTTGAACACCCTCTCCTAATTTCAAAATTCCAAAAAAAAAAAAATCAAAATTTATCTAACAATAAATTTTCATAAGTTTACATGAACTTTGACTTGAATTTTTCAAACTTAATTTTACTTAATGGTTTAGTAAAAATATCAGATATTTGTTCCGACGTTTCACAATAATCAATTTTCAATAGTCCTTCAGAAATTTTTTCATTTATAAAATGATAACGCACATCAATGTGTTTACTTCGTTTTCCAAACTGTCCATTTTTGATAATGTTTATAGCACTTTGATTGTCCATATTTAGGTTTATCTTGACACTGTCACCGGTTAGTTCTTCAATCACTGATTTTACATATAAAAGTTCCTTGGTACATTCTGCTGCTGCTATAAACTCAGCTTCGGTACTCGATAGAGACACAATTGGTTGTTTCCGGGATGTCCATGATATTGGACCGCCGCAGTAATAGATTATATATCCAGTTGTGCTTTTTCTTGTTTCTCGGTCTCCAGCAAAATCGCTATCGCAATATGCAATCAGCTGTTTGTTATTTGAATTCATCATGTAGCTAATTCCTTCACGTTCTTTTCCATTTAAATATCTCAAAATGTTTTTGGCATTTAGAATGTCTGAAGATTCAGGCTTATCCAATTTTCTACTGCAAAGATTTACTGCAAATTGTATGTCGGGTCTAGTTTTATTTGTCAGATACAGTAAGCTGCCAATCAATTCTCGATATGGAAACTTCTGTGAAGTCTCATCAACTTTGTTACCTTCTTGTTTTGAGTATTCATCCATTGGTGTCGATCTTCCTTTAGCATTCTTCATATAGAACCTTGTTAAAATATTTTCACAGTATTTTCCTTGAGTTAGATATGTTTTATCACTGGTTCTAGTTATTTCTATTCCCAAAAATGAATTAGGGTTAGTATTGGTTGTCATTTCAAATTCTTTATTCAATTGCTTTAATAATTCATTAATCTCCTCTTCATCATACCCAAAAATAATGCCGTCATCAACATAATTGCCAAAAAATTGTTCCAATTTTATTCTTGAATATACATGGCTCTGTTTTAGTAGCTGTGAGATTCTTTTTAGATAAGAATTCAGTAAAATATTTATTCCAATTTAGAGATGCTTGTTTCAAGCCATAAAGAGATTTTTGAAGCAAACATACCTTGTCATTTTCCTTAAATCCTTCCGGAACTTCCATGTATATTGTTTCGTTCAAATGTCCATATAAAAATGCTGTTTTAATATCGAACTTCTTCATATGAAGGTTTCTATTTGTAGCTAAAGCAAACAAAATACGTAAGCATGTTATATTTACTACTGGGCTGAAGGTTTCTTGGTAGTCAATACCATTTTGTTGTTCAAATCCCTGATCACTAGTCTGGCCTGTGTATTTTCCGTCATCCTTTACCTTAAAGATCCATTTGTTCGTCAATATATTGTCATGCTGTACCTTATCTTTGTCAACATAGGTCCACACCTTGTTCTTGTTCAATGAAGTCTTCTCATCTTCTATTGCTGCCATCCATTTGTCCTTATCTTCAGAATTAACTGCCTCTTGATATGATAGCATAACATAGTCTCTCAGCTTTGCTGGCATTTTTGTGTTTCTCCTTGGTCTTTCTTCGTTATCTACTTCTATATCAGCTTCCCTTTCTTGGATTGTTGGCTCTTCATCTAGGTTAGGTTCTATCTTTTCTTCTTGGAAAGTTATCATGGGTTTCATTTCTGAAATTTTATCGTTTATATTATTACCTTTTTTGAATATTACGTCTCTAGATATAATTATTTTTTGATCTTGCTCATCCCATAGTCTGTAACCATTGATACTATAACCAACAAAGGTAAGTTTTTGGCTTCTCTCATCCAGTTTCTTCCGATATCCCAAAATTTTTGCATATGCATCATTTCCGAATATTTGTAATCTTGATATATCTGGCCTTTTCTTAAACCACATTTCTGCTGGTGTCACCTTTAAACTTTGTGTAGGGCTTCTATTTAGTAAGTATGCTGCCATGTAAACAGCTTCTCCCCAAAAAATCTTCTCCATTTTGGAATCAAAAATTAAAGCTCTAGCCTTTTCCATTATAGTCCGGTTCAATCTTTCTGCCTTTCCATTCAATTGTGGTGTATGTGGTATAGTTCTGTCAATTATTATTCCTCTAGACCTGCACCATGACTTTAGGTCATTATTTATATATTCTCTACCATTATCACATCTCAAAACTGATACTTTAAGGTTGAAGTGAGCTTCTGCTTCTAATATATATTCTTTCACATAGCTAGTTGCTTCATATTTTCCCTGTAACAAATAAGTTTTAGTGAAATGAGTATAATCATCGAGAAAGGTTATCATGTATTTTTTATTGTCCCATGTCATTGGATCTATAGGTCCACAAACGTCTGTGTGAACTATTTCGAGAGGTCTACTTGCTTGTCTTCTTGATTTGTCGAATGGAAGTCTTGTCTGCTTGGCCTCCACACATATCTCACATAAGTCATCTAGTAATTCGCAATCTTTTTCATCAATATCCATACCATTTGTCATCTTTATCAAATTCTTCATACCGGTTACACTCAAATGTCCCAGTTTCGCATGCCAGTCTTGAACATGTTGTCTTCTATCCCTAGTCAGCATTGCTTCTTCTCTGTTCCCTTCATTCCTGATATCAATTGTGAACAATCCGTTTTCTTGTTTTACACCTTTTATTATTGGTTGATTGTCCTTGAAAACAGTCACCTCATTCTTGCTGAATTTTACTTCACCTCCATTATTTGTGATCGCACTGACAGATAACAGATTCCTGCTTAGTTCTGGAACATATAATACATTTTTAAGTACACAAGATTTTCCATCTACAGTTCCAATTTTTCTTGCTTCCATGTTTTGATCTTCTTTTGCTGTGTTTATTTCTGTTGTACAATTCTTGATGTTATCTAATAGTTCTCTGTTGTTTACCATATGTGATGTAGCCCTGAGTCAACCACAAATTCTGTTATTTGTTTTTCCATCTTATTTGAAACCATAAATGCTAATTTTTTCCTTCATCATTTGGCTGTTTGTTTCTGAAGAAACAATTTTGAGTACTATGATTCGTTTTCTTACATATTGTGCATTTCCTTTTAAAACATGATTTTGCTTTGTGACCGGCCTTGCCACAGTTGAAGCATTTTATTTTATCAAATTTCCAATTTTCAGCCTTGAATGCTACAGCTTCTTCAGTTTCATTTTTGATTTTTAGTTTTGATTCTTCATTTAATAATCTGGCTATCAGGTTTGTCACTGTTCTTTCCTTTAATGGTGTAGATTCCCAAGCAGTACTAAAATGCTTGTAATCATCGGGTAATGTAACCAATAATTTTGACATGAACATAGAATCATCTATTTTGTGTTTCAATGATTCCAACCTACAAACTATGTTCTGCAAACAGCTTATGTGCAGAGAAATATCTGTGCCTTTTTTTATAGGAGTAGTTAAAAAAATCCTTCAACAAGCTGCACTTTTGTTCCTCAGTGCCCTGCTGAAATATTCCACACAACTTCTCAAACATTTCCTTTGAGGTTTCACAATTCATGACGTGATTTATTAATTTCTTATCGATGCTGGTTACGATGATTTTTTGTGCCTTGGCGTCCTTTCGTTCCCATTCCACCATCTCTTCTGGTCTGGTCAGATCTTGAAATTTTCTGCTACCATTTACAATTTCCCAATTTCCAAATGCTTTGAATACCACAGTTATTTGGAACTTCCATATTTGAAAACTTTCTGCGTCCGTGAGCTTTTCTATAGAAATTGCTTCGTCATTTGGAGGAGCCATTTTGTACGCCAACGGTGTCTTATCTTGAATTTTATTTCTTAACTCTTTACCTTTCTTTTCGTTTGTTCTGGACTACACTGGGCCCATAACCTGTTGCGAGTAGCAGTGGGTTTAATAACCAAAAAGTCCAGAGGTTTTATTTTAAGTAATTTTATTTTAAACTTATTCAGCATTCAACTTACACTCATGTTCAACTGTCTACACTATCTATGACTATCTCATCTGCGCAATAGCGAATTCAAAACTGAATGTCAATGTCATAGAATTAACATAGACACATAGATGTTGACATTAAAATTAATTTTGAAATTATAATATTTTTATCTTGAACACCCATCCTTTGAATCTTTCCACAGAATCACAAGAAATTAATCCCATCTATTGTCATATCGTTGATTTAATAATGGGGACTAATCAACAAACGTACGACCCTGGTATACAACGGTGAACTCACGATGTTTACGTTTCGATCGGTTTAGATTTGTCTGGATTTCTTCATTTGTTGTCAACATTTTTGATTGATAGTTTGGTGCTTATTTGCGTTTTCATGTTTCGAGGATATTCTGTGTTCTATCTTTCTTCGAGGTTAAGAAGTTTTATATCTTATTGTGTCAGATTACTTATTAGATTATATTGCACGGTTGATTTCATTTTGTTGCTCTGAATTCTTGATTGACTGGTTGAAAGATTTGATGAATTTTTGTATTTTTCTCGGCTGTTTTTCCGAATGTCGTAAAGAGGTTTTGTTCAATTTGAGTGTAAGTTTTATTGTTTTATTTTGTTGACATTGTGTACATTCCTCTGATTTGTAGTGCCCTGAAGATGGCCATGAAAGTGGCCGAAAGCTTGGCAGTTATCAATAAAGAACGGTAACTGAGACCTAATAAGTGACTTAGCACCCGATATTTTTTTCCTGATTTTGTATATATTTTAACTACGTGCGAGTTCCTATTTATCATGTGAATGTGAACTTTGTACAATAAACATTTTATTTTAACATCTCTGACTCAATCATTTGGTAACAGTCCACTTTTGAGTAATTGCCAAAAATCTCAACAACCAGATTTTTGAACATTTGGTCCTTCGGGCCGGATGATTGAGTTGGAATATTGTTTGTTCACATCACATTAATAATCTCAAGGTTTCAGCTCAAGAGTATCAGCTCTCTCGCCATTTCAACAAACTCAAGAATGTCCACAAAGATGTCTGGTACTTCGTCACCTCCTCCAGCTGAAGAACACTTCAAGATACCATCTCAACGATATGGACAGTCTTCCACCTCATCTCAAGCGGACGGACCACCTCAGACAAGATCATTCGGCCTACCCACCTCTCTCAAATTGAAGGTGGCTACTCAGATGAACCGAATCCAGCTCTTCAAGAACATCCTCTTAGAACTCTCAAGCCCCAGGACATGGACGAAGGATAATCTGGACCAACGAAGGGAACATCTCCAGGAGCTCCATACGTCGTTCTCAAAGACCCACTCTCACTTCGAATCAGCATGGCCTGATTCATGCCTGGACCACCCATACTTCGCCACGTCCGTCTACTTGGAGGAGTATTCCCTCTTTCAAGCAGCCACCTCTCAACTTTCAGACCTCTACAAAGCTGTAGATTCTCAGCCAGCCTCCTCAACTTCAGCTCAAACATCTCAGTTTCGTCCAAGACTACCTGACATCTTCATTCCAACCTTCTCAGGAGACTTCTCTCAATGGCCAGCTTTCAGGGACCTTTTCAGATCCATAGTGATCAACAATGAGCTGATCTCTGATATTGAGAGGCTCCATTATCTTCGAACATCTCTCTCTCATGACCCTCTCGAGACCATCTCAAGCCTACCACTTATAGAGTCCTCCTTTACTGTTGCCTGGCAACAACTCGCGCAGAAGTATGAGAACAAACGACTCATTTTGTCTTCTCACTATGCCAAGTTGTTGTCCTTCTCTCTGGCCGACCAAAAAACGTCCTCCTCAACATCTCTAAGACAGCTTCTCGAGAGTATCTCCAATCCTCTCCAAAGTCTCAAAGCTCTAGGTGAAGACCTAGAGCCCAATTACAATCTGTTGACGTACCACATAATCAACAGATTGGATCACGCCTCCAGAGCACAGTGGGAAAATCTCATTTCTCCCACCACAGAATTCCCTACTTTTCCTCAAATCATGGAGTTCCTGGAGTCCCGCTCAAGAGCCGTCGAATGGATTGAAACCAATCAACAGCCCTTTCAAGACACCCCAAGACCTCGTCCCACATTCTCTAAAATCGCCAACACCCCTAAACGACCACGGCTCTCAGACACCTTAATTAAGCCAGCCTCCTCAATCAACCCTGCCAACACGTCAATTGCCTCATCCTCCTCACGCCTCAAGGCAACATCGATGCCATCGTACAACTGCGATGATTGTTCTCAAGAACATTTCATCGCAGATTGTCCTCGATTTGCCAAACGATCTGCTCACGAGAAGGCTGACGTTGTTTTGCACAGGGTTCTGTGCACTAATTGCCTTGGCAGGCACCATCGTCGGTCTTGCAAGACTCACAAGACCTGCAAGATTTGTGGGAGTCAACACCATTCCCTTCTCCACAAAGTTCCATTGAACAGCAGACCATTCTCAACAACTCCAATTGTGCCACCTCGATTGCTCCCCAAATCATTACAGTAACTCAGCCCGAAAACCTTCAAAATAATTCTGTTCACCTCTAGCCTTCTCACTGTCATCATCTTCAGTCTTCTTGTCTCAACACTCTTCTCGCCACCGCTAATGCCAACATTATCACCTCAACTGCCTCACATAAGGTTCGACTACTCATCGATTCTGGATCAGAACTGAGCTTCATCTCTCAAGATTTGGCTTCCAAGGTCAATATTCCTCGAAGGAAGTCACATGTAGTGATTGTTGGCATCCACTCTCAACTTTTTCAAGTTGACAATAGCAACACATACACTCTCAAATCTCTCATATTTGTAAATAGGCCTACTCTGTTTAGATGTTGTTAATTTTGTATATATTTTAACTACGTGCGAGTTCCTATTTATCATGTGAATGTGAACTTTGTACAATAAACATTTTATTTTAACATCTCTGACTCAATCATTTGGTAACAGTCCACTTTTGAGTAATTACCAAAAATCTCAACAACCAGATTTTTGAATAGTACCTTACAACGATTTAAGAAACATTGTGAACGTTTCACAATTCTACAACAATTCATCTATAAAATATTCTCATATATTGAGGTTGAAACTATTTTTGATATAGCTTAGTAAGATCTTTGAGTAATAAAATTTGCAAATTATAAAACAAGAAGCGTACCTAACCTGCCAACATCATGGTTCAGAAATAAGCATGGTTCAGCATCAGCTTCAAGAAGATTTCCTGCTTTATTATTGAAAGGGACAAAATCCTCAGGCCTGAAATGTTTATCACTAATCCTGTAATTGTCGTAAATATCACTTTGGGATTTCGCTTTCAAATCTTCTCTTCCAATTTTTTGCAACCACTTCTCCGATAAATACAAGTTGTAAGTTTATTAAAATAAACAGTTTGTAATTAAATATTACACTCACCTCTCTACTTAGTAATATGAAATGGAAATCTACGGAAATGGAAACTACACTTTTTCCCACACTTCGATGAACATCCTGGAACAACACATTTGTAACCCATTTCAAAATTTGAAATTCAGTGCTGAAGTTTCACAAGATTCACTCTGCAATAACTCTGAAGCCCAAAAGACCGATATTTTATGAAAGTTCTTATTTATAGCCATGATGCACAAATTATTAACAATAAGTTCAATAGCTTCCGCTTCATGCTTTGTTAGGCCAGTGATACATTGGAAGCGAAATTGGTCTGGCCAGCCAAACCGACCAGATTTGATTCTCTTCAGAGCAGTCTAGACCAGATCGAACACTGCCTCCAATGTATGAGGAAAGTACGTTTTCTTTGTTTTTGTTTCCTCCAGACCCAGCCAGACCCGCCAGCCTGTGTGGTCTGGAGAAACTCCGCTTCCAATGTAGGACTGGCCTTATCCGCCATTAGCCATTATGTGAGAAATTCCTTTGTTTCCTTCCATAATTTTTCATTCTATTTTCTGATTGGTCGATCTCGATTGGCAGCTTTGTTACTAGTTATTATTGGCCAAAACATTGTCACGTTGTTTAGTAAGGAACTTTCCAGCGCCTGGTCTAGACACTAGTGTATATATTAGGCGACCGACGTGCAAGTCACTGCAGGAATTATGTGGTGACACGTAGGTCTCACGTGGCCAGCTGGCGTGTTGAGACATTCGAGGGGCCGCGTGACACCAATGTGTCACCATCCACAATCAGCTTCAAAAAAGAGTTAAAATAAAGAAAAATCAGTTTTTGATGAATCATATTTGTTAATTGGTAATAAAAATAAAAAAAAGTGGCCACAGGGACAAGTTTTTCGGATTACCTACATGATGGCACTCAACGTGTTAATAATGCATGTCAAGAATGCTCTCTTCATTTAAACACTTTCCATTTAGATTTATTTTAAGAAATCAGGTTTACAAAATATATATTTCTTCGTAAATAAAAATTTATAAAATTATTCACAATATTAGCCTCAACTATAAATAAACTTGCTTGAATAAATAAATAATACAGATAAATAACAAATAATTAATACCATATAATTGAATATAAATTATCCGAGATTGAACACCCACATTCAAATATGTTTGACGACCAAAAAATATAAGTACCAACATTATAATGGTAGATATTCGAAAGTTTCATAAAAACATACATTTTAGTTCATTAGGTCACACAGACTACATCATTAAAAATAAGGCACAAATATCGCCAGAATTTCATATTTTTTTAAAATTTGGCGGTATATATGAAGTGCAGTTCCTTAGAGCTAAAACAATGAAATATGTCCAAGGTGGCTATAAGAATTTTTTTAATAGACAATATCGTAATGGTGAGGTATTGAGTGATGATGCTATTTTAATACTACCACGGGGCAAGGGGTGACCACTGTGGTTTTATAGGTAGTTCAGTAGCAATGGAGCTGAGAACAGTTGAAGAATCATTCATGTGATAGCAATAAGATTGTGTATACTCTCCGAGAATCACTGAATTGTTACAATTGTTACCGATCAATATACCACATAAACTATTATAGCATCACTACAAAATGCTATTGCCGAAAACTTGTTCGTCTCGTGGAGGTTTTGAAGGTGGTAGCGAATCTTGATTCTTTTGTCTGAACATTTGAAAGGGATAGTTCCTAAGCCACAATAATTATAAATTATTATTATTATTATGTAGAAAAGCAGAGCTTTCAAAAATATTCTAAGTTAACTTGTTGAAAAAGAATTTGTTTAATGATTTCACATTAGAGTTGATACGTCTCCTGGTGGCATCTTAGAGATAAGTAAATAGTTCTTCTTGATAAACAGTCTTGCTTTTCTCATCAATAATTTCTCAGTCATCTCATTAATGCAGTGAAAAAGATTTTTCACAGCTTCCATTTATTTTCCAAAGGCTCTCAAGCTTTCTGTGATTATCATTTAGCAGAGTGGTTTTTGAAAACCACGATAATATTAAATCTAATGAACACTCAATTAATATTGGATGCATATAATATTTGAAGTTTTCACAATCCTCGATATGTCCTCATGCCATGGATAGTACTTAAAAGGTAGAGTACTGTAATAGCAAAACCAATTATCTGCAAAAAAGATTGTCATTATTTAAAGAAGATTAAGAGAAACAGTAATGTATCATAGTGAAAAAAAACACAAATATACCGTTCAAGAAAACCGTGGAAATAAATCGGTAATTGACTAGCTTATAACCAACGAAACCAAATACCCCAATCAGATCCTGGACGTTCATATATTAGCCTAGTCCTTGGTTAATTCAGAATGTACACATCATAGTAAACGGAGTATATCGCGATATACGTGAAAAAATTTAACAATCGATCACTAGAAGAACAATACACTCAGCAATAGTACGAAAATCGCTTAAATCCCACATAGCAAACAACTTTATCAAAAAGGAAGAAGCTAGCTGGAGAATACTGAAAAAACTTACAGATCCGCTGAAAAAGCAATGGAAAAGAAGATTGTGAACATAAATGGCAAAGTATTCTTAGGTCTTATAGTCTTTCTTGCTTGTTGATATTTAATTTAGTATTGAATGATATTGATTTTCGGCCTGGCCGTATACTTTTTATCATCCTAAGGAGGTGAGCTAGATTTTTCATATTTTCAGAATACGTTAACTGTTCAAATATCTTGGTTAAGTTCTTTATAGGGCCAAATCTGGCCAATGGTTCAGGAGTTCTTAAATTTGGTTTCCTGTATTGACCCCAAAAATATCTATCGGATCAGTTGAAACTTGGTAATTAAATTATGTTGAAACAAACAGGCTTACAGAATATTACAGTGATCGACATGCTAGAAAATCTTCATAAAATTCATTAAAAAACTTTTTCTTATGCTTCATACCTCATGAAATATCCGTCGGATGCAAACAAAGATTTGTTCATTTATGAACGTTATTCATGGTAGAAAGACACAAGAAAGATCTTTAAATTTCTTATTTTCGTCCGTAATTGCGCATCTAATCTGTGACGTCATCTGAGTCGCAAAACAGTAAACAATCCTTGGTTTTGAGGTTAATATCATGTTTGAAAAATACTTTCTTAACATAATTAATATCTAGAAAGTAGAATTAATTAACGTTGATTAGTGAGAAGAATACCTTTTGGCCTTTATTTGCAGCCAAAATCCGTAATCTAACGAAATGCTCCGTTTTGCGACTCAGATGACGTTAGAATGTGAGGGAAACTTTTTAATTTTTTTTAAATTTTCCATTTCTCTTCAATGATCAAGATCATATTTGTGTTTTTCTACTATGGACGTTATTGATATCTTACGAAGTCTGTAAATTAAGTAATGAGACTGATTTGTTTGAAAATTTTAATACAAAAATAATTACAATTCAATATTGTAATAACCTGTAATAACCCTCAGCTTATCGGTTACAGCCGGTTGAATTTTTTCTACTATATCTAAATGATTTCCCTAGAGGTAATTTTTCAACTTTGGGAAGAGAAAAAAGTCACAAGGACTCAAGTCGGGCGAATAAGCAGGCTGAGGAGCCACAGGAATGTTTTTACTGGCCAAATACTCGTTTATTGAAATGGTTTTTTAACCATTTTTGCGCAGATTTTTCTCATCTCCAATTCATTGGTCAAAATTTTATGAACGGTGGTATGAGTCCTAAAGATAGCAGTTCTAACCGAACACTGGATGACAGAGGAGAACATTGAGCAGTTGGTTATATCTGAATTTATTATAGGTGCTAACTACACAAGAAATAACGGATATGGAGGAGTACTGATATTACACACAGAAAACCTGAAAGCGGACAAAATTGAATGTAAAGAAAAATAGTATATTGCATATAGAAAAGACAGGTGTTCATAGGAAAACCCAGAAGAGGACAATCATAGGAGTATTCCGACCAGGACCTATAGAAATATTTTTCGATAAGGTAGGAATGTGTATAGAAGAAGTGGTAGATTTATTCAAATACGAGGAAATATTAATCGCCGTAGACTTCAACATTGATATGTTGAAGAGCTCACATAATTCCAGAGATTTGTAAGAGGTGATGGGTGATTTTGTTGAATGATTGTTTGGGCTATTACCATCATCTATTGAGGATGTAATGTTTTCCGACGTTTCGATAGACATCTTCTATCTTTATCAAGGAGGAAAAGTAAAAAACCTTTTGAAAATTATCAATTTTCAAAAAAGTAAATTTTTGACAGAAGTCATGAAAGAAAATGAACGATGTTATATAGTTATCTGTGATATGATGATCTTTTTAAGTTGGATCGAACTATCGGCGTGCAAACTTCTGGCAGATCTATAGATGGAGCACTTATGGAATCAGGTGATATTTTCATAAATGCTGCTTCTTTGATTTTTCTTCTTGCAAGTTTTTCTTCTTTGGATATTATTGATGCTTCATCCCACTTTATACGATGATTCTCATCTACAGCATGTTGGACCAACTTGGATTTGTCGCCTAGTCGTCTAGTACTCGTAGAAGCTTCTGATGTTCTATTATTCGTACATTCAGAGGGCGTTTAGTTTCTCCGATGTAAGAACTTCCGCACTCGCAAGGTAATTCATATATGCAGTTCTCTGTCCTTTGTGTCTCATTATTAGGCTTAACTTTTGTAAGCTTAGCTCTGATAGTGTCTTGAGTTTTGAATGCAGAAGCTTCTACGAGTACTAGACAGCGACAAATCCAGGTTGGTCCAACATGCTGTAGATGAGAATCATCGTATAAAGTGGGATGAAGCATCAATAATATCCATTAATAATATATAATATTATAATATATAATATTATAATATATAATATTCATCTTCATCTGCCAGAAGTTTGGACGCCGATAGTTCTATCCAACTTAAAAAGATCATCATATCACAGATAAGTATATAACATCGTTCATTTTCTTTCATGACTTCTGTCAAAAATTGACTTTTTGAAAATTGATAACTTGAGTTGTCTAGTCGTTCGTATTCTCTATCATCCGTATGAGACAATCTAGAGTTTTCATATTTTGAGAATAATTTAAATTGTTTAAATATCTTGGGCGATATCGTTATTGATAATAATAATAATAATAACTTTATTGAATCCTTTAAGACATGGTTCATGTATAGGAGAAGTCAATACAAATATCAAGAAGAATATCAATTTCTTATGTGGTGGAAATTTCTTGATATTTGTATTGACTTCTCCTATACATGAACCATGTCTTAAAGGATTCAATAAAGTTATTATTATTATTATTATCAATAACGATATCGCCCAAGATATTTAAATAATTTAAATTATTCTCAAAATATGAAAACTCTAGATTGTCTCATACGAACGATAGAGAATACGAACGACTAGACAACTCAAGATTTGACCATAGATTCTTCATTAAGAAGTTGAACCCAATTAATTGAGAACAATTTCGGTTCGATATTATAAAATTAGAGTCGTTCGTATTCTCTATCATCCGTATGAGACAATCTAGAGTTTTCATATTTTGAGAATAATTTAAATTGTTTAAATATCTTGGGCGATATCGTTATTGATAATAATAATAATAATAACTTTATTGAATCCTTTAAGACATGGTTCATGTATAGGAGAAGTCAATACAAATATCAAGAAGAATATCAATTTCTTATGTAGAGGAAATTTCTTGATATTTGTATTGACTTCTCCTATACACGAACCATGTCTTAAAGGATTCAATAAAGTTATTATTATTATTATTATCAATAACGATATCGCCCAAGATATTTAAACAATTTAAATTATTCTCAAAATATGAAAACTCTAGATTGTCTCATACGGATGATAGAGAATACGAACGACTAGACAACTCAAGTTTGACCATAGATTCTTCATTAAGAAGTTGAACCCAATTAATTGAGAACAATTTCGGTTCGATATTATAAAATTAGAGATATTTTTGCAAAACGATAGCATGCTCTTCTAATGATTTAATAAACTTATAAACTAAAACCTGGGCGCAAAAAAAAACAAATGTACAAATTTGGCTAGATTCTCATTGCGATATGGATGATCTGATAGACCATTTTAGTTAAAATATGATATCTTTCTTTTCTTCAATCTAGTTGACTAATATACTTACTGCCGCTGCAAAGTAGCATTCATAACGATTATCGTATCTGGAATTAGAGTAGTGGTTAACCTCAATAATGAATGTTAAACTAGCTGCCAGGTAGAGAATGAATGCAAATCCATGGTACACAACTTCCTGCAAAAAATATTATAATGATTATGAGGGTTAGTTTAAAATTCACACAGAACTTACGTAAATTGTTTTAGGTAACACAGATGCTGTTGATATGGATATCATACATGAAAGTAATATTAAGAATGTTCCAATGAGGAAAGATACTGCAGTGAGAAGAAAAAATGTTATTGGAACCCGGTAGTGAGACGTATTATAATAGTAACTAACTAAGCCAACAACAACAGCTCCCAGGATCTGAAAAAACAATAATTATTAGATATCTGACAGACTTTTACTGATTTCATTTTTCAACACTTTCTAAGTGTGTGAAGTTGGCCCAGCACTTTCAGAATTCCGAAAAAATTTAAAAGAGCACGATTTGTGCTAGGTTTAGGCTGATTTGTCCTGTTCGATTTTATCTCTATAATATGTAGTTTGCTAGATTTTTCACAAAATGAATCAAATGGGCCAGCCATGCACATTTGGAAAAATTGAGTTCCAAAGACAGTAATTCATTGTGCTACACAGCTACTGTGTTGTGCTGTTCAAATTCTTGAGGTAATTTCTCGGAAAATGGAAAACTAAAAAAACCCACCACTATTGCTTTTTCTAATAGCAAATGATAACCCAGTGGACACCGTTGCCGGTCCCAAGCCCGGATAAAGGAGGAGGGTTAAGCGTAGGGCTAACAACCCTACCTTGTAAAAAACCTATTGTTACGAAGCAGAACGACAAGCCTCGGAACGGGACGGATCAGAATAGACGACGGAAGCAACGAAATAGGAATACGAATCTTGGAACATGGAACGTACTGAGCTGGTTTAGAGCAGGCGCAGCCAAAAGAGCGATACAACAAATGGAGATCTATTAGATGGATGTAGTTGCTCTTCAGGAAATAAGGTGGCCGGAGGAAGGTACTCAGACCATGGGAAAGTACACCATTTTCAATGGCGGAACAAGAGATAATAAACACGAATTTGGAACAGGCTTTGCAGTGAGCGAAAAGATTCTGGGACAGGTAATGAACTTTCGTGCCGTAAATAACAGGATATCTACACTTAGAATTAGAGATAGATGGTACAACTATACACTTATCTCGACGCATGCACCAACCGAAGATAAGGATGAAGAAGTTAAAGACGAGTTCGTAGTACTCGAACAACTGGAGCAAACCATAAGTGCGGTACCTAAACAGGACATGTTGATCATTCTGGGAGACCTTAATGCCAAGGTTGGAAGAGAAGAAGCGTTTAGACCACATATTGGAAGACATAGCCTCCATGAGCTATCAAACGACAACGGCCAACGACTGATCAACTTAGCAGCGGCTAATAACCTGAGGATTGCCTCGACAATGTTCCCGCACAAGAACATCCACAAAGAGACATGGATATCCAATGATGGGAAAACGCGAAACCAAATAGATCATGTAATAGCAAACGCGAGACACGTTAGGAACATCATAGATGTAAAGAGCCAAAGAGGGGCGAATGCAGGAACGGATCACTTTCTGGTGCGGGTAAAGGTTCGATCAAGGATTAAAAAAACCATAACAAGTCAAGAAACATCAGCACTAAAAAGGTGGAACACAGATAAACTAAACCAGGATGAAACATGCAGACATGATTACCAAAAAGAGCTGGAAACACAACTACAGAAGAATGTCACCCAAGAGGCCTCGGATGTAGAGGAGCATTGGAAACAGATCAGAACATCAGTAATCAACGCTGCACAAAGAGCCTTAGGCGAGAACGCAAAGAATAGAAGAAGAAAAGACTGGTATGACGAAGAATGCCAGAAGGCCTTAGATACCAAAAACAAGGCCAGAATTCAAATGCTGCAGTGTCCAAGTGACAGAAACATCCAAAGATTCAACGACCTCAGAGCGGAGGCAAGAAGAAAGATAAGAAGGAAAAAAAGAGGAGCTTACAACAAAACAATAGAGAATGTAGAAAGGGAAGCTGGGTCAACAAACAGCCGGAATAACCCTGCTAAATATAACATACAAGATTCTGTCAAATGTACTAAGAGGACGCATATCCCCATATGCAGAAGACAACTTAGGGGACTACCAATGCGGGTTTCGACCCAAGAGATCAACAACAGATCAAATATTCACCATAAGACAGTTCCTAGAGAAAAGCTGGGAGTTTAACAGAGATGTCCACCAACTGTTTGTAGATTTCCGCCAAGCATATGATAGCATCACCAGGAAAAGTGTCTGGCAAGCGTTGGAAGGCATAGGGGTACCAAAAAAGATCATAAAGTTAACCAAGATATGCATAGAAAACTCTAAAGCCAAAGTTAGGGTAGGAAAGAACAACACCGAAGCATTCTCCATTAACAATGGCCTAAAACAGGGCGATGGCCTGTGACCATTGCTTTTTAACATAGTGCTGGACATGGCTATCAAAGAAGCGAATATTGGCTTGGAAATATTTACAAATAAGGGCCCAGAAATGATCTTGGCATATGCCGATGACATTGATACGGTAGGAAGCAGTACGATTAAAACAAAAGAAGGTAGAAGGTAGGACTCATGATCAACGAGGACAAGACCAAATATATGTGGGCCGGACGGAGAGCAGGAAGGGACAGAATAGGACAGAACATAACCATGGACACCTACAATTTTGAATGCGTAAACCAATTTCAGTTATAACCTCGGATAACGATATCACCAGCGAAATAAGAATACAAAAGGGCAATAAAGGTTTTTTCGCCTTGCAGAACCTGTTTAAGTCCCGGCTGATATCTAGGAACTCCAAAATACGGATATATTCGGCCAATATAATCAAGCCAATTGTAATGTACGGCTCGGAAACATGGACAATGACAAAGCAGGACGAACTAGTGCTAAGACGCTTTGAACGAAGGATGTTGCGGAAAATCTTTGGACCAACAATAGATGAGAGAACGGGTCAATATCGAATAAGAACGAATGCGGAGCTTAACAACATGTACAAAAGAGCGAGTTTAGTAAACGAAATAAAAGCACAAAGGCTCAGATGGGCTGGACACGTGCAGAGATCGCCGAATGAACGTCTTATAAAGAGGATATGGGAAGAAAACCCAGTAGGAAAGAGACCTTTAGGAAGACCAAGGCTCAGATGGAGGGACAATATCGAGGAGGGTGTGAAAATCTTGGGAGTACGGAACTGGAAGAGGGAAATGATTGTGTATTATTTGTGCTGAGTTGTGGGAGATTTTGTTTATGAGCTGAACTTATTTCTAAATATTTCAAAATGTCTTTACTCTTATTGCATTTGAGTAAACGTATAGACTTTTTGCAACATTTAGAAATAGCCTCAGCTCAAACAAAATCTCCCAATTGTAAACGATCCATTAGAACCAATTTTAACATATGTTGCTTAATACGAATATGTGTATTGTATGAACCGATATTGTATTGTATTCAGTTATGAGAATGGTGTAAAACCCGAAACATGCATTTCAACAATTATGTTTGACTTAAATTTGTGAAAACGTACAGTCAAGTGATTGATTTCGGTCAATTTTCGTTTATTAATATTGACATCATGTTTCACCAAGGGATAAACGAGAAACTAATTTCGATTATTTGTATTACGTTGAAACAAATAGGCTTGCCAAATTTTGCATGAAACGACACGCTAGAAAATTAAAAAAACTTCTAATAAACTTTTTTCAATACTTCATACCTCATAAGATGGCGTTCTTAAACAAAAGTTTGTGCATATGTGGACGATATTGATATCTTACATATGTTTATTTTTTTAATATTTCAAGAGAAAAGAGAAATATCAATGCTCGATGCTTTCATAGATAAGTATTCGATTGACATCGTTTGGACTCATTCACCAGTGTCAATTGGAGGAAAATTAATCGAAATGGTTCATTCACAGTGAAATAATGTACGTTGTCAAAATTCTGAAAAGCACTGACGTGGGTTTCAAGGAGAATGAAATTCGAGTTTCTAACAAAACTTGAGTAAAAGTATGAGAAGTAATTTTCAATTTGACATGCATCTTTGTTCATTCCTTGTGACTGTTGTATTTCTGTCATATTGTTTTAGAGTAAGAAAGATGAGATAACAAGCACGCATAAGCTCCTGACCTCACGTCAGTGTAATCCCGAAATTTTCAATGAAAATATGAGGAAACATTTCTTCTTCTTCATTAACAATTTAATTTAGAATTATTATTTGGGCAATAACCATCATCTTTTATTGTTCTTCTTCCCAAGATTTCAACCGCACTTTCTGTCGTTTTCAAGGTGAATAATGTTCTTTTATTTTATTTTAATCTCGAAAGGCAGCAGGTTTTGACGGAATTTATCCAGAATTCATCATTTAGGAAAAAAGGCCTTGTCTTGGTTATTGTCTTTCTATAACAATATTCTGAATTCGGGAAACTTTCCTTCCGAATTTCGTAAGGCTAAAGTAATAGGTATTTTGAAAGGAGGAAAAATCCTTGTGATCCTAGTAGTTATCGACCCATCAGTTTATTGAGTGTTCCTTTCAAGATATTAGAAAGGCTAATTCTTTTTAGAATTGAATCTTCTATAGAAAATGCTCTAAAAAATTTCCAGTTAGCCTTTAGGAAAAATAGAAATTGTTCAGATCAGGTTCTCAGCCTTACAACTTTCATAGAATCAGGATTCAATGATAGGATGAAAACAGGAGCTGCTTTCACCGATTTATCTTCGGCATATGACACTGTGTGGAAAGATGGATTAATTTTCAAACTCTATATCCATCTGAAGTGTGGGAAAATGGTACGATTATTAGAAAATATGTTATCTGATAAAAGGTTTCGTGTTTTTATTGACAATAAGAGTAGCAACTTTAAAACATTGAAAAATGGTCTTCCTCAAGGATCAGTTTTAGCTCCTTTACTTTTCAATTTATATCTAAGTGATTTGCTCACTACATCATCTCAAAAATTTGTTTATGCTGGCGATATTGCTATTGCTTACCAACATTCGGATTTCCATACTCTGGAAAACATACTGTCATCTGATTTGGAAATTTTAAAGAATTATTTTATTGAGTGACGATTATATCCAAATCCCAACAAAACAGAGGTATCTTCTTTCCATCTGAATAATCATGAAAAATATAGAAAATTAGCTATAACTTTCAATGATTCTCCTATCGAACATAATTTCTATCCAAAATACTTAGGAGTTAAATTAGATTCATCTCTCAATTACAAGGTTCATTTAATTGATCTGAGCCTAAAACTGAAAACTAGGAATAAAATTGTTCAGAAATTAGCTGGATCGTCTTGGGGTGCTGATGCTTCCACTCTTCGCACAGCATCTCTAGCCCTAGTCTTTTCTGCAGCTGAGTATTGTTGCTCTGTTTGGTTTAATAGTGCACATACACAAAAAATTGATGCACAATTACATCCATGAGAATAATTACTGGCACCATAAGATCTACACCGATTCATTGGTTACCAGTTTTGTCTAATATTGTCCCTTCCCATATTCGCAGACAGACTACAGCTCTGAATTCTTGGAATAAATATCATTCTTTTCCAAATTTATTCCCAATTATTTCATATTTTCCACAAAATAGAATTCCCAGATTGAAGTCACGTAAACCATTATGACATAATACGTTCTTCAATATGAACAACATAAGTGATAAAGAATTGAGCCGCTCAGTGCACACATCGATTAACTCCACTTTTTGAAAAATATTAAATTTAAGTGTCAAAGCCCTTCGTATAGTCATAACTTTTTATATTTATAATAACTTTCCTGAATAATAAAGATTAGCACCGTTAAATGGCAAAATTTTTTTGGCCATTGAATAATAAGTAATTTATTTCAGAAGCCATTTCGATTAACTCCATACTCTAATGTAAACCGTTTCAGTA
Source organism: Micraspis discolor (assembly GCA_030674115.1). Lineage (NCBI taxonomy): Eukaryota > Metazoa > Arthropoda > Insecta > Coleoptera > Coccinellidae > Micraspis > Micraspis discolor. The sequence goes on along the minus strand of JARTUT010000445.1, from coordinate 563,089 downwards.
ACGCTGTATCTGTTCTGGCCGTGCATCGACGCTTATTTATTTTTAAACAGCCGAAAATGCTCCCTCTCTGTTAATAATTATCGTAACAAAATCGCATCGGTAACCAGATAAAAAGATGTGCAATGCAAACGGTAGTTTGCTACATCATCTCAAAAAATAATGCCGCTAGCATAAAGCTGCTATGAATTAATTACAAAAATTATATTATGACAGAACTGCCAACATCAGTTTTTATGGAAAAGCTGTGATAAAATTGTATTATGACTATCTTTTTTTGTAATAAAAAACTTAAAAATGTAAAAGCTAAATTTAACTTCATTACTTTTTCCAGTTGCCAAATCGATTAACTCTACCAGTCACATAGAAACTGTAACATTACTGAGGATTGTTTGTTGGCTATTCTTTTTTATTAATTCTATATACCGTTAGATGAAAGCTTTATCTGCAATTCTGCATTCTACATTATCTATTTGAATTCATATTATCACAGGAATTTTTAGAAACAATATACATTACATCATCGCGTTTCTCAACTTTTCCTTTTATGGAGTTAATCGATGTGTGCACTGAACGGCTCAATTATGGAAGACTGAGTGGAACTCTTACGAAATGTTCAATAAGTATCTCGTTTCTGATCCTTCTGAAAAAGTTCCTGGTTTTGATCTTCCAAGAAAAATTTGGACAGTTCTTAATCGTTTGAGAGCAGGTCATGGTCGTACCAATGGCATGCTATTTAGATGGAAGTCAGTTCCTAGCCCAAGTTGTGAATGTGGAGAAGCAGAAGAAACAATACCTCATCTCATCAATAGTTGTCCCATATATAAATTTCAAGATGGTTTTAGCGCTAATCATGATGTTTCTAACTCTTTCTTGGAATGGGTTATAAATTTTAAACGAATATGATACGTATTTTAGTTATTCAGTTCTTTTTTCTGCTTTTGTCTTTTTATTTCCAGATTCAATGTGAGCACCTTGAAGAAGTCTCTGTCTCCATCAATAGAAGACCACTCTTGAAGAAAGAAGTACCTAAAATATATTTCAGCTTATTTTTGTATTTTCACACTTAGACGGGGAGCCAGGGTTTGTTTTACTGGGGTTTTTTCCCTAGGTTTTTATGCCATACGTCGAATCGTATGACACCCCGTCACTAACCCCTGATCTATATGCTTTATTGTTTGCTAACTAAATATTGTCAGCCACAAGTTCAAAAGAATATATATATTCTCACTTTCAAGAGGCCTTTTGTTTCTTCAATACAAGATCATCCGCATTCGCATGGTATCTTATATAAGCAATTCTTCGTTCTTTGATTTGCGTTATCAGGTTTAACGAATTAGATTAGCCCTGATGGCATCACGTGCCTTGAATGAGATTGCTATGACTATTTTTTTCCAGTTCTTCTCATTTTTTCTGCTAAAAAATTCACATAAGGAATGGAGAATTTCAAACACAAAACATTTATTTCAAATAACATTCCTGATGAAACTTATACTTGCCATGCTCTTTTATCATACAAATATATTGATACCATTTTATTCTCGAAAAACTAATACTTCCGGAAAATGATCTTTCAAAGTTTGAGTAATCACTCGTTACAATTTTTTTCAATAATAGCCAAATTAATCAGCTACTTCTGTAGCGTAGCTATTAAGACCCTTGTTCCCGCCCATAGGTCTTTCGTTCGAAATTGATGAGATCACTATTCACATTCTAGCATTATTTGGGTGAAACTCAGTAGGTCCTGCAGATCCGGACAAATATCCTCAGTGGTCTTTTTTGACTAAATCAAAATATAAAAATTTAGAAAAGCACTGACGTGAGGTCAGGAGCTTTTGCGCACTTGTTCTAGAGTCTCTTCCAGCACTCTGGAACAGTGTGATACAAATACAATCGTCACGATTAATGAAGAGACCTATAACTCAGATTACAATTAACTCCTTACACTTCTCCTTAAGTTTTATTTAAAGCTTAAATTGCATGTAGAATATTTTTCTTCACCAAGCTCTTGTCCTTTGAAATACTTTTTATAATCGAGTCCAAATTACAAATATCTTGAACTGAAATTAACCAAACTCACAGATATCCTTCAGTTTTATTTCAGCCACGATCCTGTTCCAGTTGAAACTGTACCACTTCAAAATATGTGTATAATAAAATGAAACACTTGAATGCATATGGCCACATACTCGGGAAAATTTATCTATTGGTAAACGAGGTTTTCTTTCATCATTACACATTTATACTTATATATTTATAAATAACTTATATATTTTTAAATAACTTATAATATATATCCAAACCCGTATTGCACAAAAGCGATGATTTATCGGAATCGATTCTTCTGAAAGCTCTAAATGACTTTTACTAGCATTACATTAAACTTTTTCAGAACATGAATTCGGCTAGAGAATTTTGACAACATACATTATTTCACCGTAAGTGAACTATTTGGATCAATTTTCCATCAAATGAAACTGAATTAATAAATCCGACTGTAGTGTATCCAATGAGTATCTGTGACAGCATCGAAAATTCTGTGACAGTATCGAGAATTTCGACGTACTTTCTACATTTCTCTTTCACGATTTTACGAAAAATTCGTATTCTCAGAAGAATTCCAAAGTTTCAATGAAGGTTAAGTTCAGCATAACTAATAAATATTAACTTTTAATTCTGTGATTGCTTGCCCTTAAGTAAGTGAAAAAATAATTGTTAATGAATAAATGTTTGAAAAAAATCAACGATAATGAAATTTGAGATTATTCAACATTCAATATCGTCCATACATGAACAAGTTTTTGTTTAAATGCGCTTAGATTTTATGAGGTATGAAGTATAAAAAAATTTCATTTGGAGATTTCTCAAAAATTTGTTGATTCCTGAGAAATATTGCGAACCTAACGGCCAGTTTCTGAAAGGATGATCAAATCTCATGTCAACTAACACAACGATCATCTTGACAGAGATGTCAAATCAATTTGAGTTTCCGAAAGGATGTTCAGTGCATATTTAACTAATCTATGATCATTTTCAGTTGACATGAGGCGACCCTGTTGCCAGACTGTCCAACCACAGATTCTCCGATAAAAACTAATATTCTGTGATTAAAGAGGTTAAGATATCAGTGTTTTGTGGTTAAGATTTTAAAATTATCCGATAACTGATGTTTAAATTTTAACACCCTTATAATTTTCCTCAAGTGACCATAAAAAAAAATACCTGGTTGAACTTGCTTACAACTGTTTCTTACGATAGATTGCATTTATGATTCTTTTAGCGCCTTAATTGTACCTGTGTATTAAGTCGTATCTGGTGTATTAAAATACAGATGCTGTTTTTCAACTGAAAAATTTATCATCAATAGGTCAATAAAATGTAAAATATCGTTTTAATTTGAAGTATTCAAAATAATTGAGCAAACAACCTTGTTCATACATCATCCAATTTTATTATTTTATCACAGTACACAGAAGTAAAAACAATGAAATGAAATTTGGTGTAATTGGATTTATAGAATGTTTTCAGTCTATAAATAAGAGTAGATTAGAATATAAATTTATTTGAGCTATTGTAACAACTGTTCCTCAACGCACTACTTTTACTTCATAGGATTTTTGTGACGGATTGTATGACCTTTGATCCGAGTCTTCTTCCACAATTATTATTGAACATTGAAATGTGTTGATACTAACAAAGATCTGACTGATATATTTTCATCATTTGTAGAAGTATTTGGGGATCATCTGGGAAGTTCTCTCCGATATCAAAGTCTGCTACGTCTTCATTATGAACTAATGCCAAATTGTGCAGAACACAACATGCCACTATGATATTCATGGTTGTCTCCATTTTCAGCCTAATTCCCATAGACAAACAAGGAAAACGTCTCTTCAAGACACCAAATGTTCTTTCAACAGTATTCCTCGTTTTGATCTGTGCTCTGTTGTACGCTTGCTCACCGGGAGTTGATGGCCTCAGAAATGGAGTCAATAAATATGAGCGACAAGGTAGCCACTGTCCTCCAATAAATAATCCCTGCGGGATCACAAATCACCTGAACATTAAGAGAAAAGTATCCCTTTCTATTTCTGAAAAGCTCACCTTGTGGACCTCCAGGTGACTGTATTTTTATATGTGTGTAGTCTACACATCCAATCACGTTTGGAAATGAACTTATAGAATAAAATTCTGATTTGATTCTATTCCGTTCATCCTCTGTTCTTGGCATAGATATGAACTGGGGTCGAAGTTCAGCAATGACTCTAGATACTTTTTTAATTATTCTACATGCTGTAGTTTTATGGACCCTTATATGGTCAGCTACTGTTATTTGGAATGCTCCTGTTGCAAAATAGCTTATTGTTAGAAGTACTTGTTCCAAGGTAGTAACTGATTTGTTCCTTGATGTTAAGGGCTTTATTTTATCCTCTATCATATTCAGAAGTAATGTTATAATATCCTTGGACAGTCTATACCTATTTTTGAATTCCACATCATTGTAGAAATCAAAAGAGTTCATTCTTCTCCTAAGAGTTCGTGGCCTTGGGTTCTCATCTTCGCTAGAATTACTAGACATGCTTATATCCAAGCTGATATCCATAATTATTATCTACAATAAAAAAATAGATTCACCAATTGTTGCAAAAATGCTTGTTTTTTCAGAGAAAACTAAATTATTAACGAAAACATATTACATCGCAAAATTGGAAAAAAATAAATGCCTTTTCATAAAAAATTATATATAAAAGACTATTAAATTATTTTCATACATACCGATAAAATTAAGATTTCCTTGGAAAATACATAGATTTCATTCATAAACAAGATTTCTTTCAAGTTAATTCGCCAAACAACACCGATTAGTTGACAAGTTCTTTGACACTAGTTTGACCACTGATTTAGCCTTAATTTGCGTTTCGGAAACTCAAAATGACGATTGACATACAATTTACCTGAAATATTTGACCACTGTGTCAACTGACAGCGTGGTCAAATTAACCTAGTTGACTATCCTTTCAGCAACTCAAATGGCAGTTGACCATAGATTTAACAGCTGATTAGTTGATTTCTATGATGATCATCGTTTCAGAAACCGGCCGTAAGTGTTTCAACCTAGTTGAAATTTTTTCTAAGTTACAAATTGATCGGATGGATATTCTAGGAATTACAGAGGAAGCCAAATTTCAGTTAACCTATTCTGAAAATATGAGAACTCTAGTAGATCTCTTTCGGAAGATAGAAAGTTTACGGCCGGCCGGACAGTCATCCTCATGTTTGACTATGTATTCTTCAAATGGAAGTCAAATCCAATCGATTGAGCCCAGTTTTGGCTCGATATTGAAAAATACACACATTTGAGCCAACCGATAGCACTCGGTTCTACAAGAACAAGCGTGCAAAAACTAAACCCCACTTTTACAACATCTTCATTTTTTTAGAACTTTTGAAGTTAAATGCAATTTTTTAGCAAAATACACATAATATTTGGTGAAAGTATGTGAGTATGTACATTTTATTTACCAAATGAGATTCAAAGAATTGAAGATTGCATTCAAATTCTTGATGATCACCAAATAGTAACAGGATCAAATGGATATTAACTCATCCATCCGATTAATTCATAGGAATTTCTCCGATAAAAGATGAAATTTTTAGACGATTACCTCAATAACGTACTTGACATCACCATTTATAGTAGCAGTTTTATTATAGGACGAGGTCGAACTCGCACAATGATGTAACAGGTACAGCTTTGAATCACCGTGTGGACAAGCGATATAACAATACCTTGAAAATTGAATTCTTTCAATTCGTTATACTTAATTTGAATGAGCATGAAAATTTCAATGTTCAAACTTTAATATTTTCACACTGTATTTCGTTTTCCAAATGAATTTTCCATCTTCATGAAAATAGCATAACTGCGTTGCTGAATTTTCACACGTTGTTTCGTAATTTAGGTTGAATTTATATCCGTTTTATATCCACTGGAAAATCTTTGACGTCAATCAAGTTATTTTTAGCAAATAACTCAAAGTGCAAGATTTAATAAGATGATGACGAAATGAAACTCATGGCAATTGTTTCAGTAAACTCACCATTTGAAGCAGTTTGAATAGACCAGGCCATGTTTTGAAATATCCTGTGTTTATGATTATAGCTGATGTCGATGTGGTTGTGGTTGTTCTGGTCACTGTTACCGTGTGTGACATTTTACTTATTTCTGCAAAAGAAGATTTTTTTATCATCAGGATTCCTTCAAATGCAATGGTGTTCATTTTTAAAATACATAATAAATTTATCTTTAATTTTCATTAAATATATTTATTATAAACGGAAAGACTCAGACAGGGGGCTCCACGATCACTATTCATGATCAGGTAGTACATAAAAGAAATGATCATAAGCATATTAAAAAAGACTCATAACAGATAATAATAGATACAGAAAGTGTTGTGAAATATCAAGAAACGACACATGTTAAATCAAAATGCAGTGTACTGTTAAAAATGATAATCTGCTCCATCAAATAATCAAATCGCAGCGATTGTACATCAAAATATTTGCAAGATTTTAAGCCCAAACTGGCAGAGTTTGGAATTACCTTATACTTCAAGTATGAATCGCATGCACAAGTTCAGGATATAGCCGTCCTAAATATACTGATCAACAATTGCTAGGGATCACTTATGAACTTCTCTTCATTTGTATTTTTTTCAAGTTATCTCGTGAATATCTGTTCATTATATGTTCTTTAAGGAAAAATTAAGATGTTTTGAGTTGATTATATCAAATTTTTCCTCACTTCATCGGCTCTTGTTCATAAAATCGATTATTATCTGTAGACTGTTACAGGTGGACTGAAAAGCAATGTGGTATTTGTTATAAAATCTGTTTTTTTCTCTCGTTCAAACACATAAGGTGACAATAATTGAAGAAATGAGAACAATATCAGCTTATCACTCATGCCGAGAAGACGTTTGGCTCCTGTGCAACTGGACCAAATCATACGGTGGATACAGGAAGGTTTGTCCCAGCGAGAAGTGTCCCGGCGATTGAATGTTTCGCAAAGTCTCGTGAGTCGGGCTTGTAATAGGTTCATCCAAAACGACTCAGTAGCTTATGTTCATGGGGGAGGTCGGCAGCACAGTACAACAGCTGCCCATGATCGTCTTTTGATCCTCAATGCTAGGAGAAATCCCACTTACCCGGCGTCGCGGCTCAATAGATCACTGAGAGTTGCAAAAGGAGTTTTCATTTCGAACCAGACTGTAAGACGACGACTACATGTCCGTGGTTTGAGAGCACGTAGGAGGGTACAACATCCCCGTTTGAATAGGGAACACCGGGTTCATCGACGGCAATGGGCTGAGGAGCACCGCAATTGGCAGTTGAAGATTGGAGCCGATGTTTATTTATGGATGAGTCTAGATTTCGTTTGGTCAACTAGGATGGACGTATTCTCGCTTGGAGGGAAAGAGGTCGAAGGTATGCAGAACAGTTTATGGTACCCACAATAGCTGGTGGAGGTTCTATATGTGTATGGGGAGGCATTTGTTTGAACCAACGCACAGAGTTGGTTGTTCTGCAGAACACCACAATGACCAGCCAGAGATAACACGATATGATTATTGAACCCATAATTGTTCCGTTTGCGGCTGCCTTGGGCGAGAATTTCATTTTGATTGACGATAATGCTCGTCCACACCGTAGTCGTCTGGTTAATGAAGCGCTAGAAACTCATGCTATTGATAGGATGAACTGGCCAGCTCGCTCTCCAGACATGAATTGCATCGAACATGTCTGGTCTGAGATGTATAGACAATTGTCAACCTTAGAAAAACCGATCAATAACCTGGAGGGCCTTTCTAACGCTTTACGGGATATTTGGACGAATTTGCCCCAAAATTTCATAAATCCTTTGATTGAAAGTATGCCTCGTAGGATAGAATACTTGAGACGAGCTCGTGGGGGACCAACTAGGTACTAGCTTAACCGAAACTTCAGCCTTCTTGTGGTTTCATCATAAAATTTTTATGTTATTCAAACACAGAATTTTGAGTGTTCCTAATAAAGTTTTTTTTCTCTCCAACTTTCCATTTTTTCATTCTTTTCTCAAGTGAACCATATTATCTACTGAAAATACTCTGATATCTGACTAAATTTATGATCTTGGAGCGAATATTTCAGAAATAAATTTAGAAAAAGTAAGTGATCCCTATCAATTGTTGAGCAGTGTACTAAGAACATTACCAACACACCCATGAAGAAGTAGATGGAATACGACCTGACAAATGAAATCTAAAAAATTTGTAAATTCGATGAACTCAGCAACGCACCAATAATCATTTCTGCAACAGTTGTGATAACAAACAACCTACAAACAAATCTTAACATCATCAGAATAGAAGATAATGTTTCCACATTGCACTAGCATGCTGTTATTCTCAACACAACCCGGATCGTCAGAAAATTCTTGAGCCAAGACTAGATTTGACTGACATAAGACACTTCAGTCTCAAAACACTGGGAAATACTTGAAATAAACAAAGCAAAAAAAATATTGATGATATTTATTTCCAAAGAAAGCAAACATGATAATTCACTTAAGCTAGACGCTTTCGCGTGATTAGAGCTCAACATCAATAAGTTAACATTCATATAATAATCTTCGACAAGAAATGTATGCACAAAAATATAACAATTCACAAATATGATTGCGCCCTGGAAGAGTCCTTTCTGGCTATACTGATACAGAGTGCGCGTCAAAATTATGGAACGAATTCATTTTATCATAACATGAATATAACTGGCAACCAAATCCTGAAACAGATCAATTTTTGTTTCAATTTAACAAATTTTCATGCATTTTTGATGCATCCTCATCAACCCTCTGAATATTTTGAATAGTTTAACTGGGTCATGTGGTACTTTGTCGCAGTCCCTGAATTTTCTTTATATGCGTGTAAAAATTTTCAAGAAAGAATTTTTTTTCCTGATAAATCACTGAGCCAAGACAAAGTGCACATACTGAAAACTCTTTGGACTGACTAATTTAAGAAAAAAAAATTTTTGCCTGTAAAAAAGAATTTATTAGAAGCGTTAAGATCTTGCTGAAACAGTACCATATATCCTACTTTCCCTATTAAAAAACTCAAAGGGTTGATGGGATCGCATAGGGTGAAAAAAACATCCTTTAAAAATGCATAAAATTTGGTAAAAGTAAAACAAAATCACATGTTTTCGGATATTGTTGCCGAACGTTCTCAGAAAATTAATTTGTTGTTGTTAATCACTAGACATCGGATTATATGCACTATCAAAATGCCAAAATATGCATGCAAATATGCACTAAAAAAGGGCGAAATATGCACAAAATATGCACAATCAAAAAAACATTATTAGAATTAACTTTATTTTCACAATACATAATTATATAGGTACTTATTGTTTGTAATTCTTGTGACAATATACAAACATATTTTTCAAGGTTTTCTGGCGCAAATTTGTGACGTTTGTCACTTAAAACTAATTTATATGCTGAAAATGACCTTTCAACGTCCACTGACGTTACCGGACAGAACTTAAAATTTGGCGCCATTTCTGCCGAGACCTCTTCAGGCAGAATTTGACTGGTGCCGTTGATAAATGCGTTAACTGTTTTTATTTCTTCGAGACACGGATTTTTATACAAAACAGCATTCAATTTGCCACGAACTTTTTCTGAAAGTGAATTGGGAAGTGCGTTACTCTGTTCAATATTTTTTTCCAATATTTCCAAGGACTTGCACAGAGGAAGGTTTTTAGTTTCTAGTATCTCAATGGCATCGGGTATATTGCTGAAATGTGTTGCAATAAGAGCAATATTTTGTTTAATTGAAGGATTCTCAAATGCCCGCTGCGTTTGCATATGAAATAATGCAAATGCATATAATCCGATGTCTATTAATCACTTTTTAACATGACCCATGTACGTCCTATAATTTTTGGTGATCTTGAAACTGTTCGCCAGAAAATTGTATATCTTGCCAGAAATTCAACATATCCTTGACCAGTGGTTTTTTCTCTACCTTGTAAGATCGTGGATCGTTCCTCTTTTCGATTATTATGTTTATGCACAATTGATATACAATTGGTTGTAGTTTTATTTTGTTTTTTTGGATATTCCGTGGAGAAACATTGCTTTTTATCAAAAATAGAGTTAAAAAATATTATGTGGACAATAACCAAAATTTAAATTCTCAACTTTTTTTTTAAACTAATTATTTCTCTTGAAAACGACGTTGGAAAGGACAACAATAAGAGAGCGACTTCAAAATTTTTTTTTCGGGATTCTTCACAACTGGAGGTATCCGGAAATACCTTCTATCCCAGATCTGGAGCTCGAAATTGTCTAACAATTCAATAAGATTGAAGTAACTGTTTCCTTCCAACTTGACCGGAAATTCAAAGAGGCTAATTAATCCTCCATTAGGACCACAGATTAAAGGTTGACACTACTACGTGGGTTGAAAAGTAACATAGATGGTGCTAGTTTTATTGCAGTCACCTTTTTTCAGTTTATACTAACTGTTAAAATTTCATGGTATACCAATTATAAGATTGTGAGTTATTGTGCTGAGATTAACGCCACTTTTATTACTTTCAAAACAATGGATCAAAAACAATTTCGTGTTTTAATTGTACATGGCTCCTTGATCGGAAAAAATACCGTTCAAGCGAAGTGATGGCTTGAAAAGTGCTATGGGAACTCCGCTTCATCAGGAACAACAATAAAACGTTGGTTTGCTGACTTTAAAGGTGGCCGTGGAGACACCGATGATGCAGAACACAGTGAATGTGCAAATGAGGCGGTAACACCAGAAAACAAAAAAATCCACAAAATCGTTTTTAATGATCGAAAAAGTTAAGTTGCGTGAGATAGTTAACATCGTAAAGATATCAAAAGAACGTGTTGGCTTTATATTGCAAAGTATTTGACTATGAGAAAGCTTTATTCATTGTGGGTGCCGCGTTTGTTCACTCTTGACCAAAAATGAGAACGTGTTGATGGTTCTGAGCAGTGTTTGGCTAAATCTCCTCCAAAGTACCCGAAACCACAACAATGGGCTGGAAAGGTTATGGCTTTGGTGTTTTGTGATGTGGGTGGTGTAATATGTTACGGAACTCCACAAAAAATGCAAGATTGCAAAAAGGAATCCCCGAACATAACACAGATTATATCAGAAGTTAACGGCATAAGGAAGAGAGAAAATAACATATTAATATTTGGCGTTTCCGACGAAGTGACGAATGAGTCTGATTATGTTTTGGATATTTGTAAGAAAGCTATGCCCGACGTCAATGTTGGAAATATTCTAGTTAACCGCATAGGACGCCGCCAGCCCAATAACTCTTGTCCAATAAAGGTACGTTTTCCTGATGCAGGGTGCGTCTCCCTTATGCTTAAAAATAAAAAAAAATCTTATGAAATATAGTGAATACACCAATGTCAGAATTCGAGCAGACCTGACTTTACATCAGAGAGAGCATCACCGACAGGTTTGGGAAGATTTTAAAGCTCGTCAAAATAATGGAGAGGAAAATATTTTCATCGGATATGTGAATGGTGTTCCCACAATACATAAAACAGGTCAGTTTATCCAACAAGCAAGTGTTAACCCTGGATACTGAACTATCACTATATTATCAGAACTGTAGAGGACTGAATACCAAAACTCATGTGTTTTTCATGAATGTTTTATCTACCGAACATAAAATCATTGCAGTGTCTGAAACCTGGTTAAGAGACGGTGTACTTGATTCGAAACTATTTCCTGAGAATTATGTAGTGTATCGTAGAGATAGGTCATATGGTATGGTGGTGTGTTGCTTGCCATAGACAGTAATTACTATGTATCTGAACTTTGCGATGTTACATGTCATTTACAATCAATTGATGTACTTTGTGTTAAGCTTTTTGTTGGGACAAATGTATCAGTCCATTTGATATTGTTGTATATTCCTCCTGGAACAAATCATGCTAGATATGATGAATTATTTGAATTTTTGGAAAGCTTCGAGAACATTGATACCACTATTGTGTTGGGTGATTTCAATAGTTCTGAATTTTATCTTCTACGTTTTAGAAATATGAGGCGGGTTGTTAAAGGGGATATATGCTCTGCTTACTCTGGATTTGTTATATATATAAGAAATCAGAAGATAATTTGGTCACTAATCCGCAGGATTTTTGGTCATATTTGAATTCCAAAAATAATAAATAAAATAAATAGTTATGTTTAATGGTGATGATACGTTCAATACTCCGAGAACGATTGTAAATGCTTTTGCAGATCATTTCAGTGGTGTGTATAAGAGCTCTGGTTGTGGGAACTCAGGTGTTGATTATAATGGTCGGGGAAGCCGTTCGATGGATCTGCATGTTCAGGAGATAACAGTTGAACAGTTGCTCGGGGCAACCGGGAAACTCAAAAATAAGTTGAGCTTTGGTCCTGACAATATTCCATCTGGTGTGGTCAAAAAACACATAGATTTATTCTGTCGTCCATTGCTGCTTATATAGGCAGGTTCTACTATTGATTCTGTCACATTCACCATGTATATAAAATAAATCCAGAATTTCGTAATTAGAATAACGGTTCATTTTGTTAAATCGAGAAATGAAGATAACGAATAACAATAACACCTGACACTTGTGAATTATTAACAGATAATTTATCTTCTATGGGTATAGAGTGTTCCCATGGTTTCGAAAGAATATTCACTGAATTTCTTTAGATGCAATCAATTTGACTCTACGTATACCATAAATCCAAAAAATCTCAAATAACTCAGAAATTATTGAATTTAGGGGCATAAATTCTACACAATTCTAAAAAAGTAGGGTTCTAATTTGAAAAACAGAAGTTATGGCCAATTTAAGATCACAATTTTCAACACAAAATTTGAAACACCCTGTGATGACATTTTTGAAATCCAAAAGATGCATGACCTTTTCACATCCTTCCTCTTCGATGTTGTAAAGACGGTTTACGCTCAGGATATTTAAAATAAGAATAATGAACATATTACTGACTGAACATATTTGACTTTTTTTCCAGTTTTTTTTAGGTATTTTGAAAACTATTCGATTTAATACAATGGTTTTAACAGAAATGTATTCACTATTGAATATTCGATCATACCAGGAATGGAAAACTTGAAAAAAAATTTTTTCGTCGAATTTATTTTCACTCCCTGTATAACCGGAAGTTTTTGGGCTTCGAAAATATTTTAGCTCTGTAGAGAACTTCGAACAACATCATAATCCCAATTTTCAAATTTCAAATATGTCTAGTTCTCCAGAAACGTCTAATAGGCACTCGAACTTGAGACACCCTGTATATTCAAGTGCAAATTACGAAAAAACGCCTGAGATCTTCTGAGGGAGGTGTGAAACTGAATTGAATTGAATGTTCTGACAACTGATGTAAAAAAAATAAAATTTAGTAACAATCGATGATCTCAGTGATGACGGTTATCTAGGCTCCATCATGAACTCATAATTATCAATCATTAAACTGCATATATGGAAAACACTCAGCTCCTTGAAATACGATGGCACAATGCTTAGGGGATGTTCTGAATATCAATCACCTCGATATTCATTCAAAATTTTATAGATCTCTGATGAATATTTCATGAGATATCGAGTATTGAAAACAAACTTAGGCAATTATTCACTAATTTCTAGCTTGACGATTTATACGAAATTTAATAAACCTACTTGTTTTAACCTTATTCGAGAATTTCTTGAATTACAAATTGATCGGATGGATATTCTATGGTTATGAGGAAACCAAATTTCAGATGCTCATAACTGCTGAACTATTGGACAGATTTGGCCTAATCACGAACTTGACCGAGATATTTGGACGATTGACCTTTCATGAAAATATGAAAACTCCACCTCATTTCTTTCTGAAGATAGAGAGTATGTGGACATATACTCAAATTTTAGTTCATCAGGAGGTCGAACATAATCGATTGAAGTGATATTCGGCTGCCATATTCGAAAATTACAAATATCTGGGCAAAACGATAATTCTACTAGTTTACTGAACTAGAACAATCGCGCAAAAATGTATCATTTATCGTTAGCGAATGCTGTCAGAATGAAAACAGTAATTGTCAAATGATTTTCAACATTCATTTGGCTACATTTAATTAGAAAAACCCTTCAATTTAACCTAATTCCACTCACCTTTTTTGATCACCACACCTTTTAAACAAGCAGTCACGCAAAATAAATCCCTGGACAACTCAACAAACCTCTCCGGTCTAGAAGGAGACAACTGAGGAAATGAAAATGCATGGTGACTCAGACATTGATCAATATTTACGAATTCGTAATTGAATTCAACTGTATCTCTTCAAATAATGATGATAAATAACTTTTATAAATTTGAGTCTTCCGAGTAGAGTTAGAGCTTAGGTGATAAATATTCTTCTGTTCGGTTTCTGCGATTTTTGCTTCTTCTTAGGGGGACAGTGCGCTATCGTTATGCTCAAATGTCTGTTATTTTTGGATCTAAAACCGAAAATGGTCTGAATCGATTGGGTTCTTTTTCCTGAAAATAAAATCCGAAATCAAATTGTCAGGCCATCCGGCTTCTAGAATAGCTATCCGATATACATATTTGAAATTTGAAAATTGGTTGAATGAGTGTTATAGAATGGAGTCTGCCAAATTCAGTGAAAATCGTTAGACAAGAAAAGGAAAAAAATACACATATGAAAATTAATGATATCTTGCTCATTCTGAAGTTTCGTTTTCGAAGAAGAAAGCGAAGAGAATACAGGGAGTCTCAAGTTCGAGTGCCTATTAGACGTTTCAGGAGAACTAGACATATTTGAAATCTGAAAATTGGGATTATGATATTGTTCGAAGTTCTCTACAGAGCTAAAATATTTTCGAAGCCCTAAAACTTCCGGTTATACAGGGTGTGAATATAAATTCGACGAAAAAATTTTTTCAAGTTTTCCATTCCTGGTATGAACGAATATTCAATAGTGAATACATTTCTGTTAAAACCATTGTATTAAATCAAATAATTTTCAAAATATCCAAAAAAAAACTGGAAAAAAGTCAAATATGTTCAGTCAGTAATATGTTCATTATTCTTATTTTAAATATCCTGAGCGTAAACCGTTCTTACAACATCGAAGAGGAAGGATGTGAGAAGGTCATGCATCTTTTGGATTTCAAAAATATCATCACAGGGTGTTTCAAATTTTGTGTTGAAAATTGTGATCTTAAATTGGTCATAACTTCTGTTTTTCAAATTAGAACTCTAGTTTTTTATAATTGTGTTGGATTCTGCGGTCAAAAATAATCATAGTTTTCTCACATGATTATGCTGCTAAATTCAATAATTTCTGAGTTATTTGAGATTTTCTGGATTTATGGTGTACGTAGAGTCAAATTGATTGCATCTAAAATAATTCAATGAATATTCTTTCGAAACCATGGGAACACTCTATACCCATAGAAGATAAATTATCTGTTAATAATTCACAAGTGTCAGGTGTTATTGTTATTCGTTATCTTCATTTCTCGATTTAACAAAATGAACCGTTATTCTAATTACGAAATTCTGGATCTATTTTATATACATGGTGAATGTGACAGAATTATTAGTAAAACCTGCCGGGCCTTCAACGAGAAGTATCCCCATTTACCTTCCATGACGGAGAAGATCTTTAGAAAATATGTTTCAAACTTTCAAAGTTTTGGATGTGTAAGAGCCCCTAAAGAATACAAAAGAAGGGTAGTTGATGATGAGGAAAATGAAATTAGTGTTTTGACTTATTTCGAAGCGAATGAAAATGCATCTATTCGAAGTGCAGCTCATGAAATCGATTTAGACAGAAATTCAGTGCACCAAATTTTGAAAAAACACAACATGCATGACTACAAATATGGGAAAATTCATGCATTAGAACCAGGTGACTACATAAAAAGGTTAAATTTTTGTAGAGGAATATTAGAAAAACTTGAAAATGATGAACATTTTTTGAAAAAGATCATTTGGACAGACGAAGCAAGATTCAATAATGAAGGACTATTTAATAGAAAGAATTGCCACATTTGGAGAAGTGAAAATTCTCATAGAAAAAGACAAAGAAACCCCCAGAACAAATTCAGTTTTAATGTGTTTGCTCTTTTGATGAAAAATAAAGTGCGGTACTACATTTATTAGGAAAATTTAAATACAGAAAAATGTTTGGAAACCATGAGAAATTTTGTTTCTGAGTTTTTGGATGAACTGCCGTTAAGTATGTCGACTACCGCATATTATCAAATGGATGGGGCTCCGGCACATAGTTCGCACGAGGTGTCTGAAGAACTGAATGCAATGTTTGGTAATCGGTGGATCGGACGCCGTTCTTCACTATTTTGGTCCCCAGGATCTCCCGATCTTACTCCCTTAGATTTTTATTTTTGGGGTAAAATAAAAAACATAGTCTATGAATCTCCTATTGAAAGCAAAGAAGATTTGATACGGCTTGTGGAGGATGCTTTCCACTCTCTAAAGGGGGAGGAAATTGAGCGAGCGACTAACCGAGGTGTTTCAAGACGTATTCGAAAGTGTGTGGAACAAAATGGTTACCATATTGAGACTCTTACCTGATCATTTATTTTGTTAATTTAAGTTTTGAAACGTATTTTTATTTTTATTATTATAATTTATTTATAATCATAATTCGGTGTACTGAAGTAGCGAATCTATTTAATGTGTTTCCTATTGAAGCGATGAATTCTCATTCGCTTCGAAATAAGTCGAAATATTAATTTCATCAACTGCCCTTTTTTTGTAATCTTTAGGGGCTCTTACATTCCAAAATTTGGAAAAATTGAAACATCTTTTCAGAAATTGTAAAGAAAATGGGGATACTTCTCATTGGATACTCAATAGTTTGTGTCATCCACCATTTAAAATAAACAATATCATTAAGTGCATTTGAATGTGTATTGCGTATACAATTGAAAAAATACAATATAAGAAATAAATCCAAAATCTCATTATTACAATAGCAACGATTCATTTTGTAAAATCAAAAAATTTCATAACGACTAACAATAAGACCTATCTGACACTTGTGAATTATAAATGGGATGATTTATCTTCTATGCTCACAGAATATCCTTATGAATTTGACTCTACGTACTACATAAATCCAGACAATCTCAAATATCTCAGAAATTATTGAATTTAGGAGCATAATCATGTGAAAAAACTATCATTATTTTTGACCGCAGAATCCAAAAAAATTATAAAATAATAGGGTTCTAATTTGAAAAACAGAAGTTATGGCCAATTTAAGATCACAATTTTCAACACAAAATTTGAAACACCCTGTAATGATATTTTTGACATCCAAAAGATGCATGACCTTTTCACATCCTTCCTCTTCGATGTTGTAAAAACGGTTTACGCTCAGGATATTTAAAATAAGAATAATGAACATCTTACTGACTGAACATATTTGACTTTTTTTCCAGTTTTTTTTGGATATTTTGAAAACTTTTCGATTTAATACAATGGTTCTAACAGAAATGTATTCATTATTGAATACTCGTTCATACCAGGAATGGAAAACTTTTTCGTCGAATTTAATTTCACTCCCTGTATAACCGGAAGTTTTTGGGCTTCGAAAATATTTTAGCTCTGTAGAGAACTTCCAACAATATCATAATCCCAATTTTCAGATTTCAAATATGTCTAGTTCTCCTGAAACGTCTAATAGGAACTCGAACTTGAGACACCCTGTATATGGGCATTTCCTTGTGTGATGAAGTCGCAAAAATTTATAGAAGGAACTTTCGTTTTTCGTGAACTTATATATTATTATAGTTCGATTTTACGGATGACAGGAGAATTTCAATTTTTGGTCAAGAATTAATCAGAACGTAAACAATAACTTAAGGTGTTCGGTACTAAGAGAGTTAGATGCGTTGTTGAAAGAAAACCGAAAAGGAACCGTATGTTTGGTTTTTGTTCATTTGAGATTTGGTAGAAAAGCAGGAATTTTGTAATTCGAACAAAACTGAAGGAAAACTGAGAATGGCTATTTTTAATAAAGATATACAGGGGGCTCCACTGACCACTGAATTAATCATAACTACAGATTCTTGGTGCTAAAAGTATTACTTTTTTCTATACCATTTTTCCAATTGCATCACTATTGCAAACTTATTAGAGACTTGGTACCCCTGACTGATGATCCCTAATAAGGGTGAAACTAGTCTGCCACTACCCCTCCCAATAGCAAAACAAACTCATTGTTTTTACTCCTGCATAACCTTTGTTGTAATTAATCTGAAATTCTGTTTTTTTACAATGGTACTGTTGGATGGTAAACCCAGCCGATAACAAATAACCTACTTCATATGAATTCGTGAGAATTCAAAATGTGCTCGGTCTACGTTTAGTGTATTTATCCTCTGAATATATTTCGAGGTTCAACCTTTCATTTTATTACATTCCTATTGCTTTTCAGAGAATACATAACTGTCCATCAAAATCATTATTATAACTGAAAATCATATTGAACTCTATGGTGGGTGATTTTCCAGCATTGAATTCGAAAAAAACCTACATGAAAAATACAATTACGATATTAAAACACTATATTTATCGTGGAGATTAATAATATGTAGTCCGAACGGAATAACCTAGGCAGCTAAAAGTTTTAGGGTAGGTCGGAGAAACGAATATCTCGGACGAGTGCCTATCATTTTGCCCAAAAGTCTGTAATTTTGGAATATCGAGCTGAAAATGGTCTCAATCGATTGGTTTCGACTCCCTGATGAAGAATCCGTGGTGAAAGTTAAATCTGCCCGACCAGCTGGCCGTATCCTATCTAGCATCCAAAAGAGATGAGCTAGAATTTTCATATTTTCAGAATAGGTTAATTGTCCAAAAATCTTGGTCAAGTTCGTTATTGGGCCAAATCCGTCGGATGATTTAGTGGTTATGAGCATCTTGAATTTTGTTTCCTCAATAACTACTAGAATATCCATCCGATCAAGTTGATACTTGAAATTTCGTTGAGGGAGGCTGAAACAAAACGGCTCGCAAAATTTCGCAGAAATCGTCACGCTAGAAAATTTTAAAAAAATTCCCAAAAAAAATTTTTCAATACTCACTATCTCATAAGATATTTCTCGGATTTCAATGAAAATTTGTGAATATATTGAGGTGATCGATATCTTACTTATTCTCAAATCTCATTGTCGTAACTCTTTTCCATATAAATATATGATCATTTTTTTCCTTTACTAAAGAGGAAAGTGAAATGACATGAAGTACCGATGATATTCTTTGAACGATGGCCATCACAGATCGATATTCGATTGACAAATGCCGGGCTCATTAATCAGTGTCAGTTGGCGTAATATTAATCAAAATTTTTTATAACGGGAAATCATAAAGATAGAATTCAATCTCGGTGGCTGAAATAATATACGTTGTCAAAATTCAGAAAAGCACAGACGTAAGTTTTTAGGGGAAGGGAATTATAGCTTTGAACAAAACTTGGGGAAAATTATGAGTAGTTATTGAGATATAGGTTTGTTCATTCATTAGTTGTTCATATTCGCATCACATTGTCCCATAGTACGAGAAAAGACTATTGTTCACCTGATCAGAGTGCGTATAGATTTGTTAGATATGCTTTGAATATTTAGTCGTAAGTAGCTTAACAAGAGCGCCAAACCAATCTGACCTCACGCCAGTGCTTTCTAATTTTTTTTGATATGAATGCACTGCCAGTGCAAATTTGGCTGATATCTCTACTTTCTTCTACAGCGATTTACCTCAACACCTTTTCGATTCTCACAAAAATCTCTCTGGATTGAAATATTTCTTATTTCCATTACACATTCATACGATAATAACAACGAAAATTATATTCGACATATTCGTTAAGCGTACTTTGAATGTTTCAACCATAGAGAATTCTTTATGAAATTCTCCATGAAATCAGAATTTTTAATCATTTAACATCTTCATATATCAAAAAGGTTGAGCTTCTCAAAATAAAATGGTACTCCCGAAAACCTCACCAAATAGCGAGTATTAAAAAAAGTTTTTTGCAATTATTTTTGAAATTTTCTAGCGAGCTCTACTCCTAGAAATTTCTCACATCTGTTAATTTGGATCCCATTTGAAGTTCTTCCAAGTTACAAATTGATCAGAATTATATTCTAGGATTTTTCGAGGAAACCAAAATTCAGGTGCTCATAACATCTAAACCATTCGACGGATTTGACTCAATGACGAACTTTCGCGCGAGATATTTGGACATCAAACCAATTTTCGAAATATGGAAACTCTAGCTCATCTCCTTTGGATAATAGACAGTATGCGGTCGATCAGAAGGACATAATTAAGTTTGACCTCAGATTCTTCTTCAGAAAATCGAACCCAATCGATTGAGACCATTGTCGGCTCGATATTCGATAATTATAGATATTTGCGCAAAACGATAGCTCGCCCTTTTACTCGGAACAAGCGCCTAAAATGAGCATAACGTTTAGGTGTTTTAGATCTTGGGAAGACTCTTCAATTTATTGTTTATCAATAATTAATTAATGGTGGTAATAAAATGATGGTTTCATTTCAACATTTTCATACATTAATAATGAACTTCGAATGAAAATAAAATTGAGGATAAGTGTTGAAAGCACTGAAGTGAGATGAAGTTGCTTTAGCATCATCAAACTGCTTCCGAATAGATCTTTAATCTTCGAAAATTCGCATTTCTGAAAATATCATTTTTTCGTTTCGAAAATGATGAAATTACATAATAAAGAAATGTTATCTGAAAACTGCAATGTAGAAATTGCTTTTTCGTTACTCTGAAACCATGTAACTAGATTCGATAAATAAATTTTAGCAAAGATGCATATCCTTCTGACCTATTGTGAAATATTTCAACTCCCTAGCTCATTCCGTTCGAGATTAATTGTGCCCACGAACCACTAATGTTTTGACCACTAATACTTCAACATTGAGTCCAACCATAAATCAGTAATTAAATTAGGGCATAAATTGGACAATATAAATATTTGGGAATTTGGGTAGGTAAACTGAAGTAATTTCGTAAATATTCGATTGATATTCACTTATTATCCAACACAAAAAGTTTTACCTCAAACAATTCCCAAAAGTGTGCAAATAAACTGTGTAAACCAGCACTAACCTTTCAAATAAGGTGAGTTTATTGTTACTTTCACAGTTGACGAATTCAGACTGGATGATTTCAGTTTGAGAACGAAAGAAATCACTTGATCAAGTGGGTGTGACCGCAAGCTTTTCGGCCTTAAAGCACGAAGAAGTTGACCACGAAAACGAATGTGTTCCACGTGTGATTCACAATGCGTCTCTGAACAGCACTGGACTTGGAAACATTTATCGTGGTGACTTCACGTAGGTATTCTGCGATATTTTCCGAACAGATTTGAGTCGATTTGACCCATTTTCATCACTCCTACACGTAGTTCGCTGACTTGTGTGTTTATTTAGGAACCAGACCGTGGATAGGCGATCTACTGTTAATACAGGGCGTGCTTTCTATGTCGCACATCAGGTTCTAGAGAAAAAAAATTGAGAAAGCATTGACGTGAGGTTAGATGCTTTGGCGCTCTTGTTAAACATAATGGGAGTAATTATTCGAACTTAGAAAACTCACATTTCCGACATATTCGATTTTCAGAGAGGTGTTGATGTCAAGTTGATTTGATAGCGAGTATAATTCATATCCAAATACGAACGAATGAGTATGATGAATTTGCATAACAAAAACCATTAGATTTGAAGAGAGTAATTCGAAAAATAACCTTATGGCGCTCTTGTGCACCTGAATAGAGTGCTTGTAGATTTCTTCAAATGTTTGTATATCTCGAATATTTAGGTGAAACTGGGGTCAATCGTTTCGTAAGGACTAGCTGATAAAGAACCCGTGGACAAAATAGATTCCGTGGGCACGATTACGTCCGAACATTCCGGAGTTATGAGCATCTGAGAATTGGTTTCCTTTGTATATCTTAGAATATCCATCGGATAATGGGGTAACTTGGAAGATATCTGAATTAGGTTGAAACGAAAAGGCTTACGAATTTTGCAAAAATCAACGAGCTAGAAACTTTTTTTTTAATTTCAAAAGAAAAATTTTTCAATATCTTATACTTCATAAGATATTGGACGTATTCAAACAAAAATGTGTGCATGTATGGCCGTTATTTATCTCTTATATATTCCCAAATTTCATTGTCGTAGCTTCCTCTCACCTAAAAATATGATTATTTATCCATTTACTGAAGGGAAATGATGAAAAATGATAAAGCATATAGATCAGGGGTTAGTGACGGGGTGTCATACAATTCGGCGTATGACATAAAAGCCTAGGGAAAAAACCCCAGTAAAAAAAACCCTGGCTCCCCGTCTAAGTGTGAAAATACAAAAATAAGCTGAAATATATTTCAGGGACTTCTTTCTTCAAGAATGGTCTTCTATTGATGGAGACAGAGACTTCTTCAAGGTGCTCACATTGAATCTGGAAATAAAAAGACAAAAGCAGAAAAAAGAACTGAATAAAAAAAATACTTATCATATTCGTTTAAAATTTATAACCCATTCCAAGAAAGAGTTGCAAACATCATGAATAGCCCTAAAACCATCTTGAAATTTATATATGGGACAACTATTGATGAGATGAGGTATTGTTTCTTCTGCTTCTCCACATTCACAACTTGCGCTAGGAACTGAGTTCCATTTGAATAGCATGCCATTGGTACGACCATGACCTGTTCTCAAACGATTAAGAACTGTCCAAATTTTTCTTGGAAGATCAAAACCACGAACTTTTTCAGAAGGATCAGAGACGAGATACTTATTGAACATTTCGTAAAAGTTCCACTCAGTCTTCCATAATTCTTTATCACTTATGTTCATATTGAAGAACGTATTATGCCATAATGGTTTACGTGACTTCAATCTGGGAATTTTATTTTGTGGAGAATATGAAATAATTGGGAATAAATTGGGAAAAGAATGATATTTATTCCAAGAATTCAGAGCTGCAGTCTGTCTGCGAATATGGGGAGGGACAATATTAGACAATACTGGTAACCAATGAACCGGTGTAGATCTTATGGTACCAGTAATTATTCTCATGGATGTATTCAATTGTGCATCAATTTTTTGTGTATGTGCACTATTAAACCAAACAGAGCAACAATACTCAACTGCAGAAAAAACTAGGGCTAGAGATGCTGTGCGAAAAGTGGAAGAATCAGCACCCCAAGACGATCCAGCTAATTTCTGAACAATATTATTACTAGTTTTCAGTTTTAGGCTCAGATCATTTAAATGAGCCTTGTAATTGAGAGATGAATCTAATTTAACGTAAGAAATTGATCGACTGACATCAACTATCACTGATATCAATATATTTTGACATGCAATTTTATCAAACGAATACATAGATATCATTCTCGAAAAACTATATTTTTAAGGGCGCTCCACATTCTCAAGAGAATCTCGCAGGAACGCGCCCTTTAGGAGAAATGATCTTTCAAGTTTGAAAAATGACTCTTTAGGATCTATCCTTATGAATCTTATAATTTCCTGGATTCCCTGTTGATTACATGAGTGCTACTGATATTTGTTAGGCGGAAGTCCTGGGTTCAATCCCATACAAAATCAAATGTTTTCATAGCTTACATTTTTAGATGACATTAAAAATATACTTGAGCTGAAATCAATTTTATGCGTATATTATACATTATTATACTGATGATTTACTATTTTGGCTGAAGCGGCTTGCACATAAAAATATAGTGAATGATACAAGATACATTATTACATTATTTATATCTCAAATTAAAATAAGTGTTGTTTGAAGCCTGAATTCCCTTCTTATTAAAACTCTTATTAAAAGTCAGTGCTTATATAAATTTTGACAACGAACCTTATTTCACTGTAATGAACCGTTTCGATTAATTTTCCCCCAACTGACACTGACCCATCTGACCCATGTCGAGCTGTGATAGCATCGAGCACTGATACTTCGGACAGAAATAAGCTGGATCGTCTTGGGGTGCTGATGCTTCCACTCTTCGCACAGCATCTCTAGCCCTAGTCTTTTCTGCAGCTGAGTATTGTTGCTCTGTTTGGTTTAATAGTGCAGATACACAAAAAATTGATGCACAATTGAATACATCCATGAGAATAATTACTGGCACCATCATCTATTGGAAATTGATAATTTTCAAAAGGTGTTTTACTTTTCCTCCTTGAGAAAGATAGAAGATGTCTATCGAAACGTCGGAAAACATTACATCCACAATAGATTATGGTAATAGCCCAAACAATCATTCAACACGAGCTCCATCATCAACAATATCTCGTCATTTCTAGCACAAGTTGTGAATGTGGAGAAGCAGAAGAAACAATACCTAATCTCATCAATAGTTGTCCCATATATAAATTTCAAGATGGTTTTAGGGCTATTCATGATGTTTCCAACTCTTTCTTGGAATGGGTTATAAATTTCAAACGAATATGATACGTATTTTTATTATTCAGTTCTTTTTTCTGCTTTTGTCTTTTTATTTCCAGATTCAATGTGAGCACCTTGAAGAAGTCTCTGTCTCCATCGATAGAAGACCACTCTTGAAGAAAGAAGTCCCTAAAATATATTTCAGCTTATTTTTGTATTTTCACACTTAGACGGGGAGCCAGACTTTTATGTCATACGCCGAATTGTATGACACCCCGTCACTAACCCCTGATCCATATGCTTTATTGTTTGCTAACTAAATATTGCCAGCCAAAAGTTCAAAGGAATATATATATATTTTCTTACGTTATTTTTCAAATGAAAAAAGTGTTATATCGCAACCTTCTTCAACTATGGATGATGGTTTTCCTTTGAAAAGGTTCCATAGTAGACTTCGAACATCACAAGGTTTGGAAGATCCTCACTTACCGCAAGACCCGATTCGTAGATTGGCGACAAATTTTGTGTTTTGAATTTGATTATTGAGGGTATTTCTAAGAACCAGAGTGATTATATTTCTTAATTAGCAGAGAACAATGGTGCAGAAATTATTCTCCTTCAAGAGACTTATACGGATACAGAAAAAATCTTCGTGAAAGAGGAACTATAAAAAGTAACCTATTCTCCTTAGTAAAGTTTACGCAGAGGTTTACGCTTTAGCTTGTTATGAAAAATCCTTTGTCCACAATATCGAGTTTATCCGAAATGGAGAGTTTGATGGTGTTTTCTTTTATTTCAAATTTTACAATATTTCTATCTATTAATAATTATGAACCTCCGAATACTATTTGGCAAACAAATTTGGATATAAATCTTCTTCATCCTTCATTTTATTGCTGTGATTTTAAATACCACAATGTAATGTGGGGTTATAGTAATAATTATAGAAGTGGAAAATCTTTAGCGACTCGATGGAAGACAATACTTTCTATTGGATTTTCGATGAGAAAGATGTAGGTACCTTTTTTGATTCCTCCAGATGGAACAGAGGATATAATCCAGATATTTGCCTAACGTCTTATGACAATACTTGCAAACCGCTTCCTATAAAACGTAAAATTCTAGGAGTTTTTTCTCATAGCCAACAAAGGCCTATTCTGTTGACCTTAAGATGTTTCATTCAATATGCCGAATTTTTAAAAGACCTCGTTTGAATTTCAAGAAGGCATGGATTGAATTTGCCAATAAAGTAGACCGTGATATTAAGTGGATAACCGATAATTTGTATAAGGACCATCAAAAATCACCAGCCGTTGATAAATGTGAAAGGCTTATGAATTTTATCAGTACAAGCCGAAAGGATAAATGGGATAGTGTTGTATCAAAAATGATTTTTACACATTTACACAGTAGAAGTTCATGGGATATATTGAGGAAATTAGGCGAAGCTATTCCCCTCGCTTCATCATCATTAAAAATTAATGCAAGAAGGATCGCTCGCTGCTTAGTTGATGTATCTGAATCAGTTGATAGCTTCATTCGGGTTCAAATTCTGACTGTTCCAGAACCATCAGAATCATGCGCATTTCAGTGTTCGGTGTTAGGGTTTTCTCTGACTAATTCCGAACCGAGTAGTCCGATGTTCGAGTTACATCAGGATTTTTTTCTGTTTTCTGACGGATCTGGGACTATCCTCAGAACCATTTTAGGATTTTGCCGTTGAACCGCCTCAGGAGGGAGGAGTTAACCAATTTCTTTCGTAATTTGAAATGTTTGAATTTTATCTGCATCCGTTAACAAATCTAAATATGGATGGTTTCAAATCGTGCATAAATTAGTATTAAGTTAAATGATTATAAATTAAAATTATAAAGGGTTTTCAGGGGCAGGATTATGAATTTTCTTTATTTCCTTGAGTTGTCCAATTCAAATTGCAAGATCTAGTACAACTTTATTTATTACAATGATTTAAATTTTCTAAATAATCATTTCGAATTCCGCAACTATTTTTAAGTACCTATGTGAAAAATAGCTTTATTAAAAAAAAAATTTTTCAGCTCTCGTCAACAAATCGGCAATATCAAAAATGTGCATTATGATTCATTATTGACATATTCATTAATATATTTGCTTTTCTTTCAATTTATGGCTTATATGATCAGGAGAATTAAATTGAAATTTTCTGCTGTAACCGATTCAAATAGTCCTACGAGTTTGCGCATTTTGCCAAATTCAACTTGTTCGGGTTTTTCTCTGACAAATTTTGGACCAAATCTTCAAATTTGTTCGCTGTTCGAGTTTTTTCAGTACAATCCCAGTACAGTTCCAGTACAGTCAAAATCGGTACCTACTCGAGAGCAGGTATCAGTTCAGGATATTTACCCTTAAACAACGATCACTTGAAAACGCAATTTGTGGTAAATTCGTAATTTTAGACGAGAAATAAATCAAGATTTCCCTTTACATCAAAGTTTACTACCAATTGCATTAGAAGCTCCTTTTAAATTAACAATTGAAAACCATTATATTCAAAAAGGTAATGTGCGCATGTATCTAGGTATATTTCAAAAATTCAAATTTTTGATGAAACGAAATGAGAATCTCAGTTTATTTGTCAGCAACCTGATTATCAATGAAATTCCTAGCGAACTTTTTCTCTTTGAGAGTTTCGTCTGCATGGAATTGTTTTCCATAGTTAGAATAATGTTTTATCAAATTTTCATCGACAAACCAAAATTTTAATGTTAATAGAAACAGTTGAGTACTATAATAGCGCAATTCAAATTACTAATCATTATTAAAATTCTCAAAATATATATAATCCCACCTGATAAATACTGAACAGTGAATCTGTATCAAACAAAACATTTTGATAGATCTTGTTTCTGTGCTTTGTTGCATCACCCATATTCAGACAGTGGTTGCATTAACACTTGAATATTATTGATAGTATAAACTGAAATATAAACTACTTCAGAATTCAGAGCAATCCCTTACCTATATAGGTAAATTGTAGGGTTAACTGATTTACCAATTTTACTTTGCGTTCAATAATGTTTTGGAAATATTTTCAGGTTCAGATCTGTATAACTAGTTATTATCACATCATTGAATTAATTTAGATTTCAGGTATAAATTGATTTGATGTAGTGGGTATGAAATAAGATTTCCTGCAAAGATGAAGAAGCTTTTTTATTTATGGGTAATACAACAAATTTAAATGTCACGAGATTCACCTTGAAATACATAAATCCAATGAACTGATTTCATGAGGTTGAATACAATGCAAAATTATTCATTGATTCTTTATCGAATAGAGCACAATTATGTATAGACTAATATTCACAATAAAAAATTAATTCTAGGAAATATAGATTCAGTATCAGCTCGATTGAATTTTTAATAACACATACCTGAGTTTCAAAGAAAACCAACTCTGTGATGATAGATCACTAGTGTACCCATGCCAAAATAGAACAGATATTAGTTCTATAAACAATTTTTCTCATATAAGGCACCAAGAAACTATCAGAATAATCAACAAGGAAGATCATATAAACAAGAATTTTCCTTCCGATACAAAAACTATAGAGCAATGCTTGATTTCAAGCATTGATGCCAAAATATATAGATTACCATAACAGATTCATATAAACACATACACATACAAAAAAGAATTTGAAGAATTAATTTCAGCACCCCCCCATAGGTCTGGACAAGGTCAAACTTTCACAAGAAAAGCTGAAAAATTTACAGATGATCAAACACAATCTCTTTACCAGCTTGATATACCAATTGTTTACATCTAATAAATAAAAACAACCAGTTTCTTCAAAATCCATTACATTAGTGTTCGATCCCTTGTGTAATTTATCAAACAGATTTCAGGGTTGAAATGAGTTGTCTTTGAACCATCTTGTTGTTTATCCAAGAGATTTATCTACCAACTAACGAGGCGTTTGGCCACTCAGGTCATTCAAAGCATAAAATGATGGGTTTCCACAAAACATTGAAAATTATTTCTCATTTCCATTACTTGTACTAAGTTGTTGCCTGAAAAACATATATGTTGAGATATCTTCACCCAATTTACTATGATTGTCAACCTTCAATACTTTTGTCGATTGAAATAATCATTCTTTCGTTTTGAATCCAATTTTTGAAAATTAGGTATACCCCAATAAACATATTTTAGGAATCGACAATCCTGAACTGCAAATATGACAAATCAAACTTTTAAATCAGTTGATTGAATAGAATCACAAAAATAAACACATATATTGCTATACATACCGTCTACTATTTCTAATATCAAAATTGATTTGCTGAATTATGCTTTGCAATCATTATTTCATTGTTTTTTAATAAGTTCCAGTATCTTACAAAAAGTAGCTCTGAAAAAAAATGGGAATGGTTTGATTATTGCAAAAAGTAGCACTACGGAGTACAATGACTAGATTTTACACATGGATACACTTAGTGATATTTTGGCATTATGAATTTTGAGTAACTGTTCAACCTCTCTGCATATTTTTCTGTACACTCCACAAGAGAATATCCATTTTGTTGCAGGTTATACAGATGTTTATCCTGAAGTAAGCATTAACGATAACTGGCCACTATTCTTTCTAATACCCATTGTATTAATTTTCCATTTAATAGGGAAGAAAATATCACCTAGTCTTATATTCTCTAACCATCTAGGTACAAATAATTCTTCTTTCCATCTTATTTAGTCATTCATTTTTATGGATTGTAAGATTAAGAACTCCAAAATAAAACTCTACTCCAAACCATAACCAGTTTTGTCTCTTATTCCTAATGCTTCTTTTATTTATTCACACAGTTAGTGAAAGCCTGAAAACAATATAATTAACGTATTAATACAGCTTATTACAGAAACATCACTACTTACCTTCATACAAGATATTATTTGTCAATTATTTCCTGACGAATATTCGTAAACACAAATGAAAAAACAACCAAGTGCTTGAAAGTTGTAGTCTGGCAGGCGCAATTAAACAAAGAACCTCCAAAACTGTACCTATCTCTCTCCATTTTTAATCCTCATTTTGCTGTTCGGGTTCTGCATGTCTCTGATAATTTTCTGACAGTCCAAGAATGGTCCAAACATGATCCAAAAATCCTCAGCTATTACGCATCAGTTCTGCGCACCCTGAGGACTGTCCCAGAACAGTCAGGAAAATACGAACCCGAATGAAGCTGATATATTCCAATCTAAAATGAAGAATGTGAAGAAAAAATTACACATATTCAGGAGATCAGTTACTCCTTTAGAATATATATCGCATCCATCCAAGGCTTATTTAGATTATCTGAAGATAGTAGAGTAAAATAGATATAAAAATCTAAAAAGAACACCGACAGAACTACACAATTACAAAAACGAATTCGTATAGAAAATTCATTTCTAGGAAGAACTAATGCTCAAATGAACATAGATAGAATGGAACTCTTATAGAAAGTAATATTCAGCAAAAGTCATATTTGCAGAAAGGTAGATTTGTAGATTGTAGTTGCCAGATCTACGATGTTTTCCTAGTGTACAGGATAATTCAGAATTCAATTCATATTATCACCCGGTATCATCAATACATGTTAGAAACCTTTCATGGAATTTTACGTAAATACCTACTCAGCTAAACTAGGGACAACGGTAAATTTATTGATTAGGGTTACCCATTCCAATCCAATCTAGTTCAAACTATTCCAAACTGCATTGTGAATCATTTTTAATCAATATTATTTATTGAATACATGAGTCTTATGAAAAGCTACCAACCTTTATCTTCGACAGCATTTTACTTGACAGATGATTGAGAACAAAGAACAGGCACTGAAATGGCACATACCTCGCTGAGGGCCATACAAATTAACGAGTTCCCTACGATCTGGGATGTGGTATCAATTGTGGTATCAATCCCTATGAACAATATGGCAACAGCGTGCATCATTATTCGGTTTTCCTTCAACTCTGCAATGCGCACTTCTGGGATTGCATATTTCCACAGAAGTTTTATTGCAGATGATTGCGCTTCTGTGAATGTGTTCTCTTTGCCATTTCATTCCAGATGTTTACCATTTTGTTTTTGTGATATTCTGCGATTGTTTCGGGATAGTGTAATTCCCTCTTTTCCAATATATACAAATCAACATGTCGCAATCAAATATTGAGTTTTAAGAGGATATTTTTACAGAACGGTCTGGATCTATTTTCAAATCTTAACATTGGAAGTCATCATCTTTAAATTTAACACAAATAAATTTGTATTCGCACTTTGTGTCTGCATACTATTTTCGACTGGTACCGAATTCATTTATTATACGAATTGTGAAACGATTCCATTTGTTAAAAAATATTAATCACTAAATCTTGAATTCAAAGCATGAACGAAATTGTGAAATTTTTAATTTGTTACCTTGTCTAAAAAAAGTAAACATTTCTCTTATGTTTATGTTGACCTAATAATAATATATTGTGGAATAATTATTTGGGCAATAATTACCATCTCTTATTGTTCTTGCTATAAATATTCAGATAGGAATCTACTGTCGTTTTCAAGGCAAAAAATTAGCTTACAAAAAAGCTGAAAATATTTGGAAATGTTTTAAATTTCATTAAGTGTCAAGTGTGATAGTCCTATGAGAACTAGATAAAATTCTTCGAGTCACTTCGAACAATTGGTCTCCAAACTTTCCACAACCCAATTGATGGTGCACTCATGGAACCAAACTCATAAATTCTGCCTCCTCGATTTTTCTTCTTCTATGTTTTTCTTCTTTGGCTATGATAGATTTATTGTTTCATTTTAATAGATGATTCTCATTCACAGCAGGTTGGGCAAACTTGGATCTATCGGTCTCTTACACTTGAGAATGCTTCTGAAGTTTTTTTATTTTTACTCTCAACGGGCATTTTGTTACTCCGATATAAGATCTTTCGCATTCTCATGGTATCTCACATATGCAATTCTTCGTTTTTTAATTTTCATTATCAGAATTAGCCCTGATTTTGTGTCATGAAGGCGGTTGTTATGTCGTATTTAATATTTATGATTTATATATCTACTAAAGCAACAAGAAAGAATCCTGAACTGGATGAAGTTCATGATTTTCTAGACAAGTGGCCGAGCTTAGAAGCTTCATTTGAGAGATCGGCATTGGTTTCTATTATATACTAGCTGACCCGACAGACTTCGTCCTGTCAAAAAGATTTGTAATGTGACAGTTTTTGTGCCTACGTATTTTAAAAAATTCTCCTGAACAGAACCGTCACCCTGGTGATAAGGCGTTGTGAATAAAAAATAATTAAATAAAACATATAGAAGGATTTAAAAGTAAGTAATCGCTTTATTGTTAATCATGTGAATCATAATTATTATTATTATTATCATTGTAGTGCTTTGTGGTATACGATGTTTTTTGTTTGATTACCTGGCGCATAGATAAACAAATCTGATGGTTTTCCAACACGGGAACAGGCAACATACAATTGACCATGTGAGAAACATGGGTTTTCTAGATTAATACCACAAACACTTAGTGATTGCCCCTGGCACTTGTTTATAGTCATAGCAAAAGCAAGCCGCACTGGAAACAGTAGTCGTTTAAACTCAAATTGCACATCAGTCGGAATCATTGGGATGCGCGGTATGAGAACATCTTCTCCTTTATACTTTCCTTTGAGTATAGTTGCTTCTATCATATTGTTTACTAATTTTTTTATTGCTAACCGTGTACCGTTGTAAAGACGGGGTTGGTTGATATTTCGCAACATTATAACCACCGATCCAACCTTCAATTGAAGATTGTGAGGTGGCAATCCTGGCAAATCCAGCGAGTTTAAAAATTCCGGTGGATAGTTGACTACATCATCTTGATTAGTAGCCGAATCAACTGATCTTTATATCCTCAATTCGCCTGTAATTTGTTCTTGAATTTTGAAATTAAATTCATTTACATCTATGTTTTTTGCAGCCAGTATAGCTCGTTCGCTCAACCAATCATGGTCTTCATTTTCCCGAATCATTAGGCGGTATGAATAATAGTTCATTGAACTGATTTTTTTGTTGGTTTCAGAACCTGTAAATAGATTTTGTTTCAATAACATTCAAATATAAAATTAAAATACATAATATAATGACTGAGATATTATCGCCATAGCTAAACTAATATTTTAGTTACCTGTAATGGGATTTATCATTTTTATTGAGAAATCGTAGCCATCTTCACCTTGCCAAAATATAATGGGATATTGCAGTGCATCATATGAGCGGTGTGTACCCTTTATACGTTGTAATTGATCATTCCGACGATGTAAAACAATATCACGGGATTCCAAGTTTTCTCCAACTACAACGATAGCAACTTCATCAATAGTTGGTGCATTAAAACATCTTGTATGTTGACCTGCAGGTGTTTTATTAGCTCTGATTACAATTTTGTGATTATCGGATGGCATCAGATCCAGGGCAGTTTAAAACAATATAATCAATTGATTGTGTTGATGAAATAAAGTTTGTAATTGTTCTACAATAGACCTCTTTACTAAATTGTTATGTGCACAACGCAGATCAATTTCTTGTGGTGAATTGCCCATAAAATAAATTTGCAGGAATTTGTTGTCGCTAGCTGACACTGGTAACAGTGAACCTGCTCTGTGATATATTTGCCCTTGTATCTGTAAATAAAAAAAAATATTATGGTGTGGTATAAATTAATGGATTGTCAGAGATCAAACTTAAATAATATTCTATGCTCGAACGCACACACGCACATTGTTTTGATAGATATGATCTTTGACGTTAGGAACACACCTACATTGCTTAGACAACAGTGAGTGCTTGTAATTTAATATGAACTTTATACCATAGCAATAAAGCTCGAATTGACTACGTTTTAGTTACAAATCATTTGTATGGGAAAAAGAAAAGGGCTATTTTTATTGTTTTTCCAGCAATAATTCTAATTTTTCTCGCCGTAAAAACCATCCTTGAACTTCAACGAACATTTTAAAAAAAGATTTGGCCAAATTGGTCCAGGCGTTGTTGAGTTAAGCGCATACCATGAATTCGTGGCGAAAGTTGAGTCTGTCCGGCCGGCCGTCCGGCCGTATCCTCTCTAGCATCCAAAAGGAATCAGCTAGAGTTTTCATATTTTCAGAATAGGTTAATTGTCCAAATATCTTGGTCAAGTTCGTTATTGGACCAAATCCGTCGGATGGTTCAGTAGTTATGAGCATCTGAAATTTTGTTTTTTCAATAACTACTAGAATATCCATCCGATCAAGTTGATACTTGGAATGTTATTGAGGGAGGCTGAAACGAAACGGCTTGCAAAATTTCGCAGAAATCGTCAAGCTAAAAAATTTTTAAAAAATTCCCAAAAAAAAATTTTCAATACTCAATATCTCCTAAGACTTCATTTAGATTTAGATAAAAATCCGTATATATATTGAGGTTACCGATATCTTACTCATCCTCAAATTTCATTGTCGAGCTTTGTCATTGAAAGATTTGCCATCACAGATCGATATTCGTTTGACAACTTGCGGACCTAGATATCAGTGTCAGTTGGCGTAATATCAATCAAAATTTTCATAGAATTCGTAGAGGTAGAATTCGATGTCGATGACGTTGTCAAAATTCAGAAAAGCACAGACGTAATATTAATCAAAAAATTTTTAATCATAGAGAAAGAATTTGATGGCGTTGTCAAAACTCAGAAAAGCAATGACGTAAGTTTTTAGGAGAAGCATAGAACAAAATTTGGTGAAAATTATGAGTAGTTAATTTCAAATTGAGATAAAGGTTTGTTTATTCATTAGGCTTTCATATTTGCATCACATTGTCCCATAGTATGGAAAAAGACTATTGTTCACCCGATCAGAGAGCTTATAGATTTGTTAAGGTTTGAATATTTATTCGCAAGTAGCTCAACAAGAGCGCCAAAGCAATCTGACCTCACGTCAGTGATTTCTAAATTTTTATATTATAGATTACAAATACGACATAACAAGCGCCCTTCAAAACTCAAGATATGATCATGGTTGATCTCACAAAAGTTGAACCTGATAATGAAAACCAAAGAACGACTAATTGAATAAAAGATCATAAGAAGCTATAACAAGTGTTAGATAAACACCGATAGCTCAAAGTTGCTCCAACATGCTGTAAACGAGAATTAACTGATAAAATGGTTCTATACATCCACCATATTCGAAGAAGAGAAACCTACGAAGAAGAGAAAATCAAGGAGGTCATAAGTGCACCATCATTTGCGTTCCGGAAGCTTGGAGGCCAATTGTTTGAAGTTACTTGAAGAAGTCCTTAAATCATTGATTAGTAGAAGTTTGATACAGTTCTCAGAGTTCTGTCAATGAATATTGAAAAATTTTTATATATTGTCAGCTTTTGGAAAAGCTGATTTTTGCTTTGAAAAAGACGGAAGATCTTTGTCTAAACGTTGGTAGCAAGAATAAGAAATGGTAGATATTGCCGAAAAAATAATTCCATCCTGAATTCCATAATCACACTGAAAACAAATCCTATACTGGATATCAGAAATTCATATATCCCGTATATGAATTTCAGATACTCGGTGGGACAAATGAAAGCTTTTTTAACAATATATGAAGCAGGATACTTGATTCGAACACACTAAAGCTACTGAATTCTAGTGAACAGTCGGATAGTGATTAATATCGTGGCTCATTAAGCCTATACAGTTAAGGATTATTGTTTCTAGTTGACGGTCATATAATGTTAGATGAATGGTTCTATTCGCTCTCAGAATATCCAGCAGGTTGTTTCTATAGGCCTACTATCCCAAATGAATGATTGGTCATATAGCATTCAAAATTCTGTTCAAGAAATTTGAGTAACCATCCAATTTGATACCAAACGGTAGTGGTATAACTTTAAATAACCGCTTTGCTCAGTTCACCAACTAGGCTAATTAATCCAGCTAATCTGTTAAATTGACTTGGATGAACAGTATTTCCAGCTTGAATATATATTCGTTGAAATTCATTTCAAAAATGTTTTAAATGAAATCCATTGTAAATCCAGTTATGCCCAATTTTCAGAGAGTATTCTCCAATTCCAAATGGATTTCATTTAAAAAATGGGTATTATGTTGTACAAATTTATCATTCATTCCAATTTTAATAAATATGAAGAATATTTATTTTTTCTGACTAAGCAATCGAATGATGTGTTCAGGGATATAACAATATATTTGCGACTTAGATATACCGAAAAACGAATTCATAATATTCGTTATTTATATGAGCTGAGGAAAATCAAACAATGCGCTTCTACAGTAATATTTCTTTATTCTGCATAAAAATAACAAAAAATAAATATGAGATGAAAAACAATTTCTAAATACAATTTCTACAAACCTGTGGAAATAGACGAATAGATTTGATTGGGTTTGTTGTGATAGGCTTCAATGATTCTGGAGAAAAATCTATTCTTCTTCTCTTAGCCAAACTTCCCAGAGTATTCTCTTGAATATCATTAGATGACTCTTTGAATATTTCTTCTATTTCTAATCCTGGGGAGAACGACATAGACTGAATCGAACACTGATTAGAAGATGTTGCGAAATTTATAGTTGAGAAACTATCAGTATTTGTATGATTAACCTGAAAGAAATAGAAACAGAAAATGTTTTACACCTCATTTTCAAAATTATTGAATTTAAGTAATTTATTGAGAGTAATTTTGAAGGTTTTTTTTGACCAAAAAAGACTCGTTTCACAAAAATTTCAGTAATTTACTTGGATATTTTCTTTCTGATAAAAATTAATTAAATTTCTATATTCAATCAGATGAGTTCGTCAAAAAAACTTATAATAGGTGATTAAAAATAACTCACTTCAGAAATTCCCAAATTCAAAAGGTATTCTTGATACTTTTTTTTTTTAGGGCCTATTTTTGGTATTAAGTACGTAATTGTACTTTCATCTAACATCATAAAAGAATTTTCATCGATTCCTT
The DNA here is from genome assembly GCA_030674115.1 of Micraspis discolor. NCBI lineage: Eukaryota > Metazoa > Arthropoda > Insecta > Coleoptera > Coccinellidae > Micraspis > Micraspis discolor. Next base: position 526,511 of record JARTUT010000445.1, on the reverse strand, counting down.
CATCTGAAAAATGCAGCAAAGTAGAAGAAATTCTTGTGAAGATCATTTGTAACGAAAATTTCCAACTTCAATGTAAAGAAGTAAATTTCCTTCGATAAGTCTATGCACACAAATTTTTTTTCCACCGTTTCCCCCAAATTTAATCTTCCATTAAACCTCACTATGAAAATGAGTGATTCAATTTGTTCTACTTTTCGTTTAAAAAAAAACTTCAAAAAATTTGGAAATAATTTTTTGTTTACTTCACATCGATCATAGATGAAAAATATAATTTTGACCTATTTATATAAGAATAGATCCCTTTATTTACATTGAATCGTGTCGCATCTTAAACTTAGAACTGATCGATTGTAACGTATTGAGCTGTTCCACTCAGGTCATAAAAAATTTTCATGTTGCCAAGCTGAGCAAATAGTAGGTTTCTCTGTTCCCCTATAATTGTGAATAAAAACTTTTTCTCCAATATGCATTCAAAACATTGTATAAAATTTTATATTTTGAATTGAAATTGTCTCATCGGATATATTAGCAAGAAGTAAAAGAACAACTTCAGTTGGTATTTTATGTCAGAGACCATAGATGGAGAGAAATTCAGGTGAAAGTCAAGACAACGCTGGTCCATTCTCTGCTTGACAATTTGAAGGTCACATGTTCTTGAAGACTCACGATGCCATTTCTGTATCGAAAATAAATACGCACATTGAAGAAAACTTGTGAGAGTTAGTATTTGGTTTTTCATATTTTTTATTGTTTATTACTTTTTACCGCACTAAACGTGGTTCGTAAGTGTGAAAGTTGTTGTAAAGACAGGAATTTTAATCCGAATTCATCGTTCTATAGGTAAGTGTATTGTTAGAACCGAAGTATTTAGTTATTTACATGTTCAGTGGCGCAGAAAGTTTTAATAGAGAAGTTTTCAATGGGATTATGATAAGATAAAATGAGGTTTTCTTGAATTAAGGTTTCCAGATGACGATAAAAAAAGAAGAATTTGGGCTTCGCTATTGGGATGGTCAAGTATTTGTCCAAAGAAAGCAATTTTCGTTTGTTCAGATCATTTTGACCCTGAAGATATTGTGACCCGAGTAAATGGAAAAAGATTTTATGCGGTGTTGCCGGGTGAAGTTTCACAAGAGACTTTCAATGAGGGAGCCAAAACAAATCGACATTTTACAAAGGAATGCTTTGTCTATCTTATGTAGTCTAAGGTTAGGGTATTACTTTCAATGTTTCCATGAACTTAACTTGGGTTATCAGTCCTTCTGCATAGTTCTGCTGACAAGGATAAACGATTAAGGGTACATACAGACAGTGGCGGCGTAGCATAGGCTGGCACCCGGGGCGACTTTCTATCGAGCACCCTCAAAATAAAACGACAAATATTAAACGTGTTTACGTGACTTTATTTTGCTAAAATACTCAATGACATTATCAAAATTTACTTTCCTCTCCTTTTCAATGGACAATATGGATAGACTGGAAAGTCGTGTTTGGCTCATTGTAGATCTTAAGTAAGATTTTATTAACTTTAATTTTGAGAAACTTCTTTCACAAGTAGCCACCGAAACACAAATAGTTAAAAAAAATCTTAGACATAGAGCTAGACTTGGAACAGACCCAGAATAGTCCCATTTTACAATAAATTTCAGAATCTCCAAAATAATGTCCTCTGCAGAAAATTCATCATAGATTTTTGTAAGATCTGGAACTTTATCACGAAGTTCTTCTTCTGTTGACGTAAGTAGACTTTCAGACTGAACAACACCAAATGTTATGAGAATATCATCCATTGCTTTGTAGCGATGCTCTAGTTCTTCGTAAAATCTATCAAGACATTCTAACATAGCTCTATGCAACTCTTCTGGCAATGTTAGTCCAACATCTTGGGACATTTCTCCTGGCATTCGTTTTTGGAATCTCCTCCTTCCTCTTCTTTCAACGGAGATATCCAAGTCCTCACATTTCTCAGTTGCGTAGGAAATAGCTCTTTCCACTATTTGTATACGTTAAGTTTGAAGAAAAATTTTCAGGGCTTTAATTTTTATAACACACTTTTCCAGCGATAGTCCAGATGTTTGGATATACTTTTGTGTCTGATTAACTTCTTCTAGGATTTCACACCAAAAAGAGAGGTAGCATAAAAAAAGTCACATAAAGCTGGTAAGAGTGTGGATGCTGCTTCTCTTGTATCGACGTTTTCTCTGCTGCTTCTGGGATCACACATCTCTTCGAGTGTTGATACAAGTTTCTCAAAATTATTCTTCAATGACTTAACAGCATCGTGATGAGCACTCCATCTTGTCTCTACTAGTCTTTTGACCGATACGCCTACACTTTTCATTAGAATTTCCCATCTATGTGCCCCTTCCGCCCGCGATGCGCCAGCGGCTACTATCTGCGTGACAGAGTTGGTACCTATTTCTTTGTCACCGTGTTGTCACCCCTTGATGCTTGGCACCCGGGGCGGACTCTCTCTCAAATAGAAAATTGAGATAATTGAAGTGTATAATAAGGGAAAATTGAATGTACGGAATTTATCTAAGCGTTTTGATATCGGAAAAACACAAGCTGCTGATATAATTAGATATAGAGAAATCCTCATGAGCAAGTGTCGAACACCAATGTGAATGAAAAAAGAAGCTTTCTAAATGGTGATGGTACCAAAATTGATAGGTTGTGCTATGAATCGTTTACAGCAGCTCGCCATAAAGGGATTCCACTAACAGGTATGGATATGAATAATTTTTTTATGGGGTTTTTTGAATATGTGGAATCTTATTTTATTAGTTATTCGAAAATTAGTATTGACATTATACTCAAATAGAAGAAAACTTATTGGTGAAATTTTTTGCAGGTCCATTAATATGCTGCAAAGCCAAAGAGATAGCCTTGTCCTTAGGACATTCAGGATTCAGTGCTTCTTTTGGTTGCCTTAATAAATTCAGAAAACGCCACAATATAAGTTTTTTAAACAATTTCGGGAGAAGGAGCTTCATTAATTGCTAAAAATGTCTCATCGTTCTGAGAGAAATGTCCTTCTCTTATCAAAGAATATTCACCCAGGGATATCTTTAATGCTGATGAAACAGGTCTCTATTTCAGAGCTCTGCCTAATCAAACGCTAACATTAAAAAATTAAAAATGTGTTGGTGGTAAATAATCCAAAGAGAGATTTACGATTTTTCATTGTGCAAATATGGCAGGGGAAAAAGAAAAACTTTTAGTCATCAGTAAAGCAGCTAAACCAAGGGCATTCAAAAATATAAACATAAACAATTTGCCTGTAACTTGGAAGTGGAATAAGAAAGCTTGGATGACCAGACAAATTATGACAGAGTGGTTGCTTGAACTACATTGGAAAAAGGAAAACAAAAAAGGAAGAATTTGTTGTTTCTGGACAATGCTGAATCTCATCCAAAAGATATTCACCTGAAAAATATTAAACTTTTGTTTCTACCCCCTAATTGTACATCAGCCTTGTCAACCACTTGACCAGGGAATCATAAAAAATTTCATAACCCACTACCGAAGTCTCTTACTGAAACACCTGCTAGTAAACATTGAGACTGCCAGTACAGCATTCGAATTGACCAAAAAAATCTCGCCATTGGACGCAATTTACTTTGCCAAAGCCTCTTGGGAACAAGTAACAATGGAAACCGTCAAAAATTGCTTCCGCAAAGCCGGTTTTAAACATGAAAATATGCAAGGTGCTGACCTATTAAGTCAGGCTCAGACTGTTACATATGATCCTGAAGATGACTTGCCACTCATTGTTATTGCAGAGATTCTCTTGGATATGAGTTTCAATGAAAATCTCAACGATTTTTGAACCTTGATGATAAATAATTTTTTGAAGATCCTGATTCGGATCATAAAATTGGGAACTCACATGACACTCAAGAACTTTCCGGAGATTCTGATAACGATGAAATAGCAGGACGAACAGATGCTGTCCAAAATTATGGGGAAGCGATGACTTCAACCAAGCAGCTAAAAAGTTTTGCCCAGAATCACGGAGATTCAGAGAGTTTAGATATTCTGTCCAAATTAGAATTGAGATTTCTTGATTGTCTATTCAGGAAAAAATTCAGGAAATTTTTCGTAATTAAAGTGTCTCTTTTTTATCAAAATTTTTGTTTATCCTAATGATTCATCGCATTGATTTTTCAGTTATAGTTGAATTTGAAAAATGTTCATTTTTTTATACCTTTATATATACTGATTTTTATGTTCAATATTCTCCAATTATTATTTCTATTAAATTTTTTTTTGTACATATGTATTTCTTTTAAGCGGACACCCCTCTTAAACGGACACCATCAAGCGGTCCCGTGAGTGTCCGCCCATGGGAGATTTCACTGTATTTCGTGTTAAGTATCAACAGCATCTTAACAGGCATGTTCTGGCAAGGCATGAAAGAAAATTGCAGCAAAAATTAAGTATATTTAATAACATAAAGTATTTCCAGTATTTCTAGAAATCTTACATTCTTTATAAAAGTGAAATTATTGTTCAATCCTGGACACTGTTTTGTACTATTATAATGCTAACTTTGCAGATGCAAATTTATCAATTACATTTATAAAATTAATACCAAATGCAGACTTGGCTGGCGAGCACCCACAACGAGACTGAAGAGGCAATAAATTACATGACGGATTATGCCGTCGTACAAATGATGACACATAAACACTATAATCTTCAGATAAAACTAACACGATGAAAGAGGCCAAATGGAATGCTCTAGCAATAACTGGAATAATTCTGGAATTCTCTATGGTGATCTATCAGGGTATTTGACTAGCCTGTTCTGGTAGACAAGACATAGTTAATTAAAGAAGGGTGACAGTATTGTGTACAGTGTGAAAATGTACATACAGACAGTGGCGGCGTAGCATAGGTTGGCACCCGGGGCGACTTTCTATCGAGCACCCTCAAAATAAAACGACAAATATTAAACGTGTTTACGTGACTTTATTTTGCTAAAATACTCAATGACATTATCAAAATTTACTTTCCTCTCCTTTTCAATGGACAATATGGATAGATTGGAAAGTCGTGTTTGGCTCATTGTAGATCTTAAGTAAGATTTTATTAACTTTAATTTTGAGAAACTTCTTTCACAAGTAGCCACCGAAACACAAATAGTTAAAAAAAATCTTAGACATAGAGCTAGACTCGGAACAGACTCAGAATAGTCCCATTCTACAATAAATTTCAGAAGCTCCAAGGTAGTCCATAGGATCGCTTCTTGAAGAGAAATGCTGGCGGCTTCCAAGTGGCGCCTCAGTCGTAAAATCTCCAAAATAATGTCCTCTGCAGAAAATTCATCATAGATTTTTGTAAGATTTGGAACTTTATCACGAAGTTCTTCTTCTGTTGACGTAAGTAGACTTTCAGACTGAACAACACCAAATGTTATGAGAATATCATCCATTGCTTTGTAGCGATGCTCTAGTTCTTCGTAAAATCTATCAAGACATTCTAACATAGCTCTATGCAACTCTTCTGGCAATGTTAGTCCAACATCTTGGGACATTTCTCCTGGCATTCGTTTTTGGAATCTCCTCCTTCCTCTTCTTTCAACGGAGATATCCAAGTCCTCACATTTCTCAGTTGCGTAGGAAATAGCTCTTTCCACTATTTGTATACGTTAAGTTTGAAGAAAAAATTTTTAGGGCTTTAATTTTTATAACACACTTTTCCAGCGATAGTCCAGATGTTTGGATATACTTTTGTGTCTGATTAACTTCTTCTAGGATTTCACACCAAAAAGAGAGGTAGCATAAAAAAGTCACATAAAGCTGGTAAGAGTGTGGATGCTGCTTCTCTTGTATCGACGTTTTCTCTGCTGCTTCTGGGATCACACATCTCAAACTGTATTTCGTGTTAAGTATCAACAGCATCTTAACAGGCATGTTCTGGCAAGATGCATGAAAGAAAAATTGCAGCAAAAAACAGGGATTAAGTATATTTAATAACATAAAGTATTTCCAGTATTTCTAGAAATCTTACATTCTTTATAAAAGTGAAATTATTGTTCAATCCTGGACACTGTTTTGTACTATTATAATGCTAACTTTGCAGATGCAAATTTATCAATTACATTTATAAAATTAATACCAAATGCAGACTTGGCTGGCGAGCACCCACAACGAGACTGAAGAGGCAATAAATTACATGACGGATTATGCCGTCGTACAAATGATGACACATAAACACTATAATCTTCAGATAAAACTAACACGATGAAAGAGGCCAAATGGAATGCTCTAGCAATAACTGGAATAATTCTGGAATTCTCTATGGTGATCTATCAGGGTATTTGACTAGCCTGTTCTGGTAGACAAGACATAGTTAATTAAAGAAGGGTGACAGTATTGTGTACAGTGTGAAAATAAATTCTCTGTACATAAAATGATCATTTTTAGTGGTGTAAATAAATTAGTTGAAATTGTACTTGTTATTTGTGTGTTATTAATTGAAAAAACGTTGCGACAGAAGATTTTTTTCTTTTATCCTGAAACACAACTTCTAATTAATACTACTGGGAAGTAGGAATTCACTTTTACAAAAGCACCAAGTTTGCATATTAGAGTAAAAAGCAATTTGTTCGAGAACCATCAGCTTGAAACCTAACAAAAATAAAGGCAGATGGAATATTGAACTACATAATTTGATCTCATAACCTTTGGAAAAAATCATAGAAAAAGTTTGTGCTTTTAAAAAATTGCTAAAATAAAAACTGAGCGAGTTTTGGATAAAAACGAATTACTTTTTCAAACTCTAACATGACCTTTCAATTAATAAAAAGTTGTTGAAAGTATAAAGTAGGGAACACTTACCATTTTATGAAATATCGAACTGTTGAAACTACAGTCTGCGGGTATTAAGCACACAACCTTTGAGAAAAAACATATTTTCTGGTGGTAATCATTTTCAATATCTGATACAGTTATGAGTTCTGTTTTGTTCATTATTGTGGGTCCCTGATTGCTTCTTGAATTAAACAATTTTCCATTATTAGTTAGAGATAGTAGGTAGACAGTTCTGTTTTCATAACTGAAGAGTTGAACTTTTATTCTTTAAAAGCAATGACGTAGGTACCTTTTTTCAAAAAATTCAGAAAGTGTGTTTACGGCGTACTGATAACCTACCAAAACGCAAATTGTGTATGGTGCCGAAAATGAATTCCAAAAACATTTCATTTTTAATTCAACAGGAACAATTCGACAGAGACACAGAGGAAATTTATATCGTAAAATCATTTGAGGATTAAGATTCCGAATGAACGGAACCTCATCCTGAAAATTAGTCAGCATTGAAGCACATGCTGAATTTGCATTTTATTTTTCTTTGTGAGAAAATAGACGTTGCAATTAAAAAATTCAAGAAACAACTCTTAATTTGAATTATGTTGTTATTACGGAACAAATTTTAAATTTGAAAATTATTGGCGTATCAATTTTTTCACCGATTTAGTTCGGACATAAGTCTGTACGCCACTGATGAAGTTTAAACATAGCTTCGTATCGGAAAAAAATGTGGCCTAATGCGAACTCATTACGTTCCAAAAGAGATAGTATATGGTGCAGAAAATAATTTTATAAATCATTTTTTTGTCAATTTCAACACCCTGTATCTCAGAAATAGAGACCCATAGTTCATAAAAACTTTATGTGATAAAATCTTTTGATGTTAAGGATCCCGAATTTAATGAAACACTCTTCATTGTTTGTTCTCTCTCACTCAATTACAATAAGGATTAGGTGGTAAAACACCCATTGGAAAACAAAAACCCAAAAATTCCATAATAACAAATATTTGGGTCAAAAAAAATTTTCAGAAATTTATTTTGCACCATGTGTAACCAGAAGTGACCGGGCTCCGAGGATATTTCAGCTCTGTAGAGTGAGGCGAACATTACAATTCAATTTCAAATAAATTCAGTTTTCTATAAACGTCTGTAGAGAAAATCTCTCTCTTAAAGAGATCATCAAAAATTTCCTTATATCTCTATTTAAAAACTATAATAATGAATAGAATAGGGTGAATCCATAAAATGCACAATATAATTTTTTTAAAATTAAGTCGAATTAGATTCAGTGGAGTACATTTCTCAGGAATTTAAAGCATAATTACTAAATGTCACCTACAAAATGCATGTTCTTTCTGCGAGAGACACGAAAACCAAATGCCTCTTCTATTAGGCGATGAAAAACTATTGAATTTAAAGTCAAATTCTAAGGAATAACCATTCGAACTTTGAAAGAACACATCTCCGGAAGTATAAGTTTCCGAAAAACATAAATACCGAAAAATGCACACATCTGGCCGAATCTATCAGCAGAGTTTTCAAGTGAAAAAAGAGCCAAAAAATGCATTCCTTCCGCCACTCACCTTATTTCATTTCAAGATCTCAGATTAATATCCACTTGAATCGAGATGCAACCAGACCGATATTAAAGTGAAATTATTTATTAAGAACATTTCAGGGGACAGGATTTATTTGTTTCATATCAAGAATTACGAAGTTATCACACTAGTTCAAACGTATATATTTTTTAAATCTTTGAATTTTAGTAAGGTAGTATGAGAATCAAATAAAAAAAATTCAATGCTATATTCGAACATCTTCAGACTTACTGTGATGATAGATTTAGAATGCATTTACAATAGTTATTTACAAGAGTACTTGAACACGTCTAGAAAAAATATATTTATTTAACAACAATACTCATAAAACTATATTTGAAATAACATATATAAATAAAATAAAATCAATGAGACTAAATGAAACCGGGTGAAATAAGCCACTTGCACAACATAAACAATTCAACTGATGTAATTCCTAATCTTCAATGAATAATTGTAAGAGTTGTGATGAAAGTAAATGGATGACGATAAAATAGGTTTGAACAAAGGAAAAGTTAGAAACTTACACTAGAAATAGAATTAATTAGGCAATAAATATATTTGAAGGTGATTTACAATGAGTGACAATACGTTGATGTGATGTTGATGCAAATACTTAAAATCGTGTATTTTTTATTGTTTTCGCGATCAAATAGAAAATCAGTCGCTGACAAAAAATTATTTACAGTGGTTAAAGTTTTTCTTTGTATAAATACTTAATTCCTACTCTTCCATTCCAGGTACAGTAGATACGACCCAAAAGCATAGACTCCAGTGTTGATCATTCCGAATATCTGAAAAAATTATGAATAAGTTCATTCAACTGAGATCTTCAAATCGAAAGCAATGTTTCAATCAAATAAACTTCAAACATTTTATCACGACAGGTTGTATCTGTCAATCTTTACCTAATAATTAACATATTGAGTGCTACTATAAGATAGTGATGTGCTTCTTCTGAATAGTTCTTCCCTATAATCAATGCTAGATGCTTTCACAGATACGTTTTCTATTGACCTCGGTCGGACTTATTAATCAGTGTCAGTTGAGAGAAAATCAAGTGAAATGGTTCATTACCGTGAAAAGAATTTAGAGAAGCACTGATAAGGGTTTTTACGAGAAAGGAATTTCGAGCCTCGAATAAAACTCAAGGAAAACTGAGTAGTTGTTTATAATTAAAATACAGATTTATTCATAGTGGCGGTTGTATTTGTATCATATTGTTTCAAAGTACGGTAAAATACCCTACAACAAGCGAGCAAAAGTTCCTAACCTCACGTCAGTGCTTCTCTGAATTTCTTCATAATTTGAGAGCACTGGGAATAATAAGATATTCTGAAACTAATTTTTGTGATATTGAACTTTAAAAATCAATTCTCGCTATGAAAATGTAGAAAAGCACTGCAGTGAAGTCGAGAGCTTTTGCACGCTCCTTCTGAAGGCTTTTCCAAGCTCTGGAACAGCCGCCACTGGAAGAAACGACCCAAAGTATTAGGCCTCACTTCCAGCTGTAGCTACAGGGAAGATTTTAACTATTTTTGAGTTAAAAGATGAATTTAGGAGCGGAAAAATGTTCGTATAAATGATAGGTATTATAATTTTTTAATAAATCAGAAACTTTTTTGAATAGAAGGTTCTCTTCATTGAAAAAAAAAAAGGAAATTATAGTAAGATTACAACTAGAAATTCGCGATTGTGTAACATAAATATACAATAATTATATCAGAACTTCCAGAATACTTTTTATTTTTTTATCACGGTTTATTCCTTATATTTAAAGTTTACTAACATGTATTTCAACTTGATTTGTCTTCCTTTATTTCCATCAGTCCCATAGCATCTCTTGCAAAAATGCTCTAGGCCTCTACATTGATTCTTGACAGCTGCATAATTATGATTTTCATATTGAGGAAAATGTAAATCGTCGAGAAAAAAAATATCAACACATTAATATCAATGGCTTTTATTCTGGAAGTATCAAAAAATTTTCAATATAGCTATAATATGAAGATTTATCAAAAATTCCAATAATTTGTGAAAAAACATTTTTATATTCTTATTATGCAACTTACAAAGTAAAGTTAAGTTTATAAACTGTACCCGCCACGTGAACCTCAAATTCATACATATATCTATATTACAATAATATATTTTTTTCTGATGTGCCGCACCATACTATGCTGCCACGAGCCGCCACTGATTACCAACTGGAGATGATTCTCAAGACATTTTATTTTTTAACATATTGCAATTCATCAATGGATGAAAGTGTTATTCGAGATGTTTCGATCTAAAATCTTTTGTTGTTTTTATTTCTAAAAAATAAAACTATAATAAGTATTCCATGCAATGGAAATTAAATGTGGTACTCGTATATGTTTCCACTAGTAGTTTATTCTCTTCATTCTATCGAAATATTCACGAATGCATTAGATCTATCATTGCTGAGAATATTATATTTTAATATTGTTAATATAAATTTTCTCTCAGTTTTGTTGATGAGAAAATATCTAATATTCCAATTTTCCAAGTTTTTATTCGAAGAAATTCTTTTGAAGACACTGCTTGGAATGAAATACAGAGTTATCAAGTTGGTTTCGATATGACAGCATTACTTATTCCTTCCATATATTTAAGTCATAATGTGTAGATTCACATTTTACAATATACCAATTTTATTTCGGAAAGAATATTTTATTCTCTCATTTCTGAATTGAACAGGTAAGTTTTCTATATGGATTTTCGGTATGGATTTAGCCTTTCAATCTGTTTCTGGGTCTCTGAAATCTATGATTCAGTTTAGATCGTCCCAAGCGTGCGTCACAATTTTGATACGGGGTGTTTCAACTTTTTGACAGCAGCATGTGTATAGTCTCACTCAGAAAATGTTCATTTATGAAATCCAAATTACTTGTGACAGATTCTTTTCAATATGAATGAAATAGTCTATTGTCATTATTCGTTAAGCGGTACCTATTATAAAAAACCTGCAATATAATTTCTGTTAGAATAAGTATGATGTAATCATACTCAAGTTTTTTTGCTCACGTTCAAAGAAATAGTTTTATTCTTTTTATTGTGTCAATAATTATTATTATTTTTCTTTAATTTACCGCATTTACTGTATTAAATAGATCATTCAACACTATAGTACATCGTCCAATGAAATCGCTCAATTTTTGAAAACGGACCAATAGAAACAAACTGTATCTGAAAACACTCAACCTCCCAGTGTTTTCACTTTAAGAAATTTGTTTTTATCAAATGCCTGATTGGCATAAGAAAATTAATACGTCCGGATAGCTTTGGCCGTTGGTGGAAGTAGCGGTCGTCATGGTTACGATAAACAAGCAGTTGTTAGCAATAACTTCAACAGCACATTTGGCAGTTCTGTCAGTTTATTTTCGTATTTTACCATAAAGTAGATAAAAATGAAACGTTTTGGGAATTGTAATATTACTTGAATTGAGGAAAGTGTGAAGAAAAGTGTGCCGCTTAATACAGTGAAGTCAAGATCCTACATTTGGAAACAATTTGAAGAATTCTGTGCTGCCCGGGAATACCTTGTAAACGAAAAAACAAGTTTGTCAGAGCTCAATAATATTACGCTAGACTGGGCTTTCAATATGAAGAAAAGAGATGGATCAGACTACAAGGAAAGTGTCGTAAAAACCTTGTGGAATAATACTGCCAAACAGCTGCAGGAAAAATTCTATTGCGAATGGGTCGTTAGGTTCAATCCATTCACAGACGTGGTTTTTAAAATGGCGCGGGATGCACGAAATGCCAAGAGGCTTATTTTGCAAGTGGACCCTGAGAAAAGAAATGTTAGTGCCAAGGCGTTGTCTTTGGAGCAACACAAAGTCAACTTATGCAAAGAAGATAATCCAGACGTTTGAACAGAAAATTTTATTTTATTGCTGCATTGGAGCTTGCTTGGCGCGGAGGAGAGGGTTCATCATGCCTAATTTCGCATTTCTAATTCAAAATTGAAAACGATGGTAATCCCACGGGCTTAATTGCCTACAATCCGATATTTTCTAAAACAAGACAAGGTTGTGCCCAAAAATGTGCGGAAAGAAAATGGCTGACTCCCAATATTGAGGAAGATATTTGTCCGGTGAGGTTATAAAAGCTACTTGTATGCAAAAGAACTGCAAACATAACCACTGAAAGACTATTCCTTACTCCACATAAGAATTGGAAATATGGTTCATGGTTCAAAAACTCCCCAGTCGGTCCCAATACGATAGCTAAATGGACAAAAGAATCGGCAGAACTCATTGGCATCAACACAACCAAGTCGAAGATAAACAACCACTCGCATCGAGCTACTGCGGTCAGCCAATTAGCCAAAGCAGGGATTGGCGAGGAAGAGCTGATAAAGATAACAGGCCATTCTTCTGCAGCGTCAGTGAAACCGTATCTCCAACTGGACCAACAACATCACAAAAAATAATCACAGCCATAAGGAATGAAAAACATGTTCTTTAAGAAACAACATCAGTATCTACTTCATCATTCGGAAATAATGCTCGTAATGTGTATAATAATTGTACTATCAATAATTATTATTTTGAAAATAAGGATGAATAATTTGTTGTTATGCTTCTATCTGGTTATTTTCGAATAAAAAACTATTTTTTATTTCGTTTGATTTCTATTGTTGAATGATCTTTCCAAATACCACACGAGATTCAATTTTTTTTTGAGAACACTCGTTTTTTGAAAATTATACAAATTTCACTCAATAAAGCGATCCCGAAATACCATTTTAAGGATAACTTTGTTTCGTGAAATTAAAACGCATAATTCCCAAAAAACAAGAGTGTTCTCAAAAAATTCTCACCTCTAGTGGTATTACCCTTGAAAATATACAGTACGGTTTTGCATATGATAGTGTTGAAGAGTAGACATATATCTATAGTTGAACTTCGATAAGCTCAAAACATAATATTTTCTTCTCTTACATACAAACAAAATGACGAATTCAATTTTCCTGCAAATACAGAAATAAAATAAAATGAATATTTGCTTGATCAGGTTCATAATGTTTCTAGTGCAAAATCCGAGTTTTCGAATTTATACAAAAAAATTAATCATGTTTATCATGAAGCAATCATTCATCATAATCAAAATTGATTCCTCCAAGTCGAAAACAGTTCGGAAAATTGTCAATAATTCAACTAGAAAAAAGAAAAAGCTTTTTACTGAATCTTTCCAAGAGGGGCGAGCCCACTGATTTGGATAATAATGTAAATGCTCACTTTGTAAAGATCGCAACAGACTTAACTAAAGATTTTCGAATATCAAGTAATCAGTTATTGCAGTGGTTAGAAAAATGAGTCACCATTTGGACATCAAATACCAATGTAAGTAATAAAAGGACTCGCTGCGGAAGGCACATACGAGGGAGGAGATTTGGTATAGTTGATCAATCTCCAGAGCAGAAGAAGGCTATCCCCACCGCTACAGAAGCATTTGGAATGACCATACAGGGTCTTTCACGAAGAACCTCACCCCTATTTATACGGGAAACTACTGAACGTATTTTCATGAACTTCGGCATTTATATGTATTTCATGATGCTGATGAAATCTAAAATATTTTCAAGGTATGAGCACCTCCGGTTTTTCCGGAAATGACGTCAACTTCCGTTTTTCAAATTACAACACCATTTTTTTATTGCAGAAATAGATTCCTCAGAAAATTTCAAGTTATTTTGATGTAACATTTTTCAGTTTTGGTTGGAAAACTCACTCTGAGCAGGAAAATTCGAAAAAAAAATCGAAAATAGAGCTCCGCTGAAACAAGAATAACTTCGAGGTTTTTGGATGGAAAATTTTCATTTTTAGGATTTTTCAAGATGTAAGATTGATGTATCCACTTCAAAAATCAAAATCGCGATTCATGATACAGGGGGTAAAAATATCGCTTTCAAAGTTAGGGATGAAAAAATCGTGAAAAATCAATTTTTTCAAATTAGAACTCCATTTTTTTTATGGCAGATATTGAATCTACGTTAAAAAATAATGTGAGTGTATGCATCACACCCTTGCCCTAAAGTGGATATTTTCTGAGTTATTCACAAAAAACTGTTTTTCGTCTTGAATTTTTAGCTATTTCTTTTCCCTTCACGCCAAAAAGATGAAATTTTCAGGAACTGTTATTTGAACCATGCTGTAGATTTTTCACCCCTCCTTGAAACCGACTTCAAGATACTATTGGGAGAACCATGGCAAACTCTCGCAGTTATAACTAGAGAAGATTCTCAAAGTTTTGACCGTTAATATCTAGACATTTATTTATACGTCTCAGGAATGCTTCGTGCATTGCTCTTCTTATTTCATCGGGAGGAAGAGATCTGCAAAAGTATTTAAAAACCAAATTGAGTTTCAAAACTATGAATCTAAAAATCTAAACAAATCTGAACGCATTTCTGACTCGTTCTATGCAGTCCTCTTTATCAGTCAGGGGAGTTGAGTAGACAATATTTTTTATCCTACCCCAAACATAATAGACTAAAGGAGTTAAATTGGGAGAACGTGGTGGCCAAAGATGTGGACCATTGTTCGCCAACCCTCGATCTTCAAATAGCCTGTATAGGATATTTGACACATTGAGTGAATTGTGTGGAGGCGCGCCATTTTGTTAAAACCATAAGTCATTATGGTTCTGTACTAGCGGCTCAATTATTTGAGTCAATATGTCAGAATATCTATCTCCTAAGGGAGAACATTCTTTAAATAATGCAAACATGTGTAGTGTTCTATCTTACCAGTTAAAGTACCATCATAACTGTGAACATCGAGAATTGCATTATTTTTGATGGCGCAAAAAACATTGAAACTCCAGGTCTCTTGAAAGTTCCATTGTCTGAAGTGGTGGTTGTTCTCTTCATCCCAATAATGACTGTTATGCCTAATTCAGATTCATCTGTCCAAATTATACAGTCCAAAAAGTTTTCATTCTCTTGAAATCGAATCATCATAGCTTCGCAAAACTCTGTTCTCATGGCGAAATCAGTTTCCTTCAAATGCTGTACCCTATTGAATTTATATGAGTGCATTTTATGTTTTTTTAATATCCTCCAAACACTCGATTGAGATAATCCCAGAGCAATCTCGGCATGTTTGAGAGAATTTTGAGGATTCACACGAAAATATGCAAGAACTGCAATTTCGTTGTTCTCATCTTCTACTACACTTTTTTCTCTGTGTATAGATTTCTTAACGAAAGATCCGACATTTCTCAAGTTTGTCATAGTTCTGTTAATGGTATCTCTCGTTGGTCTGGGTCGGTCAGGAGACCTCTCAATGAACAGTCGAATCGTTCTATCTACAACTTTATTACATTTTCCATGAAGTAGAATGAGATTTAAATAATCTTCATTGGTAAAATTAGGCATAGTGATCGATTTTATAACTTAATACGAATTGATGACGAGATATTGTTGATGATGGAGCTCGTGTTGAATGATTATTTGGGCTATTACCATCATCTATTGTGGATGTAATGTTTTCCGACGTTTCGATAGAGATCTTCTATCTTTATCAAGGAGGAAAAGTAAAAAACCTTTTGAAAAATTATCAATTTTTCAAAAAGTCAATATGACTGAAGTCATGAAAGAAAAATGAACAATGTTATATACTCATCTGTGATATGATGATCTTTTTAAGTTGGATCGAACTATCGGCGTCCAAACTTCTGGCAGATCTATAGATGGAGCACTTATGGAATCTGGTGTTATTTTCATAAATGCTGCTTCTTTGATTTTTCTTCTTGCAAGTTTTTCTTCTTTGGATATTATTGATGCTTCATCCCATTTTATACGATGATTCTCATCTACACCATGTTGGACTAAGCTGGATTTGTCGCTGTCTAGTACTTGTAGAAGCTTCTGATGTTCTTTTATTCGTACATTCAGAGGGCGTTTAGTTTCTCCGATGTGGTTCTTGGGATTCCATTTTGTTTATGTACGAGTACATCTAAGAATGGAAGTTGTCTGTCCTTCTCGATTTCAATTGTGAATTTAATTGATTCTTCTTGATTGTTTAGATATTGAAGGAATCCATCTATAGTGTCTCTTCCATGTTGCCAAATAATGAAAGTATCATCTACATATACTTCCAGCAGACAAAGGAAACGCCACTGTAATTCTAGATGTTGGCTCTTATAATCAAAAATCAATGAATTATTAGAAGCAGGAAAATATAAAAGACTAAAAAAGGACCCCACCACCACAGTTGAAAACAAGATTTACAAAATCCTTTATAAATATCGAAATGAATTTCCAGATCAATTCGTTAGATCAAGACTTACACCTCACTTCAGTAAACCACCACATTTATATGGTCTACCAAAAATACACAAAGCAAATATTCCTCTAAGACCAATTGTGAGTTCAAGAAATTCAGCATGTCACCAATTGGCTAAATTTCTTCTGAAAATTATATCGCCATTAAAAAGTAATTCAACATCGATGATAAGAAACACGAAACATTTCATAGAAATAATGAAACATCAAGAAATCATGGAAAAAGACGTTATGGTCAGCTTCGACATCACCAGTTTGTTCACTAATATTCCGACAGATAAAACACTTATCATAGTTAGGTTAGGAAAAAGCTTGAAGAAGATCAAACCCTTAGTGAAAGAACTACACTAAGCGTCAATGCAATCATGGAAATGCTTTCTCTTTGTATTGAAACAACATATTTCCAATTCGAAGACATCTTTTATCAACAAGAATTCGGAATGGCCATGGGTTCACCACTATCACCAATTTTAGCAGATTTATATATGGAAATTTTCGAACAGAAGGCATTAGAAAAATATGTACTTAAACCCAAACTGTGGAAAAGATATGTAGATGATACTTTCATTATTTGGCAACATGGAAGAGACACTATAGATGGATTCCTTCAATATCTAAACAATCAAGAAGAATCAATTAAATTCACAATTGAAATCGAGAAGGACAGACAACTTCCATTCTTAGATGTACTCGTACATAAACAAAATGGAATCCCAAGAACCACTGTGAATAAAAAGCCAACGAACACAGGACAATATCTACATTTTGAGTCAAACCACCAACTAAACACTAAATTGGTAGTAGCAAAATGTTTATTTGATAGAGCAATAAATATTTGTTCCACTGAAGAAGTCCAAAATGAAGAAATAAATAACATCTCGAAAACTCTTAGAAGCAATGGCTACCCCAAAAAGATATTAGAAAAAGCTAAACGAACAAGAGAAAGTCAACCTGAACCAACAGATATAAATCAGACCATTAAAACCGTAATTCCTTATGTACAAGGTTTGTCGGAGAACATGAGAAGAATTGGAAATAGATACAACATAACGACTGCATTCAAAACTCAAGACACTATCAGAGCTAAACTTACAAAAGTTAAGCCTAATAATGAGACACAAAGGACAAAGAACTGCATATATGAATTACCTTGCGAGTGCGGAAGATCTTACATCGGAGAAACTAAACGCCCTCTGAATGTACGAATAAAAGAACATCAGAAGCTTCTACGAGTACTAGACAGCGACAAATCCAGGTTAGTCCAACGTGCTGTAGATGAGAATCATCGTATAAAATGGGATGAAGCATCAATAATATCCAAAGAAGAAAAACTTACAAGAAGAAAAATCAAAGAAGCAGCATTTATGAAAATAACACCAGATTCCATAAGTGCTCCATCTATAGATCTGCCAGAAGTTTGGACGCCGATAGTACCGATCCAACTTAAAAAGATCATCATATCACAGATGAGTATATAACATTGTTCATTTTTCTTTCATGACTTCTGTCATATTGACTTTTTGAAAAATTGATAATTTTTCAAAAGGTTTTTTACTTTTCCTCCTTGATAAAGATAGAAGATCTCTATCGAAACGTCGGAAAACATTACATCCACAATAGATGATGGTAATAGCCCAAATAATCATTTAATACGAATTATCACCTAATTAATAGTAAACACAAAATGCTACTTAGTACAGAGGAATTTGGCACATGTAATTAATGATATCTATCATTAAAAAAAAATAAAACATGGTAAGTGTTTGCATATGGTTCATAAGCAATTATTTATTTATCACTGGAGAGAAAACCGATGGCCGATTAGTTGAAATAAAGAGGTTTCCGATACAAAGTCGAATCCAAATTCGCCATCTATTTAGGAACAACCTGTAACTTTTTTCTCTTGCATATTAGGGTAGTAAAATCTAAAACATGGTTTAAGTAACAGTTGCTGAAAATTTTATATTTTTGGCGTGAAGGGAAAAGAAATAGCTGAAAATTCAAGACGAAAAACAGTTTTTTGTGAATAACTCAGAAAATATCCACTTTAGGGCAAGGGTGTGATGCATACACTCACATTATTTTTTAACGTAGATTCAATATCTGCCATAAAAAATGGGGTTCTAACTTGAAAAAATTGATTTTTCACGATTTTGTCATCCCTAACTTTGAAAGCGATTTTTTCACCCCCTGTATCATGAATCGCGATCTCGATTTTTGTAGTGGATACATCAATCTTAAATCTTGAAAAATCCCAAAAATGAAAATTTTCCGTTCAAAAACCTCGAAGTTATTCTTGTTTCAGCAGAGCTCTATTTTCGATTTTTTTTTCGAATTTTCCTGCTCAGAGAGAGTTTTCCAACCAAAACTGAAAAATGTTACATCAAAATAACTTGAAATTTTCTAAGGAATCTATTTTTGCAATAAAAACATTTTTTTACAACACCATTGTGTTGTAATTTGAAAAACGGAAGTGGACGTCATTTCCGGAAAAACCGGAGGTGCTCATGCCATGAAAATATTTTAGATTTCATCAGCATCGTGAAATACTTATATGTGCTGAATTTCATGAAAATACGTTCAGTAGTTTCCCTATAAATATGGGTGAGGTTCCTCGTGAAAGACCCTGTATAGGTTTGTAAGTATATTAACGAAGTAGTCTATAGCATCCCAAAATTGCGAAGTGGCAAGGAACCCGTAGTCTATGTGAACCGCCGATGAGGTCGATCGTAACCCTAAGCACGAGACTGGAGTGGGAAGAACTACTTGTCAGACCCCAGATCAGGAGGTATTGAGCTTGGATCAGTTCATGGCAAACTATAGGTAGACCAGGAAAGGGAAGTTAGGGAGCACACCGAACAGCAACAAGATCTTTTTGCAGTGCCGGCAAAATATCCAAGGGAATAGTCCTGAAGAAGAAATTTGGTCTCGTACTAGACCACGTGGAGCAACAAAATTCATTTGACTGGTAGCCCCCGTTTCCTATTCTATATGGTAACCAAAAAGAAATATTCAGTCATAAAGGTAAGGTTTTCGGAGACCAAACGTTTCAAGGAGGGGGCAGTGTACCAGATACTCAGTACGGTCCTAGCTATCTACTTGTGGATATGTCAAGACTTAGGCTAGCAATAAATTATTCCGTAATAAACCGTAATAAAGAACTTAACTGTCACATAGGAAGGCAGGATGCAAGGGGTCGTATCAGAACATTTAGATACTCTTTTTCGGAAAGATGGCATGTTCCATTTTTAGAACTTGTTTTGGATTGGATAAATTACTGTTTTTATTTTAATTTAAGATAAAGGTTTGTTGGTTATTTTCCATTTTATCTGGTGAATGATCCAGAGTCCGGGAAAAGACTATAGAACAAGAGGGCAAAAACACCTGACCACAAGGTAGTTATAGAATTTACGTATTGATCTAACAAGTAATAACGACGCTAACCTGACTTTTCAATATTTACAGTGAAATATGTCAAATTGCTATGCCCCAGGGTGACTAAATAAAAACGAAGAAAGTATTGACCCAATATAAAAATCTTCGAAGACGATCTCGTGAAGATAAATTCATTCAAGAAATTGCAATGTTCTGGTGGTAAGTAGTGAGAATCGTGAATCAATAAAATGATCTCATATCTATCATATACAGGGTGGCCATTTGAAAACGAAACAGACGAGATTACAGACAGAATAAATTTTTTCGATAGAAATGCTCGGACAGGTCGATTTCTGTTTCAAGGGGGACAACTTAAGATGTAGGTTACGGACGCATAGCGCTTCAACCCTTGCTACTACAACCCTCACCCCCAAATTTTGAATAGGGAAGATGGGGTGAGTAATACCTCATTTGAAAGGTATTTTTATACTGATTTCAGCACAGTAATTGTTTTTTCATTTTATGCATTAGTTCTTGAAATATTCTTAATTTGAAAATGAAGTAGTGGTTTCATGGAACTTGTAGTGTTTTTTGGCGCTCTTGTTCACCTGAACAGAGTGCTTATCAATTTGCCCAAATGTCTGTGACTTTCGAATTTTTGGGCAAAAGTGGTATCAATCGTTTTGTTTGCACCTACTGATGAATAATCCGTGGTCAAAATCGATTCTGTCCGTCCGTACCGTGAACACGATAACTCTCGAACGGATGAAGTTAGAGAGTTGAAACTTTCAGAATAGGTTTGAGGTATAAATATCTCGGCTAAGTTCGTTATTCGGTCAAATCGGCCGAATAGGTTCGGAGTAACAAAAAAAAAAAATTTTTTTCAAATGACACTGCTCAAATAAAAATTTTTTATGGTGCAGTTTTATCAGACGTATACAAAAATACTACTCTCGACTTCGACAAGCCAATAGTTCTGGAGATATGATTTTTCAAAATTTAAATAATTGTAAGTGGTTTACAAGAGCGCCTAAGCCAACTGACCTCACGTCAGTGCTTTATAAATTTTTTTGTGAAAAATCGACATTTTGAGCTTCAAAGCAACCATGACTGTGGCTTCCTTCCTCCAATCTACTGACATAGAAATCTTTAATCAAGATGTCGAACAAACAAAGCGTATTGCGAAAGAGCTCAATCTTGCTGAAACTCAATCTAAATCAAGTCTCGATTCAAAACTAAGAATATTACATGTTAATGAACCAGTAAGCGAACTTAATGACCTGTTCGTAATAAATAAAAAATTATCCCTTCTCATTTTTTTGAAAAAGACATGAATTCAATAATAAACAAAATGAAAACATATTGAAGCCAACTGAGAAAACACTTCATAATCAAGTCCGAAATCGTTTCACGAAATCATTAATGATTTGATTTTCTTACCTGGTAATCTGATTAGAGATATGTACGTATTTGGACATTTTGGAGATTTCTATCGATCAAGTGTTACTGCATGTTATTGGAAATACTGCAAATTATATCGAAGATAATATAGATTGAGTTTCAGCAAGATTGAGCTCCTTCGCAATAAGCTTTGTTTGTTGGACATCTTGATTAAAGATTTCTATGTCAGTGGATTGGAGGAAGGAAGCCACAGTCATGGTTGTTTTGAAGCTCAAAATGTCGATTTTTCTCAAAAAAAAAAACACTGCAAGTGCCATGAAAACACAACTTCATTTTCAAATACTGAGTTATTTTGGCATAATACAGGGTGGCCATTTGAAAACGAAACAGACGAGATTAGAGACGAAATAAAATTTTTCGCCTTGCAGAACCTGTTCAAGTCCCGGCTGATATCTAGGAACTCCAAAATACGGATATATTCGGCAGTAATCAAGCCAATTGTAATGTACGGCTCGGAAATATGGACAAAGCAGAACGAACTAGAGCTAAGACGCTTTGAACGAAGGATGTTGCGGAAAATCTTTGGACCAACAATAGATGAGAGAACGGGTCAATATCGAATAAGAACGAATGCGGAGCTTAACAACATGTACAAAAGAGCGAGTTTAGTAAACGAAATAAAAGCACAAAGGCTCAGATGGGCTGGACACGTGCAGAGATCGCCGAATGAACGTCATATAAAGAGGATATGGGAAGAAAACCCACACTGTCAAAAATAAAATTCTGCGCTCAAACTCCTCAGGAGTTTGAGAATTTTTTTTTCAATCAAACCATTTTAATTTGAATTAATCTAAAATTGATTACTCCAAAGGAACTATTTTTCTTGATTAAAACAACCTAGTTGATTATAGAGAACAGCTAAAACATTCGCTTGAAACTTTTCACATTTCAGCGAAATGAAAGAAACAACTGATTCAACATAAACATACAATTACAAGAAATTGTTTATGAACTTGTCTCAATATCCATAATTGATTGATACAAATACATTATTCTAAATAGGTTTTAACGAAACCATTCGTTCGTTTCATTTTTATTTGTTCAATAGAACGAAGGTACGGTTGTCGTAAATTCTGTCAGTTGATGCAACGACTACAGTTTCTTGAGACAAGAATCTCGTGAGATTATATTATTCGCCTCATTTACTTGAAGAAAACTATAAATATTTGAATAAAATTGAACATATAATTGTTGCAATATGAAGTGACATTTGTAAAAAAAATATTGCGTAATTGATTTAATAAAACGAATTAATTGTAGCAATTTTTTTATATTGGCTGCAATTAAATCAAAACTCTATCTCTTTTATATTAAATATATCCCATTTAAATGCAATTATTTGTGCATTTAACTCACAATATTGTTGTATTCGGTGATAAAGATGACATGGGATACATGATGCACAAGCTAATTAAAGAATACGAGAAGTGGGGCTTAAATGTCAACTTAGAGAAAACCTAATATCTTTGTGTTGGTGGAGAACCGGGTGATCTGGTATTGGATGATGACAGGGATGAGATGATAACCCACTGCCTGGACTATAGCTATTGTAGCGGCAGGGGAGTGTATAGGGATCTCTTGGCGGCACTCTATATAGCCACGCATAGCTTAGTTTACAGCGCTTCGGTAGCCTAGAGGTTTGCGCTCAAGTTTCACACCGATTAGGTACTACGTGCCGGGTTCAACTCCCGGCGGCTCCCTCAAAACTTCTAACCACTGCGTCTATGGCATGGCGCACACAAGCCTTACTGATGAGTCCAAATGTGTGCGCCAGGGACGAAACGCATAAGTAGGGATAAATTCCTTCGATTCTACATTGGTGACCCCGACGTGATGGGAACGGTTGTCTTTACGACGTGTCTTGAAAAGCAGACGGTTGACGCTTGAGGTATACTCGCTCCCTCTCTGCAACTTCCAACGAAACTCTAGACGCCTTTCCCATTCCGTACAATATTCATGGTCTGCCGCGGTATTCCGGTATTTATTAATATAAAAGAGAAATTATTGTTCTGTGAAGAAAAATAATGATTACATACAAATGTTTTTTTTTGTTTTATCAAATTATTCCTTTGCTAGTGTCAAAAAACCCTTCAATTTAGCTCAAATCAATCAGTTTCTTAACCCAAGAAACTTTCACTTGACATAAGAGATACTATCATTTTTATCGACTGAATTCTCGACCCATTCAACTAAGATCCTTTAAATCAACTACAAATCGAGTTTCAGTGAAATGTAATATTTATTTACATGAAACCAAAATTTTTATTCTACGAAAAGTATCAATAGTTACATACTAATTAATATCACCGTTGGATCAAATTTTTTTACCACCTGAGTCAATAACTCTGAGCTTGGTTGAAACTAATCAGTTTCTTAGCTCAAGAAACTTTTATTTAGGGTAAACGCCATTCTCAACCGTAGAGGGCGGTAGGGTCAAGTACTTTATGCATTTGGCTGTATTCAAACGTACGGAGTACTTGAGACAAATTAATATGGTTTGAGATGAGGAACTATTTTTTACAGTGCAGTAGGAAAGAGACCTTTAGGAAGACCAAGGCTCAGATGGAGGGACAATATCGAAGAGGATGTAAAAATCTTGGGAGTACGGAACTGGAAGAAGGTTGTGTTGGACAGGGACAGATGGAGACGAGTCGTAGATGCAGCTAAGACCCACGAAGGGTTGTGACGCTACGAAAAGGAGAAAAAGATAGAAATGCTCAGACAGGTCGATTTCTGTTTCGAGGGGGACAATTTAAGATGAAGGTTACGGACGCATAGCGCCTCAATCCTTCCTACTACAACCCCCACCCCCAAATTTTGAATAGAGAAGATGGGGTGAGTGATACCTCATTTGAAAGGTATTTTTATACTGATTTCAGCACAGTAACTGTTTTTTCATTTTATGCATTAGTTCTCGAAATATTCTTAACTAAGTATTTGAAAATGAAGTGGTGTTTTCATGGCACTTGTAGTGTTTTTCTGTGAAAAATCGACATTTTGAGCTTCAAAACAACCATGACCATAATTATAACGGAAATTATTGAAAACAATGCTGTAAATTATGTGTAAGATCAGATTGTGTTTCAGCAGGATGGAGCTCCTCCACACTACGCCTTACCAGTTCGAGAATATCCGGATCAAAGATTTCCAAATCGGTGGATTGGAAAAAGGGGTCCCTCTGAATAGCTAGCCAGATCGCCAGATCTGTCACTACTAGATTTCTTTTTTGGGGTCACTGGAAGAGTAAAATTTACTCTACACAGCCCGATTCCGCAGAAGATTTAAGAAGACGTATAGTGAACGAATGTCGTCAAATCACTCCAGAAATGCTGCAAAATGTGCGCCACCCTTCACCGTTTCGAACAAAACTTATTTCATTGTATGGAATCTAATGGTGAACAATTTGAATATTTAATTAATTGATGTCAGTATTTGATAAATTATTTACTTTACTTCGAAAAGTCTTATTTCTTAGATAATACTTCAAATCGTTCTGATACCGTACAGTTGGAGAATGATTTCACTGAATAAAACAGCTAGTCGAACATCTGACCCTAGTAGCATTAACACGTACGGTATGACTTCATTTGCCCAGTGGTAGATGTTTTGCAATTTCAAATACAAGTACGGGCATTTTGGTGCTTAGGAAGTCAATTATTCGCAAAAAATTAATTTAAGTAATAAAATTAACTAACGCATGAATATTTCGAGAACTAATACATAAAATGAAAAAACAATTACTGTGCTGAAAGCAGTATAAAAATACCTTTGATTTGAGGTATCACTCACCCCATCTTCCCTATTCAAAAATTGGGGGTGGGGGTTGTAGCAGCAAGGGTTGAAGCGCTATGCGTCCGTAACCTACATCTTGAGTTGTCCCCCCCGAATCAAAAATCGACCTGTCCGAGCATTTCTATCGAAAAAACTCATTTCGTCTGTAATCTCGTCTGTTTTGTTTTCAAATGGCCACCCTGTATATTAATATAACAGCTTGGAAAATGTGAATAGATAATTTAATCTGAGCTAAACTTGACATTGTTTCACTGACATACCCTGTAACAAGTTCTCAATTATTCAGGTAAATAGAAAAGGTTTGGTAATGAGCCAAAGTGAAAAAAACAATCTTGTTTCCTTAAAAATAAAATACTCACCCCTGCTGTTATATTCACTCCTTTTGAATGGAATCTCGACGACCAAGTCACTAACTGGATGATGAATGCGAGAAAATAGAGAAAGGTGATTACTCCCGTGTTCAAGAATTCCTGAAATAGTAAAATTTATTAAATCCATTCATGTGAAATCCACTGACGTAAGATCAACGTGTTCTTGTTTATGGAGTTGGGCGCGTGTACACGAATGTGTACAAACATTGAAGAAAGTATACGGTAATAAGTTTTATTTTAATAGATAATGTCACTAAAGGTTGAACATCATTTATACTATAGTACTCAATTCACCAATGAAGTTCATGATTGAAAGATACTGATTTTTTCCCAAGAACTGAAAATTCAAGAGATATATTATGGATAAGGGTTTATGAGGAGATATTGTTGATGATGGAGCTCGTGTTGAATGATTGTTTGGGCTATTACCTTCATCTATTGTGGATGTAATGTTTTCCATTCAACAATCAATCATTCAACACGGATAGGGGTTTGTTTTTTAAGGAAATTAAACTGATAGGACGGAAAAGAAAAACTAAATCTCTTTTTTTGTCATTTACCAAGCTTTCCAATAGTAATTCTATTCTTCTTCAGGGTTTACTATAATGGAAAATACAAACAATCAACACATAAACGAATTAACATCTTTCATTACATTATTCTATCTCCTTAAAACTACTCACACAAAAGTGAGATCCTTTCTTTATTCGATTAAAATTCATAAAACAATTAACAATTCTCAATTTCCAATATTTTCTCATCTTTAAACGTCAAATATTAATCGTCACATCCCATAACCTCAATTCACAATAAGTTGTCACTCCTGTCATCACGTTCCTCTTCCTCATTTTTCTTCTTCTTCGTCTTTTTTTGATCTTAGCCATCCACGGGTCCCATGTATACCTCTCTTTGTTTTCTCCACTGTTCTGAGATTAAATATGTATAAATGTTGCTCAATGAACTTGTGTCGGTTTTTTTATTTATGGAATCTTGTTCATTGTTTATGTGGTACATTTCCAAGAACAGTTTTTTTCTTTATTTTTTTCGGACTTTAGTATTTTTGCTTCTTCGAATCTAATTTGATGGTCTTCTTCTGAGCTGTGCTTAGCAAACGCACACCTCTCGGGATGATTACTTACATCACTTTTGTGTCCTTGGATTCTGTTTTATAATAATTGTGATGTTTGTCCAATATATTTCTTGTTACATTGTCCACATGGTATTTTATAGACAATGTTTGATCTTTCTTCATTCTTCTTTTTGTCTTTAGTTTTTGAGAACAGTTTTCCAACCTGATGTATATATTTTTTTAGCAATTTTTACGTTTTCGTTTCTAAACTCTTTTATTATTTTATCTGACAGTTTTTCAATATTCGGTAGTGTGCAATAAAATTTTCTCCCTTCGTTCGATATTTCCTCATTTTCGTCTCTTTCTCTCCTCGTTTGTACATTTGATGGTAAATTCATCATCTTATTGATAAATTTACTCGGATAACCATTTTGTTGCAAAGTTTTTTTCAATAGTTTCAGATTTTTCGCTATTAATGATTCATGACATATCTTCTTTATTCTTTCTCGCATTTGGTATATTGTGTATTTTATTTTTATGCTGTGATCTGACATAAAATGCACTGTTCTATTACTTGCAGAGGGTTTTTGTAGCAATCTAGCATTATATCCTGTGTGTAATTACGTACCCAGTTTTCTTGATTTTCTAGTTCAACTGTAAATTTTAAATTTCTATCAATCTGACCACTGTTAAATTCTCCAATGATTTCTTCTATTTTTTCCTTTTTTGTTGCCATAATTAGATCGTCTACGAATTTCTTTATAAATGAGGGTTTGTAGCTTAATTTCTGAACTATTTTGTCTAAAACATAGTCCATACAATATTGTGCTAGGATAGGGCTGAGCTTAGAGCCCATTGCACAACCTTCAATTTGTTTATAGAATCTTCTTTTGTAAACACACACATTATTTTCCAATACAAACTGTAATATTTTTATAAACTTTTCCTTCATTATAACTCTCGCATGTGGTTGTATGCTTTCCCACTTGTATTCTATCGCTTTTATTACCAAATCAACTGTCATGTTACCAAATAAATTTTCTACATCCAATGATAGCAATACTTCACCTTCTGGTATGGTTAGATTTCTAGCAAATTCTGAGAACTGGAAAGTATCGGCTACATAATATTCATTATCTTTTTCATATGCTGTCGTTAGTATCATGGCCAGAAACCGAGCAATATTCACGGTGGCTGAGTCTATCCCTGATATTATGGACCTCAATGGTGTGTTTTCTTTGTGTATTTTTGGCTTTCCGTAAATTCTTGGACATATGGCATCATACTTTTTGTTTTCTCTCTCTTCTTCTTTAGTTGTCATGTTCTCTTCAGCTAAGTTACTGATATATTTGTTTAATTTGTTTAGTATGGTGTTTGTAGGGTCTTTTTTTTATCTCTTTGAAGTTTTCCTGGTCATCTAGTATCTCCATCATTTTTGTGCAATATTGCTCATCTTCCATAATTACTGTGGCTCCTGCCTTATCACTTTGAGTTATTATGAGGTTTTTGTTGTTCTCCAAAAATTGGTAGGTATCCCTGTAATATTTATTGAGTGGATATCTTTTGTCTTTGTTGAGAAGAACATAATTAGTTATTGTACTAGTAATTTTTGCCCTATATATATCTTTCTTTTGTGTTTCTAAACTGGATATGGCATATTCAACATCAGCTAATAGTTCATCCATCTTTAGTTCACTAGGTGTAATAGGTAGTGTGACAACTTATTGTGAATTGAGGTTATGGGATGTGCCGATCAATATTTGACGTTTAAAGATAAGAAAATAGTTGAAATTGAGAATTGTTAATTGTTTTATGAATTTTAATCAAATAAAGAAAGGATCTCACTTTTGTGTAAGTAGTTTTAAGGAGATTGAATAATGTAATGAAAGATGTTTATTTGTTTATGTGTTGATTGCTTGTATTTTCCATTTTAGTAAACCCTGAAGAAAAATAGAATTACGAAAGCTTGGTAAATGACAAAAAAAGAGATTTAGTTTTTCTTTCCCGTCCTATCAGTCTAATTTCCCTTAAAAAACAAACTCCTAAAATAACGAGACTGTTAAAAAGTTAAGATTAATATATTATGGATATATGAAAAACTTTATCCGATATTTTATTATGAATTCTGAGCCAATTGATTCCGATAAATACCTCGAGGAAGCGAGAACATAATGATGAGGATGTTCATGTGAACGCTATCACACCAAAGAACTGCTTCGGTTTTTTTCACCTGACTGGCTGTTAATCGATTGAACTTTCGGTTGCCTTTGGAAAGTTGAGGTGTTTGGGTGAGACATCACGCGTTGTTCATTTGAGAAGTCCCTCACCTAAGTTTATCATGTTGTGCTCGATAAAGCACTTGAGTTCTTTGCATTATCCCACTATTGAGACTTCTACATTTCATTTTTCTTGGTTACTCTCGGATCTGAGAAATTTTATCGATCTTTTCAATATTTACTGCAAGTACTCCTTGGATATTGACATATTTTTGGAAAGACTGGACCTGAGCATTGCTAGTCTGCGTTTACATTTGCGTTGATGTTTAAGTGAAATCCAGTCCCTGATAATAGGGCGCATTACGGTCGTGGTTCTTTCCCTGAGGACTTCATAGTCCGTCATCAAGTTTTGATTTTAAATTCACCTGGTCAAGCCTCAACATTCTGGTAACCTAACTGAGAGTCTGACATTGATATTATGCTGGTTGCCTTCTCCGACCTATCATCTTTGATCTCGCTCCTACGACTCCTCAGACATCCAATTTATTGTCATTACACCAAGGCCTAGATTTTGTGTATCCTAGAGCATACTGCAAAATTTTAAACGTGAAACTGGAGTCGGCCAATTTGAGAATTTTCTTCTATCTTGCTTCTACCGACGATCTGGAGCAACTATCTGAATTAGTGCTTCGTATGATTTGTCTTACATTTGGTTACTCTCCCAAAATCTGGAAGTTTCCAACGTTATTTTTTCTGTTGAAACCGAATGATCCTGATGTACAGGACTAAAGATCATACCATTCTGACAGTTTCCTGTGCACATTCGGTAATGTTCTGGATCGGATCAGGCCGAACCTTCTCTATAGAGATCTCTCGAGTGACGGAAACTGTTCTTCCATCCAGTTTGGCTTTAGATCTGGCTTCTCATATATGAGGATGCTATCCTGTGTCTTGTTAGCTTTGTTCGTGAATCTTCTTGTGAATGCAATGTCGCAACTTTGATAGAAGTCCGATATTATCCTAAACCCCTGATGGAAAATTCTGAGGTTGTTTGAAAAATCGTAAATTTCAGGAAAAAACTATTAACGAGTCACTCTTGAAAAGTGTTAATTGATTAACAATAATGTAAAAATGACTAAAACAATTATCACACTAACTAGTGAAGTATCTTCTGATACCTACGTTTTTGCGTTCAAGAAAAACATCATGTTTCATGATGAACGAAAAGGTGAATAATTTAATGCTCTATCTCAATATCGAACGATCAAAAAAGCAATGTATACGACTCGTGCTCCACCGTATGCCTTAAGGCTTTAATCTCGTCAGGCATTCACATTCACCTAAAAATATTTTAAACAATTTTTGGTTAAGAACTTACAAGCGTGATAAGTAAGGAATAAATATCGTTTCCTTGCCAGTTTGGGATTAACCATTGTTCAAATGATAAACCTCAAGAATTGGCATAAAGTAGTAGTGAAATAGTATTCAAAAGAGCTCAAAATAGTTGAAAATTATCAAGGATTGCCAAGACTGACAAAAATCTCAAAGTAGATCAAATTTGACATTTTCGAACACTCGGCCTCCAAACTTCCGGCAAGTCAATTGATGGAGCACTTATGTAGATTTATCTTCTTTGGATATTATAGAAGTATCACACCATTTTATCCGAAAATTCTCATTCACAGTATGGTTTAACCAACTTCGATTTATCGGTGTCTAACACTTGGGAAAGCTTCTGAAATTATTTTTTTCTTACTTTCAAGGGTGCTTTGTTTTCTCGATATAAGACTTTCCGCACTTACATGGTTATTGATTTATGCAACAGTTCGTTTTTTTTCTGCGGGCTATCGTTTTGTCGAAATAATAATAATTGGCAACGTTTCGGGAAGTGTCTCTTTCGAAGCCAGTAAAAAACAGCATACATAATATGACCTTATTCTCATATCACCTTCAGAAATAGTTTATTTCTTGTCTTTTCTAGAATTATTTTGTTGAATGTCAATGGGGAGAAGGATCATTTTACTGAAAGCACGGTAAAATATTTGACACAGGCCACTTTTGTGTCATTTAACATATCAGATTTTGGAAATCATATCACCAAATCTGTGAACACTATTTTCAAAACTTTGTGTGTACCGTTTTTTATCAATTTCTTTCAATACTCACCGTTAAAATCCAGTTGATTGGAAAATTATTAAGTGCTTCCCTGATTCCTAAGAAATATACAAAGATCCATATCATTGTGAGGATGAACGCCAGTACGGCTACTGTCAGGAAGAAGCCAGTTCCTGTGTATGAAGGAGTTGGGAGGGAGATGCAAATAATGCCCAATATCTGAAAAAAAAATACTCAATGAGGAATGATAATTTGTGCTATGATAAGGTTACAGTATAGGTCAATCAAGGCAAGTACAAATCAAAACTTCAAGCTACGGTTTCGCCCAAATGTTCGTAACACTTTGATATGGATCAGCAAATGGTCAATTTACATTAATCTGCTTGACCTTGCGAAAGAAATCAATCAGCTCGATTTCTCATATTTTGTCAATAACTTAAATATTCAAATATCAGGATTTAATTCGTCAATATGAACCTGATCAATTTGGAACTAAAAAAAATGTGAAAGTACTGCGGTCAGAAGCTTTTGCGCGCTTGTTCCGAAGTATTTTTTCGTACTCTAATACAGTGTGATTCTAATACAACTAATACAATTTGTGATCTTTATATATTGAAGGACTTCTGAAAGTACTGGAGAGAGCAGGAAATGTCTGATGGTCCTGGTCTCGATGAAGAAAATATCCCAATATTCACCTCCAAGTGGTAGAAGTCGGGCAACACCTAGAATTCATGCTAAGTGGCTAACGCATATGGGGACTGAGGGTCTGCCGGGATAAGCAGTCAACGTCACTACTAAGTGACGAAGGGCACTCTCTTGTCCTGGGGATGAGAAATCGTCCCGGAAGACGGAAGAACGATAACCACATACTCCTCAACTACATAGGATGCGAAATGCAAGTGGGAAACCATCCATTAATTTTCCCAAGCAAATCAATTTATTACAAAACTTAAATTTGGCCCCCAGTCCCCGGCAGGAGTTCAATCGTCAGGGGGGGCTAAGAATCCCCGGGTTAAAAATTAAAATATCCACGTGGAATGTGAAGACACTGTTTGAGGCAGGTAAGTTGGTGAATACAGAGCGCGAAATAGATAGGATGGGATGAAGTGTGTTGGTATGAGCGAGGTTAGATGGAAGAGAGAAAGTTATGTTGACACTGCCATCGGCAACCGCTTCTATGATTCAGGAGGTGACCATGCTCTGAATGAGGTGGGCATCTTGGTTTCAAAGGACATGACCCAGTATATAGAAGGTTTCCTTCCGGTCAATGACCGCATAATGTTGATCAGAATAAGCGGACACCCTTTCGATATTAATTTAATACAAGTATATGCCCCTACGTCTGAAAGTAGCGAATAGGACATAGAGACTTTTTATAACGACATGGAACGGGCCGAAGTACACACAAGGAACAATCATGTTAATATATGATATACTTAGGCGATTGGAATGCAAAAGTGGGGAATGAAACAACCTGTGACATAGTGGAGCTCTACGGATTAGGCACAAGGAATGACCGGGGTAAACGTTTCGTTCAGTCTGTCAAGAGAACAATGTTATTATCGCCAACATATGGTTCAAGGAACATAAGAAACGACTTTATACGTGGAGGTCTCTGCAAGATTATTATTATTATTATTATTACAATTTGAGAAGAGTTGAGAAATAAATTCTATAAGCTCACAAAAATAACTTTACAATGAATGATAGGTCACAGTACTGAATACAACAAAAAAGCAAAGAACAATTAACGAGCAACTGAACCCGCGAACCATCGATCCAGAGAACTCTTGAACCCATTCACCGACGCAGCGTTCACCACAACGTCTGGCAGAGCAAAAATCCTGTTTGATAAAAAATGCTCCCTTCCAGAGGTGTTGAACCTCTCCCTCGCCAACTTCAGATTGTGACCTCGCAAGTGATTCAGCGGATTACAGCTGAATAGGTATGACAAATCCACACCGAACAAGCCATGGAAGGCTCTGTATGCCGTAATCAGGTCCCCCCGCAGACGGCGAGGCTCGAATGACCTGAGGTGCATCACGGATAGTCTTTCCTCGTAGGGAGGTCTCACAAATCCGTACGACATCCTAGTAGCCCCACGCTGGAGCGATTCGAGTATACGGGCATCTCTGCGCAAAACAGATGCCCACACGGGACCGGTGTATTCGAGGATTGGTCGAATGAAAGTAGTATATAGGATTCTGCAGGTCTGAGGGTCACATCTTCCAAAACTTTCTCGAATCATGAAGAGCATTCGTTTGGCTTTGCTGGTAATAGCCACAATATGTTCTGACCACGAGAGGTCCTCAGTGATAACTACTCCAAGATCACAGTGGGAGGACACAGATTCGATGACATGATTGGACAAATGATATATCTGTCGTGGGTTATTTTTACCCATGTGAATAACTCTACACTTGTCTATATTGAGTGGAATCAACCACGTATTGGACCATCTCGTAATTGCGTTGAGATCATCCTGTAAAACATGGAACTGGGTGAAGGGATTGCCGTATATTTTGACATCGTCGGCAAACAACGAGCAAGCCGACTTTATCACTGAAGGCCTGACTTGTACAATAAAAAGAGGAGCGGACCCAGAACGGAACCCTGCGGGACGTCACTCACCACCCTCCTTGCAGAAGACAGTGAGCCACCGACGCGGACCCGAAAAGTCCTATCGGAAAGAAAAGCCTCTATCCATCGGAGCAAATCACCACGAATCCTAAGGTTCTCAAGCTTGAAGAGAAGAAGTTGGTGGGGCACATGGTCAAAGGCCTTTGAGAAGTCGGGATACAAAACATCCACCGGAACACGAGCATCAAGCATCCTGCTCCAATCGTTGGTGCACGACAGCATGTTGGTTATCACGGATCGACCCGGTAGGAAAAGTAAGGAAAAACCTATCGGAAACCAAATAGATTTTGTAAATAGCAACAAAAGATTCCAAAACAGTATTATAAACGCCAGAGCATACTCCGGATGTGACATAGGTTCCGAACATAACGCTGTAGTTGTCACCATTAGAATCAAACTGAAAAAGATCATACACAAGAAATCAACCCAAAAATTAGCATGGGATTCCGCCCATCATACTAAAAGAGAACTGCACCATCAACAGATTGACTAACAATTGTGGCGAGAAAATACGATAACACAAAAGATAAACGAGACCAACATAGAATAGACCTGGACAAACTTAAAAAATATGCTCTAGGAAAAAGCTGTGCAAACTTTTGGAAGGGAATGCCGAAAACCGAAAAAAACCGTGGATGACAAAGGAGTTACTCAAATTAATGGATGAAAGACGCAAATTTAGGAACATAGACGAACACATGTATAAAGAGATGGACAGAGAAATCCAGAAGCAAATTATAGAAGCCAAGGAAAATTAGCTAAAAAAATTGAGATGAATTACATCAGAAAATTAAAGAGGTTGCAGGGCTGTGGAAACCTAAACATCTGGCAGTGATATCAGATGAACAAGGCAGAATTTAAGTAGACACCTCCAAACAACAAATAATAAGGGAGATATACTCGAGGTAATTATTCGGAGATACTAGAAGACAGAAGGATTATTCCGATCTAAACAAGGGTGACGAGCTACCAATACTAAAGGATGAGGTCTTAAAAGCTATCAAAGATACAAAAACTGGTAAATCGCCAGGCAAAGATAAACTAGTAGCAGAGCATTTCAAACACATGAGTGACGGAGCAGTCAAGGTATTGACCCAGTTCTTCAACACAGTCTATGAAACTGCAGTGATGCCAGACGATTAGGCAAAATCTACATTCATACCGATACAGAAAAAAAAAGGGCGAAAAAATGCGAAGATCATAAAACTATTTATTTATTTAACCATGTACAAGGGTTGAGGTTAAACCTTTAAACCCAAACATAAAAATGAACACGAAAATCAACTACAGAAGAATTAAGACTTAAATAAACAATCCCGAATTGAAGAACAAAAACAATTTCGATGTGACCTCCATTTGTCCAGTCTATTCTTGAAAGTGTTGACTGAAGTAGACTCCACAATCGCAGCCAGCAGCCGATTCCAAGCGATGAAAATCCCTTGGGTAGATTTCACGAGGTGATGTTTTGAATGGTTATCTCGACAACTTAAAGTGATGGCCACGCAAGCTATTAGTAGCTGAAAAAGACCTCCTATTTCATTACCAAAATGGCCATTCAAAGCACGAAATACAAAATTAAGGTCATCTCTTGATCGACGCTCGGCAAAGCTGGGTATTTCGAAAATAGCCAGACGTTTTTCATAGGATGGGCGGATACGTGAGTACGGCATACGTGTGACCTAGCACTGTACTGATTCTAGGAGGTTTTCATCGAATTTAGTCGAAGGCCACCATGACCTAATACTCTAATATCGGTCTGATGTATGTCTTACAAAGAAATGCCCATGTTGACACATCGGAGAACTTGAATGATTTGCCAAGGAGGTAAGTTAATCGATGACCATCGATAGAATAGGATAGCCTGGGGTTATTCCTTCGTATGTGAAGAACACAGCACTTCTCGATATTGAGTGAAAGCATCCAAATGTGACACCATTCAGAGAGGACATCCAGATCATTCAGACTATAAAGAAGGGGCAGGTTGTACAATTTGGTGTCGTCAGCGAACGAGGACATGTAGGACCTGTTACGAGGAGGTAGATCAGAAGTAAAAAGTAGAAAAAGAATTGGCCCCAGAAAAGATCCCTGGGGGACACCAGACGTTACAGTTCCCTCCTCAGGTTGGTTAAAAAGGCCTCAATCCAATCCAAAAGTCCACCTCTGATTTCCAGATGTTCCAACTTAGCAATAAGACGCCGATGAGGCACTCGATCGAATGCTTTACAGGTAAATTCGAGGTGAATCACATCGACAGGAGATCCGGATTCTAATGATCTTGTGCAGTCACCAATAGAAGATAATAAATTCGTAATGGTTGAGCGGTTGGGATGAAAGCCATGTTGGGAAGCCGGAATTAAACTCATTTCAGAACAGAACTGTAGCAGATAGTCACACACAATCCTTTCTAGGACTTTCAAGACCGAAGAAAGTATGCTAATAGGACGGTGATTTGAGGAATCAAGTTTATCACCCATCTTGAAGATGGGAGTGATTGGTGCAAAGAGCCAGTCTGAGGGAATACAGGCTGAAGTGAGCGATTTGTTGAACAGGAAGTGTAGAGGAATAGCAAGAGCACTCACACAATTCTTGAGAAGACGCGTAGTGACTCCATCGTGACCGGGAGCTGTATCCACTTTTAGGTCAGACAGATACTTCTCAACTGCTTCCCAATTTACCTGGATCTTAGAAATTTCCCGCATCACGCGGACAGTGAAAGGAACAGGAATATTAACATCGGGTTCAATACAGAACGAAGAAGCAAAACTCGTAAACACACTACCGGACTCATCTCTAACAGTTGGGATGCCAATTTTGCTCTTCAATGAGGCATTTACATACCAGATTAACTTCTTCCTACTCCCAGACCTGACTAATCTCCTCTCATATGAAGTCCTCGCAGTTTTGATAGATTGAGACATAAAGTTCGAGAACGACCGGTGATTTTCATAGTCAACAGGCGACTGGCTGCGAAAAAATCTCCTGCAAAGCGATATTTTTCGCCTAATATTTTGCAGAATTCGATCGTCAATCCATGGCTTCAGTGGGTCCTCCTTGGTGGTTCTTATCTGCTCGCTTGCAGCGACAGCCCTTCGAGTTTCCTCAAGGAACACCCTCCAAGCGGAATCGATATCAGAGAGGTCCATGGCATTAACCCAGTCGACAGCTTCAAAGTTGGTAGAGACTTCATCGTAATCAATGAATCTCAAGGTTTTCTCTCGTCTGGGTACAGTAGGTGTGAAGTTCAATTGAATTTCGGACTTCAACACTGAGTGGTCCGATTTTCCTATGGGGAGGTAAGTACCTGATATCGGAGATAATGTTGAGATCTGTTGATGAGATTTGTTTGATGAGCCACGCAGCTAAAATATTTATGCAAATAATATACAATAGAATATACAACAAATGTGGTGCATATCTTGGCATATCTCAATACGGTTTCAGGAGGGTTACAGGAACTAAAGAAGTTATATTGGCTTAAATCCTGACTGCAGAACGATATTTGGGAGTCAAAAGAAAATTTTATGTGTGCTACATCGATTATAAGCCTTCGACCGAATACAACAAGAAAAATTAATTGAAGTTTTTACTGAAGTGGGGCTAGATCGAAGGAATATTATAATTATACGAAAGATATACTGGAACCATAAAGGATCCGTCCGGACAGAAGGAGGCAGCACGAACTACGTGGATATACAGAGAGGTGTCAGAGAGGGGTGTGTGTTGTCGCCGCTGCTTTTCAACGTATACGCGGAATACATAATCAGGGGACTTCCTAGTGGGTGCCAGAATAAAGGGTACTGTTCAGAGTCGCTACGGATTTGGCCCAATATCAAACTTGACCGAAATATTTGGACAGTTGAATATTAAAAGAAAACAATTATTTTTGTCTAATTTTCACTTTATTAATACTATTACACGACCGGTTTCGGTAGTATTAATAAAGTGAAAATTAGACAAAAATAATTGTTTTCTTTCAATATTCAAGATGGATTTTCACAAAATAAATGAGTCATCAATTCATTATATTTGGACAGTTAACCTATTCTGAAAATATGAACACTCTAGCTCATCTCCTTTGAACTATGAAGACCATACGACCGGATCGACACCCTCATTCTCTGTATTCTTCGACGGGAGATCAAACCAAATCGATTGAGACCATTTTCGGCTCTATATTCGAAAACACATTTGGGCAAAGCGATCGCACGATGTTATACCAGAACAACAGCGCAAATAATGGCATTGAGTAACATATCTAAGGCACCTTCGATAAGTGTTATTTCAGTCGAATGTACTTCATAATATAGCCATAAAAATGTTTAAATATTTGTCAGTCATCGGTAGGTTTTCTATGGTTATGATGGCAATATTGGCTGTGTAATGTACCTAAGTACATTGCTTTTTTTATTATTATAACAAAATTTAGAAAGCACCGACGTGAGGTCAGATTGCTTTGGCGCTCTCGTTGAGCTACTTGCGAGTAAATATTCAAACCATTACAAATCTATAAGCACTCTGATCAGGTGAACAATAGTCATTTTCCGTACTATGGGACAATGTGATGCAAATATGAACGCCTAATGAATGAACAAACCTATATCTCAAATTAAAAATAACTATTCATAATATTTCCCAAGTTTTGTTCGAAGCTATAATTCCCTTTTCCTAAAAACTTACGTCAGTGCTTTTCTGAATTTTGACAACGTATATTATTTCAGCCATCGAGATTGAATTCTATCTCTATGATTTCCCGTTATGAAAAATTTTGATTAATATTACGCCAACTGACTCTGATTAATGAGCCCGGCATTTGTCCATCAAATATCGATCTGTGATGGCCATCGTTCAAAGAAAATCATCGGAACGTATGTCATTTCTCCTTTCTCTTGAGTGAATGAAAAATATGATCATATCTTTAGATGGAAACGAGCTACGACAATGAAATTTGATGATAAGTAAGATATCGATCACCTCAATATATTCACGAATTTTTATTGAAATCCAAAAAATATCTTATGAGATAGTGCGGATTAAAAATTTTTTTTTTGGGAATTTTTTAAAAATGTTCTAGCTCGACGATTCCTGCGAAATTTTGCGGGCCGTTTTGTTGCAACCTTCCTCAACAATATTTCAAGTACCTATCAACTTGATCGGATGGATATTCTAGTAGTTATTGAGGAAACAAAATTTCAGATGCTCATAACTACTGAACCATCCGACGGATTTGGCCCAATAACGAACTTGACCGAGATATTTGGACAATTAACCTATTCTGAAAATATGAAACCTCTAGCTCATCTCTTTTGGATGCTAGAGAGGATACGGCCGGCCGGTCGGACAAGCATTCTTCATCGGGGAGTCGAACCCAATCGATTGAGACCATTTTCGGCTCGATATTCCAAAATTACAGACATTCGGGCAAAATGATAGGCAGGCACTCTTTTCGGGTGAACAAGAGCGCCAAAAATGCATTAACAATTATTCCGATATACGAGTAACGTAAGTTCCTTTCTTTTTGAAGAGTAGAAAATTCATATTAGTCATAATTTCTCTAATTTTCCTAGATTGTGAATAAACAATTACGGAATACCAAAAGATATTAGTTACTTACAGCAAAATGAAGGCTAACATTGAAGCTTAAATATTTGTTGATCGGTTACTCAGGAATCTCCGCTATTACGCATAAAAATTACGAACCAAGCAAACAGGGAAATTGGGAGCGGTTGTTCCATCCACAGTTAGATACAATGAATCCTTTTAAAATTTGTTCGTTCAAATAAAACGAAAATGCATAAATGAAATGGTAGATGCGGGCTACTTCAGATATTTTCTTGTCGAGATCTCTTCGGTATTTTGAAAAACACCTCATAAATAATTAATTTGGCGAAAATATTCTGTTTACTTTTTCAAAGTTGAGTGTAGTTCAAAATAACCCTGTATAAAAGTTATCGTTCCATTATTAAATTCTTAATTAGCCATGGTAGACCGATTTTATTTGTTAAATATCTTATCATAGTTGATAAGGTACCTTCGCCTGATGACTAGAAATTTAATTGTTTCTTGCCCGACTAGGCGATTAATTGAAGGTGTGCTTTGTTTCTAATTTTTGAAGCTCATGTAGCAATAAAGAATAAAGTTGCCCAAGCTTTAATAAATATTTTAAGGATAAATCATTAACGTTTTGGAAGCCTCAGTAAACAATTTTTCTGTTGGTTCAGAGCCCACCCATCTATGTGACCTCTTTGAGGTTAGCGATCAATATAGCATAGACTTTCACTAAAATTATACCCGTATGCTATAAAACATTCGATTAAAGATTTTGACAGGATAATTGCGCGAAAAATTTGTATCAGTAAATTAAATATTTCAAAAGTTATAATCAATCGAATAAGATAAAAAAGTTTAGTTTCGTTCTTCAGTTACGTATAAACTAGTAATATATTACAAAACCTGAAATTTTTTTCGATGCTTTATTAATAATTTTAATTCAATATTGAATACCAGTTCTCTGCCATATTGAAGTTGAGCGCATGGCGTAGCAAGTGAGTTAAAATAATTTTTTTTTGGGATATGTCTAGTAGATTTGAAAATTGAAAAAAAAATCAATATAATCTTCACACTTCAAAGATTTGATTCCTGTTGAAATTTTTTGTTGAAGTGAATTTTTTAATAATCTATTCCCTTGTCAATTAACAAGTATTTCCGTGACCCCAATCATAAGAAATTGAAAAAATATTTGAATAATTTTCATGAAAATTCTTCATGTTTTGAAGCTTCTATTATATATCCATAAAATAAGATGGTGTAGTAAAAGTTTGAATAAAATCAATATTTTTTTTATGATTATTTCTCTTTATTCAACAAATACAGAAAAGTGTTCTAAAAAAAAATTGTTCTAAAGTTATTTCCTGTACTCTGGAACAATGTGATACAAAGAAAAACACTGCCACGATCACTGACCAAATTTATATCTCAAATTAAATATAAATCCTTTTTTTACTTTACGTGTGTTCGAAGATCAAATTCCCTATTCCTGAAAAGTCAGTACTTTCCTTAATTTTCATAACGTACATCGTTTCATCGTAATGAACCATTTCGATTTATGATATGCATGAAAAAAGAGATTTAATAGAACCATATACATCGATTCCTAAAAGCGAATTCATTGAGGAAGTTCAAGTAACGTTAAGAAAATGTTTCTTCAAATTCGGGGAACATTTTTATGAAAAAATAAAGTTGCTATGGGTAGTCCTATTTCAAGTACGATCGCTCAGTTAGTAATGGAATATTTAGGGGAAAAGATTTTGTCTGCAAAGATTTATGACATAACAGTTTTCAAAAGATATGTGGATGATTGCTTAATAATAATATCTGAAAAAGAAATTTGAATAATAATTAATGATTTGAACAGTTTCATCATAAAATTCAACTAATGCTAGAAACTGACATAAATAACTGATAAATTTTGTAGACATAATCCTTATGAGAGTGAATACTTGTAACTCAGTTCTAACAAAAGATACGACTTGTTCATTTTTCAAAGACAAAGATACCCTTAGGGAGGGGGTATATGAGAATTGTATTGCGTGTGTTTACACTTTGATTATCAGAGTTCAGTTCACTAGATCAGTGGTTTGGAGTAAGATGTTAGTGTGTAGGGCTTAGGGTTGTACGAGTTTTCGTTCGTTTGCGGTTACAAGTTGAATGCGAGTGATCCAGATGGCAAGTGCAAGAGAGGTGGTATCAAATTGCGGTTATTTAATTAGTTTTTTAGTAGATAACATTATTATTAGAATAATTAATTATTATTGTTATTAAATAATTATTAGAATAATTCTAATTGACAGCGTTCACAACATGATGAATATGATTTTAATTTTACTAAGTTTTAAGATGAATTGTTGCACAGTTATACATTTTAGATATGATTGTCACTGTATTTGTAACATGTAAACTTGAAAAAGGCTCAATGTACGCCGAAACATATGTAGTAAAGTATTAATAAAAAAAATATGAAATCCTAATTTCAATCCAGTGCTCTAATCTCAAGAAAATTGCTTCTAAATTATATATATATACATATATTTCTTTGTGTTTATATCTTGAATCAGAGTCAGTATATTAACTTTAAAATGGTGGTTTAAGGATTTTTTGACTCATTCGGAGTGAAAAAAAGTGTACTCTTTTTTCTTTGTCGAGCTTTCGCAATCTTTTATTGCTTCTTCAGGACTAACTGCAATGAACATCAAAAAACACAGAATCAGTACATTTACATTAAAAAATAATAACAACACAAACTCTTCAAAATCAAAATTAAAATCTTACCAAATTTGAGGTTATACAATAAAAATTGACTTCAAGTAAATCAGACGAGAGTGACATTCTTTTCGATTTTTACGAGAATCAATTATAAAAAGCTTCAATTTTCCGATAACTACAATTTCAGGGAGAATTACTACAAAAATTTTTATCATGCGTGATTTTTCACTTGTCAGGATCATGTCAAGGTTAAGGTTGTCTTTGTCTCCGTGATTTCGTCATTCCGTTCTGCAATGGTCTCAGCATTTTACTCGTCCAGCGGGCCATCATAAAAATTGGTGGAGGCATTTTTCATCGTCAACAGATAACTGTATATGCTACTTAATTTATTGGTGTCTGCTTTCTTATTTATTGAATGTGATTGATTATTGATATGTATCTTCTCCAAAACCAGCCTTTTTGTGTAGTTTTTTTTCAACATCTAATATTCTTGCATTTTGGATATCAATTTCATGGCTGTATTTATTTGCATGTATAGCCAGTGCACATCTGTCTTTGTTTAATTGGATATCACTTCTATGTATGGCCATTCGGTTTTTCAAGCACTGAGAAGTCTGACCCACATATGAACCTGGACAATTCCTACAGTCC
Organism: Micraspis discolor; assembly: GCA_030674115.1. Lineage (NCBI taxonomy): Eukaryota > Metazoa > Arthropoda > Insecta > Coleoptera > Coccinellidae > Micraspis > Micraspis discolor. Next base: position 483,827 of record JARTUT010000445.1, on the reverse strand, counting down.
ACCTGGTATACTATGTTGCTTTGTAGTGTGGTGAGAATTTTATCTTTGATATGGCTGTACAAATTATTAACCTTTTTTAAATTATAAGTGGCTAAAATAACATTTTCTTCTCTAAATATATTTTTTATTTTAGTTGTTAGGCTTGGAATGAACGGAAATGATGTGTACATTTTTTGTTCTCTGTTGTTTGAGTTGTGTGTAATGTCGACCTCGTTTAGATGTGTGTTCCCAGTTCCATAGATTAATTTTGTTAACATTGGTTTTGGATATGCATTTAAACTGTCCGACAGCTGGCAATCGCTATACTCGTCTGAATAGTGGTGTAACGCGCTAGCTCTCTTTCACTCTACTTTTAATACTTACTATATTTAACAGCCAGCAACCCTTATTTGCGGCCAGATTTAATTAGGCAACCGTATATAATAATGAACAGAAAAAAATTAGCTTTAATTTGATTTATAAAATATGAATGTACTTTGTGGGTGTATAAATGTAACAAAATCATACCTGTGTACACCTGGCTGTGAAGAGGTGCGGCCAGATGCGCAACGGCAACCATGATATTTCAGAGTCTTCATAGATGTTGCCGTAAAATAGACGACATTTCATTGAAAAAACATGTCAGTAAAATTTCTTACGGATTATGAATTATTAATAATTTAATTAAAAATACTAGCGGCCACATTTTGATAGGCAACCTGGTAGATATAAATTCTCCTAATCATAAATATGTGGAAAAATTTGGTTTTCAGCTAACACTCGATGAGTACACTGATTCTGCAGCCGGATCTTAGACTATAGAGGGCACGAGCCGTCACTGCTCATTGCTCCTGACAACTGTGAGAACAGCATGGAATCGTATCCACACTTTACAGCCTTATTTTCGACCCTTATTGAGCGGGCCCTTAGGAGATAGATACGCTTATCAGCTGCCCCTTATCTGTTGATCGCGACTAATAATTTGTTTTATTGAATGATTCGCCTTTGATTTTTAGCTGTTGGCTTGTTGAATTATCAGATAATGAAGGAACTTTCGATTATAATACAAACAAACATACGATATGATTGAATTTGTTATTTCAGTCCAAATTAGGGGTGAATAAGAATCTAATTCTTAATGTTACGAAATTTACTTAACGCTTAGAGAGCCATTTTCATAATGTATTACGTTTAGAATGAATTCCTAAACATACCTTCTAACATATGTTAAATAGATTTCAGGTGACATTTGTGATGTTAATAATCATTAGTAATCGACGAAATCACGTATCGCCGTTCAGGGAGGGTACGAATGACTGAAAATTTCCCCTAAAAAAATTCCCAAACTAGGGGTTGTTGCACCATCCGAGGTTAATTGTAACATGGGGATACTTAATTATCAAAGCAATCTATTGTCAAGCTTCAGGAAGAGTACGAGGGAACTAAATTCCGACTAAAAATATTTTTGAGTTCCACTGAAATCAAACCAGGGGTTGTCGCACCATTTGAGGTTATTTATTTCTTAACTCTACAAGCGAATAGTTTTCAGAACTCATGTCCACAATCTTAACATCAGATTCAGGGGAAAAATAACTCCACCATTTCACAGAACGGCAATGTTTGAGAGGAGTTTTTCCTAAAACATTGCGAAATTTCACAATGGTCTCCCTGAATCTTTTTTACGACTCTCTAGAGCAACTTTCAGAAAACGTTATGGAGGGTTTCTCATGGAGTCTTGAATACCTCACTAACGACGAGTGCCTTTACGTGATAAAGGAAGTTGACTTTGTATGTATATATTCTTTTTTGCTGCCCATATCTCATAAAAGTGTTTACTAATTTCCTCTTGCTCACTCCACTATTGTTATTATTTATGAATTTTCACATTCAGTTTCATGGTTGAGTAGATCAGAGAGTCTCTCCGGAGGCTCACCTGGACTCCGCCGTTTTTCTTCTAGGTCGATATAATGTATCATATTGTATAGGTCAGATATGAAAATAAAGACATTATTATTATTTAGGTGGTTAACTGGACCGTTAATTGTCCAAATTTTCAAAGTCCGCTTGTTATCTTCCTGAAGCCCGGCAATTAATTGCATTGATAATTACTTCCCATGTAACAATCAACCTCCTGAATAACCTCAGATAGTGCGACGACCCTTTGTTTAATTTCTGTCGAATTAGACATTTTTATTAGTCGAAATTTTCAAAGTCCGCTCGTACTCTGAAGCTCGACATTGGATTGCATTGATAATTAAGTATTTCCCAAGTCACAATTAACCCCTTAATAACTTTAGATGGTGCGACCACCCCAAGTTTGGGTTCTAACAAACATAATTTTCTTAAACGAAATTTTCGGAGTCCTCTCGTAGTCTTCCTGGAGCCGGACAGTGGATTGCAGTGATAATTTTTTTGTCGAAATTTTCAGTCTTTTCGAACCCTCCCAGGACCGCGACACCGGGTATCGTCAATTATCAGTGATTATTCACATCATAAAAATCATCTGAAATCCATTCAACTTATGTGACAACGTATGTTTAGGAATTCATCTAATCCTGTCGAATTGTCCATTCCGATTATTTAAATTCCATTCGTTCAACCCCAAGCGCACGTAAATGGTTTACTACGAGCAATTTCCATTATGGGTAATATCATAGATATCGAATTTAATCTCATCACAATACAGTAGGAAAATGGCTTTTACTAAACTTTAAGTAAATTTCGTAACATTAAGCATTGGATTATTATCACCCCTAATTTGTACTGTAATTGTGAGTATCTTTATAATCAAAAAATTCAACAAGCTAACAGCTGAAGATCAGAAGCGAATCATTCAATTTAACAAATTATCAGCCAGGATCAACAGTTACGAGGCAATGCTGTCATCAACTCCTCAAACATTTTACGGCCCAATAACGAACTTGAACGAGATATTGGACTGTTAACCCATTCTGAATATATGATAACTCTAGCTCATCTTCTTTGGATGATAGAGAGTATACGGCTTGACAGACATACTTTAGCTTAACCCTGGATTCTTCATCAGGAAGTCAAACCTAAATATTTGAGACCATTTTCGGTCGATATTACGGAATTACAGACATTAGGGCATAACGATAGCATGCTGTTCTACTAGAACAAGTGTGCAAAAACAAATGATCTTTTAAACATCTTTAATTTTTTAGAACGCTCAAAATTCATTAAAAAAAATCAGAAAGCGCTGACATGCGGTCAAATAGCTTTGGTGCCCTTGTTGAGTAAAACTTGCGAGTAAATATTCAAACTATATCAAATCTATAACCACTCTGTTCAGGTGAACGAGATTCTTTTCACGTACTCTGGAATAATGTGATACAAATACAAACGCCACTATGAATGACCATTATACAAGGTGAGTCTTTGATCACTGCGTTAATTTTAACCATAGATTCTTGACGTCAACAGAAACATTTTCTTCCTATAACATTTTTAAAAATTTGGCCCCGTTCAAAAGATATAGGGTGTTGAAATTTCATAAAAAAATTGCATTTTCACCTGTAATATTCAAACGACAATATCAATTGAAATGATCTCTTGTAGAAGGTTTTTGATAACAGTCTTGCATATTCTGGCATCATCAGATTTATTCCATTTCTTGTGGGTTTCTCACTACTACTCTACAGATTGGTTAAATTGCATGAAAAACAAATATCACTCGAACTAAAGGTCTGTATCTTGTACTTCCTGGAATCATTAGTCTTTTTCGCAGATAAAACCATTCATCATCTTTTCTCCTAAATTGCACCGTTCTTGAGATATTTGAATTTGAAAGGAATTAAATCGATATAATTTTGTCCAAATTTTCTGATTTTCCCAAATCCAACTCTGTGCTGAAATGATTTTATTTAATTAATTTAATTTTATTAAATATTTCTACAAGGTTGAGGAAATTTCTCCAGTCTATTGTTCCACCACTAAACACTATAGATGAAATTAACCACTGAACAATTTTTGTCTTACATTCACTACAAAATCTAAATTGCCATTTGCTGTATTCAGTATTAATGATGTCTAGCACATTGTTTAATATTGAATCCAGAGTAATATTCTATAAGAAATGGAGAAAAAGATTTCCATCACTCACGTAGGTACTTCGGTATATTTTCATGATGACCGTTGAAAGAGATAATATATTTTCTGTCAGGACCTGTTAAACTGAAGACTTGTCTTTATGAAGAGCTGGTTCTTTATAGCTTCAGACTTTCACGGTTCATCAAATTATATCTATTTTAACATAGGAATGCTTCAAATTAAGCTCATATGAGTTTTAAAAACTTCGAACCCAGTCTCCTAGATTTGTTTTGTGGCTTTAAAGATCTTTTTTTCACATCTTTATTTCATTCATCGATTCAACCTGGTTCACAAACTTAGGAGATAATAGAATTTGACTTCATTTGAATATTTTTGAATGTTTGTTATGATGCATGATTAATTAAAATTCTATCAATATTTAAACTGGAAACTATAGGCTCATAAACAAGAAAGATTGAAATAGAATGCATTTTCTGACCATAATCATTTCATACTGAATTGAATTATTTCAAACTATCGAAATTATCCCTAGAATATTTTCCACTTCCAAATAACTGTTGGCAGTTTCAAACAGAATCAAAACAACAGGGAACCACAGAACACTATTTTATTGGAAACTACCCACCACAGAGACGTATATATATATATATTCTTTTGAACTTTTTTTTTAACAGAGACGTTATAACATTTTAATGTGATAATATTGCACTCTCGTTATTCGGAGAAAAATTATAACTAAAGATCAATAATGGTTACAGGTATTATCTTTCATTTAAAAAAACTTTGCAATTCTTAATTTTTTCTCTCCTGGGGTTCGGTAATAAATTGATATTCTATGGTAAAGTATTAGAATTTGACATAATCTATGAAGAACCACTATTCAATATTCATGTTTTTGTTCACATGATTAAAACAGATACTCTGATTATAAAATCCAAAAATTTACGCATGTTCAGTAATTAATTATATTTTGAACAGAATAGATTCATATTAATGATCTAACAAACATTTTTTCAAGCAAGAATAATTGCACATCTAAATCTGGGAATACTTGTAATCTATCCAAGTAAATTGTTATTGGGATTCAGTACAGAAAACAATCATCAAGCGAAGTAATATCACTTTAAAATAATTATTCGTAGTGACATCATTCATTGTTGTTGAAGATTTCGAAAAAGATTTTCATATTTTTAACAGTATGATATCAAGAGACCTCATAGACCTGTTCACTGGTCTCTGTCAAGGAGAAGAAACTTCAGAAATATCAGTGTTTGGAAAATCATAGATGATTTTTTCTGGCTTTGAGTGAAAAAAAAGCAAAGTGACAACATCTTGCCTTGGAAGTTTTCATAGAAATGATGGTTTTCATGATTTGGAAATTTCAAGAAGAAAATTACAAACGTATGATGATAACATCCAATAATTCTGAGGTTTTTTTGAAATTTCTCACTAGAAAGGGATGGTATATAATCTTGAAGTAGAAAGAAATTATAGTAGAACAACAAAAATCTATGTTTATGGTGTTGAATTTTTTTTACCAAAAAATTATTATTTTGTATCTTCCTTCTGGATATGGATCTCATCAGATGAAACATGAGTGAGTGAATCATTTTTTAGAGGGAAAATAATGTTTATAAACAATTCAGATTCAATAGTGGATGCTGTGGAAGGTATTTTTCATTCAAACTAAACTGGACTACAGAGGGGTATTTGCCCAATGTGAAAATTGAAAATGCTTGTAACTTTTTAACGCAGCTGAATATGGAAACACCGTAATGGAAAAAGTGTTTCTTTTGATCTCAAGAACCTATGGTTAAAATTAACGCAGTGGTCAAAGACTCACCCTGTATATCTCAAATCAAAAATAACTTCTCAAAGTTTGACCTCAGTTTTGTTCGAAGCATAATTTCCCATCTCCTTAAAACTTTCGTTAGTGTTTGTCTAAATTTTGATAACGCATATTATTTCAACGTAATGAAAAATTGCAATAAATTTTCCCCTACTGACACTGATTAATAAGTCCGACCCATGTCAGTAGAACTCGTATCTGTGATAGCATCTATCAGAGATACTTCTGACTGACTTTATGACTTTTTCTTTTCTCTTTAGTTAACGAAAAAATAATCATAATTTCAGAAACTACGACAATAAAATTGAAGAATATGTGAGATATTAATGACGTCCATACATGCACAATTTTTTATTCGAATTCGTCCGATACCCAATGAGGTGTAAGGTATTGAACATTTTTTCTTTTATAGTTTTCTGGAAATTTTCTAACATGTCTATTTTTGCGCAATTCTGCAAGACTATCAAGTTATAACTTGATCCAATGGCTATTCTGAGAGTTATAAAGGAAACCGATTTTCAACGCTCATAACTCCTGAATCATTAGACCGATTTACCTCGATAATGAACTCTTCGGAGATATTAATTTCTTCGATATACCATGAAAATTTCAGCTCCCTAGCTCATTTCGTTTGGACGTAATAGTACCCACGGATGGACGGACAGAATCGATATTGACCACAGATTCTTCATCAGCGAGTCCTTACGAAACGATTGATACCACTTTTACCCAAATAGTTGAAAAATACAGACACTTAGGCGAATTTAGAAGCACTCTGTTCCTTACAATTGGGGCCAAAAAATTCGTTATCATAGCGCGGTAGCGATAACGTGACGATTGTTGGCATCAACGAAAAAATACGGTGCGTGAAGACCGCACCAAACCGTGATTTTTTGGGGATGCAATTGAGTCTCGCGAATCACGTGTGGATTTCTGCCTGTCCAATAATGCATATTTTGCTTATTGACAAAGACATTAAGCCAAAAATGAGCTTCATTGCTGAAGCTTGATACGGGTGTAAACCAAGATCCTTACGCAAAATTTGCCATAGAGTGGTCTGACGGACGCCCAATTCTAGAGAACGTCGTGGAATTGACTGATTTGGGTTGTCGGCTACGGAGGCCCGAACGGCAGCGATGATTACGTTACTGCCGGTCCTTTGTCTCACTGGCACGGCAACATCCAACAGCGAAGATATAAACACAAATTTTTGCACCAAACTTCTGATTGCCTGTCAACTAGGGCGCGAATTACGACCGAAAATAAAGGAGTAAAGGCTCTTAAAGTTGCGGTCGCAGACTCCGAATTTCGGTAGTAAGTTTTTATAACTTGCATACGTTGTTCGTTCGTTTCTCACCATGATGAAAATATTTACTTTACTGAATGAATTGACGTTGAGAGTTGGATGATTGGTCTAAGGGTGCATTCAGAAATTAAATTCAAAGTTGTCAAGTCCCCATTGGAATACTCGATGGAACGGCTTGTTATAGTTTTGACCAAATGTCTGTTATTTTCGAATATCGAACCGAAAATGGTCTCAGTCGGTTGGTTCGACTTCCTGATGAAGAATTCATGGTCAAACTTGAGAATATCCAGCCTTATACACTATCATCCAAAGGAGATAAACTAGAGTTTTCATATTTTCAGAATAGGTTAAGTGTCCAATCATCTAGGTCAAGTTTGTTATAGCGCCAAATCCTTCTATTGCTTAAGCAGTTATGAGCATCAGAAACTTGGTTTAGTTAATAAAACCTTAAATAGCCATTCGATCAATCTGTAACCTGGAAAAGGTTAGAATGAGGTTGAAACGAAAAGATTTGCGAACATGCGTGGAAATCGTCCAATTCCCAAAAAAACAAATTTTCAATAAAGGTATCATCAAAATTAAGATGTTCGCTGAATTCCAACAAAAATTTGTGCATATATGGCGTTATCGATATCTTACATAACTCAAATATTGTTATGGTAGTGTCTTTTATGAAATGATATAGGGGTTTCTTTGATACTTTAGGTCAGGGAGTGACACAAGTTTATAAAATGCTTGTTTGTGCAGTTGATTTGAGGTTGTCAGTATGATAAACAAAAATTTTTCTTCGAGAACCTTTCATGTATCGCAACGTTTATAGGAGATGATTTATTCTCCTTACATTCACCTATTTCCAGTTGATTTTCAAGAGGAGGGAAATTGAGCTTCGAAAATAATTGAAGGAAAACTGTGAGTGGTTATATTTAATTTGAGACGAAGGTTTGTTCATTCATTTCGGCAGTTAGTATGATACTGTTCCAGGGTATGGGAAAAGACTTTTGATCGAGCGCGGAAAAGCTTCACATCAGTGCTTGTCTTTATACATCAGTTGACTTCTTCCTGTGAGTGGTATCGAACTTAAAAAAATGCACAATAAGGTGCTTTTTCTTTTGTTGACTTTTCTAGATGTAATGTATATTTTGTGGGTGAAATGCCGAAAGTAAGACCCCTAACACACTATATGCAGTAATTGAAATAATGAATTCATTCTATTCGATATTTCCACATTGTATAAAGCTGATATTTTCTGAATGAAACAAATGCATTCAAATGGAATTTGCCCATCCTTTGTAGCGACCTTCATTCTGGAAAAACTTCCTATACTGAACGTACTCTTACACATAAGTTGATGCCGTTAAAAACGAAGTCGATTGATTGACTTGATAATGACTTGAAGAAATCAACGTAACGGAACCGACTAAAGTGAATTAGTGGTTCTTTTATTGCATTATATTGAAAGCAGCGTTAAATCAAACTACTATAAGAGCTTGATCATTTATAAATTTGAATTACTGAATTCTAATTTATAACAAAGGAAGAACTAATCAATCTGGACCATCTCGTGCTAATGAGTATCCAACAAATTAGCCCTGGTTTTATATTTGGAGAGTTTTGTCTCATGTTATCATGAAACTGCTCCCATTATTAAATGGATGCCACTTCCTGATGGAGAATCATTGGTCAAGCTTGAGTATGTTTGACCGGCAGTATACTCTCTATTTTCTGAAGGAGATGAGTGAGAGTTTTCATATTTTCATTCGATTGTCCAAATATCTCGAATAAGTTCGTAATTGGGCCAAATCCGTCCAATGGTTCAGCAGTTATGAGCATCTGAAATCTGCTTTCCTCAATAATCTCTAGAATATCAATCCGATCGAAATTTGAAAATTGTTGAATAATGTTAAATGAAAGAAGTGTACCAAATTTTGTGGAAACCGTCTGGCTAGAAAAGTGTTTTTTTTGCTCTCAAAAATCTACAGGGTGTTCGGCACATGGACCGTCAAATTTTTTTGGGGCGTTGGTAGGGTCATTTGCTACCTTTTCAGTCTTGGAACCTGGGTCCTTAGTATTACGGTTACGGAGGTATGATTTTTTTATTAGGTTTTTCTAAAATACCCAAAATACACCCTTCGAAGCCCCATAACTTATTTGCGTGTGCTCTTACATGCATTTTTTATTGTATTAAGTCTATATGAGTGTGTGTTTAAAAAAAAAACGTATTTATTGTTACAGATAACACCAAAAACTTAACACGTGGGCCTTTTATTAAAAAAAAATATGAAAGTATGAAAACATCTCCACTCCTATTGAAATTTAAAAAAAGTTACAGCTATTACAAACTTAGTTTTATTTTAAAACGTTCTTTGGTTTATAACTTTGCTAACCATATGCTATTTACGTAAGTCAATAAAAAAATAATACTGCAAATAAGGTTTTAGTCAGAAGAGTGAAGAAAGTCGCACCTAAATAAAAGTACGGATTTTGACACAACACAGCGAGCATGGAAATTTTACCTTCCCGTTTTAGACGCGTGTGAATCATTATTACTATTTCTGTCCTTCGGTTGGATTGGGTTAGTCGCCGCTGACTTGACCCTACCGTCATTCGAGATTTAACTGTCTCGGCTGTTGGAAGTGTCGCGTTGTTCAGTTTTTTAAATTTGTATTTTTTTGTTTTTGTTACCTTTATCGACTTTTTGCTACTGTTGTTTTAATTTTGGTTGTTGATATGCCTAATTTCACCAATGCTGAGTATGCTGATATGGTGATGGCATATGGCAAGGCCGATGGTGTTGCTCGTGCAGCTCAAAGGATTTTTTCAAGCCAAATTTCCTGATCGAAGATTACCCCACCACGAAACATTCTCGACGACTTATCGACGATTAAGAGAGACTGGAAACTTGAATTTTCAAGAGCCTCAGGTCAATGTGAGGCAACACCATGTAGCAGTTGACGATCAAATACTTCAAGCCTTTGGAGACCCGAGGCTCTTGAAAATGTAAGTGTCCAGTCTCTTTTAATCGTCGATAAGTCGTTCTGATTTAAACATATTGTAGCGCTCTCCTGATGAAGGCTTAAAATAAAGCTGAAAGCTCGAGTTTTAAGGAAAAAAGAGAGTACTTATTGAATTGACATCGACTGCTTACCCAAATAAAGTTCTTGAATTTAAAATTCTCAGTCGACAACCCCCTTTTATTATATACTAGCAAACCCGGCGAACTCCGTTTCGCCACCAGATGGCTTCATTTTATGTAACCTATCTATATAGTAATTGAATTATCAATGAAGCATTTCGTAAAAATGAAGTATCTTTTTGTACGTGTAACTCCTAACCAAAAAGAAACCTGGCAATAGCTAACCTTAGGCCTATATTACTTAAAGTAGGCGACCATACATTTTTATCAAATCGCTAGTGCCTTGAAAATTCGCGAAACGGACACAACCGTCAACAACGTCTGCCCTCACGTGTCTGCCCGCGTTCAGGTCGCGCACTCTGCGATGAGCCACTTCTCCACCGCACCTACCCGCTCCCCCACGCTCCGTTCGCCTGGCACTGCTGCCGGTATTTATCACCGAAACGGTATTTATCGCCGAAATTGCTATGACTCTATGCATTTTAAATCTGTGATATCTTCGAAAATATTTATTTAATTTACATGCAGTAAAAAGCCATATTGATCTTTATTAAATGCACAATGTATTTAAGACACTTAATTGGATAAGGATTAATACTGTATTGCTTAAAATCGCTTCGTAAATAAGCCATTATTTCTCGTACAAAGTAAAGGATAAAAATGGTTATTGTGGGTTATTCCTAAGAGATAAACATATACCCTCACGGACTTTTTGTAGACCTTTTTAAGTTGTACAATACTGTAGTAAATTGTTTTGATCAATCTTGTAGGATTCAGTCAGCGTTTGTAATGTAAGCGCAAAAATGTGTTTTTTACGACCTCACCTTAGACACCTCAAAAATTGTAGCCTATGTGTTATTCTGATGTATAAGCTATATTGTGGTAAAGTTTCATTCAAATCCATTCAGTAGTTTTTACGTGAAAGAGTAACAAACATCCATACATCCATACTTACAAACTTTCGCCTTTATAATAGTAGTAGGATATATAGTATAGATAATATGTATTGAAATAATTTCTGTTCTTTTTACGAAAAGCAGACATTTAAATATACATAGATAGGGTCAGACTTTGACCACCGTATTAATTTCAACCATAGATTAGTGAAATCAAAGGAAAATTTCTTTTGCTATATCTTTTTTCCAAATTTGTCCTGGTTCAAAAGGTGTTGAATTAAAATTGGTTAAATTATATGGAGAACAAATATCACTTAAAATAAAGGTCAATATCCTGCATTTTCTACAATCGTTTGTCATTTCAGCATAAAATCTTTCATTATCATTTTTTCTAAATAGCACCAGTTTTGAGATATTCGAAGTTGAACAGGAATTAAATCAATAAAATTGTGTCCAAATTCAACTGTGTGCTAAAATGACCCAAGAATAAGATTTGTTCAATGTTGCAATACTTTATGTCTTTTGGAATAAAATATTATTTCTAGAAGAGGTTGAGGAAATCTCTTCAGTCTATGGTTCCACCACTGAACACTATAGATGAAATAACCACTGAAATTTTGGCTTACATTCATCACAAAATCTAAATTGTCATTTGTTGTATTTATTATTGATGATGTCTAGCACATCATATAACATCCAACCCAGAGTAATATTCCATAATAAATAGTAAAAAAGATTTTCATCACTCACATAGGTACTTCGGAATAGGTTTTGTAATGAACGTTGAAATAGATAATTTATTTTCTGTCAGGACCTGTTGAATTTCAGACTTGTCTTTATGAAGATCTGATTCTCTATAGCTTCAGCCTTTCGTGGTTCCTTTATTCTAACATAGGAGTGCATCAAATTTAGCTCATGAGTTATGAAAACTTCAAACTCAGTCTCCTAGATTTGTTTCGGAAATTTAATGGTGTTTTTTCACATCTTTTACACACTGATACAACCTGGTTTACAAACTAAGGAGATAATAGAATTTGACTTTGTTATAATATTTCTATCAGAATGAAATCTGGAAGCTATAAACTCATACACAAGGAAGATTAGACTTCATATTTTGACAATTCTCATTTCTTATTAAATTCAATAATTTGAAATCACTGCCATTATTCTTGAAGTATTTTGCATAACTAAATAAGTACCTGTCAAAAGTGTCAAACAAAATAAAAAAAAAAAACAAGGAACCGCAGAATACTATTAATTAAGAGCTACCTCAGAGTTATAATGAAATTTGTTCCATATGGAATGGTGTGCGGGTACGAAATTAGGAGTAATAATAATCACCCGCTCAATGGAGAGAAGCGCACTTCCAGAGTCGCTGGTTATACTCTAAGAGTAGATCCCAAAATTATCTTTGGTAGAAAAAATGTCTGCAATGTGAATAAAACAAGCTTGTAGTTGATGACGAGATATTGTTGATGATGGAGCTCGTATTGAATGATTGTTTGGGCTATTACCATCATATATTGTGGATGTATAAATGACTTTTTGAAAATTGATAATTTTCAAACGGTTTCTTACTTTTCTCCTTGATAAAGATAGAAGATGTCTATCGAAAGGTCGTAAATCATTACATCCACAATAGATGATGGTAATAGCCCAAACAATCATTCAATATAAGCTTGTAGTTGTAGCGAAATTATGTATTCACAGATAAGAAGAATTAACAAGGTTCGTCACTTGAGAGTTTATATTCACAGAGAAGAGTTTTTAAATTAAATTTTTAATCTTGGGCACTTTTGGTAAGACTAGACAATAGAAAGATCTGACCTTATTTTCCTGATATGAAATTCACCACAACTCTGCTTCAATCGTCGAGGGTAGATTTCTCAGAATAAGGTGCAGGTACTTTGGATGAAACTTCCACTAACAAATTGTGGCTTGGCAATATGCAACTGTTTCACAGATTCACAAATCACAACTTTCTTGTTTCACTTGGGAGGATTGCAGCTGAATAACTCAGATTCACAATGTACTATGGTATCTAACTGACCCAGCTGGAGAAAATGTATAACAGACAGATGATATTGAACTAGGAGGAACTTTTAGAGTTTACACGTTATTCGCTGCTGAAAACTAACTGGTAGAGTAGAACTTACTGGTAGAACTGACCACATTGGTGGTCAAACTAGATCTGTACTGAGAGAGGGTTTTTGAATAATTGAGAAAGGTCGGACGTATCGAAGGTACAGGTAGCTGAGCTTAGGGATTCTCAAAATTCTGTCCGATAGAAAGCATTCTTGGAAGTAACGGCCGCGGCCCTAAATTCCAAGAAGTGTCCTTTGTTGCGAGAATATCGCAACATACTCCCGCCTGTTGGAGTTTTCTAGCTACAACAAGAATCGTGCCAATAAAAAACAATATAAAAAAAATAAAAGGAGAGAAGAAAGCAATCAACTAATGAGAAAGGCAAGATAATCACAGTTCATAGAAAACGATACGTGTTGTCCAATAGGTGAAATGAACCTAATTTTCAGATTCCTCAGATATGGGAAGGGGACACAATTTAGAAATGCTTCTAACGAAGATTCCATCTGTCGTTTTCAGCTTTACTACCCTCATTTGTTATCCCTTCCTGGCAAAACTTCCAATACCCTAGCTAAAGACCATTTTAGTGGTGGGGAATCCTCATCCTTCAAAAGAACCAAGGATCCTATGAAATCAGGATCAGAACTATACCTTTCTAGCTTGCCAAACCTTTTTTGAGCGATGGCGAAAGAATCTCCAAGTTTCAGATTTTCATTTGGAGACTTTAATGGTAGGTCAACTTGAAACCTGCCATCCATTGAGACCTTGGTTGTATTGATGAACAATGTTTCTGCAGCTTCATCAACTGGAGAGAGAGGCATAGCCTTGGAAACATCTTCTAGCTTCCAGAATCTAGAGACTTGCTGCTCAAGTTCCGACTCCTCAGATTCTCGAGACAGCAGGGAAATGCTGCTGTGTTCATTTCGAGCTTCACTCAAGAAAGATTGCTGGGCTTGTGTCTGTTGCTGAGATGGAAATCAACCTCCAACAACCCATCCCAAATGGGTGGTGATAAGAGTAGGTAGATTTTTACCAAGAGAAAAACTGCCTTGGAAAAGTAATTCATAATATAGACCGGCACCGATGAGCATGTCGATATCTGAAGGTGTAGCGAAATCGGGATCTGCTAGTCTCAATTCACTAAGGATGTTCCACTGAGAAACACTCAACTTGAATTATGGAAGTTGGCATGTTATACTCGGAAGAATAGCACATTTTAATTTGAACTTTTGATATGGAGGAACATTTGAAAAGATGGTGAGATATATCATTTTTGTATAACGATTATTGCTCTATCCTATTCCTGAAACTATGGTATAGTGGTTGTAAGGCACATAACCTAGTTTCATGACTAAGTCTTCCTTGATAAAGAAATTTTGAGATCCACTGTGGAGAATGGCTCTGACCTTGATTCTGTGCCCTTGAGAGTTGTATAAGTAAACATTAGCTGTGGCCAGAAGAACATGATTATATTTTGTGGAAATACCAGAGAATGCCTGAGAACCTTTGGGAACACTATGTTTGACTTCCTGCCTGGACTGTGATTCATGTTGGGCTTGAGATTCGGAATTTGAGGAGAGAGGTAGTCTTGCTCGCGAGTTGAAATGTGAATTATTTGGGCTAGAGCTGTGAGAAGAAATCTCAGCATGATGTCTCGCATAAGAAGAATTTTGTGAATTGTGAGACTGTGAGTTTTGATTGGGCTGAAGCAAAGAATGATGTTTTTTGGAGCACACCATGCAAAGTCTTTTGGAACTACATTGGGCTACTTGATGACCGTTACCTAGACAATTGAAGCAGAGTTTTTTAAATTTTATGAACTGTTTTTTTTCAATAAACTTGTTGCAAGAATAAATTTTGTGAGAAAGGTCATTGCAGGAAGATCATTGCTGTAAATTTGATGAACCATGACTGTGTGAAGAGAAGTTTTTGTGTGAGATCTCCAATTTTTATTGAATACTGGTACCTCAGAATTACTCAAATTTTCAAAGACTAAACTTCATTTTTCTAAAAATTCAAAAAACTGATTCGAAGAAGGTAGTTATTCACTATTCCTTTCAGTTTCAAACGCTCTTCTAGTATTGATGTCAGTCTTTTTGCTAAGAACATAAATGAGAATAACCCAGATTATGCCAAGAATCCCAATTTTTTTCACAATTGGTTACAAATTCTCTTAAATTTAATGGGTTACATTTGGTCATTGGAGTGGTCTCTAACAAGGAAATGAAATAAGTGTTGCTCACTGTCAACTTGTTTTCATACCTTTTTTTCAAAATACTTAAAGCAATCCCAAAATTCTTATCAATTACGGATAAACCTTCTATGAGTTTGAGTGGTTCAACTCGCAACGACATCTTTAAATATATAAACTTCTGAATTTCAGAAAGAGAGGTGTTTGAAAAGATCATAGCATCAAATAATTGAAGAAAAGAAGTCCATTCAGAGGCATCGCCTTTGAACGGTTTAATATTTATCTGTGGTAAGCTAATATTACAATGTTCTTGAGGAATAGAAGTTCTAATATTAGAGGTTGACAATTATTCAATTTGGAGTTCAATTTTTCCAGCAATGATTTGGAATTTCAGTTCTACTTCTTCACGATTTTCATCATCAAAATTTTCGTAATTCGGCAAAAGCTCAATAGAATCCTGAACTTCGTCGAAACTTTTGAAAGCAGCCTCGAGTGATTCGAGGTATCTCTTTAAAACCTTTGGATTTGATTCTGATCTAGAGTTTTGATCAAACCAATTGATAGTCCTGTTTATTTTTGCTTCGAATATTGAGCGTTTAGACTTAAGGTTATTATGAGATAAGTTTTCCATTTTAAATAGAGCTTAAGTAAAATGTTCAATATATAAAAAGAAACTTAAAAAAGTAGAACAAATGAACAAAATTACAGAATGTGTGAACACATAAAATTCACAATCTTGCAAACTCTAACAAAGTCGTTGGATCCGGCTCGAAGGACCAATTTGTGCGGGTACAAAATTACGAGTAATAATAATCACCCGCTTAATGGAGAGAAGCGCATTTCCTGATTCGCTGGTTATACTCTAAGAGTAGATCCAAAAATTATCTTTGGTAGAAAAAATTTCTGCAATGTGAATAAAACAAGTTTGTAGTTGTAACAAAATAATGTATTCACAGATAAGAAGAATTAACAAGGTTCGGAACTTGAGAGTTTATATTCACTTAGAAGAGTTTTTAAATTTCTACAGAATCCAAGGATTTGAACTTTTTTGTTCAATCTTGGGCACTTCTGGTAAGACTAGACAATAGAAAGATCTGACCTTATTTTCCTGATAAGAAATTCACCACATCTCTGCTTCAATCGTTGAAGGTACAAAATAAGGTGCAGGTACCTTGGATGAAACTTCCACTAACAAATTGTGATTTGGGAATATGCAACTGCTTCACAGGTTCACAAATCACATTTTTCTTGTTTCACTTGGAAGGATTGCAGCTGAATAACTCAGATTCACAATGTACGATGGTATCTAACTGACCCAACCGGAGAAAATGTATAACATAGAGATGATATTAAACTACGAGGAAATTTTAGAGTTTACACGTTATTCGCTGCTGAAAACTAACTGGTAAAGTAGAACTTACTGGTAGAACTGACCACACTGGTAGTAGAACTTACTGGTAGAACTGACCACACTGGTGGTAGAACTTACTGGTAGAACTGACCACACTGGTGGCCAAACAAGAACTGTACTGAGAGAGAGTTTTTGAATAATTGAGAATGGTCGGATGTATAGAAGGTGCAGGTAGCTGAGCTTAGAGATTCCCAAAATTCCGTCCGATAGAAAGCATTCTTGGAAGTAACGGCCGCAGCCCTAAATTCGAGAACAAATGGTAATAATTCACTCTAGTTTTTCTAGCAACAGTTATAATTGATTATCAATAAAAACTACAGATATTTGGTTACATATAAAAAATTAGCAGTTCATAATTTTTCCTCTCCTGGAATTGGTAATAAATTTAATTTTATTTGATATGGTATTAAAATTTCACTTGATCTATGAATTAACATCTAATCTGTACGAGGGTTGCCTTCTATATTTCGGGATTGGATAACCCTATTGATGCAATCTGCCAACTGACAGTCCTATAGTGAAGCTTGATATTTTTGAGGTTATACATAGTCAGAACGTTTTGACATACGAGTGCTACTTACGTTCAGTGATTGTAAACTTTAATTTTTAAAAAGTTTATTTGACTATTGTACAAAGCGGACAATGTTAAAGTCACAACAATGGAAACAATAATGCCTTAACTTACAGAGAACTAGTCTCTAGGTAGCATAGTTCCTCCCTTCCTATGTAGGTGAATTCCTAGTATCATAGAAATATGATATACTGGGATAGCAACGTATAATACATACATATTGGAGGATTCTAATATGTAACTTGCTATTTGTGTTGTTTACAGTAGCTTGAAAGATTCATCTCGACCTAAAAATTAAATTAAATCGTGAACAATTTCGTGGGATTATTTTTTACAACTTTCAACGTGTATTCACTCAACAACAGTGCATAGATGAACTCAATTCAATTTTTGGCGATGAAGTTCTATCAAGCACCAGTGTTTATCAATGATATGGTGAATTCAACCGAGGTCGTAGTTCACTCCAAGACGAATTTCTTGAAGGTCATCCAAAATCAGTTGTTGTTCCGAAAACCATTGATGCTGTGTGTCAACTGATATTGCAAGATCATCATGTGACCTATCGTGAGATTGAGACATCCTAATGCATTAGTGGAACCAGCATACATTCAATATTGCATGACATTTGACCATCAAAAAAATTTGTTCGCGTTTGATGCTACACAATTTGTCAATCGTTTAAAAAAACTCTCGTGTTGATTGGTCGAAAGAAATGCTCCAAGAATACGATCGTCGTGCTTCGAAGCACGTCTACGACATCGTGATCGTGGGTTTAGGCGTATGAGCCTGAAAGTAAATAGCAGTCGACTCTATCGGTGTTTCAAGATGAGCCAAATACAACAAAAGCTGTTCGCGCACGAAAACTGTCGCCTGTTTTTTCGGAAAAACTGTCGCAGAAAAGTCAATTCGGAGTGATACACAACCATTTGTTTGCCAGTTGTCTTCCAGGAAATCCGGAAAAGCAACCACCGAAGACGGATCTCCCTTCACCACGACAATGCTAGCTCTCACACTTCGACTCAATCAACCACATTTCATTTTTGAACACTTAAAACATCTATTTGATGAGTCATCCGCCTTATAGTCCTGATATGGCACCGAATGAGTTCTTTTTATTTCCGTACGTAAAAAATAAAAAGAGTTTTTCGACACCTGAAGAAGCAGTTGATGCGTTCAGAATTCATGTTTTGGAGATACCTCAATCAGAGTGGCGAAAGTGCTTCGATACATTGCTCAAACGCATGTAAAATGTAGAGATCTTAATAAGGAATATTTTGGAGAACAATAATAAGATTTTCGATGATTGATATTTGTTTTTCTTCTCTTATCCCGAAATATAGAAATCAATCCTCGTGATAACGTATTTGTTTACCGATTTAATCATAACTGAAACGAAACAAATTAGTCATAAAAATTTTTTGATTAAAAGGTACCCACGGTTTTTACAGAAGTGAATTTACGTGATCATACTCAGATTTCTCGAAGAAAATCGAACTGTACTCCTTAATCTGTGCTCATGATATGATTGATTTTTCATGGAATTTTGAGGAAAGCAGTTGGTCAAAAACTACATTCAACTAATGCCAACGTTTCGTAGATATATTTCTACTTCTTCAGGGCTACAAAAGAGAAATTTTTTTTTCACATATATCAAATATGATACAAGTACATCTGATATAAAAATAGAACAATGGATTAAAAAATGGTTCCAAAATAAACATATACAACAATCGGTAACAAAATCGTACAATTGAAACTATATATTAAAATTACATTTATTCGAATTTATTTGTTTTTTTTTCTTTCCTATTTGAATTTGACAGAAACACATATTTAAAATCGAAAAAACCTTACCAAAGTCGAACTTATGTTTTACACACAAAGGATTTTAATATTAGTTTGTTGAGCAAATTGAAAAAGAACTTATGGGGAAACTTTGGAAAACTCTTTTGAGACAAATTGCAATACATCATAACAACGTGTTACGGTCAATGAGTGTTCCGAAACTGAAATATTTATATCTTAACCTGTTCCACAACAGGTGGAGTTTAGAATATATTGTTGAAAAGTTGAATTCCTCAATTCACTGTTATGAATATTTGTTTTTGAAAAGATGTAATATGTTATTATACAGGGTCTTTCACGAGGGACCTCACTCATATTTATACGGGAAACTACTGAACGTATTTTCATGAAATTCAGCACTTATAAGTATTTCACGATGCTGATGAAATCTAAAATATTTTCAAGGCATGAGCACCTCCGGTTTTTCCGGAAATGACGTCAACTTCCTGTTTTCAAATTACAACACCATTTTTTTATTGCAGAAATAGATTCCTTAAAAAATTTCAAGTTATTTTGATGTAACATTTTTCAGTTTTGGTTGGAAAACTCTCTCTGAGCAGGAAAATTCGAAAAAAAAAATCGAAAATAGAGCTCCGCTGAAACAAGAATAACTTGGAGGTTTTTGGATGGAAAATTTAATTTTTGGGATTTTACAAGATGTAAGATTGATGTATCTACTTTAAAAATCGAAATCGCGATTCATGATACAGGGGGTGAAAAAATCGCTTTCAAAGTTAGGGATGACAAAATAGTGAAAAATCAATTTTTTCAAATTAGAATGCCATTTTTATGGCAGATATTGAATCTACTACTATTGAAATAATGTGAGTGTATGCATCACACCCTTGCCCTAAAGTGGATATTTCCTGAGTTATTCACAAAAAACTGTTTTTCGTCTTGAATTTTCAGCTATTTCTTTTCCCTTCACGCCAAAAAGATGAAATTTTCAGGATTCTCTTTCGTCAATAATATAATTATCCTTTAATTCGTTGATTAGTTCATTCCCTCCCCTTTGGATGTTATTAGTAATATCTTTCTTTATTTTTTATATGTAGTTTCATCAGATAACATGTTGGTCATATATTGTGAGTACTCGTTCTTAAACATAATTACTGTAGAATTGCCCTTATCTGCTCTCATAATAATAATTTCAGGATGATTTTTGATGAACGTTTTTGTACTAATAAATGATTTTAGCAGTGGATGTTTGTTTTTTCGATGTTGGGATTTATGCCGAAAATTTGTTATAATGTTTGTGCCTCTACTACGTAATAAATTTTTGCTATCTTCGCCTGAATGAACATTTTGAATGGCGACTTCAAAATCTTTAATAATAGTCGGAATTGGAATACAATTAGATAGTGGAACGCTGAATTTTGGACCCAGTGATAATATTGATTCTACGTTTTGCGGCACAGTCACATCAGTGTAATTATATAAAAAATTTGGTTGTAATTCTTCATAAGTTCTTTTTCAATTTGCTCAACAAACTAATATTAAGATCCTTTGTGTGTAAAACTTTGGTAAGGTTTTTTCGATTGTAAATATGTGTTTCTGTCAAATCCAAATAGAAAAGAAAAAAGAACTAATAAATTCGAATAAATGTAACTTTAATATATAGTTTCATTTTTCAATCTATTGTTCAATTTTTATATCAGATGTACTTGTATCATATTTGATCTCTATGAAAAAAAATTTCTCTTTTGTAGCCCTGAAGAAGTAGAAATATATCTACGAAACGTTGGCATTAGTTGAATGTAGTTTTTGACCAACTGCTTTCTTCAAAATTCCATGAAAAATCAATCATAACAACAACAAGGAAATGATCTGTCAGAACATAATTTGTTCATGATCTTTCAAAATAATCATGCAAAGGAAGAACCAAAAAGGTGTTCTCCAATTAATTATATGCATTTGTACACTGACAGTAAATGTTTTTGATGATTTCATATAGGATTTTTATATTTTTAATGGTATATCAAATTAATATCAAAAGATCTCATCCCCCTGTTCATAGATCAATACTCAAGAAAGTATGTCAAAGAAAAGAAAGAAAATAATCATATTATCTTCAAGAGCTTTATATGATTTTTTCAGTATTTTATAATGCGAAGAACATTCTGCGTTATAGAAAGCGGCTGTAAAGAAAGAGTCCAGTTGTTTTTTTAGGTTCACATCCTGAGTAGATTTGTCTACATATTTACTTTTATATATATTCCACTGATATGTGGAGAAAAATCAAATAAAGCTTCATATCATCTGAAAAAATTATCTCAAAATCATCCACACTACATTGATATTGTTTTAAAGATTGCTGTTACCCAACCCATGTGCGTTATGCCAATCGAAATTTGTAATGATCTGTAATTTTTGTTTTGGCAGTTTTGTATTATTTATAATGTTGTAATATGATTTAATTATTATTCCGTTGGTAATTGTGATTGTGTACTAAACTCATTTGTGAAATTGGGTTTATCCCGTTTATAAAGAAATGAATAAATAATAGTGAGAATAGGAATTACGACCATAACACAAGGAAAACACACGTTATACCTACATACGAGTATATGTCCGAATCATTTGTTCATTTTTGGCGCTCTTGTTCACCTGAACAGAGTGCTTATCAATTTGCCCAAATGTCTGTGACTTTCGAATTTTTGGGCAAAAGTGGTATCAATCGTTTTGTTTGGACCTACTGATGAATAATCCGTGGTCAAAATCGATTCTGTCCGTCCGTCCGTCCGTTCCGTGAACACGATAACTCTCGAACGGATGAAGTTAGAGAGTTGAAACTTTCAGAATAGGTTTGAGGTATAAATATCTCGGCTAAGTTCGTTATTCGGTCGAATCGGCCGAATAGGTTCGGAGTAACAAAAAAAAATTTTTTTTTTCAAATGACACTTTAAAAATAAAAATTTTTTTATGGTGCTTTTTTATCAGACGTATACAAAAATACCACTCTCGACTTCGACAAGCTAATAGTTCTGGAGATATGATTTTTCAAAATTTTTTCATTTACTCAAGAGAAAATAGAAATGTCATGAAGTCCGAGCTTTGTCATTGAAAGATTTGCCATCACAGATCGATATTCGTTTGACAACTTGCGGACCTAGATATCAGTGTCAGTTGGCGTAATATCAATCAAAATTTTCATAGAATTCATAGAGGTAGAATTCGATGTCGATGACGTTGTCAAAATTCAGAAAAGCACAGACGTAATATTAATAAAAAATTTTTTATCATAGAGAAAGAATTTGATGGCGTTGTCAAAACTCAGAAAAGCAATGACGTATGTTTTTAGGAGAAGCATAGAACAAAATTTGGTGAAAATTATGAGTAGTTATTTTCAAATTGAGATAAAGGTTTGTTTATTCATTAGGCGTTCATATTTGCATCACATTGTCCCATAGTACGAGAAGGACTATTGTTCACCTGCTCAGAGAGCTTATAGATTTGTTAAGGTTTGAATATTTACTCGCAAGTAGCTCAACAAGAGCGCCAAAGCAATCTGACCTCACGTCAGTGCTTTCTAAATTTTTTCCATATCTTGAAAACTATTTGGACGAATGACAAGATGTTGAAAAATATATAATTTTATCATATTCGGAAATCACATATCAGAAAAAAATGTTTTAAAGAATTGTATTTTCATCGTAGATAACCAAGAAGACTCAAAGTCAGGAATATTTTTGTTCTTTAGAGAACGACAATCAATATCACTTTTCTAAATTTGAGATCTCATATGAGTTCAGTTAAAGAAACGTCTAATAGCCATTTTTTGAAGAAGAGTTCTTTATTCTGATGAACTCCAATGCAAAACAACTGAAGTTTTTTTCTGGAATAGAAAAGATTTTAGTCAACTACAGTCACATCAATACGTGTACGGCTTTCACTCTCACTTTTATATTAATCTTTTTCTATTCGCGTTAATTAACAGAAGAATAATCCACCCCTGGAAATCTCTTTCAATCATTAAGTAATAATTTCATGGAGATGATCCATATGATGACGAAGCCTACGTGGGATTCATGCCCATCCAATGGCGTAATCTTCGCTGCTCGTCTGGTGACCATATTCAGCTGTTTTCCGCCGACTTTAGCCGTAGGTATTTAATGCCATTTAACCCAGATGCATGCGCCCGTACCATTCATGGCCTTTTGCGCCCACGACCTCCTCACCCACTTTTATTTCATGAATACCGATTGATGAAAATAACTGGAATATTTATTAGGCTCTCACGTTGGATCATGGCGAATATCTCATTCAACGAAGACCGACGTCGTTTCGTTGTTTCTGAAAGTTGGGCAGTAAATGGTCATAAATTATTGGAATCGACACCTCGATGAAGAATTTGAGATCAAATTGATGGAATTGCGTCGATAGTATACACGATGCTTAGCTTGCAAGCGATAATTATTTACATTCGTTGGCATAACAATAATTTTCGCTTTTCCGATGCTCAAGGACATTTTTGTAAATTTCAAAACTATCGAAAAAATTTAGAAAGCACTGACGTGAGGTCAGATTGCTTTGGCGCTCTTGTTGAGCTACCTGCGAGTAAATATTCAAACCTTAACAAATCTATAAGCTCTCTGATCGGATGAACAATAGTCTTTTTCCGTACTATGAGACAATGTGATGCAAATATAAAAGCCTATTGAATAAACAAACCTTTATCTCAATTTGAAAATAACTTCTAATAATTTTCACCAAATTTTGTTCTATGCACTTCCTAAAAACTTACGTCATTGCTTTTCTGAGTTCTGACATCGCCATCAAATTCTTTCTCTATGATAAAAAATTTTTTTATTAATATTACGTCTGTGCTTTTCTGAATTTTGACAACGTCATCGACATCGAATTCTACCTCTATGAATTCTATGAAAATTTTGATTGATATTACGCCAACTGACACTGATATCTAGGTCCGCAAGTTGTCAAACGAATATCGATCTGTGATGGCAAATCTCTCAATGACAAAGCTCGGACTTCAAGACATTTCTATTTTTCTCTTGAGTAAATGAAAAAATGATCATATCTTCAGAAGGGGAAAGTTACGACAATGAAATTTGAGGATGAGTAAGAATCGGTAACCTCAATATATATACGGATTTTTATTCAAATCTAAATGAAGTCTTAGGAGATATTGAGTATTGAAAATTTTTTTTTTGGGAATTTCTTAAAATTTTCTAGCGTGACGATTTCTGCGAAATTTTGCAAGCCGTTTCGTTTCAGCCTCCTCAATAACATTCCAAGTATCAACTTGATCGGATGGATATTCTAGTAGTTATTGAGGAAACAAAATTTCAGATGCTCATAACTACTGAACCATCTGACGGATTTGGCCCAATAACGAACTTGACCGAGATATTTATACCTCAAACCTAATCTGAAAGTTTCAACTCTCTAACTTCATCCGTTCGAGAGTTATCGTGTTCACGGAACGGACGGACGGACGGACAGAATCGATTTTGACCACGGATTATTGATCAGTAGGTCCAAACAAAACGATTGATACCACTTTTGCCCAAAAATTCGAAAGTCACAGACATTTGGGCAATTGATAAGCACTCTGTTCAGGTGAACAAGAGCGCCAAAAATGAGGAAAAATCTATAACTGGTTCATAATAAATTGTTAATATAATGAACATTGAAATTGTCGATGTAAAAAAAATTAATTTTAGAGGATTCTTAAGTATGAAAAAAATCTCCTCAGCTTATTATTTGAATAAAGAAATACAAAAAAAAGTTCATAAACAATTAACTATTTTTTTTATGGATAGAAAAATTATGGTCGTTAACAAAAAGAAATATAAAATTGAAACATTTGTGATAACTTTTGCTGATAATATATCCACTAAAAACTTTTGTTTTTAGCACTCTTTATCTCTGAACAAAGTGCTTATCATACACAGGGTGACCCGTTACTCAACGTCAAGCGGTTACTGGGCGATATGCTGGTTATATCAGTTCTAGCAAAAATGAAAAAAAGTAAAGAAAAATAAAGATTAATAAAAATAAATATGAAACATGACATTTTTCGGGATAGGTTGAGATGGATCGGACGAGTTCGTTATTGGTCCAAATTGGCTTATCAGTTTCGGAGTAATAAAACGAATTTCTTCAAATTAAACTGCCTAAATAAAATTTTTCATTCGATACTGTATTATCATACAAATTCATTGATACCATTTTCTTAACAAACTTAACAAACTAATAATATACTTTCGGAGATATGATCTTTTGAAATTTTTATAATTACTTGATATGTTATGAATCATTATATCTAACATTTATCAACTACCAGTCATATAGCATTGGTTTGTGCCTTGGTTTTTGCCAGAGATCCTGATTTTGGAATTGGACAGAACTTGATATGAATTTTATCATCATGTGTGTGAAAAGTGATTGGATTCTCGCTAGAAGCTTAACAAGATCTCTAAAGCCATATGATCTCACGTCAGTGCTTTTAATTATTTTTTCAATTGCACTTTCGTTCTACAATACAAATAACTTTGTATTATTCATTCGCTAATTTTTTTTTCAAATTTTCTCATTCGTGGATCCATCATATTTGAGATCACTACTTCAGTATTCGCAAGTTTTTCGCCCTCATACACAATTTCAAACTCTATTATATTGAAAAGATTCTTCTGGGATATAACGTCTACGTGACTTCCAAAGCTGCAAATGAGACATAGCCTGACCTGAGATGTTGCATCATAGCTTTTTCTCTCATAAAACTGTAAAATCATGTTAAAACCTAGGATTGCTCCATATTCATTTACATTGGTTCAACAGCTTCTTTTTCGATGCGGTCAAGAATGTACAAAAGTGTAACATCAGACCAGGATCCTGTAGGCTCTGTATAAGATATGCCGAATATACCGTCTGCTTAGTTTGTGTTTGCTGAGATCACTTTGAACGGAGTGAGAGATATAATAGTGTGTTGAAAAATAAGAAATGCAAAGACATATATAGTTCCAATGTAACATCACTGAAGTGAATAAAAAATCTCATCATTATTCCCTGGACAAAACTAATCAACATGTGTTTCAGGGAAGGCGTGTTTCCGGAGAGTTTGAAACAATCTCTTGTGTGTCCGATCATCAAGAAGTGTGATGAGAATGATCCATCGAGTAACAGGCCAGTGTCACTCCTTCCAATATTTTCAAAAATGATCGAGAAATGCATGGCGAACAGAATGACTGATCACTTCGAGAGGAACAATTTGTTTGTAGGGAGTCAGCATGGTTTTAGAGCAGGCAGAAGTTCCACCACAGCGATATTGAACTCCGTTGAAAATATTGCTGAGGCATTTGAGAGGCGAGAGATTGCCTCGGCTACTTTTTGTGATTACAGCAAGGCTTTGACTGCGTCTATCATGAAATCCTCTTGAGAAAGCTGAGAGCGTACAATTTCCATCCGTCTAGTATAAGTCTACTCAAATCCTACCTCAGCGACAGGACACGAATAGTGGAGGTGAGGGACAAAACCTCGGAAAGGTGGAAGGTAACTGCCGGTGTTCCTCAAGGATCCATAATTGGTCCGCTACTTTTCCACATTTATATAAACTTGGACACAGATAATGTAGACACGTATAACACCCTTTACGTAGATGATGCCACACTGACTGTGCGTAGTAGGACACTGAGTGGAGCAAAAGAACGAAGTGAAGTGACGATGTCGAGGGCGGAATCATAGTTCTCGACAAATGGGCTGTTCTTGAATGCAGAGAAAAGAAGAAACCTTTACTTCTCGACAAAAAAGAATATCCGAGGTGGGAAAGCAGAAGCCGGTTCGTTTCATGGGTGTTCTCGGTGACTCGAAGCTGCTATGGACAGAATCAAACTACTATGGTATGCAAACGCTTGAGCTCTGGCGTCTTACAGGCTGTATTTCCGGGGAGGTTTTAAGATGTGTCAGAGTCTTGGCGTGGGGTCAGTCGGCTGGCCGATTCTGGGTTGTTAAATTGCAGAGGAGAGCCGGTCTGGACTATAGAGATAATTGTTGGGAGGTATTTAAATGTCTAAATATATTGACTTCTCCATCAGTCTAAATTTTGGAGAATGATCTCTACATCAAAAAGGACATTAATTCTTATATCTGTCATAGTGACGTCCATGACCATAACACAAGAAATAGATTCCAGCTTGTGCTGGATTTCACAGGTTTAACCTAGTGTAGAGGGGGGCCGAGTCGAATAGGTCTGAGATTTTTCAATAAACTGCCTGGTGCTGTGAGAGACCTGGATGTTCGCCGTTTTAGGGGCAGGGTTACCGGGATGCGGATTTGGCACGCTTTTCACAGTACTGAGGAGTTCTTCAGTTGTTCTAGCCTCGGGGTAACGCCCTAGTAATGTTGCGGGATCCTTGCTCTGGAGGCTATGCAGTTCTTCGAGACATATGTTTCAGAGTGTAAATGCCGTCTGTCTCTCTGCTCGATATGGCTTGCGATGTGCAGTGTCATTTTTTTTTATTTGTATAGATCGTAATTGATTATATGTATTTATACCTGACGCGTGTAAATACTTTTGTATGACAACACCAATAATAAATCTGAATATGAATCTAAATATATTATTCGCTATGATTCGATGACACAATTAAAACCATTCATTTTTGTCTCATAACGCAAAATTGAATGAATATTCGGTATTTATTTTCTCTTATAAAAATCGAAAAGTTAACTTCACAATACTGTTGCCTTTATAACTATGAATCACACAATCAGCTGATTTTTTGGTTTTTTCCATAGAGTTTAAGCTGCGCTTCCAAAAAATTTCGCTTGTAAAAAATTTGGCAGGGGGTTTTAACTTATAAGTAATGAAGTTCTCAGTGTATGAAATAATGGCAGTAAATTTCTTATCTAAAAGAAACAGCTTTTATTTTATTTTATTATCACAAAAATGAAATAACCTTCTTGCTTCAGTAAAATGTCTTTTATTGAAGCCTGAATAAATATTCTGGACTTGGTCATACAGATTCTCATGAATGAAGATCACTCTAGGTCATATTTAATACCTTTTCATGCTCCAAGCATGCCCGAATATTTCTAAAATAGAATATTTTAGATATAAGCAATATTTGAAAAACTTCGTGTTCTCCTTATAAATCAATATGTGAGTTGAAAGGAAAATAATATAAACAAGAAAAAGAAACTGTGACCTTTCTTCGAGATTCTCAGAATATTCAGAATAGAATACCTGATCATACTGGAAATGAAAAGTCTAATATATGGTACACCCTATACAATATGTACTTAAAAACTCATCTTTTGTTTATGTTATTATTATAACGTTATCTCGTATTAACAACGAATATTCCTGTGAATGCCAGTCTAAAATTTTATTTACAGGGTGATGAAATTCTATTTTATATTTATAGAAGTAGAGTGAGTACGTCAGTGCTTCATTTCAGAGTAAAAATTTCAATTTCAATTCTATTTCAATTAAAAGCAGATTTGATCTCATGGGTCTAGAAATAAATAGATATACAAATTGAAATTATGTCGCCTGATTAATTTCGGATTTATGGAATATCGATGCTCCAGTTCGAGCACAGAAACTTACAGATACCTCTATTATCAATGATAAACACTCAGAAACATACAGAAAGAATATTCTGTGATCCCCTTTTGACATTTACAGCCTTCCTAATAATCTGATAATCGGTTTGACTAATGGATTCGAAACTGAAAGCAATTCATCAACTAATTGAAGTTCAACGAATTGAGCAGGAAAATAAAAAAAGAGAAGATGAACTCTATCTATTATCGAAGGAAATTTGTGATATCAAAAGTAATCTCAGCACCAGCAGCAAAGAAAACAGCCAATTAAGAACTGAAAATGACTTCATTCAAAAGAACATCACTTCTCTGAAGATCAATAATGAGATAATAAGTAATGAATTGGAAATTTTAACGAAAATCGTTTTAAAACTCACAGAAGATCTGAATAGTAAAAACCGAAATATGTGTGAAGAGAAACAAAATTTTTTTCTTCAAATCGAACATTTCGTTGATGATATACAACGTTTCTCGGATAAAGAAAGGAAGAAAAACAATCGTGATGATCAGGATACCCCAAAGGAATGTCAAAAAGATAAGAGAGTGAAACTAAAAATTTCAGAAGGAAAATTGAAAGGCCTAGAAATATTAGAAAAGCTTCAAATCAAAAGGTTGAAAAGAATAGAAAAAATGTCAAATTTTGTCAATAATCACTAATCTGAAATGTTATATGTCATATCATCCATTTTTTGTAATTGATACATTCAGTTCTTGCCAATACAAACTAAAATTTCCCAGTATTTTATATAATTCATATCGGATAGTTATGCTATTTACAGAAATGGATGAAGAAAATGAGGCAATGGTGAACGTGGATATTCAACTTGATAAACTTTTCATCGAGTAATCGATTTTCGTTCTTGTTCTGAATAATTTAAATCTTCCAATGGTCTAGTTTACTCTTCGGGTAAAAAAGTGAACTAGTATAATAAAACCAATGAATCTATTCTTAAATAAACAATATTCGTTTCCAAAAGATAATGAAGGCTTTTGATCTAAGAATATAAAGGAACCACTGACGTGAGGTTAGATAAATAACCTTAGCGCTCTTATTAATCTACTTACGAGTAACTGTTGAAAGTTTCAGTAATAACATCTCCGTAATATACAGGGTGAGTCTTTGACCACTGCGTTAATTTTAACCGTAGGTTCTTGAGATCAAAAGAAACACTTTTTCCATTACGGTTTTTCTATATTCAGCTGCGTTAAAAAGTTATAAGCATTTTCAGTTTTCTTATTGGGCAAATACCCCTCTGTAGTCCAGTATAGTTTGAATGAAAAATACTTTCCACAGCTTCCACTAATGAATCTGAATTGTTTAAAAACATTATTTTCCCTCTAAGAAATGATTCACTCACTCATGTTTCATCCGATGAGGTCCATATCCAGAAGGAAGATACAAAATACTAATTTTTTGGTAAAAAAAATTCAACACCATAAACATAGATTTTTGTTGTTCTACTATAATTTCTTTCTACTTCAAGATTATAAACCATCCCTTTCTAGTGAGAAATTCCAAAAAAACCTCAGAATTATTGGATGTTATCATCATACATTTGTAATTTTATTCTTAAAATTTCCAAATCATGAAAACCATCATTTCTATGAAAACTTTCAAGGCAAGAGGTTGTCACTTCGCTTTTTTTTCACTCAAAGCCAGAAAAAATCATCTATGATTTTCCAAACACTGATATTTCTGAAGTTTCTTCTCCTTGACAGAGACCAGTGGACCGGTCTATGAAGTCTCTTGATTTTTTTTTGTTAAAAATATGAAAATCTTTTTCGAAATCTTCAACAACAATGAATGATGTCACTACGAATAATTATTTTACAGAGATGTTACTTTGCTTGATGATTGTTTTCTGTACTGAATCCCAATAACAATTCACTTGGATAGATTACAAGTATTTCCAGATTTAGATGTGCAATTATTCTTGCTTGAAAAAATGTTTGTTAGATCATTAATATGAATCTATTCTGTTTAGAATATAATTAATTACAGAACATGCGTAAATTTTTGGATTTTATAATCAGAGTATCTGTTTTAATCATGTAAACAAAAACATAAATATTGAATAATGGTTATTCATAGATTATGTCAAATTTTAATACCTTACCATAGAATATCCATTTATTACCGAACCCCAGGAGAGAAAAAAAATAATAATTGCAAAGTTTTTTAAATGAAAGATAATATCTGTAACCATTATTGATCTTTAGGTATAATTTTTCTTAGAATAACGAGAGTGCATTATTATCACATTAAAATGTTATAACGTCTCTGTGGTGGGTAGTTTCCAATAAAATAGTGTTCTGTGGTTCCCTGTTGTTTTGATTCTGTTTGAAACTGTCAACAGTTATTTGTATCTTCAAGAAAAAAGTGGAAAA
Organism: Micraspis discolor; assembly: GCA_030674115.1. NCBI lineage: Eukaryota > Metazoa > Arthropoda > Insecta > Coleoptera > Coccinellidae > Micraspis > Micraspis discolor. The sequence continues at coordinate 452,535 of JARTUT010000445.1, read as the reverse complement.
TATTCTAGGGATAAAGTTTGTGGATAGTTCTCGTTCCTTCCAGAATTTAGTAATTGACAACTTCTCGGTTTAAGGAACTGAATGAAAACACTTTGGATTCCTAGAGCGACGTTTCGGCGTTATATTTCGCCTTCCTCAGGCTACAATGATAAAAGAAATCAAAAACACTAATACATGGATGACTATGTGGCTAGAACAAACTTAAATCGATATTTACACAAACAGATTACAGGAACAATTACAATTTTTCTTTCAAAATTTAGGTTGTTTAATCAACTTTACAAAAAATTCAATGTTTGGAGACTGACTAGATTGTATTGAAATCAAAAACACCATTGCCCATAATCTCTTACCTAAGAAATCCTTTATTCTTCAAGGAAGAACCAGTCAATGGAAAAGTCATAAAAATAAATGCTTAATAGCAATAAATGCTTGGAGGGCTCGGTAAATACTTGAGATTTTCTTGGTAATCTATTCATAGTAAACAAACAATCAACTGAACAGAGAGACCGGCGGGCGAGTTATCACATAGAACATATGAAACTCCTACCACAAAAACACAACCAGGAAACACTATACAGGGGTATTCATCGACTATCTAACGAGGTTTATATATATGTTATTAAGGGTGGAAGTATCAGATTGAATATTGACGTTGTCTGTTGTTTTCTTGATGAAGATCATCTCTTTGAAAATTCTCTTGTCTAAATTATTTTCCCTAGATAGAATCTCAGGTTCCTCAAAATCGAAAATATGACCTGTATCCCTATGATGAAATGACAAACCCGTACTAAAATTGCCACTCTTGCAATCGTTTTCATGTTGCTTCATTCTATTTTTGAGGTATTGTTTAGTTTGACCCACATATGAAGACTGACAACTTTTGCAGTTAACTTTGTAAATTAAATTAGATTGTAACATTTTAGGGGTGAGGTCTTTTAACTTAGAAAAAAAGTTCTTAATTGTTTTCCTGTAATAGCAAACAATACGGACACCGCTGCTAGACAGTGCATGGATGAGTTGCCTCGTCAACATCGGAACAAAAATAAGTTTAAATGTTTTTTTAGATGGTGTAGCTTCATTGTTTTCTGGAGCGTTAACTGGATTATTAACGGATGAGGCGTAAAAAATATTATTGATTAAAGATTTGGGGTAACCGTTCTCACGTAACATTTTCGAGAACAAATTAAAATTCTTCACGTGGAAACTGGGATGGCTGAGATTCAAGATTTTTGCCTGATGTTTTTTATTATTGATATTTTATGCTTAAATTCATGAAACGACTTGTAGTGAAGTATTCTTCCAGAAGCTGTTGGTTTCTGATAAATGTCAAAAATAACTTTGTTGTTTTCTTTAATAAGCACCAAATCCAAAAAAGTATGGTACCGTTGTTTTCTACTTCGTATGTAAATCTTAAATCTTGATGAAATGAATTGAACAATTCTAACATTACTTGAATCTTATCACCAGGTATGGCCATAATAATATCATCTACGTAAATGTATAAAAACGGGATAAGAAAATCTACCTGAGAACAAACATACAAAAGAAGTGCGTTCATGATTATCTCAGCAAAAATCGGCGAGGCAGGGTTACCCATAGCAGATCCTTTATTCTGTGCGAAGAATTGTCCACCGTACTGGAAATAACTGTTGTCGAACATGAAATCAACAATATCAGTTAGCTGATTCTTTGATAACTCTGTAAATGTGCTTAATTCACTCCAACTGTTTTCTATGATCTCAAGGAGTTTTTCCTTGGAATACTCGTAAATAGGGAAACAACATCAAAGCTTACCAGTATGTACCCAGTAGGTATTGTGACATCTTTCAATTTCGAAACTAAATCCGAAGAGTTTTGGATTATGAACTTAAATGATGGTCGTAGTTTTGCTAAAATTTCTGCCACAAACCTAGAGATTTTTAGTGTGGGTGAATTAATGCATGAAACTATGGGTCTCAGAGGTCTGCAGTCTTTATGTATCTTGACGAGACCATAAAATTTTGGAGCAACTGAATTGTAAGTGTGAAGGGCTTTAGATTGTACCTCTGTGATAAAGGAGTTGGATTTCATCTTTTTGACGATGTTATTGCATTTCGTCTGTATTGAACTGGTAGGATCATGTCGTAATTTAGTGTAAGTGGATGAATCTGACAGCAACTCCTCCATTTTAGTATTGTACTCGTCTTTATTAATTATTACCACCTTGTTTCCCTTATCTGAATTAGTAACCAACATCCTATCTCTATAAGTGTTAAGAAAATGTTTGGTATAGGAACTTAACTTTAGAAAATATTTGGTAAAATAATTTATGTTTGTTGTGGGTTGGAGCCTGCCAAGAAAATTGTGGATAATGTTACATGTTCTTGCCCCTAGGCCGTTTTTTGATCATTGTTGAGTTGGGATTGAGACTTTATAATATGTTCCGTATCGGTCAGAATTTCAACCACCGGAAGGTCTCTAGCACTATATGGAAGGGAAAACTTTGGACCTAGCGACAAGAACCGCTCTATATCATCAGGAATAGTTACATTCGAACAATTGACTAACCAAGATGGTTGTGTTGTTATGTTGAATCTCTTCTGAGTGTTACCTATTCTATTGAATTTATTAACATTATTGTGTTTAATCTGAGTCAATCTCCGCTCATAGAACTGTCTCTGAAAACCTTCAAACTGTAATACATAGTTTTCCGGAACTTTCTCTAATAACTTGCTCTTAATATAATGAATATCTCTTTGGTTTTATCTATTTGCCAATTGACTATTTTTATCTCTAAGTTAAGTATATCCTTTCTAAGTTTGTTAACAACAACTTGAACTTTGTATTGATAGGGATGATCACAATTAAAAACAGAATACAAACATCTAAGTTGATTGACAATATGGTTGGGAAAAATGGAACTCCTTCTACATCTTAACAAGAATATCCTTCGGTTGGTCAAACCTGCTAGACGATTGACATCTCTGGCCCACTGCTTTGAACAGTGAGACTATGTTCACACCAAACAAAATCATCACAGTACTGAAGAAACCCATGCTAGCACTAACCTCTGTTTTTAAAGTTTGTGGATAGTTCTCGTTCCTTCCAGAATTTAGTAATTGACAACTTCTCGGTTTAAGGAACTGAATGAAAACACTTTGGATTCCTAGAGCGACGTTTCGGCGTTATATTTCGCCTTCCTCAGGCTACAATGATAAAAGAAATCAAAAAACACTAATACATGGATGACTATGTGGCTAGAACAAACTTAAATCGATATTTACACAAACAGATTACAGGAACAATTACAATTTTTCTTTCAAAATTTAGGTTGTTTAATCAACTTTACAAAAAATTCAATGTTTGGAGACTGACTAGATTGTATTGAAATCAAAAACACCATTGCCCATAATCTCTTACCTAAGAAATCCTTTATTCTTCAAGGAAGAACCAGTCAATGGAAAAGTCATAAAAATAAATGCTTAATAGCAATAAATGCTTGGAGGGCTCGGTAAATACTTGAGATTTTCTTGGTAATCTATTCATAGTAAACAAACAATCAACTGAACAGAGAGACCGGCGGGCGAGTTATCACATAGAACATATGAAACTCCTACCACAAAAAAACACAACCAGGAAACACTATACAGGGTATTCATCGACTATCTAACGAGGTTTATATATATGTTATTAAGGGTGGAAGTATCAGATTGAATATTGACGTTGTCTGTTGTTTTCTTGATGAAGATCATCTCTTTGAAAATTCTCTTGTCTAAATTATTTTCCCTAGATAGAATCTCAGGTTCCTCAAAATCGAAAATATGACCTGTATCCCTATGATGAAATGACAAACCCGTACTAAAATTGCCACTCTTGCAATCGTTTTCATGTTGCTTCATTCTATTTTGAGGTATTGTTTAGTTTGACCCACATATGAAGACTGACAACTTTTGCAGTTAACTTTGTAAATTAAATTAGATTGTAACATTTTAGGGGTGAGGTCTTTTAACTTAGAAAAAAGTTCTTAATTGTTTCCTGTAATAGCAAACAATACGGACACCGCTGCTAGACAGTGCATGGATGAGTTGCCTCGTCAACATCGGAACAAAAATAAGTTTAAATGTTTTTTTAGATGGTGTAGCTTCATTGTTTTCTGGAGCGTTAACTGGATTATTAACGGATGAGGCGTAAAAATATTATTGATTAAAGATTTGGGGTAACTGTTCTCACGTAACATTTTCGAGAACAAATTAAAATTCTTCACGTGGAAACTGGGATGGCTGAGATTCAAGATTTTTTGCCTGATGTTTTTTATTATTGATATTTTATGCTTAAATTCATGAAACGACTTGTAGTGAAGTATTCTTCCAGAAGCTGTTGGTTTCTGATAAATGTCAAAAATAACTTTGTTGTTTTCTTTAATAAGCACCAAATCCAAAAAGGTATGGTACCGTTGTTTTCTACTTCGTATGTAAATCTTAAATCTTGATGAAATGAATTGAACAATTCTAACATTACTTGAATCTTATCACCAGGTATGGCCATAATAATATCATCTACGTAAATGTATAAAAACGGGATAAGAAAATCTACCGAGAACAAACATACAAAAGAAGTGCGTTCATGATTATCTCAGCAAAAATCGGCGAGGCAGGGTTACCCATAGCAGATCCTTTATTCTGTGCGAAGAATTGTCCACCGTACTGGAAATAACTGTTGTCGAACATGAAATCAACAATATCAGTTAGCTGATTCTTTGATAACTTTGTAAATGTGCTTAATTCACTCCAACTGTTTTCTATGATCTCAAGGAGTTTTTCCTTGGAATACTCGTAAATAGGGAAACAACATCAAAGCTTACCAGTATGTACCCAGTAGGTATTGTGACATCTTTCAATTTCGAAACTAAATCCGAAGAGTTTTGGATTATGAACTTAAATGATGGTCGTAGTTTTGCTAAAATTTCTGCCACAAACCTCCAAGCATTTATTGCTATTAAGCATTTATTTTTATGACTTTTCCATTGACTGGTTCTTCCTTGAAGAATAAAGGATTTCTTAGGTAAGAGATTATGGGCAATGGTGTTTTTGATTTCAATACAATCTAGTCAGTCTCCAAACATTGAATTTTTTGTAAAGTTGATTAAACAACCTAAATTTTGAAAGAAAAATTGTAATTGTTCCTGTAATCTGTTTGTGTAAATATCGATTTAAGTTTGTTCTAGCCACATAGTCATCCATGTATTAGTGTTTTTTGATTTCTTTTATCATTGTAGCCTGAGGAAGGCGAAATATAACGCCGAAACGTCGCTCTAGGAATCCAAAGTGTTTTCATTCAGTTCCTTAAACCGAGAAGTTGTCAATTACTAAATTCTAGGGATAATTTCGATAGTTTTAAATAATTCAATTCAGTATGAAATGATTATGGTCAGAAAATGCATTCTATTTCAATCTTTCTTGTTTATGAGCCTATAGCTTCCAGTTTCAATATTGATAGAATTTTAATTAATCATGCATCATAACAAACATTCAGAAATATTAAAATCAAGTCAAATTCTATTATCTCTTAAGTTTGTGAACCAGGTTGAATCGATGTATGAAATAAAGATGTGAAAAAAAGATCTTTAATGCCACAAAACAAATCTAGGAGACTTTAAAACTCATATGAGCTTAATTTGAAGCATTCCTATATTGAAATAGATATAATTTGATGAACCATGAAAGTCTGAAGCTATAAAGAACCAGCTCTTCATAAAGACAAGTATTTAATTTAACAGGTCCTGACAGAAAATATATTATCTATTTCAACGGTCATCATGAAGATATACCGAAGTACCTATGTGAGTGATGGAAATCTTGTCCTCTATTTATTATAGAATATGACTCTGGATTCAATATTAAACAAGGTGCTAGACATCATTAACAATGAATACAGCAAATGGCACTTTAGATTTTGTAGTGAATGTAAGACAAAAATTGTTCAGTGGTTAATTTCATCCATAGTGTTTAGTGGTGGAACCATAGACTGGAGAAATTTCCTCAACCTTGTAGAAATATTTAATAAAGACATAAAATATGGCAACATTGAACAAATCTGATAATTGAATCATTTCAGCACAGAGTTGGATTTGGGAAAATCAGAAAATTTGGACAAAATTATATCGATTTAATTCCTTTCAACTTCAAATATCTCAAGAACGGTGTAATTTAGGAGAAAAGATGAGGAATTATTTTATCTGCGAAAAAGACTAATGATTCCAGGAAGTACAAGATACAGACCTTTAGTTCAAGTGATATTTGTTTTTCATGTAATTTAATCAATCTGAAGAGTAGTAGTGAGAAACCCACAAGAAATGGAATAAATCTGATGATGCCAAAATATGCATGACTGTTATCAAAAATCTTCTACAAGAGATCATTTCAATTGATATTGTCGTTTGAATATTACAGGTGAAAATGCAATTTTTTTATGATATTTCAACACCCCATATCTCTTGAACGGGGCCAAATTTCGAAAAATGTTATAGGAAGAAAATGATTCTTTTGACATCAAGAATCTATGGTTAAAATTAACGCAGTGGTCAAAGACTCACCCTGTATATCCAACTCAAAATAATGGGATGATGAAACTTCATAGTGAAAAATATTTAATTTAAATAGAGTAATTTTGAAAAAGGTTTTTCTCTGTTACATCAAATCTACTTGGCCGATTTGACCAAATTAGGCATAATAAATATTATAACCTATCTTCAAGACCATTGCGTTTTGAGAATCATCGTGCTCACGCACGAATAAAATTGGTCTAAGCTAATACAATTTGAATACAATTTTAAAGTACTCTGTTCAGCTGAACAAGAGCGTCAAAATTTTTTTGACAAACTTATTTCACACTCTGTATAACCAGAAGTATGTAGAGTATAACGAGTAATATCATAATCTCCTCGTTTGGATCTATGACAATTAGACGTACGAAAAGTACTGAACCAGTACATTACATTAATGCTAGACCTCAAATTAGGTTGCGTTCGGTTTCGAACCGAAATCCACTGAGCTATCACCTCTTCATTCAAAGAAAATTTCTTTCCTGCGAGCATTCTCTTGAGATCTGAGAACAGGAAGTAGTCACTGGAGGTCAGATCTGGAGAATACGATGATGGATGACGAAACAATTTGAAGGCTAATTTATAGGTTCTGTTTCTTCAATGCGATCGATTTTCGGCAATTTGGTTCTTCAAACGGTCTTATAACATAATGGAATAGTCCCTATAGATGTCCTCCACTTCATCAAAATAGCCAATGATTATTATTCCAATCGCATTCCGAAATACAAACGCCACAACCTTGCCACCTACTGTTGCCTTTTCCGATGCTTTGGGGTGGGTTCATCATGTGGAGTCCACTCAGATGACGGTCCACCATGTTCAATAAACTTCAGAGTGAAATGATGGAACCATGCTCCTCCGGTACCTACTTTGCAGAGAGCTTTCTCATATCTAAATTTCATGAATGATATGATGTCAACTTGGGAGTACCACAGGGCTCTGTCCTTGGGCCGCTTTTGTTTTTGCTCTTTATCAACGATCTTCCTGTAAATCTACGAATGATGTTTGTGGATCAGTTAGCTCATCGAGGTATTTCTCTGATAAGGAAATATCTCTTGACGTTATTTGCTGATGATGTTTCAGTGGTGGTTGCAGCTCCATCTTTTGAAGAGCTTGAGAGGTTGTGTGGCATTCTTGTTGGTTGTTTTGTGGACTGGTGCCATGGGAACAATCTGATGATTAACATTGGGAAAACTGAGTGCATATATTTCACCTTATGTAAGAACTAGTAAGCGGGTAGATCAATAGGCCCGTAGATCCATAGGCTAGTAGTTCAATAGGCCAGTAGTTCAATTGGCCCATGGATCAATATAGACCATAGATCAATATAGACCATAGATCAATAGGGCCCATACATCAATGAAGCGCTCAGAAACACTAAACACGTCAAAAAACCTGATGAAAGCGAAAAAAACATAAAAGTATCTGTCGTATAATGTTCTTCTGTGGGGAAATTCTTCGGATGTTAGCAGGGCAGTTGCAGAAACGAATTCTGCGTATGATATACAACCTACCTCCTCGCCAGTCATGTAGAGGTTTGTTTGCTGAAAGTGGTATCCTTACTTTGCCTTCCATTTTCATATTGAAAAGTCTTGTATGTGAAAAAAAATGAACAGAGTATGATTAAGCTATCCAGCTTTCATAATTATAAAACCAGAAGTGACGGATTACTATATATCCCGAAGCATAGGACAGCTAAGTATGAAATGTCTCCCATGTATCAGTCCATAAGGCTCTATAATCATTTACCGTATAATATAAGAAATTTGAATTATATGGAGTTTAACAAAAATGTTAAAACCTTGATATTGAAAAAATGCTATTACAGTGTAAATGAATACCTAAATGATTGTATCAGAACCTAGTTCATTGTTTTATTTGACTTGTCCTATACATGTATACACATGTCAAAGAGGATTAATAAACTATTATTATTATTATTATTATTCACATATTTTATTCATATTTTCAGCCTGTCATCTATTTCATTCAATTTCAATTTAAGGCCATTTAGAATCATTTGGTGGTTCATTTTAAGCCAACCAGAACTTTTTCTGGGCATCCACTGCGTTCACCACGTCTAAACTTAGAATATGGTTGATTTTCCTGGGGGAGTGTCGTCTGGCAACACGGCATGATGAAAAGTTTTCACTTCAACTGAATTTTTCCTTTCAAAAAACAAAATTCTATAAACGCGCAAAATTCCATTTTATCCATTTCTTCACAATAACAGAAGTTGCATGACTCCAAATGCTATAGTTCACAAATCAATGATCCGACAGTGGTGACCTCCTTTCCTGGATCGGGCCATTTCTCTAGGACTGATCATTTTGGGTTAGGGTGGGCAACTCCTTCTCATCATCCAGGCCTGTCACCAGTGGTGTGCCTCAGGGCTCAGTAGCGGGGCCAATTCTTTCACTTATTTACATAGCTGACTTGCCTACCCGTATTGTATCCCGCTGCTCTCAGTTTGCGGACGACACTAAGTTGTACGGCGTTCCTGGAGATGGAACTTCACAGCGGGACTTGATCTCTTGTGCGAGAACTGACAGCTTCCATTTAACTTGCAGAAGTGTTTGACATTACATATGGGCACCAAGAATCCCCGTCTCCAGTATAAAATTGCTGAGATCGACATCTCTCTTCAGTCAGAGAGCACTCTGATCTTGGGGTTGTTGTAACTGAGAACCTTACTTGGACCGATCATATAACATCTGCTCTGGGTAAGGCGAGGAGGTCCCTCTTCCTGATCCAGAAGACCATCGGTAAGTGCGATCCAGCTACATGCAGTGTGCTGTATAAGAACTATATTCGGCCCTTTCTGGAGTTCGCCGGACCGGTTTGGAGCCCAGTATTGTGCGGTGCGCGAGAAATTTCAGAGGTGAGTTACGCGGTTGCCATATGGTGTGGTTTGTCCCAACTATGAGGGGAGGCTGGAGATAATGGGTCAGTCGTCGTTCACTGCCCGTCTCAGACGCGGTGACCTCATTGTCACATTCCGGTGTCTCCGTGGTCTTTTCGGTGTCGAGTTGCGAGGCCCGTTCGAGCTCAATCGGGACGGGAAGTTGCGTGGTCACTCTTTGAAGCTCAGAAAGGAAATTTTTACCTCCTTCCGCAGGCAACATTTCCTGCCCAACCGTGTGTTTGACATTTGGAATGGTTTGCCTGAGAGTGTTGTCGGTTCCAGATCTGTGAACCATTTTAAGAACTCCTACGACAGATGGCTGGAGATACAGTTGTTTTTTTCTTTTATACTCTAGGCGTTTTTTTATAGTTCTGATTGGGTCATGATATTACTACTGATTTTCTTTTTTTCATAAAATAACCGTTCTTATGTTTTCGAATTCAAATTTGTTTATTTAGTTTGTGAGTTTATAGGCTATGCCTCAACTTTTTGAATAATAATAATAATAAAAAAATAATACACGCATCTTTTGAGGGTAAAAGCTGAGTAAAAAAACATATGGATTTAATTTTACTTGCGCCATCTTTGACAGGCCAGGGACCTTTGCAATTGACCTAATATTTTATGGAAAGCTCAAGATTTATTGAAATGAATGAATTATTAGGAGGTGTTTCAAGAAAGAGGTTTGTGGTTGAAAGAAAACTAAAAAGAAAAATTTTTGGTTATCGCTGATTCAAGATATATGTCTGCTGATCTTTTTAGATTCTCCATGTTTTAGATCAAGTGCGCAAACCCTCCCGACCTTATATCAGTGCTTTGAAACATTTGTTCTCTAAATTACTTTGGTTAGAAATATAACATCATGAACTGGACCAATGTCCATCTATCAGAGTAAAATCAGAAATGGTGTGAAATAAAAAAAAATATTTAGAGGAATTGTGCTTCGATCACTAGGGGTCTTCAGCAGTGTCTACCTCCTACAAATTCAGGTTACATATTGAGTTATTTTATGTGAATAGTCAATAATAATATTCATATATTTAATAATAATATATTTATTGATCCTGTAAGACATTTATAATGCATAGGACAAGGCAAAATTAATAAGAGAAATAATTTTTTTTTAACTCAGTCTACAACATAATTTTGTCGTCTAGAAACTCCTTCACACTATAATAACATTTCTTATGTAATATACATTTAATGGCATTTTTTAATTCTGCCGTATTGAGAATCTTAGATAGATAGATTTCGGCAAATGATTAAACAATATTATGGCCTGATATACTGGAGAATTTTCATATTTGGATATTACGTGGTATGGAATATACAGGGTATATTTATTTCTGGTGGAATAATCATGAAAACAAGATAACGTAACCATCAAATGTTCATTCCTCTTGATATAGAGCAGATCTCATTTTGGCAAAAAACTGGCAGACAAGAGTCAGGTATACTGCCTATCTCCTTGAGGATATGAGCTAGAGTTTTCATATTCTAAGAATGGGTTAGTTGTCCAAATATATCTTTGTAACTTTTAAAATGATTGAATGAGGTGGAAATAAATCCGTATTTATTATTACTATTTCTGTCCTTAGGTTGGATTGGGTTCGTCGCCGCTGACTTGACTACCGTCATTCGAGATTTAACTGTCTCTGCTGTTGGAAATGTCTGTGCCGCGTTGTTCAGTTTTTAAATTTGTATTTTTTTGTTTTTGTTACTTTTATCGACTTTTTGCTACTGTTGTTTCAATTTTGGTTGTTGATATGCCTAATTTCACCAACGCTGAGTATGCTGATATGGTGATGGCATATGCCATATATCCAACCTAAGGACAGAAATAGTAATAATAATTCACACGCGTCTAAAACGTTCAGGTAAAATTTCCTTGCTCGCTGTGTTGTGTCGAAATCCGTACTTTTATTTAGGTGCGACTTTCTTCACTCTTCTGACTAAAACCTTATTTGCAGTATTATTTTTGGCGCTCTTGTTCACCCGAACAGAGTGCCTATCATTTTGCTCGAATGTCTGTAATTTTGGAATATCGAGCCGAAAATCGTCTCAATCGATTGGGTTCGACTCCCTGATGAAGAATTCGTGGCGAAAGTTGAGTCTGTCCGGCCGGCCGTCCGGCCGTATCCTCTCTAGCATCCAAAAGGAATCAGCTAGAGTTTTCATATTTTCAGAATAGATTAATTGTCCAAATATCTCGGTCAAGTTCGTTATTGGGCCAAATCCGTCGGATGGTTCAGTAGTTATGAGCATAAGAAATTTTGTTTCCTCAATAACTACTAGAATATCCATCCGATCAAGTTGATACTTGGAATGTTATTGGGGGAGGCTGAAACAAAACGGCTTGCAGAATTTCGCAGAAATCGTCATGATAGAAAATTTTTAAAAAATTCCCAAAAAAAAAATTTTCATTACTCAATATCTCCTAAGACTTCATTCAGATTTAAATAAAAATTCGTATATATATTGAGGTTACCAATATCTTACTCATCCCCAAATTTCATTGTCGTAGTTTTCCCCATTCTGAAGATATGATCATTTTTTTCATTTACTCAAGAGAAAAATAGAAATGTCATGAAGTCCGAGCTCTGTCATTGAAAGATTTGCCATCACAGATCGATATTCGTTTGACAACTTGCGGACCTAGATATCAGTGTCAGTTGGCGTAATATCAATCAAAATTTTCATAGAATTCATAGAGGTAGAATTCGATGTCGACGACGTTGTCAAAATTCAGAAAAGCACAGACGTAATATTAATCAAAATATTTTTTATCATAGAGAAAGAATTTGATGGCGTTGTCAAAACTCAGAAAAGCAATGACGTAAGTTTTTAGGAGAAGCATAGATCAAAATTTGGTGAAAATTATGAGTAGTTATTTTCAAATTGAGATAAAGGTTTGTTTATTCATTAGGCTTTCATATTTACATCACATTGTCCCATAGTACGGATAAAGACTATTGTTCACCCGATCAGAGAGCTTATAGATTTGTTAAGGTTTGAATATTTACTCGCAAGTAGGTCAACAAGAGCGCCAAAGCAATCTGACCTGACGTCAGTGCTTTCTAAATTTTTTTTATTGACTTACGTAAATAGCATATGGTTAGAAACGTTATAAACCAAAGAACATTTTAAAATAAAACTAAGTTTGTAATAGCTGTAACTTTTTTTAAAATTTCAATAGGAGTGGAGATGTTTTCATACTTTCATAATTTTTTTTTTAATAAAAGACCCACGTTTTAATTTTGTGGTGTTATCTGTACCAATAAATACGTTTTTTTTTAAACACACACTCATGTAGACTCGATACAATAAAAAAATGCATGTAAAAGCATACGCAAAAAAAGTTATGGGGCTTCGAAGGGTACATTTTGGGTAATTTAAAAAAACCTAATAAAAAAATCATACCTCCGTAGCACATGACCCTACCAACGCCCCAAAAAAATTTGATGGTCCATGTGCCGAGCACCCTGTATAATATATTTAAAAAGACGGTCCAAAACTCTGGTATAAGGATGAAAGAAAACCTTGTTTATCTATAGATAAATTTTTCTGATTATGTTGCCATATGTATTCAAGTAATTATTTTTTGAGGGGGTACATTTTTAATTGGAACAGGATTATGTCTGAAATGAAACTGAATAATTAGTTAGTTTGATTATTTTTAATTCAAGGTATTAGTAACTTGGACTTGAATATATATATTTCATAGATAAGAGCTTAGTGAAAGAAATCTATTCTGAATGGTTTTCGATTAAGTTGATATGTCTACTGTTTATTGGTTTTCAGGAGAAGGTAATTGCAGCTTCGAAAAAAAACTATGAATAGTTATCTTTAATCCGATATTAAGGTTTGTTCTTTCATCGTGGCGGTTGTATTTGTATCACATTGTTTCAGGGTACGGGTAAAGACTCTAGAACATCCGCTTCGAAGCACCTGACCTAACGTCAGTGCTTCATTAAATTTTATTCTTTCTCATTGAAAATGAACAATAAGGTACTTGGGAGCACTCAATTCCGATCCAATATTGTATTAGCTTTGTAACATAGAATTCAATTTCGGTTTTTCGATATTTCAAAAGAGACACAAGACAACGAATTTCGGACACCCGATACAATAATTGATTTATTTAAAGGCGACATCATAAACATCAATGGTTTGTATCTGATACTCAAAATCATCGACTTCTTGAAATTCGAATAAATCAGAAATAGATTTGCCAACACATACGAATAAACTGATTTAAATTTAAACAATTGGATGAGCTCCAACTGTTGGAAAAAACCCCAAGTAAAGAACTTGAGAAAGTGATAGGCATTAATGGACGAAAAATAAATTAAGTAATTTCAAACCTTCCAAAACCAACTTTATTTTTAGTATGTGTAACTAATCGAGCGTAATCAAACTTCAAGTAGAAGTTGAATGTCAGATTGAGATTGCAAAACTTGAGTTATTCGAAATATTGCTGGAATGTCCTCAACTGCTCCATAAATTATTCTTTATCCATATCTACATTTCTATGCATGTAGTCAGGTAACAGTACGTAAACGGAGTGGAAGGGTTCATATTATATTATCAGACGATTATAACTCGCAAGTTGCATTAATTATAAATGAAGTTATGGGTTCAAATTGTCGTGACCCACTCAGCGTAGAAGTATCCAATTGGAACATTAATGACATCAATTGCACGACGACAATAATTACTTAACATGAAAATTCTCAGAGAAACTGGTTAAAAAAACAGACATCTGGTTTGGTTCCGAAAAGCATTATAAAGGATTTTTGTGATATAATGACAGACATGTTGTCCAGCAAGCATTATGCTCATGGTTTAATACTAAGTGCATTTGGTTCATTGTGACTTTATCTCATCAAATAATAAACTCATCAACTTATTGGCGAAGAAGGTTCTTGAATGTTCGAATAAAACTCAATTATGAATATTGAATTTCGAACTATGATTCTCTCAATTATGGAACATCTTCATACTGTTGGTTGTTATACAGGGCGAGTCTTTCACCACTGCGTTAATTTGAAATACAGAATTCCAAAGTGAAAAAAAAAAACTTTTTCAAGTTCAACTTTGTCCAATTCTGCTCCGTTGCAAAATCATGAGCAATTTAGTTTTCAAATGGGCTAAGCCACCTCTGAATCCATTTCGAGAATACACGAAAAAATCTGATTTTGCTTTATGGTAATTCATAAAATCGTAGAAATTTACTTCTTCGTGCAACCTGTTCCTATTTGAGGATCCAAAGTGTAATATTTATGATAATAAATTTAGAAAAGCACTGACGTGGTGCCCTCAGTTTTCGCGCGCTTATTCTAGAGCTCTGGACTCTGGACAATGTGCTACTAATAGAACCCCTACGGTGAATGAACAAACCCATATCCATCCGATATCAATCGAATACGTATTGTGACGGACATTTTGACATGTCTCTTTTACGATTTTACAAGAAATTCAAAATTTCAGATGGACGAATTGGGTATCTTTCTGTAGGTTTTTCTATCTTTTCTCGTACTCTGAAAAAGATGAATGAACAAAGCTTTATCTCAAATTAAAAATATCCACTCACAGTTTTGTTCAAATCTCATATTCCTTTCTAAAATCCAATCAAAATTAGGCAAATCAACTCCATCGAAAACCATTCAGAATATCTTGCTTTCACTAAGCTCTTGTACTTTAAAATGCCTTATATATTGTAATTTAAATTACACAAAAGCAATGGTTTTTCCGAATCGACTTTTCTGAAAGCTCTAAATGACTTTTACGTGTACTACATTTAACTTTTTCCGAACACGATTTGGCAACATATATTCGGGTCGATTCTGATGGTATCTTGTTAAAATATTGCTGAATTTACAACATTGGTATGATTACAAAATAAAACAATATTTGACTGACAGAACGAATATTATGTTTCAACGTTTCAGGCAAGATTGGCTATGACTTGAAGGCATAGCAATATTGTTGGAAAATCATTGAATGTTTGAGCTGACAACACTGTATTGAACTCATAGAGGGGTCGGATTTTACCATTTCATAGATCATAATAGTGAATTCTATTATATATAAATAATAAATTGACGTTCAAAGTCAGACGAAACTTATGTTTTACTTTTGTTTACTTCTGTTTTTGGTGCTCTTGTTCACCCGAACAGAGTGCCTATCATTTTGCCCGAATGTCTGTAATTTTGGAATATCGAGCCGAAAATCGTCTAAATCGATTGGGTTCGACTCCCTGATGAAGAATTCGTGGCGAAAGTTGAGTCTGTCCGGCCAGCCGCATCCTTTCTAGCATCCAAAAGAGCTGAGCTAGAGTTTTCATATTTTCAGAATAGATTAATTGTCCAAATATCTCGGTCAAGTTCGTTATTGGGCTAAATCCGTCGGATGGTTCAGTAGTTATGAGCATCTGAAATTTTGTTTCCTCAATAATTACTAGAATATCCATCTGATCAAATTGATACTTGAAATATTGTTGAGGGAGGCTGCAAAAAGACAGCTCGCAAAAATTTCGCAGAAATCGTCACGCTAGAAAATTTTTGAGAAATTCCCAAAAAAAAATTTTTAAATCCTCACTATCTCATAAGATATTTTTCGGTTTTCAATAAAAATTCGTGAATATATTGAGGTGATCGATATCTTACTTATCTTCAAATTTCATTGTCGTAGCTCTTTTCCATCTAAAGATATGATCATTTTTTTAAATTTATTTAAGAGAAAAGACATGCGTCCCGATGATTTTCTTTGAACGATGGCCATCACAGATCTATATCGATTGACAAATGCTGGGCTCATTAATCAGTGTCAGTTGGCGTAATGGTAATCAAAATTTTTCCTAACGGGAAATCATAGAGATAGAATTCAATCTCGGTGGCTGAAATAATATACGTTGTCAAAATTCAGAAAAGCACTGACGTAAGTTTTTAGGGGAAGGGAATTATAGCTTCGACCTAAACTTTGGGAAAAATATTATGAGTAGTTATTTTTAATTTGAGATATAGGTTTGTTCATTCATTAGGCGTTCATATTTGCATCACATTGTCCCATAGTATGGGAAAAGACTATTGTTCACGTGATCAGAGTGCTTATAGATTTGTTATGGTTTGAATATTTACTTGCAAGTAGCTCAAAAAGAGCGCCAAAGCAATCTACCTTCTAAATAATTCTCCAAATGGAGCTAGTGAAAAAATTGTAGAAAACTAGCCTATTTGTGTTAACCCCTGCTACATATTGCTGAAAATAAATGTATGGAATGCCAGTCTTTCAAACATTGCTGTGATATCAATATATATTTTTAACCATTTTACTATTTCCAAACAGAATCGACCTGTAAATTTTACCGTGAATGAACCATTTTGATAAATTTTCCACCAACTGAAACAGAATTAGTAAGTCGACCGATGTCAAACGAATACGTATCAATGGCAGCAACGAGCATTGAGATTTTTGAAGAATTTTTTGACATTACTGCGATTTTGAGAGAATCGCATATTCTCAGACGGGCAATTTGAGGTCATTTCAATTAATTCGAATGAGGGGTTCCCGGTGATGAGAAACTTCCTGTAGTTTTGTTTTCGACGTCCGTTCAAAAATTTTACTGAGTCTGAAATCAACACGAAAAGTAAATATCAAAGTAATCAATCAACATTTACTTCCACTTCTGTGATTGCTTGCCCTTAAGTACATAAAAAAATAATTTATTATCTTGTGGAAGAAAGCTACTTCAATGAAATTTGAAAATATGTTATGATATCAATAACGTCCATACATACAAAAATACGTCTCATATCTGTTGAAGTATAAAGTGTTGAAAATTTGTTTTTGAGAATTGGGAATTTTTTTGTGTGTCCATTAAGAATTATGCAATCCTATTCATTTCTACCTAAGTCAAGTATCTTTCAAGTTACAATCTTATCCGATGTATATTTTAGGAGTTATAGGAGAACTAAATTCAGATGTTCATAACTCTTGAACCATTGGACGGATTTGGCCTAATAATGAACTTGACCTGGACATTTGAACACTTAACCTATTCTGAAAATATAAAAACTCTAGCTCATCTCTTTAGGAAGATAGAGAGTATGAGGCCGGCCGGACGGATATACTTGAGTTTAACCTATTCTTCATCAGGACGTGAAATCAAATCGATTGAAACCATTTTCGGTTCAATATTAGAAAATTACAGACATTTGAGAAAAACGATAGCTCGCTGTTCTACTAGAAGAAGCTCGTAAAAAAAACATATATCTCTTCGAAGATATAATATTCCATCTAAAATACTATTTCAGCTGAAAATCATACTGGATTACTTGGATAGTGATTTTCCAGCAGATTTTTCGTGAAAATATTGAAATTTCGGAATTTTATTCACAATTCAATGGAACATTAGACAAATACTCACATTCAACATTAACTTTTCCGATATTCCGAATTTTATGATTTTTCTATTTTCCATTTAATTCATAAATCAACACTTCTGCCAGGTTTTTTATTTTCCATAAATTTAAAAAAATTCTACATGTTATAAACCTGTGAATTTCAATGTGTTTTAATAATTCATAAACCGCATATAGCAAAGTTATGATATTCAGGAAGACTCTTATGGTTTGATGAAAGGTATCGGTATTGTCGAATCTTTTCGAAAAAAAATACAGATTAACCGCAACAATACTGAGGATAGATTATGACATTCATAACATTTTCAGCATCAATATTGTACAAGGATAATATTCCTCAATAAGTCGAGAAGGTTTTACTCTATATCCCGATCAAAAAAAAAATGAGGTCACTTATAAGAGTTCCAAGTCATTTTGCATCAGTTTACAGTCAATTTGCAGATTCAGTTTGCTCCAAAGGTTGTTAATTTACTAGGAACGCAGGGCAAAGGTTTGAATACGCGTAGTACGGTTTACAGTTGTCTGTGTGGGAGAAATATGAAAGTACACGTTTACTTTACAGCAAACATGCAGAAACTTAACTGCGCATTCTTCCTTCCTAGTGAGTAGAGCCTTCAAGACATGTAAAATCATGGTGTAGTCACTTGATATTTGGAATAGTTGATTATCTTTTTTTTATTTGGAATATTTTTAGAACGTGAGATATTTCGTCATGGTGTGATTGTAAGCGGTTCTGCGAACTGTTCGAAACAAGTTAGAACATGTAGGGATTTTATGTGGCGGCACTCCATAAAGCCCCACATAGCAGCAATATACAGCGCTTCGGGTGCCGATAGGTTAGCGCACAAGGTTTCATACCGACTAGGTTCAACTGCCGGCGGCTCCCACTGTCAAATTTCTCCCCTGCGTCTATGGCATGGTACACACAAGCCATACTGATGAGTCCGAATGTGTGCGCCAGGGACGAAACGCATAAGTAGAGATAATTCTTTCGATCCTACAAACATTTTTTCATAAAATTCTTCGTTCAGAAAATCATCTTAAATTTACAAAATACTTGAATGAAATTTCTTGTTTAAATTCCTACTAAAATTTAATATTCGATTTCATTAATTTATCAAAATGAATATTGCATCAACATTATTTCCTTCAGCAAGTACACTGTGTAAAAGTTGTCCAATTAGCTACTTAATTACTTTTGCAAATTTAATTGTAATTTGTTACGTTAAGTACCAAAAGTAAGAATATATAATATTATTATTATTTTAAATATGTATTTTTCTTGTGCTATATTATATATTATTTAGAAGTAAACTTTTTGGGATTAGAGCACAGATCAAAATTAGACTTCATCTATTTTTTCTATATCAATTAACTACATATGTTTCGGCGTATACTAAGCCTTTTTCAAGTTTACGTGCTACAAACATAGTGACAATCACATCTGTCCAACAATTCATTTTGAAAATCAGAAAATTAAAATCATGTTCATTGTGTTGTGAACGCTGTCAACTAGAATCCTAGTTTTCTAGATTTCTAGATTCTAGTTGACAGCGTTCACAACACAATGAACATGATTTTAATTTTCTGATTTTCAAAATGAATTGTTGGACAGATGTGATTGTCACTATGTTTGTAGCACGTAAACTTGAAAAAGGCTTAGTATACGCCGAAACATATGTAGTTAATTGATATAGAAAAAATAGATGAAGTCCTAATTTTTGATCCTGTGCTCTAATCCCAAAAAGTTTACTTCAAAATAATTATTATTATTATTATATTATATTGTTATAATTTTTTATCAATGATAAAAGCACGAAAATTCGACGATGCATAGCTTAACATAAATTTAATATCGAAAGAATCATTACCTTCACAGCAATTATCGTTGCTATAAATAATTGACACTACGTTTACTGCACTTCATACTTGACGAAAACATGTAAATGTATTATTGTATAGCAGATGTCCACGAGGACGCATTGCTCACTCAAGTAGGAGATGTCGAACTCTGTCGGATGCGGAGGCCAATTGTACCACTTTGTCTCTACTTCCGGCTTTCGCTTGCACTTCAAGTCTTAAATGGTACTCATCAGAGCGACGCCACGAAATATCTCATATATCCAAAGATTTGGATTTTGCAATTCCATTCAAAAGGTGAGGAGTATACACACCCTGTTTTTAGTCATCTTAGTTTGCTCATATGATCATTTCGAAATGAAGATGTGAATGATATATGCACCAAAATAGAGGAAGATGCCCAAAAAAATTTTCGTCGTGGTGCTTGAAATACCAACTTTCATATGTCTATAACATAATAATAATGAATGTGATTGAGAATAATGGAGACCATCGATGTAGTCAATCTCAATTTTCAGATTTCTACTTAGTTAATTGTATAAACAGCGAGTAAGTTGACCTTGAGGTAGTAACATAATGAATTTGCACTGAGAACATTTTATGCGCTAATGCTCCTTGAGTCTCAGAATGACACAATCATGCCTATTTTCAACTAATGAGGTATTTTTAATATCTCCTGGAAAGATTTGAGTTATAATGTTTTGAATTTTGAATTAATAAATTTAGAAAAGCACTCACATTTTTATGCGTTTGTTCTACAGTTTTTTCCGCACACTGGAACAGTGTCAAACAAATACAACCGACAGGATGAACGAACAAACCTATATCTTCAATCAAAGCTGTTAAAAAAAATCAGAAAACTACTGACGTGGGGTCAGGAGATTTTGTCTGCTCGTTCTACAGTCATCTTCCGTACTCTTCTATCATGTGATACAAAAACAACAGCAACTATGAATGAACAAACCTATATTTCAAATTAGAAATGATTTCTCATAGTTTTCCTTAAGTTTTGTTCGAAACTCAAACGCTCTCCTCCTTAAAACCCACGTCAGCGCTTTTCTAACCCAATCGATTGGGACATTTTTGGCTCGATATTCCAAAATAACAGAAAATGATAGCACGAGTTCTACTATTTTACTATGAACCAAATCAAGCGCACTAAGAGAGGAAAGATATTTGCAGTTGTAGTTCTTTAAATACGATAATATCTTGAATGAACCCTCTGAAGGAGCAATACATAATTTTTCAACAGAAAAATAGGAAGTATTGCGGTTTCACAAAAGAGGTATTACGGTTTCACACATGATACCTCATATGAAATTGTAGATAATTTCATTAATTGCTTTCGAAGATTATTCAGATACGTATTGTTATATATCACATTATTAAGTTGATATCTATGGGTTGATTTGCTGCTTCATTAAAATTGTCGACTTTGATTGCACACATGTTGTTCACCCTGAACTTAAAAATTTCTGTTGTCGATGCTCTGAGCTATTGTTGCTTCCTAAATACTCGAGTACCAAATCACACATCACAAATGTCATGAACTGTTTGAGTAACTTCTTTTTAAAGTCGGTCTATATCAACTTTTCACATTTTGACTTCCGTATTGCTACACTTAGTAAGACTACTGATGCATCAAACACATTTTTTTACTATTTCTCACTTCTATCGTTGCCCAAAGTTGCACAAAGCAAATGCACCCTTTATGAGGATCACGTTATTTACTGTTATAATGTAACACTAAAAAAAATTGTTGGCTCTTTTTGAAGAATGCTGTACTCATCAAGAAAAATCGCGTTTTTCATTTCATTCATTATTTCTGAATCGACGATGAATATATGAATAAAGAATTTCCTGTTCTGTGATCCATATGAATTGTATACATTCCTTCATTTTCAGTTGCAAAGACTGTTTTGATATTTTTATTGCGACTATAGAATAGTACATTGTTTATCGGGTAGGAAAAGCTTAACATTCCTGGACGACTCGGCTTGCGCCTCGACTTAGCAACACAGAGTCCAGGAATGTGGCTTTTCCTACGAGGTAAACATACTATTTTTCCGCAAATCGTTTAAAATTCGACAGATATTGATTGATTTAAAAAAAATGCGATAATTTTATTCCCAAATAAATGGTGCTTTGAAATTCCTAATAAAATTACTTGGGTTACTATGGAAACGTATTGAGGTTGAATTGTCAAATTTGACGCTTATAAATTTAATTGCTGGTGTTCTCGAAAGTAAAATGATAAGTGATTATGAAATTTCCATTCCTGGGACTCCTCCAGAGCTGGTTGAGGCAGTGAATACTGCTTCATTAGAATTATTGCCAAAGAAATCAAGAGAAAAGTACGAAAATGCATACAGACGTTTTATGGATTATCGCATGAGTAAAAATACGAGTTCTTTCTCAGAAAATGTTGTAATGGCATACTTCCTAGACCTTTGTTTAAAGATGAAATCTTCAACATTATGGGCCAATTATTCAATGCTGAAGTCAACCCTTGCACTTAAACACAATGTAGATATATCTACATACTCAAAACTTCGTTCTTTATTGAAACAGCAAGCTCAAGGATATAGGGCAAAGAAATCTAAGATGTTAACGAAGGAAGAAATTGAAAATTTATCCAGGAAGCTCTAGATAAAGAAAATTCAATGATTAAAGTAATCCTTTATTTATTTTCTAGGTGGCTGTAATATTTGGTATTTCTGGGGCCTGTAGAATGGATGAGTTAGTCCGAATGACTCTACACGATATAGAAGACTTAGAATCTAAGCTTTTAATCAGCATACCTGATTCGAAAACCAACAAACCAAGATCATTTGTAATTAATCAGATCTACTTGAATGTTTATCGAAAGTATGTTTCGTTAAGACCAGAAAATATGAACAGTGACCGATTTTTCTTTAAATATCAAAGCGGAAAGGTTTGTAGACAAGTGGTAGGAATTCATCAATTTAGAAAAATAGCCCAAAATAGTTGCTACTTATTTGAACTTGGTAAATCCGACAGAATATACTGGTCACTGCTTTCGTCGGTCTTCTGCAACAATATTGGTTGACTCTGGTGCCGACATAACTAGTTTAAAGAGGCATGGCGGATGGAAGTCATCAAACGTTGCTGAAGGATATATCGAAGAATCGCTTAACAATAAGGTTGAGGTGGCAAATAAAATTTTCACAGTACAAAATATTCAACAAAATGACCCTTCCACCCTGCATGTTATCCAAAATGTACTAACTGTCAAATTACTGTAAATATAACAAATTGATCTTAAAAATGTATTCAGCAATGACTTGATGTTTTCAAAATATAAATGAATTCCTTATAAGCAATGTGTTTTCTATCATTTATGTAGAACACTAACAACTGTAAGGAAGTCCTGACTTTTTCTTCAAGAAATTTTGACAGGAATGTCAAAATTTCCTGGCGATTTGCGGAAAAAGATGTTGTTATAGCTAAGAAGTCTCAAATACTGAATAATGCATTTGGCACTTGGGACATGGGGATTTCATCTTATGACGTTCACGGGAGGGTGCAACCATGCAAATCATTCATTAATACAAGGTGCCCAGAATGGGTATCGGGTATTCGTAAGTTCAATAAAAAAATATATTTGTGAGCAATAAAAAAGTTTATTGTTTATTATTATCATATGAATTGGGGAATTATTTGGAAAAGATTAATTGATCCAAATGATGACCGTTGCGTTGCTAGCACTCTTCTAAACGGGAACGAAGGCTGGCGATAACACGTTGACACATAGCTATTCATATCGCTACCATTTCAGACCTGATGTTTTGCTTCAACTGGGTTAGATTCGTCGGATCATTTTGATAAAGCCTACTTTTAAGGTATCCCCATGCAAAATAGTCGAGTGAGCTAAGATCTGGGCTTCTGAGAGGCCAGTTATGTTATCCCTTCGCGACATGATTTTAGTAGGGAATAATTCGGGGACCCCGATCCATTTCATAATGCTATCGTCACTTGGAGCATGCCGTGTACGATATTCCGCAAAATAGAACAGTTACTATCACATCAACATTACGATAATACGCTCGTACGCAAAATGTGCGAATCGTCCCCGAGTACTGTTCCATAGTGACTAAAACCAAAGATTAACTTACAGAGATGGGGCACTCCGGCCTTTTTCTCGTCAACGATTCAATGACCTTGAGAATTCTATCGTTGAAAATAGGGGCGGGACTAATAAGAGAGATCTCTCTCTCTTCTCCAAATTCGAATTTACACCGCGAAACAATTCACCGGGTATTTCTGAAAATCATAGCAGATCCTTAATTTAATCAAAACCTTTGAATTAAATGACATATTTTATATAACTTGTCTATTCTTTTCCCTCCATTCGAAAATTTTTAATGATAGTGTGATATATGGAGTAAAAGTTATCGCTGATTTTGTATAGAAAATTTAGAATTTCATTCCGCACGGGTTTTCATATGTGGATTAAGCTTTTTCATAGCTCTGCAGAGAAGTCTGGTTTGTAGATAAAATGAGTGAAACCAAGGTAAGATGTTCAGTTAAGTACTGCTCGAATGTTTCGGGTGTGAGATTCTTTAGGTTTCCCAGTTCAGATGACCCTCAACGAGCCCTGCAATGGAAATTGGCCAGCAGCGATGTGACAATTCTGAGGAAACAGGATTTGCAGTGATCATTTCGAAACTTATTTAATGACTGACCGCTACTTAAATAAAACGGCTGTTCCTACTTTGAACCTGTTTAAGAGACCGAAAAGCTTTGATATAGGTACACAAACCGATGGAATAGGAATCGATAAGGGAACTCAAACATGTTCCACAATAATGGTAAACTGCAATGTGCAAACATCACAAAACATGAAAGCCGCTGCCACTACATCTCATCAACTGCTAATCCAAAAGCTGAGAACTATCCCTTTTCATCATCCTTGCTCAGTTTCCCTACAAATATATGCTAAATTTGTTCTTAAAAATGAGAATTTTTTCATAATGAAGTATGCAAATCAAAATTTACAGAGTGATGAATGTAACAAAAGGAAAAATAAAAAAATTAGAAAGCTTAATATACTGCAGCACAAATGATGTTAAGTTAATATTTCTCAGTATTTTCTTCCAAAAGTTACCTTCCAACTCGATATCAAGTTCAGGGATCTGATCCCTTTGTATGTATGAATATTTTTATAGAATAGGTAATTGCTCTTTTATGTTTCACAAAGATTGATAATGCTGAAGGAAACTTGACTACAAATTTTTAATGAATTTCTTTAACTTTTGATGTAACTATATTAAATGAATTATAAAGAAAATTTCCTCTTTATTTGTTGCACTCTTGTTTTAGTCCATTATTTAGACATTCAATACATGAAAGTGAAATTATTGTCTGGAATTGGTAAAAAATTTGATCAGCAAAATCCACAAAATTTTATGATTACAATTATTCGTCAGCTTATTTTGTGTAACTTTGAAATTTGTGAAACAATTCATAAGATAGGAATTAACTTCTTTGTAAGAAGTTTGTCATAAATAATCAAAGGACTTCTAACTTACAAACATAATATAATGGTTCCATTAAAATTTTGATGAAAATATATTACACATTATTCTTACATTCTTGTATTAGGAAATACTTGAAAATTTTTAAGAAATGCTTATCAAACAATTTTCATCCACATATAATAAGATCAATCAAAAGAAAATTTCTTCTTCTCATACGATTTTGAAAAAGGATATTTCTTATTCGTTTGTTTACAAAACTGCAGTATTAGTTGAACTATATGTGGGTAACATTACTTTTTAATTCGTCCATTGTGTCAAATGATATTTTCTTGTTTCTTATGAATTCTCTCTGGTCTTCACACATATTCCACAGGAAATAAATGTTCTGTTATTGAATGCTTCCTCAAAGTTGTATGGCAATGACCTAAAATTTTAAAAGGTGTGAACTTTTACAATTTTCTCAGTTGAATTGTTGTAGCTTTAAATTATAAGATATTTTAGTAATAAATTAAAATAGATTGCAAATGATAAAAATACAAATTAACAGTGGAAATATTGCTACTCACGAAATTGCGTATTGGTTCCTGAAGTAAGTCGTTCAGAAACACTTGTGATGAAAGAAAAGTGCTTTCATATTTCCTAATAAATAAAAAATGATTTTTCCAAATTCATCTTAATGTCGATTAAAATCCTTTTCTGTTTGATTCTTGCTACAGGAACTAGGAACCGATTGGCTATCTTATTGCACGTGATAACGAAATGTGATTTCATTGGTGTTGCCTCGATTTACATTGCTCTTATGGGATTTTGAGTCAAGGGAGGAATCGTTTTATGCGATTCTGTGGTTTCGCTTCGAAATACGTGAACAAAATTTTCAGTACTAATTTGACAGAGTGCACCCTCTTGTTTCTACTCTTTGCTAAAACTCCAGAAAACGGCGGACGCCACGAACCTCTCCTCGCTCCTTTGATTTTTAACTTAATCAATGCTCATTTCCTTTGAGACGATTGTACCTGATGAAATTTGTCACCAAACGAGAGTCGATCATTACAGTTTTGTTAATGCCCAACTTTAAACCCACTTCTGTGAGGAATTAGAATGTGCGAAACAGTACCATCGCCTCAAAGGTAACGAGCCATGAAAAAGTAAACATACTGAAAAACTCTTTGAAATAAATGAATTTTCAAAAAAAAATTTTTTCTTGAAAATTACACGCCTGTGAAGAAGATAAAGATATTGCCATAAAAGTACCACATGACCCACTTTTCCTATTAAAAAAATTTACAGGGCTGATAGACATGGCACAGGGTGCAACAAAAATCCTTCAAATATGCACAAAAATTTGGTAATAGTGAAAAACAAATTGAACTGTTGCAGAATTTTGTTTCTTCTGAGAAAATGAATAATTTTAACGCGCATTGTCTAAGGTTTTTCAAAGGACAAGGGCTCACGGACAGAAATATATTCTGCATGATTTACGATGGAGTAGATTTAACTCTGGTTAGTTTTTGAGAAAAGGTTACTTGAGTACGAACAAAACTGAAGAAAACATGCGAGTAGTATAGATATATAGATTTGTTCAATCATAATGGCGGTTGTATTACACTGTTCCAGAATACGAAAAAATACTATAGAACAAGTGCGCAAGAACTCCTGACCTCGCGTCAGTCCTTTCCCGTTTTTTTTTAATTTTTTGACGAGATTTCGTTCTATGCAAATTCAACTGACGATACAAAAACTTAGTATTGATAGACCTCTCGACTCCTAAGGCAGTTAATCATGAAAATACCTTCAAGTCTACTACGACTTTCTGTCGTTTTTGAGTAGTATACCTATACAAACAAAAATAAAAAACTTACGAACTGAGCGATTTTCAAGATCCCTGGAGTCGTCTTGAAGTATTCGATGTTAATTTGAATCCATCCGAACCTGGAGGGTGGAGGGCCGCTTTGCGTCGTATTTTTGTTGGCATTATTGTTGGTAGGTACTTGTTCCACGGTCACTACTGTTTCCGTCATCATGAACGCGAAAAATCGGTTTTATCGCGACCTCAAAAACTGGAACGTCCGTTCAAAGGAACACCTGTTCGACGTGAAGCAGATAGAAATCGGCGAAATAGACAAACACCAGACCGCTATTTTGAGTCGCGAGTAACTGTTTCAAATGAAATTTCTACTGGAGTAAAATGATGTTGCAGGTATTGCGTTGCGCTTGTGAGTCGTCGAGTTTCTCGCGTTCACTGGGTCGCTTCTCAAAAGGTGCGGACTGACGCGTCGTT
The DNA here is from genome assembly GCA_030674115.1 of Micraspis discolor. Taxonomy (NCBI): domain Eukaryota; kingdom Metazoa; phylum Arthropoda; class Insecta; order Coleoptera; family Coccinellidae; genus Micraspis; species Micraspis discolor. The sequence continues at coordinate 424,988 of JARTUT010000445.1, read as the reverse complement.
TACAGTTTGTCCTGCTGTGCAAGACTGCCTTATCTGTATATCCGATTCATTACTGATTTTGTTGATGAGGATGTTGAGATATATGCAGGAAATAAACGGCGTAGGTATTCACAATCATTCGATTCATGTGATCGAATTTACTTTTGATATAGAAAGCGGTTATTCGTATTTTTGAGCGCTTGTTCTAACTTGAAAATATCTTGAAAAGCGAGCTATCGTTATGGCCAAATTTCTGTGATTTTCGAATATCGAGCCGAAAATGGTCCCGATCGATTGAGGGCCGATGAGGTATCAGTGACCACATTTGAGTATTTTCAACCGGCCGCCCGGCCGTATACTCTCTATCTGCCTAAGGAGACAAACTAGAGTTTTCACATTTTCAGAATAGGTTAGCTCTCTACAGATCTCCCTCAAGTTCGATATTGGGCCAAATCTATCAAATAGTTCAGAAGTTATGAGCATCTGAAGTTTGATTTTCTCAATAATTCTACAATTAGTTCGATTCTATTTGGAAATAGCAATATGGTTATGACAAATATACAGGGTGTTCCTAAATTGAACGTACAAACATAAAGGGGAGATTCCTTGAGTGATTTTAAGAAAAAAAGTCCCTTAAACATGGAGTCGCAAAGGTTTCGTTTTCGAGATACAGAGTGTTGAAGTTTGAATTTTTTCTCAAGTTTTTTTCTCATAGTATCTACACTTAACAAGATAGTCAACTGAAATTTGGCATAGATATTACATTTGAGAGTTCTCACCACGTGAGATGGCAATTTCTATAGATAATCTACAGGGTGATATTTTTTCTGGAACACTGCCACCTGTTCTTCTGCAGAACTTTTTTTTGGTGAGCAACTGTTAATTTGAAGAAATGGTAAAAGAAGCTTTGTTCTTATACTAAACTTTTCGGTCTCTTGTAGTTTTGTCGTATCTACCAACGATTTCGAGAAAAAATATTTTGAACGATTCTCTCGAAATCCTCGTGAAAATCCAAATTATGACGGGAAGGCCAGTTTGTAAGCTGTGGTGAATGAATTCAGTGTCAGATTTTATGGAAATTTTCCTGATCTGTATCGATGATTCATAAAGATTCGATAAACTCGTATAATTAACACAAAAAATGTATTACAACAAGAAACGTAAAACTGAAAAAAAAATCATAACAAGAAAACTAAGTACCGGAAAGGACTGAACTACAGCAAATGTTGAAAATGTCCTCTCCCAACTGTTATACAAGCTTCTGATCTTCGTCTCATAGACGATCGAACTCTTTCAAACACTCCCGAAATATTTCTAACTGTATCAAATGCGCCTATTATACGATTTCTCAGTTCATCTATTGTGTTCACGGGTGTTGGGTTTACTAGAGATTTCAGGTGACCCCATAAAAAGAAATCTAAACTATTTAAGTCTGGGGATCTGGCGGGCCATGACTGAGGACCCCCCGGCCAATCCACCAGTTTTCATAATTTTCGTCCAAATACTCCCTTGCCAAAACTGAAAAAAGAGCAGGAGCACCGTCATGCATGAACCACATTTCTCGTCGTAGCATAAGAGGTATATCTTCAATAACAAGGGCAAATCGTTTTCTAAAAATGTCTTTATGAATGACCTGTTAGTCGACCTGGCAAGAAGAAAGGACCAATCAAATCATCACCAATATTACCACCCCACACATTCAGTGAAAATTGCTCTTGAAAATGGGTTTCTACATATCCATGCGGATTCTCCTCAACCCATATGTGATGGAAATTGATAATTGAAGTCCTTGAGAAGCAGGCTTTATCAGTGAATAGAATTTGGCAATCAAAATAAGGATTCATCAATAGTCTACTGAGGTACCACTGACAAAAACTAACCCTCGGATGAAAATCTCGAGGCAGAAGAGCTTGCACCCTCTGAATGTGATACGGATATAGCAGAGAATCCCGCAAGATCCGTCAAACAATTTGATGATTTGCATTCAAAAGTACACTAATTTTTCTTGTACTGGTTCTTGGATGATGTTCTATTTCGTTCATAACTGCCTCTTCGAGTTGCGGTGTTCTCACACTGCGTGATCTCCCAGCATTTATTCTTTTCATGGAAAAAGATCCAGCATCTGAAAGACGCCTATGAATATCAGAGAACATTCAATGATTGATTGGGATAGAGTTCCATGTAAAGACGCCTAGCTTTTCTTGCATTTCCATTTGCAAGACCATACATGAAATGAATATCAGAATGCATTTCGGAATTCGTGAAATTCTGGATGTTTTGATATTTAAATGTGTAGAGGTTCTAATTTCTGATCAAATTATTGTTGTGACAGTCATAAAAAGCGTAATGAAATTAATAGTCTAACTACATTAAAACCACCTTTACTTTAAAAAAAAACAAACGTTCAATAATTTGATGTGTCAAAAATGGCACTGAATTTATTCACCACAGATTACAAACTGGCCTACCTATCATAGTTACAAGAATCTCGAGAAAATCGTTCAAAATTTTTTTTCTCGAAATCGTTGGTAGATCCGAAAAACCTACAAGAGACCGAAAAGTTTAGTACATGAATAAAATTCTTTTCACATTTTTTCAAATTAACAGTTCTGCAGAAGACAGGTGACAGTGTTCCAGAAAAGATATCACCCTGTAGATCTTTTATCGAAATTGCCATGTCACGTGATGAGAACTCTCAAATGTAATATCTATGCCAAATTTCAGTTGAATATCTTGTCAAGTGTAGATACTATGAAAAAAAACTTAAAAAAATTCAAACTTCAACACTCTGTGTCTCGAAAACGAAACGTTTGCGACCCCATGTTCATGGGACTTTTTTTTTCTTAAAATCACCTAAGGAATATACCCTTTTCGTTTGTACGTTCAATTCAGGAACACCCTGTATAGCTGGCACAACTATGTTTAAAACACTGGCATTTCAATCATTTATTTTCAACAATATGATGTATGATTTTGAAATATATCTGGTTATTTCAGTTTACTGTCAGCAACATCCCTCGTTTTAGATTTGTTCCATGTATTGGAGAATTCAGTTTTCGAATAATAAAAAGGGGTTAACACAAATATCTTACAAAAAATGGTCTTAATCGATTGGGTTTGAATTCTTGATAAAGAGTTCGGGGTCAAACTTGAGTTTGTACACGTATTGTGCAGGATATATCAGAATTACACTGCTCCAGAGTATGAGAAATACTTCTGAACAAGCGCGCAAACGCCCCTGACCTCATATCAGTGCTTTTCCGCATTTTTATATAGTTCTCCTGGATTCAATGAGTGGCTTTCGTCCGCCACAAGAATCGAGTTCTTATCTAGTAAATTAGCCATCCATTCCATGTGACTTTTTGAGGTATCTTATTTCTGATCATCGCAAGATACACTTTCTTGTCATAATAAAGCAAAAAGAAGTGAATTCCTTGTTCTATTATGAAATGCAAAAAAATAACTAAAATAAATAACTTTGAAAGACAATTTCAGAACTATCATAGAATTGTTTATTATAAGAGAAGGATAATGGGTGAAACCGCAGGAGTGCAGAAAATATGGAAAATGGATGGAAGGTACTTGCCGAAACGTATTTCTACTTATTGGCTTCTTCAGGGCAAGGCAACCACGAAACCAGGATAGGGATGGAAAACAATAAATATGGAAGAAACGACAAAAGGTGACCACAACAGGAGCGAGCATCCAATTTGAGGCTTCAACCCTAGATACCTCCGGTTTTGGAGGCTAAACCGAGCATCGCCACGATGGAAGCATAAGCAACCTGTGTGATGCGACCAAAAGCCCAAGGATACAATTAAATTAAAAAAGAGGATATATTGCGGTAAAATTAGATATAAGAGAAGGATAATGGGTGAAACCTCAGGAGTGCAAAGAATATGGGAAATGGATGGAAGGTACTTGCCGACACGTGTTTCTGCTTATTGGTTTCTTCAGGGCAAGTCAACCAAGAAAACAGGATAGAGATGGAAAAGAATAAATATGGAAGAAACGACAAAAGATGACCACAACAGGAGATGTTTATACCTCAAACCAATTTGAGGCTTCAACCCTAGATACCTCCGGTTTAGGGGCTAAACCGAGCATCGCTACGATGGAAGCATAAGCAACCTGTGTGATGCTACCAAAAAAAGTCCCAAGGATACAATTAAATTAAAAAGAGGATATATTGCGGTAAAATTAGATATAATTAATATATTGTCGGCAAGTACCTTCCATCCATTTCCCATATTTTCTGCACTCCTGCAGTTTCACCCATTATCCTTCTCTTATATCTAATTCTACCGCAATATATCTTCTTTTTAAATTTATTTGTTTATTATGTTCTAAGAAATGGTGAACCTCACCCCTTTCAACTTTCATAAATGTCAAATAGACACTACGAAAACTAGGTGAAGAATTAGTACTTATCTGAGGTTCGAAGACTTCTTCAAGTTACATCTAACAATTGGCATTCAAACTTTCGGCAACTCAATTGACGGTGCACTTATGATATTGACAGCGATGTTCATGAATGTTACCATTTTAATTTTTTTTTGTTGGTTTCTCTTCTTTGGATATGATAGATGTTTTGTTCCATTTTATCAGGTGATTTTCATTAACAGAATGTTGGACTGACTTGGATCTATCGGTGTCTAACACTTGAGAAAGTTTTTGATGTTCCTTTATTCTCACAGTATTATCGAAACAACGGTTTTTCGTCTATAGCGCAACCAAAAAATATTGCGCTCTTTACAACTTACGGCATAAAAACAAAAATGAAACTCCATCGATTCAATTAATTAGAAAATGGGTCCTGAAGTTTGAGAATACTGGTTCATCAATGGATCAACCACGATCCGGCCGACCTAGAACTCGTGAACAACCTTCCTTCTCTACACGAAAGCGGTGTAGCGTCTTAAATGTGCCCAGATTATCTATAAACCACATTCTCCACTGTGGTTTACATTTACATCCGTACAAAATTCAAATTGTGCATGAATTAAAGCCTCAATATCATGCTCATAGACTCAATACAGAGGGGTATATTGCCATGATACAGAACTCTTTCACTCCAGCGCTACAGAATTTTGATAGTTCTAATCAATCATCATGGTTTCAGGAAGATGGGGCAACATTTCATATCTCCAATGAGTCATTGAATGCAGTTCGCGAAATTGTTGTTCTGATATTCTCGAAGAAAACTTCGGTATGTAAGATATTATCATTTAACAGGGCTATGTCTTCGGAGTACCTGTTAGTCAAATGATGAGGGAATTAAGTTAATTTGTTAATTCTTTCGATTTCCCAATTTTTGTATTCATACAAGCTTTCTAAATTCTCATTTATGGTCTTTAGATCATCATCGTCTAAATTTCCAGTTATGAATTCAAAACCTTTTCCAATGAAGTTTGCCAGACCTCTTTTAACTTTTCCATTTATAAATTTGTGTATTATCTGTTCGATTCAAATTAAGTTTGATTTTAAGTGAATGTAAATTATATGAGATAATTCATCCAGAGTATGGTTCTTTTGGAATTGCATTGAAATTAAATTCTAACTTGTTGACGCTAATTTGTAATGTATAATGATGAGAAAATTATGTTAATGACCAATAGTGTTGGGTAGTACACGTCTCAAAATTGAGTTTGTAAGAGGTGCCTCATTTTTGTACTGAAGTGGTACATTGTACCACTTCAAATATATTATGTCGATGCAAAAGGAGGGTAACATTAACTCTCGACAGAATTGAAGTAATAAAAGAGGAAAATTTAGAATACAAATTAATTGTTGGATTTTGAGACTTTAGGACGCTGAGCTAGTGAGGGGAAGATTTTACTGAATAAGAGGGTTTGGATGTGTGTGAAGTTGGCCCCGCACTTTTTGATTTTCGAAAAATTGTTTAATGTGCTAGGTTTGTGCTGCTTTGTGCTGTTTGAATTTTCTCGTTATTTCAAGTAGTTTTCGAGATATTACACTAAATGCATAAAATGGGCCAGCCCCGCACTTTTTGAAAATTTGAGTTTCAATCACTGAAATGAATTGTGCTAGACGTATACTGAGTTGTGCCGTTCGAATTTTTGAGATGGATCTCTTAATTTCCCAGAAAATGGAAAATCAAAAAAAAAGTTAGCCCCGCACTTTTGTTTTTTCTTATCGGAAATGAGTGTAAAAAGTTGTGCTAGGCTTGTGCTGCGTTGTGCCGTAAAAATGTTCATGGAAATACCTCAAATTTTCCGGAAAATCCCGAAAATCCATTTCAAGGCTAGCCCCGCACTTTCGTTTTTTTTTCAATCGGAATATGTGGAAAAAATTGTGCTACGCGTGTATGAACTTGTGCCGTTAATATTTTTGAAAAATCGATTTTTTTTTCCGAAAAAACTGGAAAATTCGAAAAAAGATAGCCCCGCACTCTCTCTTTTTTTCCATAAAAATAATCTAATAGAGTTGTGCTACATTTGTGCTGACTTATGCTGATAATTTTTTCAGAAAAAACTTAAGTTGTCTTTTTAAACGGTGAAAAATCAAAATATCAGTAGATTGAATGATGAATTGTGTAGATGATAACACTGTTGTGAAGTTATCCAAATGGAAGTAATAAAATTCTAGATGAGCCATACGATTTTGTTTACACGGTCGCACCACGGGGTATCACCTAATTCCATGAACTGCTGCTACGTTGCCTTCTATCAAGATTTTTCAGGGATATACTGATTTCTCCAATTTTTCCACCTTTTGAAAAAAAATTTCATGTGAATTTTGAAAATTAGGTTTGAACGAGTTTGTACGAAAGTAGCACAAGTTTTGGTGAATTCGATTCGGAAGAAAGAACACAAAAAGAATATTGAAAATTTTTTAAACTCGATTTTCCGGTATATCAGTGTTTTTTTCGAGGAAGTTCGAAAAGCACAAATCAGTGTATTCACTGTTGAATGGGATTCAGTTATCAAATGACCGTTAAACGGAAAGAAAAAATGAAAATGTACATTATTCGCTTTTACTTACTTAGTGAAATATCTTATTAATCGTACCATTTGAAAAAAAAAACTTGTACGGCACAAAGCAGCACAAACCTTGCACAATTTAGCACCACAAACATTTAATCGAAAATCAAAAAGTGCGGGCTAACTTCACAACAGTGTTGCTATTCACACAATTTATCATTCAGTCTACTGATATTTTAATTTTTCACCGTTTAAAAAGACACCTTGAAGTTTTTTCTGAAAAAATTATTAGCACAAGTCAGCACAAAAGTAGCACAACTCTAGAAGATGATTTTCATGGAAAAAAACAAAAAGTGCGTGGCTATCTTTTGTCGAATTTTCCAGTTTTTTCGGAAAAAAACTCGATTTTTCAAAAATATTAACGGCACAACTTCATACACGCGTAGCACAATTTTTTCCACATATTCCGATTGAAAAAAAACGAAAGTGCGGGGCTAGCCTTGTAATGGATTTTCGGAACTTTCCGGAAAATGTGAGGTATTTCCATAAAAATTTTTACAGCACAACTCAGCACACACCTAGCACAACTTTTTACACTCGTTTCCGATAAGAAAAAACAAAAGTGCGGGGCTAACTTTTTTTTTGATTTTCCATTTTCTGGGAAATTAAGAGATCCATCTCACAAATTCGAACGGCACAACTCAGTATACGTCTAGCACAATTCATTTCAGTGGTTAAAACTCATATTTTCAAAAAGTGCAGGGCTGGCCCATTTTATGCATTTAGTGAAATATCTCGAAAACTACTTGAAATAACGAGAAAATTCGAACAGCACAAAGCAGCACAAACCTAGCACAATTCAGCACAACAAAATTTTTTCGAAAATCCAAAAGTGCGGGGCCAACTTCACACACATAGGGTTTGGTTATTCAAAATAATCGATGCTAACCGTGAACTGTTTTTATAAAAATGTATCCAATTACTAGTAATTTCAGGCTGAATTATTTTTGTGAGACTTCATTATGCCGAAAAGATGTATTGCTTATTTATGGCTCATCGCAATTCGCAATTTTAACATTTATTAGGGTCATTTATTGAGTATTACTATTCCGAAAATTTCATCTTTGTAGTTTATCATTTGCGTTGATAAGAAACTGAATATTTAGCCCTTTGATAATAAAAACAACTCGTTCAATTTTTCGTAGATTCGACTTTTCATGTCTTCTAATTTTTCTTTATCTATGACGAACAGAATTCCTTATAATAATTAATATTTGTAAATAGAAAAAATTAACACTATAATGTCATGAGATACTGGTACAAAAATAGCAGGTAGTAGGTAGCAGGTAGCTTAGCGTTTTATTCCTTCCCCGAAGAATCAATATTTCCATACAATAATCGTTGTTCTGTTGAGTTCAAAAAAACTCCTATTTGGTAAGAGGTGCCAAAGTGACGAAGACGCCGCCGCGCCATAAAACACTCCGTAATTCCATAATTTACGACATCTGTCTACTGTCTACTATGAATCAGTACATCCCCTCAGACCTCATTTACCTCTGTCGTTTTTGTACCGGTGATCAGGACCAGGACTTATCCCCTCTCCCTCTTTGTATTTGTCGCGTGACTCGCGTGGTCCTCAGCGAGGCGAAGTAGGACATTTGAAGTGAGGTGGTACATTGTATGAGAATGAGCCGCTCTTACATTTGCTCGTCGTGTACGGGACAAATGAGCCGCCTCTTGTAAGAGGTACCCAACACTAATGAATTTTCGCGTTGCTTAAATATTTTTCGAATAATCCGTTATTGGCTATTTGGTTGACCTGAAGGCCATGGTTGGTCTGGATCTGGATTAGGCGGATTATCGGTATCCTGAAAAGAGCAAAGATTTTTTCTTAGACCCTTGACCTTCTTGATGTGTGGTTTCTCAAAATTTCTGAGTTAAACTGTTAATTTTATTTTGTTGTTGGTGCTCAACTGCAACTTTTTCAAAAAGGATACCCGTTTTTCTAGGTCTATTCCTTTCGACGTAGACTTGGTTTTGATTTTAATAAAGGGGATCGTTCCGATTTTCATTTAATCTATTTAATTTTTTCTGTACTCGTTCTTAGTTTTGCTCATAAATATGTTCGAAAAATGGTTAAATTTCTTGTCTTCTTTTATCATTATACAGTTCGTGAACGGTCATATTCAAATATAAGTCAGGTAGTTCGTCATAGGGCCCGTAAAGTAAATTGAAGGGAGAGTATCCAGTCGCAGAATGTATTGACTAATTATTAATCAAAGTTGCAGAAATCATGAGATTTGCTGGATTTTCGTTAGGATTTTTCAGTTTCAAAATTCTGAGTTTTTCCAGTAATGTTCAATGAAGTCTCTCTTTGGGAGAGTTTGAGCAAAGGTTATTTGCCGTAGTGAATTGTAGTTCAATTTTATTCAACTTACAGTATTCTGTAGATGTTTTATTGTGAAATTCTCTACCTTCATCACAGACAATCTTATGTGGAATATTATAGTGAGCTAGATAATGACGGAGTTTATTCAGAATTGTAAGTGCAGTGCCGTCTGTGACTGAATAAGACTGAGTGTATTTAGAAAAAATTAAGAAAGCACTGACGTGAGGTCAGATTCCTTTGGCGCTCTTGTGGAGCTACTTGTGTGTAAATATTAAAACCATAACAAATCTATAAGCACTCTGATCACGTGAACAATAGTCTTTTCTCGTACTATGGAACAATGTGATGCAAATATGAACGCCTAATGAATGAACAAACCCATATCTCAAATTGAAAATAACTACTCATAATTTTCCTCAAGTTTTGTTCGAAGCTATAATTCCCTTTTCCTAAAAACTTATTAGGTGTACAAATAAGTTTCCGCGGTTTTTTCTAAAAAATTAGGAATTTATTGTAAAGGAAAAGTACATTACGTTTTATTCAAAGTATTTTTCATCATTTGCCACTACTTTTCCCCATCTTTCTGGCAACATTCGGATACCCCGTCGAAAAAACTCTTCATCTTTTGACACTATCCACAAATCTACCCAATTTTTGGTGTCTTCATATGATGTGAAGCGCTGCTCAGACAGACCATATGCCATCGACCGGAACAGATGATAATCAGAAGGGGCTAAGTCTGGTGAATACGGCTGGTGGGGTAAAACTTCCCAGTTGAGTGTTTCCAAGTATGTTTTTACAGGCGCCGCAACATGTGGACGAGCATTATCGTGTAAAAGAATAATTTTGTCGTGTCTGGAGTAGTAATGGGCGCGTTTTTCCTTAAGTGCCCGACTCAATCTCATCAATTGTGTTCGGTAGAGAGCTCCAGTAATGGTTTCGCTTGGTTTCAGCAATTCATAATACACGACACCAAGTTGATCCCACCAAATACACAGCATGAGTTTTTTTCCATGAATATTCCGGCTTAGCTGTCGATGTTGATGGTTCGCCGGGCTTAACCCATGACTTTCTCTTCTTTGGATTATCGTAGTGAATCTATTTTTCGTCACCAGTGACTATAGGATGCAAAAAACTCTTTTTTTTATTCCTGGCAAGCAGCATTTCACTCATGCATAATCGGCGTTCAACGTCTCTCGGCTTTAGTTCATATGGAACCCAATTTCCTTGTTTTTGAATCATTCCTAACGATTTTAAACGATGTGAAATTGCTTGTTGAGTCACTTGTAGAGTAAGTGCAAGTTCCTTTTGCGTTTGGGACGAATCTTCCTCCAATAGTGCTTCTAATTCCATGTCTTCGTACACTTTCGGCCTTCCACTGCGTTCTTTGTCTTTAACGTCAAACTCACCGTTCTTAAACTTTTGAAACCATTCCTGACAACTTCTCTCACTTAAAGCAGCTTCACCATATGCTTCTAGAAGCAATCGATGCGCCTCAGCTGCAGATTTTTTCACATTAAAGAAGTAAATCAAAAGTTCCCGCAAATGATGCTTATTCGGAATAAAACTTGACATTTTTGCACGAAAAAAATTACGTGATGCTGATACGGAATCACTAGTACTTTAAGGTTATGGTGTTGCCAGATGACTAAACTTGGGATATTACGTTTTACATCTGACAATTTCTCCATAAACTTCTGGTGGGGCCATCTTTTAACAAACCGCGGAAACTTATTTGTACACCTAATATGTCAGTGCTTTTCTGAATTTTGACAATGTATATTATTTCAGCCACCGAGATTGAATTCTATCTCTATGATTTCCCGTTATGAAAAATTTTGATTAATATTACTCCAACTGACACTGATTAATGAGTCCGGCATTTGTCAATCGAATATCGATCTGCGATGGCCATCGTTCAAAGCAAATCATCGGGACGTATGCCATTACTCTTTTCTCTTGAGTAAATTAAAAAAATGATCATATCTTTAAATGGAAAAGAGCTACGACAATGAAATTTGAGGATAAGTAAGATATCGATCACCTCAATATATTCACGAATTTTTATTGAAATCCGAAAAGTATCTTATGAGATAGTGAGGATTGAAAAATTTTTCTTTGGGAATTCTTTAAAAATTTTCTAGCGTGACGATTTCTGCAAAATTTTGGGAGCTGTTTTGTTGCAGCCTTCCTCAACAATATTTCAAGTATCAATTTGATCGCATGGATATTGTAGTAGTTATTCAGGAAACAAAATTTCAGATGCTCATAACTATTGAACCATCCGACAGATTTGGCCCAATAACGAACTTGACCGAGATATTTGGACAATTAACCTATTCTGAAAATATGAAAACTATAGCTGATTTCTTTTGGATGCTAGAGGGGATACAACCGGCCGGTCGGACAGACTAAACTTTCGCCACGAATTCTTCATCAGGGAGTCGAACCCAATCGATTGAGACCATTTTCGGCTCGATATTCCAAAATTACAGACATTCGGGCAAAATGATAGGCACTCTGTTCGGGTGAACAAGAGCGCCAAAAAATCTTTTATAGTCAAACACTCAAATTGTCTTTAAGCAATAAGTGGACCTTAGAACTTTAGTTTATAAGGATGTCCTTCGTATTTCTATTGGAGACATAGTACACATTTGTTGATTACTTCCATAATTTTGTTTTTCATTTAAGGACAATAATATTTATTCGAAAGAAAATTATGGGCTTCTGAAATACCATTGTGATTTTTATCATGATATTCGGAAATTATTTCCTTTTGATTTTCCCCTGAAGTTACGTCCAGAAGATAATTATTCTTCTTCTTTACGTGCCATCTCCTCTAAGAAGGTTGGCTATCATCAAGGCGATTTTTATCTTTGAAGTTGCCGATCTGAAAAATTCCACAGAGCTACTGTTGTACCACTGCCTTAGGTTGTTCAACCATGAGATGCGTTTTCTTCCTACATTACTTTTACCCTGCATTTTTCCTTGCATAATAGTTTACAACAGTGTATACCTCTCCCCTCTCATCACGTGGCCTTGATACTGCAATTTCCTGTTTTTGATCGTGTTAACTATTTCTTTCTCTTTTCTCATTCTCAATACCTCCTCGTTCGTTGTTCTGCTCACCCAGCTTATTTTGAGGATTCTTCGATATGTCCACATCTCGAATGCTTCCAGCCGGTCAGTGTCGCACTTTTTAAGCGTTCAGGCTTCCATTCAGCATTTCAGCATTCTGATTTTGTGATGTAAACTAAGATCTATTCTGGTTAATACATTCATCATCTTGATCTTATTTCTTGTGAACAATTATTATTATTAATTATTACTGATGAATAATTTCACTGAGTAGTTAAACGATTGTTTATAGAATCGAAGCAGTGGTAAACGTAGTCTTTTTAATCGAGAGGAAATTCCGTAGGATTCGTTCGGTCAAATGATTTCTTTGGAAAGCAAAATAATTTTCCATGTCGTATGAATACGTTATACGTATTTTTGCCAAAGGGTTTCGTAAATTTTAAATAATTTCGCCAATATTGAAAATAATTCTGTTAGGATGAATATTAACGGGTGTTTCCGTAATGTTTGATGGTATTGGTATTGGAGTTTAACCCATCATTTAAATTTTCCTGTTCCTCATTAGTTAGATTAAGACCCGATTGCACCAACCACACTTAGCGTTAGGCGTCCCTTGAAATGAATCCTTAACTTAAATTGCGTTGCACCAACTGTTAAGCATCACTTAAATCCCTTAAGCGAGCCTTAAATTTAAGTATTCATTCATAGCCACTTAACTACGGCGGATTCTACCCATAGATCAAATGTAACTGTATATTTATTTTGATCTTTATCTATGATTCTAACCTAAAATAATTTGATGAGTTTGGTTTTCCAAATATTTGTCTTGTATTTCTTTGTGATTTTCGAACAAATGTGATGTGACTGAAAAAACATTAATCGTAATTGTAATATGTACTGCGAACAACGCTATTAACTTGTATAATGGACTTCTTTAATGAATTTGATGCATTTCATGACGACTTGGTAATAATAGAAATTGTGGAAAGATGATTTCCTAGGCGTATATACTTAAAAAGTCTTCAATTAAAACCATATCGGGCTTGTTTATTTATGTATTAATTTATAAACAAATATTTTTGCCATTGAATAGACGAAATATTCAAAACTATTTTAACCTCAGAATCAAATATTGCGTGTAGCCGATGAAATCGCTTTATTGATCTAGGGAGAAATGAAATACTGAAATGTCACTAGATTGAGAAAGTTGAGCGTCGCTTAGTTGAGTTTCTGTTAAGTGACAGTCGTGCAACTGGAGATGAATTTAAGCGACCCTTAACTTTAAGCGGCACTTAGCTAAGCGACATTTTAAGGGGCGTTAGTGCAAACGGGTGGATTAATTCGAGAATTATTCTACGTCACCTAATTCAGGTAGTTCACTGATATTTGGAAGCATGGAGGAAAGTTCTATATTCAAGTCGACATCTGAGAACAAAGTGTTATCTTCGTGGTTATTTATCTCGACTCGAGAAAGAGCGTCAGCAACTTTATTTTCCTTTCCTTTTGTTTGAATTATGTTGAAATCGAATTCACCTAATTTCAGTTTCCAACGTTATAAGTCTGGAATTTGGTTCTTTTATTATTTAGAGCCATACAAGAGGGTTATGGTCAGTTTTGATTGTAAACTTTTGTGCAAATAAATATGGTCGAAAATCTTTCGTAGAATCTAGGATCGATAATGATTCTCTTATTGGAAGTAATTTTTGTTAGTGGAGTTCAGTGTTCTCGAATAATAAGCAATAGGGCGATTCGATGGAAAAAGAACACTTCCATTGGCGATATTTGAGACGTCAGTTGTCACTTTGAAACTGTTTTGAGAATTAGGATAAGCTAAAATGGGGGCATTTGATAAAAGTTCTCTACAATGCTGGAAGGTATTTACATATTCTGTATCATGATGATTTATTTTTGCACCCTTTTTCAAATGAAAGGTGAAACAATGTGGGCAAAATTCTCTATAAAACGTCGATAGTAACCTATCAGACCTAAAATTGAAATATCCTTGACAGTACGAGGTAATGGGTATTTTTCAATTGTTTCTAGTTTTGATGGATTACGGGATATTCCTTCTAGTGTAATTGCATGACCTAGGAATGCTGCCTTTTCGGTTAAAAATTCATATTTATCTGGTTCAATTTTAAGATTGTGTAATTTTGTGTTTGACAACATTACTGAATAATAGGTCGCAACTTTTGTCAAAAAAGATATTTTTTAATTTAGCACAGAGTATGAGAACTTCTCGTTTTTCTTCAGAGATTTCACTGGTACCCTTTCTGAAAAATTGATTTCTACCTCGTCTGGAATTTGTTCAGAAATTGGTATAAAATAAAATCCATTTTTACATGAGCTATGCACTGTGAGGTAGAAAATTCTTGAAAATTAATTTCTGGCAGTAAAACATCTCCGTTTTTTATTGAAACAAGTATTTGTACAAAATTCTTTGCTTCAAATTTTCTTGGTTTTAATTTCATGGAAGAATATTCGAGGTTGAAAGGTATTTTCAAGTCATTTATTTCTGAAGTATGGGTTTTTGATCAGATGTTCCATAGATTTGATGCCAAATCTACAACATGATGATGAATATTTTCGAAAATTCCTAGTTCGTTTGAAATTAGAATATTCGAATTTTCATCAGCTGTGTTTGTATTGCCTAAACCGGAGGCAGTCAATTTCTCGTCGTATAAAAATTGGACAAAATTATCGAATGCAGGTATCGAATTAGTTACAGAATTTGTTGCTCCTGAATCGATAAGGAGTGTAAGATCTAATTCAGAATTCAGGTAGATAAATGTAAGATAATTTTGATTTTATTTTCAAACAATTCATCTAGGTTGGTGGGTGTTCCGAAACCTTCATGATTCGTAGGGAATCGGTTATTATTTGAAATTGGTTTATCTATCAGATATGGAAAGACTGGTGGATTTCCGGATTTAAAGAAAATTGAGGTTTTCGCACAAAGTATTGGTTATTTCAAAATGAATTAAAGAATTTTGGGAAGTGTTAGCGAAATTAGAATTTGAATTACTGAAACGATTTGAATAAGTTTGTGGTGGAGAACGATTTTGATAACGTTTTTTTCGGTATTTTATTTTATTTGCGGAGGAATTCAAAGTATTCCCATTGTTGTCTTCTATTATCGGAAAATTTGCATCTATTGATACTTTCTTCTAAACTTATGGGGTCAGAAGTTGCTGAGGTAGGTTCGATAGGGTTCTAATATTCCTATTTAAAATGTTTTTAAATATTTTTTTAAATATCTTCTTCTGTGTATAGAAGATAGTTACGATCCATAGTATTTAATGTCAAGTATTGTAAGACATCATTTAAGTTTTTGGATAATCTACTGTAAAAATCTAAGGAAGTTCCATTTGAAGAGGAAACTGATAAGTCTTCGTTTCAGAGGACACCGTATCCAAAGAGTAGAAACAAGAGGGTGCACTCTGTCAAATTAGTACTGAAAATTTTGTTCACGTATTTCGAAGCGAAACCACAGAATCGCATAAAACGATTCCTCCCTTGACTCAAAATTCCATAAGAGCAATGTAAATCGAGGCAACACCAATGAAATCACATTTCGTTATCACGTGCAATAAGATAGCCAATCGGTTCCTAGTTCCTGTAGCAAGAATCTAAACAGAAATGGATTTTAATCGACATAAGATGAATTTGGAAAAATCATTTTTTATTTATTAGGAAATATGAAACGCAATTTCGTGAGTAGCAATATTTCCACTGTTAATTTGTATTTTCATCATTTTGCAAGCTATTTTAATTTATTAATAAAACATCTTATAATTTAGAGCTACAACAATTCAACTGAGAAAATTGTAAAAGTTCACATCTTTTAAAATTTTAGGTCATTGCCATACAACTTTGAGGAAGAGTTCAATAACAAAACATTTATTTCCTGTGGAATATGTGTGAAGACCAGAGAGAATTCATAAAAAACAAGAAAATATCATTTGACACAATGGATGAATTAAATAGTACCTAATGTTACTCACATATAGTTCAACTAATACTGCAGTTTTGTAAACAAACGAATATTATATATAATATAATATTATAAATTTTATAAGTATTTCTTAAAAATTTTTAAGTATTTCCTAATACAAGAATTAAAGAATAATGTATAATATATTTTCATAAAAATTATAATGGAACCATTATATTATGTTTGCAAGTTAGGAGTCCTTTGATTATTGATGACAAACTTCTTACGAAGAAGTTAATTCCTGTCTTATGAATTGTTTCACCAATTTCAAAGTTACACAAAATAAGCTGACGAATAATTGTAATCATAAAAGTTTGTGAATTTTGCTGATCAAATTTTTTACCAATTCCAGACAATAATTTCACTTTCATATATTGAATGTCTAAATAATGGGCTAAAACAAAAGGGCAACAAATAAAAAGGAAATTTTCTTTATAATTCATTTAATATAGTTACATGTATCCTTCAGCATTATCAATCTTTGTTATATAATTATCTCGGTTCCATCTTAAGCATTCGCAGAACATAAAAAAAAAACATAAAAGAGCGATTTCCTATTCTATAAAAATATTCATACATACAAAGGGATCAGATCCCTGAACTTGATATCCAGTTGAACGGTAACTTTTGGAAGAAAACACTGAGAAATATTAACTTAACATCATTTGTGCTGCAGTATATTGAACTTTCTAATTTTTTTATTTTCCTCTTGTTACATTCATCACTCTGTAAATTTATGTAAAAAATTCTCATTTTTAAAAACAAATTTAGCATATATTTGTAGGGAAACTGAGCAAGAATGATGAAAAGGGATAGTTCTCAGCAGTTGATGAGGAGATGTAGTGGCAGAGGCTTTCATGTTTTGTGATGTTTGCACATTGCAGTTTACCATTTGTGGAACATGTTTGAGTTCCCTTATCGATTCCTATTCTATCAGTTTGTGTACCTATATCAAAGCTTTTCGGTCTCTTAAATAGGTTCAAAGTAGGATCAGCCATTTCATTTAAGTAGCGGCCAGTCATTAAATAAGGTTCGAAGTGATCACTGCAAATCCTGTTTCCTCAGAATTGTCGCATCGCTGCAGGCCAATTTCCATTGCAGGGCTCGTTGAGGGTCATCTGAACTGGGAAATCTAAAGAATCTCACACCCGAAACATTCGAACAGTACTTAACTGAACATCTTCCCTTGGTTTCACTCATTTTATCTACAAACCAGACTTCTCTGCCGAGCTATGAAAAAGCTTAATCCAAATATGAAAACCCGTGCGGAATGAAATTCTAAATTTTCTATACAAAATCAGCGATAACTTTTACTCCATATATCACACACTTCATTAAAAATTTTCGAATGGAAGGAAAAGAATTCATAGACAAGTTATATAAAATATGCCATTTAATTCAAAGGTTTTGATTAAATTAAGGATCTGCTATGATTTTCAGAAATACCCAGTGGATTGTTTCGCGGTTTAAATTCGAATTTGGAGAAGAGAGAGAGATATATCTTTCTCTAGTTAGTCCCGCCCCTTTTTTCAACGATAGAATTCTCAAGGTCATTGAATCGTTGACGAGAAAAAGGTCGGAGTGCTCCATCTTTGTAAGTTAATCTTTGCCGTATCTTTGTAATAGTACTCGTCTAATCGAAAACCAATCAGATGCGCTCTGGAAAGCTATAAAGTCTCTGGCTTACTCAGAAAATTCAGCGAAGACATATAGGCATGATGTTTGGTCTCGAAAAGTGTGCAGTGGTAAATATGAGGTGCGGCATTCTGACTGAAGGGGAAAATGTTGAATTGTCGGATGGTCGGATATCGGATACAAGTATTTGGGTATACAGCAAACATTCGAAATCAGACAGAGAGAAAATAAGACAGAAATAGAGCTTATGAAAAGAGTCCGTCGGATCATGAACACCCAATTGTCGGCAAAAAATAAAAAGGAGGCCATCAATACTTGGGCAATCAAGTGTACACCTGGAATTCTCATCTGGTCGATATCAGATCTTGAGAAACTGGATAGAAAGATCAGATCCATCCTCATGCAAAATGGTTTGCTTCACGAGTCTTCACCAAGCAACAGGCTTAAACAACCAAATGCACATTTTGCGATAACGCTGAGGAAACTGCAGCACTTGTCATCCGGCTGCTCCACAATAGCCGGCACCAAATATCTTGGACGCCATGATAATATGGGGAAGGTCGTGCACCAGTTGCTGCACCTGAGAGAGCATCTCCTACCACAATTCATCCCACACCACATATACGCCCCGCAGACTGTCCTGGATAACGAAACCACCAAAGTTTACTGGGACCTAACAATTATCGCCGATCCAGGAGTGGAGCATAACAGACCGGATATGGTAGTATGGTCGAAAAAGAATAAGACTGCATATATAATACATTTTGCTGTGCCTCTAGATCACAACCTTTCCAAGGTATATGGAAAAAGAAATCGCAAAATATGAGCCATTAGCGAGAGAGATAAAAAAATATGTGGGTGAGTCTTTGATCACTGCGTTAATTCTATCCATAGGTTCCTGGGATAAAAAAAAATACTTTTCTCCCATACCGTTTTTCCATATCCAGCTGCGTTAAAAAGTTATGAGCATTTTAAGTTTTCACATTGGGCGAATACCCCTCTATAGTCCAGTTTAGTTTGAATGAAAAACATTATATTCTCTCTAAGAAATGATTCACTCACTCATGTTTCATCAGAAGGAAGATACACAATACTAATTTTCTGGTAAAAAAATTCAACACTATAACCATAGATTTTTAATAATAATAATAATAATAATAAAAGTGCTTTATTGTAAACATGGTTTACAAATGGCCATCGACCGAGGTCCTTCAGCCTGTGATACAATTATACTTTTTATTGTTTCACAATAAATTAAATGAAATTATAACATTAAATATAATCGAGAAGTTCATATTTCTAATTTGTGGTGTTTTCGTTTTTTATCTGTTGTAGAGTCTCCCATAGAGTCATAGCAGGATATCTGAACCTGTTGTGTATGCAGAACTTTTTTAAAATCCTGAAGTTTTCCTTATTCCTGCAAAATCTCCCAGCTAGTAGTCGTAGTCATTGGTCTATCGGAACAATTTTGGTAGTCTCGTATAGGAGATTGTATTGTATTGTATTGTATTGGAGATTATAGAGAGGGTTTAATAGGTGTCTCAGCTTTGTGAGTTTTCTCAGAGCTGTTGTTTCCGTCACTTTTAGCTTTTTTTGTACTGGCTTTCTGCTGTTGAGGAATAATATGTGTCCATATTCAACAAGAGGTCTACATATCATTTTGTATATTTTGCTTTTGTTTATAAGTAAGTCCCCTGAATTGTGTTGCTCTGGAAACAGTGGCTTTTTTAATTGATCCTGTGTGGTGATAGATTTTTGGTGTTTGACCATAATTTATTTCTACTACAAGATTATAAACCATCCCTTTTTAGAGATAAATTCCAAAAAAAACCTCAGAATTATTAGATGTTATCATCATACATTTGTAGTTTCCTTCTTAAGATTTCCAAATCATGAAAACGATCATTTCTATGCAAACTTCCAAGGTATGAGGTATTCACATTGCTTTTTTTTTCACTAGAAGTCAGAAAAAATCATCTATGATTCTCCTAAGACTAATATTTCTGAAGTTTCTTCTCCTTGACAGACTTTCTTGAGTATTGGCCAGTGAACATATAATAATGTTAAAAATAAGAAAATCTTTTTCGAAATCTTCAACAAAATGAAGGATGTCACTACGAATATCATTAATTTAATAAGAATGCCATTTTTAGTTGTTCAAGTGTTAGCATAATAAGATGAAATTCTTTTCCAAGGATTTTCACAAAACTTTATTCCATTCACACATATTATAATATGTAGTTTTAAATTCATTCGCATAATTTCTATTGACATCCATTATCTCTGATTTAACAATAATTTATTTATATTTTTTCAAATATTTTGCATATCATAAATGAAAAAACAGCATAATCTAAAAATTTTTTGTTATTGGTTAATCATCTCAACTAGAAACAATACAGGTTAAACTTTATAATCAGTATTTGTTTTAATTATGTATACAGAAACATAATTATAGAATAGTGGTTATTCATAGATTATGTTAAATTTTAATACCTCACCATAAAATATTAATTTATTACCGAACGCCAGGAGAAAAAGAATTAATAATTGCAAAATTTTTTCAAATGAAAGATTTCATCTGTAATCATTATTGATATTCAGTTATAATTGTTCTCAGAATAACTACAGTGAATTATTACCACATTAGGATGTTATTATAACATCTCTGTGGTGGGTAGTTCCCATAAAATAGTGTTCTGTGGTTCCTTTTTGTTTTGGGACTGAAGGTCGATTTGGGTCGATGCCGAGGTTCAATCAGGCCTCAATCTGCCTAGTTCTGATTAAACCATGTTAACCGCAAAAAGAACATTAAAAATAAATATTAAAAAAAACATGGAGTAAATGTATAATTACACTCAACAACACAACACGTTAACAAAACACAGAACTACGTCATGTCGGTTACTTTGGTTTCGGTCGAGCTTCCTCGACTATATATATATATACTTAAGGAAAAACAATTCCTAGCACTGCCTATTCCGTGGAGCCATCTATCTGCTTTGGTAGGGTAGACACCCTGGTGGCGTATCTCCGGTTCGGGTCTTACTCTTGTGGCAGGGGTAGCGTTCATATGGTTGGCAGCGCCACCATGACTGTAACCCAGTAATCGGTAGTCTGCTCATATTGTGGGAACAGATTAATCCCTACAGGGTGCGCCACCGTGACGGTGAAGAAGTAATCCCTACAGTAGTTTTGATTCTGTTCGAAACTTTCAACAGATATTTGTATGAATCTGGATTGTTTAAAAACATTATTCTTTCTCCAAGAAATAATTCACTCACTCATGTTTCATCAGATGAGATCAGAATAAGATAAAAAAATACTAATTTTCTGGTAGGAAAAATTCAACACTATAAACATAGATTTTTGTTGTTTCTTTCTTCTACAAGATTATAAACCATCCCTTTGTAGTGAAAAATTTCAGAAAAACCTCAAAATTATTAGACGTTGTCATCATACATTTGTAATTTTCTACTTATAATTTCCAAATCTATGAAAACTTCCAATGGACGAGGTTGTCACATTGCTTTTTTTTTCACTCAAAGCCTGAGAAATCATCTATGATTTCCCAAACAGTGATATTTGATGTTACTTTGCTTGATGATTATTTTCTGTACTGAATCCCAATAACAATTCACTTGGACAGATTACAAGTATTCCCAGATTTAGGTGTGCAATTATACTTGCTTCAAAAAATTGAGCTTGATCACCTAAATTTGCTTCTGAAAAACTAACTAGGTGTTCTTTAATAAAAAAATTATGTTAGATCATTACTATGAATCTATTTTGTTCAGATTTTAATTAATGACTAAAAGTGCTCTGAACATGCGTAAATTTTTGGTTTTATAATCAGAGTATTTGTATTAACTATGTAATAAAAACATAAACATAGAATAAGGGTTATTTTATTAAAATATTATTATAACGTCTCTGTGGTGGGTAGTTCCTATAAAATAGTGTTCTGTGGTTCCTTGTTGTTTTAATTCTGTTCGAAACATTCAACAGTTATTTGTAGCTTTCTTCAAAAATAAATGTGGAAAATATTGCATGGATAATTTCGATAATTTGAAATTATTCAATTATGTAAGAAATGATTATGGTTAGAAAATGCATTCTAATCTTTCTTGTTTATGAGACTATAGCTCCCAGTTTCAATATTGATCGAATTTTTATTATACACGCATCATCACAAACATTTATAAATATTATAACAAAGTCTAATTATATTAACTCCTAAGTTTGTGAACTAGGTTGAATCGGTGTATGAAATAAAGATGTGAAAAAACTTATAAAGAAACAGCTCTTCATAAGACAAGTCTTCAATTCAACAGGTTCTAACAGAAAATACATTACCTATTTTAACGGTCATCATGAAAATATACCGTAGTACCTATGTGTGTGATGGAAATCTTTTTCCCTATTTATTATGGAATATTACTCTGGGTTAAATATTAAACCGGGTGCTAGACATCATCAATAATGAATACAGCAAATGGCAATTTAGATTTTGTGGTGAATGTAAGACAAAAATTGTTCAGTATTTAATTTCATCCAAGAGGTTTAGTGGTGGAACCATAGACTGCAAAGATTTCCCCGACCCTTTGTAGAAATATTTTATGAAGAAAGACATAAAATATGGCAACATTGAACGAATCTGATTATTGAATCATTTCAGCACAGAGTTGGATTTGCGAAAATCAGAAAATTTGGACCAAATTATATCGATTCAATTCCTTTAAACTTCAAATATCTAAAGATGGTGAATGTAGAAAAAAAGATGAAGAATGATTTTATCTGCAAAAAAGACTAATGATTCTAGGAAGTGCAAGATAGGGACCTTCAGTTCAATTGTAGTTAGTCTAGTTACTATAACTGATCATGAAGGGTCGCATTTAGTACGTCGTGAATTGGCAGGTATTAACCGTACATCTAGTGAGCTCAATAATTTCCATTTCATAATAAATGTTCCAGAAGAGTATAAGGAATCGCTTCAATATGTACTTCAAAATTTCGAAAATATGATCACGAGTGGAAATTGTGTTGGCTCTGTCAAAAATGTCGAAATGAAAATTCGCCTGGAAAGAGATATAATTGTAAATCGTTAACCTTATCGTTTGTCTGTCAACGAGAGGCAAATAGTTCGAAAAATTATCGAAGATCTTATCGCCAATGAAATTATCAGACCTAGTGAATCGCCTTTTGCAAGCCCAGTGATTTTAGTCAACGAAAAAGATGGTTCTCCACGAATGGTGGTAGATTTTCGAGAGCTTAACCGGTACACCATAAAAGACCGGTATCTATTGCCGTTAATTGATGATCAGTTGGATCGATTAGGTAAAGGACGATTTTTCACTTCATTAGATATGGCTCCAGGTTTTCACCAAATACCAATCCACGAAGAGTCGATTCACAAAACTGCCTCTGTAACTCCAGATAGACATTATGAATATTTGAAAATGCCGTTTGGACTAGCAAATGCCCCAGCTGTATTTCAAAGAGCAATAAATTCAGCATTAGGGAGTTTGAAAGACTCCATAGCTTTGGTGTACCTAGATGACATCTTGATTCCGAGCACTACAATTGAAGAAGGTCTCGATTATTTGCGCAAAGTTTTGGATGTCCTGAGTTTAGCTGGTTTCTTTCTCAATATTAAAAAGTGTCATTTTCTTCGAAATAAATCATAATATCTTGGAAGAGAAATTTCTAATGAAGGCATAAGACCGAGAAAAGAAAAAATACAGGCATTGATCAAAGCAACTGTTCCAACGAACGTGAGACAGGTTCGATAGTTCATGGGACTCACAGGATATTTCCGGAAATTTGTTCCACAATTCGCCAATAAAACGGCATGTATCACAAAGCTGACCAAACAAAATATCCCTTTCGAATGGACTGATGAACAAGAAGGTGCTAGAAGGTATATCATAGATCATTTGACATCTAGACCTCTCCTCTCGATATATGACCCAGAATTACCAACTGAGCTGCACACAGATGCAAGTAGTATTGGCTATGGAGCTGTATTATACATGGAACCGAGAATAAAGTAGTAGCATAGCATAGCAGGCGAACGACCGATGTTGAAGCTAAGTATCACTCTTACGAATTGGAAACTTTAGCAATTATTCAAGCTTTAAAGTACTTTCGCACGTATCTACTTGGTATTAAATTCATAACTGTAACGGACTGTAATTCAATAAAGACAACATCTACAAAGAAGGATCTCGTCCCTCGCATTGCCCGATGGTGGGTTTACTTACAAGACTTCAACTTTGATATAATTTATAGAAAAGGGAGCAGTCTTCCTCATGCAGATTATCTGCAGAATATACTCAGCCTATTACGAGAAGGTTAAATTGATTCAAAACAATACGTAGAAAAAGAAGGAATGTTATATCATCTTAATGTCAACTCAGATGGAACAGTTAATCTTCAATGGTTTGTCCCAAAACAGAGTCGTCTTGAATTGTTGCGAATATTCCATGATGAACAATGTCACGTGGGTTGTGAAAAGACGTTAGATTCAATTTCTCAACATTTTTGGTTTCCCCGTATGAGGAGTTCTGTAAAGTGCTATATCAAACATTGCCTCATTTGTGCAGTTAAAAAGACAAGAACTGGTCCCTAGCAGAGTTTTATTCATGATGTTGAAGTTCCAAAAGAGCCGTTCCATACTTTACACATGGACTTTTAGGCCCATTACCACCTTCTACAACCAGTTTCAAGCATATTCTTGTGATAATAGATGCTTTTACGAAATATTGTGTTATTGCTGCAATGAAAACAGTCACAACATCCGAATGTCGTGAAAAATTATAGAACGTTTTGGTCTTATTTGGTACTCCGAAAAAAATTGTTATGGATGCTAGTACATCATTCAAAAATACAACATTTCCAAAATATCTGGAAGAATGGGGAATTGAACACCACTTTGTTACGCCTGATATTCGCAGAGGCAATGGACAAGCAGAAAGATATATGAGAACAATCAGAAATCTTCTCAGAGTTGAGAACCAAATTAAGTCAGAATGGCCAAGCGGTTTATGGAAAATTCAATTAGTACTAAATAGTACTGTACAAAAGTCAACAAAGACAACTCCAATGAATTTATGTCATTTTGATTTCGGTGTCTAGGTCCTGTTTAAGATAGAACCGAATGATAACTGATTTAACTTTTGCCATGACTAAGTAGTTTAGTTTCTAGGTCCTGCATGAGGTAGAAACTGAAAATGAATTTACAACATTTTGATTTCGGTGTCTAGGTCCTGTATGAGGTAGTACCGAATAATAATTGATCATTTTAATTATGATCAAATATGAGTTTCTAGGTCCTGTATGAGGTAGAAACTGAGAATGAATTTATGTCATTTTGATTTCGGTGTCTAGGTCCTGTATGAGGTAGAGCCGAATGATAATTGATAACTTTCATTATGATCAAATATGAGTTTCTAGGTCCTGTATGAGGTAGAAACTGAAAATGAATTTACATAATTTTGATTTCGGTGCCTAGGTCCTGTATGAGGTAGAACCGAATGATAATTGATAACTTTAATTATGATCAAATATGAGTTTCTAGGTCCTGTATGAGATAGAAACTGAAAATGAATTTACATCATTTTGATTTCGGTGCCTAGGTCCTGTTTGAGGTAGAACCGAATGATAATTGATTCAACTTTAACTATGATTAAATATACGAGTTTCTAGGTCCTGTATGAGGTAGAAACTGAAAATGATTTTTTGTTTTTTTTTATCTCGGTGTCTAGGTCCTCTTTAAGGTACAACCGACTGAGTTAATGATTTAATTACGATGTTGCTCTCAGTACATGATTACTTAGATCCTGTTAAAGGTAGAAGCTATCAACATCTCTGATGATTTTTCTCAGTCTCTAGGCCTCTAGTGGTAGAGCCGAGAAGTTATCGAGTGTTTATTTTATTTTGATATTTTGTTTGCTAACTAAATATTGTCAGCCAAAAGTTCAAAAGAATATATATATATATATATTGATAGCTAGAGCATACTCTGGTATTTTTCAGCTGTGTAGGATGCCGAGAACTTCACCTCTGTCAGGCTAGCCGTGTTAGAAATATGAAGCAAAATTGCCTAAGTCGCCGCTGGTCGGGGACCATTAGAAAGAATGCTGATGTAAATAATCACTTGAGATGTTTATTGTCTAAAAACTGATTAGGCAGTTCCGAAGAAAAACGAAACAGAGGAGTATACGTCCGCGCTCAGAGATACAAGGCCGCTTATTTTTATTCATTATTATTTTCATTCCATATTTGAATTATTAAATGATAATTAAATTAAACGATTACGAGTTTGTTTAATTTCTGATAATATATATATATATATATATATCTTGTTTGGATAAGTTATTTAGTTCTTTCTTACGGACATCTAAGATTCGAAAACTGTAGGTCAGATCAAACTATACCAAAGGTGATATCAAATTTTGAATTGGCATCTCAAATATTTATCAAAATAATGATATTTTCCCATCTCTCAAATTTGATCTGAAATTTCTATAAATGATTTATGACTCAAAAACCGTTAAAGATAGATATAGAGAAGTGAAGTGAATTAGATTCAATATCTTGGATAATCATAAAAAATTAAAGTAAGGTGTGTCCCATTCACAGTAATAAAGCTGTAGCCAAATTATCATACATCTGGCAACACAAGAAGTAATTCAGAAAATGTTAAGTGCAAATGCATAGTTTCTATAATAATGAAATAGGCCACCCACCTAGGTACTCCCGTTATATAATTTTTAATTTTTTGCTCTATAAAATTTCAGAACAGCACTGACGTGAGGTCAGAAGATTTTGCGCACATGTTCTAAACTCATATCCTGTACTCTGGAACAATGTAGGTACTACAAATACAACCTCCACGAGGAATGATCAAGCCCATATCTCAATTTAAAAATAACTAGTTTTCCTTGATTTTTGTTTCAAGCTCACGCCAGTGCATTTCTTAATTTTGTCAAAGTACATTATTTTATCGTGATAATTTTGTCCTTACTGAAGTCTGACTCAAGTCAATCGAAAACGTATCTATGAGAACATCGAGCATTGACGTTTCTGTCGGACTCTTTGACATTTCTGTTTTCCCGTAAGTAAAAAAAAATGAAGATATCTTCTGGTGGAAGAAAGTTAGGCTAGTTACACACACATCAATTTTGGACGTACGATAAAAATTCGTACGACCAAATTCCAATAGTGGCGCAAAGAAATGATTGTGTCTTTACACACACATCGATTCTCAAAAGTTTCTCAAAAGTTATCGTACGGACGCCGTGTTGCGGTCGTCTATTGTCTCGACTATACACGACCGCCGTCTAGTGGTCGTGAAAACAGTGGCGCATGTGATGAAAACGGCGTCTTCACACACATCGAATTTCGTTCGTACGACCGAAGTTCGCTTGGCTTTACTAGTTGCGATTTAACCGTCATCAGAGAAGGAAGTAATGCAGTGTGTTTGGTGAAATTATTTAGTTTTTTCTCATACAATTCATCAAAGCTTGCTGTTGACATTCTAAAGTAATTAAAAAACTTTTCTTCGTGACATCGAAATTGTTCATAAAGCGTGTGAAAAATCCCTGCATCTAGTCTTCTCTGATTAATAGGATGAACCCACTGACTTCTAGTTATACGCCTTCATCTACGCCGACGGTACAACAACCTCATAGCAAGAACACGAGTCTTGAAAGGGTTCATGCTGACAAGCAACTGAAGCGAATCATCAAAAATGTACGTCCACGATACAAAATCGATAGGTCTGAAAGCTACTTTAAATTTTGGACGTACGATAAATGTTCGTACGAACTTTTATCGAACGTCCAAAATTGATGTGTGTGTAACTAGCCTTACGACAATGAAATTTGAGCATATGTGAGATATCAACTCCCTGTATGCACAAATATTTGTTTAAATATGACCGATTTTTATTAGGTATATTACTGATTTTTTTTTTATTTCATTTTAAATTTCCTGCGAAATTCAGCCTATTTGTTTCAAACTAATTCAAATATCTTCCAAGTTGCTACTTCATCCGATGGTTATTCTAGAAGCTTTAAAGGTAACCAAATTTCAGATAATTATAACTCCTGAACCATTGGATGAATTAGGCCCAATAACGAACTTGACCGAGTTATTTGGACAGTTAACCTATTCCGAAAATATGAAAACTTATCTCCTTTGGATGATAGAGAGTATACGGCTGGCCGGCTGGATGGACACCCTTGTTTGACACTGAATTCTCCATCAGGTAGTCATACCAAATTGATTGAGACCATTTTCGGCTCTATAATCGAGAATTATAGATATTTGGGCAAAACGATAGCATGATGTTCTAATAGCACAATCGCGCAAAAACACGAAAAATCTATGAAAACATAAAAAACATCAAAGACCGAACAGATAGAGGAAATAAATCATGAGTCTATAAGTGGCTATGTTCGGATTGCCCTGTTTTATATGAGTCAAAAAGAAGGATATAGGAACATCAACGTAGTTACGTCACTGAAAGTACACATTTCTCATATGCTAAACATTTGGATGAATACGGAAGCAATGTAAATCATAGCTTCATTCGGGTTCGTATTTTCCTGACTGTTCTGGAACAGTCCTCAGGGTGCGCAGAACTGATGCGAGGATTTTTGGATCATTTTTGGACCATTCTTGGACTGTCAGAGAATTATCAGAGTAATGCAGAACCCGAACAGCAAAATGAGGATTAAAAATGGAGAGAGATAGGTACAGTTTCGGAGGTTCTTTGTTTAATTTCGCCTGCCAGACAACAACTTTCAAGCACTTGCTTGTTTTTTCATTTGTGTTTACGATAATTTGTCAGGAAATTTATGACAAAAAAATATCTTTTATAAAGGTAAGTAGTAATGTTTCTGTAATAAGCTGTATTAATACGTTAATAATATTGTTTCCAAGTCTTCATTCAACTGCGTGAATAAATAAGAGACAAAATTAATTGGGATTGGGAGTTGAGTTTTATTTTGGAATTCTTAATCTTACAATCCATAAAAATGAATGATAAATAAGATGGAAAGAAGAATTATTCGTACCTAGATGTTTAGAGAATGAAGGACTAGGTGGTAATTTCTTCCCTATTAAATGGAAAATTACTACATTGGGTATTAGAAAAAATAGTGACCAATTATCGTTAATGCTTACTTCAGGTTAAACATCGGTATAACCTGCAACAAAATGGATATTCTCTTGTGGAGTGTACAGAAAAATATGCAGAGAGGTTGAACAGTTAATCAAGATTCATAATGCCAAAATATCACCAAGTGTATCCATATGAAAGAGTTTTGACTAAAATCTGGTCGTTCTACTCCGTAGTGCTACTTTTTGCAATAATCAAACCATTCCCATTTTTTTTTTCAGAGCAATTTTTTGTAAAATACTGGACCTTATTCAAAAAACAATGAAATAATGATTGTAAAGTATAATTCAGCAAATCAATTTTGATATTTGAAATAGTAGACAGCATGTATAGCAATATATGTGTTTATTTTTGGGAATCTTATTTAATCAAGTGATTTAAAAGTTTCAAATGCTCTTTTTGGCGCTCTTATTCTTATTACATTATAACAGAATTTTGCTTCGTCATAATTGCAGGTTCAGGATTGGTGATTCCTAAAATATGTACCTAATTTTCAAGAATTCAAAATGAAAGAATGTATATTTCAATCGACAAAAGTATTTAAGGTTGACAATCATAGTAAACAGGGTGAAGATATCTCAATATATATGTATTTCAGGCAACAACTTTGTACATACAGATAATGGAAATGAGAAATAGTTTTCAATGTTTTGTGGAAACCCATCATTTTATTGCCTTGAATAACCTGAGTGGCCAAACGCCGCGTTAGTTGATAGATAAAACTCTTCGATAAACAACAAGAGGGATCAAATACAAATCATTTCAACCTTGAAATCTATTCGATAAATTACACAAGGGATCAAACACTAATGTAATAGATTTTGAATGAACTGATTGTTTGTATTTATTAGATGTGAACAATTGGTAGATCAAGCTTGTAAAGGGATTGTGTTTGATCATCTGTAAAATTTTTAGCTTTTTATGTGAGTTTGACTTTGTCCAGGCCTATTGGAGAGTGCTGAAATTCATTCGTCAAATTCTTTTTTGTATGTGTTTGTAATTATGAGAAAAATTGTTTATAGGACTAATATCCGTTCTGTTTTGGCATGGGTACACTAGTGATCTGTCATCACAGAGTTGGTTTTCTTTGAAACTCAGAAATGTGTTGTTAAAAATTCAATGCGCTGATACTGAATCTATATTTCTTAGAATTGATTTTTAATTGTGAATATTAGTCTATACATAATTGTGCTCTATTTTATTGTTTTCACCATTTTTTGTTCTGAATTGCTGAGCAAACCTATAGAATCAATAAATAATTTTGCAAGGTGATTCTCGTGGCATTTGAATTTGTTGTATTACCCATAAACAAAAAAGCTTCTTTATCTTTGCAGAAAACCTTATTTCGTACTCACAATATCAAATAAATTTATACCTGAAATGTAAATTTATTCAATAAAGTGATAATATCTAGTTATACAGAGATCTTAACCTGAAAATATTTCCAAAACATTATTGTAAGCAAAGCAAAATTGGTAATTCAGTTAACCATACAATTTACATACATGGGTAAGGGATTGCTCCGAATTCTGAAGTAGTTTATATTTTAGGTTATACCATCAATAATATTCATGTTCATGCAACCACTATACAGTGCTAGTCAAAAAAAAAAAAAAATGATACGTACTGTAGCCGACAAAGTAGCAGCTATCTTAATAATTGGTGAATGTAGAAACAATTTCCATGCAGCGGAACGACCGTTTAATAAGAGGCACTCCGATCGCCCTATATCGAGAGTTTATTTGAGGGAGCTTCTTCGGAAGTTGAAGCATCAGGTTTGAAGCATCAGGTAGTGTTCAAGATGCCAAACGATCTGGTCGACCAACAATTAGTGATGACAAAAAAATTGGAGAAATGGTAGTAAACCCAACTTCTTCCAGAGCCCAAGTTGCGTCTATCTGTGAAGTCAGTCAAAGGACAGTACATAGGGTGTTGGATAAAAACAAATTTCATCCATACAAATTAAAAATGGTGCACCAACTTTCAGATGATGGCCCCGACCAAAGACTAGAATTCTGTGAAACTATGTCCAATAAAATGAACCAACAACCAGGCTACATACAGACAATTTGTTTTAGTGACGAAAGTACTTTCTTTCTCAATGGAAATGTTAACACTCAAAATGTGAGGTATTGGAGTGACACAAATCCTCACATCTTTCGTGAAAAACATACTCAATTTCCAGAAAAAGTAAATGTTTGGGCAGGTATTTTGGGAAACCACATAATTGGGCCTCTTTTTCTCAATGCTAACTTAACCGGTGAATTGTATCTGGAGATGTTACAAAATGACATTGAGGCGTTAATTCTTGAAATTCTAGAAGATAATCCAAATGAATTCGACAACTTGGAAATAACGTTTGAACAAGATGGTGCTCCTGCACACTATTACGGTGCGGTAAGACGTTACCTAGATGAAGAATATCGTGGTAGATGGATTGGACGACGAGGTTCGATCGAATGGCCAGCTCGGTCACCGGACCTTACACCATTAGATTTTTTTCTATGGGGGTACTTGAAATCTAAGGTTTACGCTACAGAACCTGACAGTATTGCCATTCTGAAACAACGAATTGTTGAAGAATGTAGGGCAATTTCCGCTGACACACTGGGACGAGTACAACAAGAGTTTAGCAATAGGATGCATTACTGCCAGGAAGTAGATGGAGCACATTGTAAACACTTATTATAAGAACTGGTTCTTAAATTTTTATTAATTAAATGCGAAACTATAATTTTCGTATTTCTTCAATTTATCAATCAAAATCAGCCGAAACCCAAACAAAATTGGTATGACTGAATAGGTATTTTCAATACCTTTCAAACGAGCTGTCACTTGCCATAGGGTCCCATTTAAAATTATTGGTCACAGTGGCCTTGTGACGTCATTTATGACTATTGCGTCACCTGTTATGACCAGCTGAGAAGCCTACATCCGTTTATTTCCACCCTCCAAATTTCATTATTATAAGTATACCCGTTCAAAAGATACGAGGGGGGGAGGGGACTTTTGACTACCACTGTATGAATATGGATGGTGCAACAAAGCACGTAAACCAGATCTATACAAATGTTTTGTTCGATATAGATTCACTGTTCAGTGTTTATCAGGAGGGATTATATATACTTTGAAAATTTTAAGAATTATTATTAATTTGAATTGCGCTATTGTAGTACTCAACTGTTTCTCTCAATATTAAAATTTTGGTTTGTCGATGAAAATTTGATAAAACATTATTCCAACTAAGGAAACCAATTTTGTGCTGTCGAAACTCTCAAACAGAAGAAGTTCGCTAGGAATTTCATTGATAATCAGGTTGCTGATAAATAAATTGAGATTCTCATCTCGTTCCGTCGAAAATTTGAATTTTTGAAATATAGCTAAATACATGCGCACATTACCTTTTTGAATATAATGGTTTTCAATCGTTCATTTCAAAGGAGATTTTAATCCAATTTGTAGTGAACTTTGATATAAAGGGAAATCTTGATTTATTCCTCGTCTAAAATTACGAATTTACAAGAAATTGCGTTGCATTTGGCAAAATGCGCAAACTCGTAGGAGTATTCAAATCACACCAGAAAATTTCAATTTAATTCTCCTGATCATATAAGCCATAAATTAAAAAAAAAAGCAAATGGAAAATGTCAAGAATAAATCATAATGCACATTTCATATACAGGGTGTTCGGCACATGGACCGTCAAATTTTTGTGGGGCGTTGGTAGGGTCATTTGCTACCTTTTCAGTCTTGGAACCTGGGTCCTTAGTATTACGGTTACGGAGGCATGATTTTTTTATTAGTTTTTTCTAAATTACCCAAAATGTACCCTTCGAAGCCCCATAACTTTTTTTGCGTGGGATTTTACATCCATTTTTTTTATTGTATTAAGTCTACATGAGTGTGTGTTTGAAAAAAAACGTATTTATTGTTACAGAAAACACCACAAAATTAACACGAGGGCCTTTTATTAAAAAAAAAAATATTAAAGTATGAAAACATCTCTACTTCTGAAAGAAATTTTAAAAAAAGTTGCAGTTATTACGAACTTTATTTTATTTTAAAACGTTCTTTGGTTTATCGCGGTTCTAAAAGCATGCGTTTTACGTTAGTCAATATATAAAAAAAAAACTACAAATAGTGTTTTAGATAAAATAGCAAAGTAAGGACAGATTTCAGTCAAATACAGTTTTTGTATGATTGTTTATTTACAAAGTAAAATAACACGATTCTTTACCGTCAATTCTGTTCAAATTGATCTCCTCTACTCCGAATGCACGCCTGACACCTTTTTCTGTATTCGACAGTTGTAGTGGCTAGCGACATTTCTTATTTCATTACTACAAATGCCGCGTTTATGCGTTCAATCAACACCTCTCTTGTAGGTACCTCTGTGAAATAAACCAATTCTTTGGCTCTACCCCAGACATGGTAATCTAAAGGTGTTAGGTCTGGAGATCTTGCGGGCCAAGAGATGGGGCCGGCTCTGCGTATCCATGAATTTGGAAAAGAGTTGTCGAGGAGATCTCGAACTTCTCTCAGGAAATGTGCCGGGCAACCGTCATGCTGGAACACAATCGGCACGTCTTGATCGAAGGCCGGAACATCGGCTAGTAGCTCCGGCAGAGCATTCTGCGAAAAATGCAAATAAGCAGGCTCACTTAGTCGAGCCGGTAAATAGGGTGGCCCGATGTGATGTCTTCCTGTCACACCACTTAATTTTTGTTGAAAACTCATTTGCCTTTTCACGTGGGGATTCTCATCTTTAGGTGACCAGTTGTGCAGATTTGTTTTTCCTTCTCGGTTAAAACAGGATTCGTCTGTCCGTTTTAGAAACAAGTTTTCATCGACATCTGTGTGCAGCAAAAATCTACAGAATTCCAACCGTCTGGCAGGATCGCCTTCATGAAGACCTGTAACAATTAATAAAATTCATTAGTCTGTGACAATTTTTTCGCAGTCAAAAGGACAAATTTATCAATAAAAAAGTTCATTTGCCTTGTACCGGGGTGTAATGAAAAGCGTGTTGATTTTTATCCCGAAGTACTGACCAAACTTTCCAAATCGTTAAGTTGAGTCTTTGAGCAACGACACGAATGCTTGTAGTTGGATCTTCGTCATAGGCTTGAAGTATTTGATCGTCAACTGCTACATGGTGTTGCCTCACATTGACCCGAGGCTCTTGAAAATTTAAGTTTCCAGTCTCTCTTAATCGTCGATAAGTCGTCGAGAATGTTTCGTGGTGGGGTAATCTTCGATCAGGAAATTTGGCTTGATGAATCCTTTGAGCTGCACGAGCAACACCATCGGCCTTGCCATTAGCCATCACCATATCAGCATACTCAGCGTTGGTGAAATTAGGCATATCAACAACCAAAATTAAAACAACAGTAGCAAAAAGTCGATAAAAGTAACAAAAACAAAAAATACAAATTTAAAAAACTGAACAACGCGGCACAGACACTTCCAACATTAGAGACAGTTAAATCTCGAATGACGGTAGGGTCAAGTCAGCGGCGACTAACCCAATCCAATCTAAGGACAGAAATAGTAATAATAATTCACCCGCGTCTAAAACGGTCAGGTGAAATTTCCTTGCCCGCTGTGTTGTGTCGAAATCCGTACTTTTATTTAGGTGCGACTTTCTTCACTCTTCTGACTAAAACCTTATTTGCAGTATTATTTTTTTTATTGACTTACGTAAATAGCATATGGTTAGCAACGTTATAAACCAAAGAACATTTTAAAATAAAACTAAGTTTGTAATAGCTGAAATTTTTTTTTAAATTTCAATAGGAGTGGAGATGTTTTCATAATTTCATATTTTTTTTTAAATGAAAGGCCCTCGTGTTAATTTTGTGGTGATATCTGTAACAATAAATACGTTTTTTTTCAAACACATACTCATGTAGACTTAATACAATAAAAAAAATGCATGTTAAAGCCCACGCAAAAAAAGTTATGGGGTTTGGAAGGGCACATTTTGGGTAATTTAGAAAAACCTAATAAAAAAATCATACCTCCGTAACCGTAATACTAAGGACCCAGGTTCCAAGACTGAAAAGGTATCAAATGATCCTAACAACGCCCCAAAAAAATTTGACGGTCCATGTGCCGAACACCCTGTATTGCCGATAGCTGAAAAAAAAAATTTTCAATAAGGATATTTTTTACATATTTAAAATTGTTAAGGAGTTCGAAATGATTAGTTAGAAAAAACATTTCAAATTACGAAAGAAATTGGTTAACTCCTCCCTCCTAGGGCGGTTCTACTGCAAAATCCTAAAATGGTCCTGAGGATAGTCCCAGAACCGTCAGAAAATAATCATAAAAAATCCTGATATAACCCGAACTTCGGACTACTGGGTTCGAAAATAGTCAGAGATAACCGGAACACCGAACACGGAAATGCGCATGCATGCATGATGGTTCTGGAACAGTCAGAATTTGAACCCGACTGAAGCTTATTATTTCGAAATCATTTATACAGAAAGTAAAAGTTCCAGATGGACACATTAGCAGCCCTAGATATAAAGAGATATAAATCTCAAAATATTCTTTTGAATAAACAAACAGATATTGACCGATGCCGTTGTTTCTGTTAAGAACCATCACACTTTGTAATTATCTTTTTTCAGGTACTTATTTTTCTGACTGTTCTGGGATAGTCCCTAGGCAGCACAAAACAGATGCTCGATATCCTAGGATTTTTGGACCATTCTTGTATTGACAAAAAATAATCAGAGAAATGCAGAACCAGAACGGCGAAATGAGGATCAAAAATTTTGTGGAGGTCCTCTGTATAATTGCGCTCTCGATTCTGTGCTATAAACTTCACTTCTAATGACTCTTCGGTTTAGAATGTTCAGTCAACTTTCCTTCAAAACCTCTGTCAGAATATCATATGCAGTGGCGTAACTATAGGTTTGTTCTGGGGTCACAGAGAACCAGGTTCTGTAACTCTTGGAATCGCCGCAATTTGTTCTATGACACGAACTGGCGAGAACAGATGATTTCAAAACGATTTCGTTAAGTGCATAGATAAGTGAATGTAAGGTTATGTTATACATCATGGATAGTGTTGTTAATACGTCGGAAATACATTAGAAATTACAAATATTAAAATTGAACAATTTATTTTGTAATAAATAAATAGAAATATTTCAATTTGTATCAACATATCTATATAAATAACTATAAATATGATTTATATGTAATGAAATATTTTAATGAATTATTTAATTTAATTATAATTTAAAATTTCAATATATTTAGTAGTGATAATCAGTGGAGAAATTATTTTTGTTAGTTCATATCTGGGTGAATTGTGAATTCTTCTGTTATTTCATTCTAATTTTGGGTGGAAACTGTGTACAGAAAATCTTATATAATAGAATTAGATAACTGGTGGCATTTGGGAAATTAATAAAAATATTTTCTAACAATTTTCATAGCTTCGTAATTATTTTTCAGATAAGAATTGTTTTAACAAGTCTTTGTGTTCTTGAAGGAGGTCATTCCTCCGTTTCCTTTCTAAATTTCCTTCCCCCTTCATTCTCAGATTTTCTTTTACCCAATTTTCATTTATCTCTATTACCTTCTTGTACATTTCAATGATAATGCTGTTCTATTTTCACGTTTCATTTTTAATATGAGAAGCGTTACATGATTTCTGTGTATACTCTATTCAAAGTTTATTTGTAACTCGGTTGGCCATGGAAGTTTGACACATTTCACTCTGTATATTAAAAAGTTAGGTTGGGTTCGCTATTTTCCTGTCAGATTATTACGCACTGTTGTCCATATCACATAAAGGTCCTAGTAAACTTGGATTCACTCCAAATACCAATTTACTTCTGAACCTTGGAAGAGTTTCGAAAGGTTTGAAATTATTATGGCAGAAATTTCTAAAGGAGCTGCTCTTATTTTGATTGGGATGTTGTATGATAACCTCAAAATATTAATTATAATATTCAAGTTACCGTTCATCAGGGATGAACATATTTTAAGTGATTTTCGGGAATCTGAAGAAGTTTGAACATTAATTTGTTCATCATGATACATGAAACTTCCGATTGGAATTTGTTTGATATTCGAAAGGACATTGCTTTAATCGTTTGGAAGCTGGTTCAACATTTCAAAAGAATTAAGGAAGGTATCACAAAGAAATAATGTTGAATCTGAAGATGTAGCTAATAAGGGAATGGTATATATTCTTGAATGCAGAATTGGAACAGAGCATCTCACTTCTATGGAACACTTTGATTTAATTATCAACAAAATAAGATTCAATACAAGCTTGTATTCTGAACATGTTCTAGTTGATCAATGCATAAAAGTGATGGTAGGCACATTTAGTTTTTCAAATCTCTTATTTTTCATCATAAAAATACCTTCATTGTGATCTTCTCGATGAGAGCTATACTTGCTTCGTTCAGTAGGTATTCTCTGCAAATCTCTTGGTGATGATGTGAAATGAAGGTTTCATTTTGAGTCACTGACGAAAAGAGTTAATTCTTCCATTCTATATATATTTTTATCGTGATTGTTTCATAGTTTTGTTGGTCTGGGATATACTCAGCTCTAATCACATCCTCAATATTCAAAATTGAAATAATAGCTTTTAACATAAAGAATCGAATAAATGTTGATTACTTCTAAAGTTCTTTCAATCCGAATAATATCTCTTACAGGTATGTTATGTATACAACAGAATATTTTGAAGAATTCATAAACACATACAGGAGCATTCACAATACTGAACCCTATGGAAAGTGATGTATGTGTTCATTTCTTGTTTGCCTTTTTTTTCAAATAAGAACTGAGAGATGAATAAATTTCATTTACTCAACCCTTGATCACTGAGTTAGTCAACAATTCAGTAGAGATTGTGAATTGATCATACTTGACTGAAGTGGAAGCATAAAGCACAATTACGAAAAATTATACAATACTTATTCACATATAATAAAAAATATTGAAAATGCTTTTTATTTCTCTAACAAATAAATTTCAATAAACTTGAATCATACAAATAAGGATAGAACATCAATGATCTGAAAACGATGAAGAATAACGATCTACCATAATCAAATTAGATATAATTCAATTATTAATATGTGTAGACTTTTACTATTATCAAATAACTTCCAATCATTATTGAAATCAAAATAGATATTTGAAAACTTAAATGAAATATCATATGATTGAAATTTGTCAAATTATTATTATTATTAGGGTTTTACAAATTACACAATAAGTATTTTTCGAAAAGTGAAAATAATCTTTGTGAAAGAAAGAGAAGAGAGAAATTAACTTAATTGATATTAAAAAATCATCAAATGGCTATCAACCGAAGTCTTCCTGCAAATTTTACATTTATAATTTTTTAATTGTATCTATTGTATAAAAAAAAGTTATTCCAATGATATTAGATGTTCATAAATTGGTAGTGCTGGTAGTTTGGCCTTTGGTGGGCTCTCTGTGTCATATTGGTGCACTAGTGAAGAAGCTCGGTATGGGGGAAGGGCCTATTAGTCCAGGTTCAGCTATCTGATTGATGATTCTTAACAAACTTATTCACCTGTAGGATAAAAATCTTCTTTTAATGCCAACAGATTGTGCTCCTTTTACTAAATGAAAATGAGTAGCATATCCTCCTAATAATAACTGTATATTAGCATGTAACAATAATTTACTTACATACATTTCAAATTATATCCTTAAAAGAAGTGACAACTTGAGTTCTTCTCGACATTATTCCACATCCATTACTTCAGTGAACGAATCAGACTCATCATCAGATAATTCTGGATCTGAATCACTTTCCTCCAATGAAATAATAAATGGAGGAATATTATCTATAGGTAGGTTACCCATATGTTTCGTCCAGTCGTCTTCAATAAGTCGTTCGCAATGTAAATAAAAATTTTGCCACATTTCAGGTGTACATTTTGAAAGAGCCAGAGTCCATAAATTGAACACTCTATCCCTTGTGGATGAGAATTTATGTTCTTTTTGTAGAAGTTTTTACAAAACGCCCATACCATTTCAATAGGATTATATTGGCAATGGTATTGGGGTAATCTAAGAACTTGCTCCATGCTCTTTCAAAAGTTCATCAATAACGTATCGTCTCTGTCGGTCAGTTCTAAATGGTAATATTAAATTCCAAAGTTGTTTTTTATTTAAATTCCGATCGAAATCAATTTTGTTATTCACCAACCAATTCTGCATATCAATTTTCTTGCTTGAACTAGTTGGTGGCTTATCCAACTGCACTGAATGATATGGTGCATTGTCCATTATGATCACAAATTTACCAGCAAGCTTTGATAAAGCTGGAATTAGTTGATTAATAACCCAATTTTGAAAAATTTCACTGGTCATAGTCTTGTGATAGTCACGGTCATTATTCTTCGAATCTAAAATGAAATCACAACCCTCCAAAATCCAAAATTACTTCCTGCATGCAAAACAGTGAATCTTTTACCTTCAGATTTAATTTTTGATGGATTTCCTCTCATATCAGATTCGTGTGTCCATCGACGAACAGATGAACCATTTTGGTAAATCCAAGTTTCATCAAGAAACACGAATCTTATATTTTCATCCATTGACTTAAATTGCAAAAATTTTCTCAGGAAAGTAATTTTGGCTGCAACGACATGTTTTTGTTCACATAAAATTTTGCGTCCATTTACCTTTTTATATTTATAACACATTGATTTAATAATATTGAATAATGAAGTGCGTTCTCCTTATAATCCAAATGTTCCTTAGCGTAAGTCAGTAGTGTGTCGATAGAAAAGTGTTCATTTTTCAAATTGTAATTCCAAATTTGTCGTTGTAGGTCTTTTCTAAAAATGAAATCGTCTGCTTCTTGTGTTTTTTTGGGCCTACCAATAGAAGGAAACTCTTTATCGTCGTCTTCATTAAGAATTCCTCTGATTGAATTAATATGAACCTGTAATGAAATTTCGATTAGGATAAAACATAATATTTACATCTCACTTACGTTGAAAATGTTTGATACACTTTGCTGTATCGTTGAGTCCATAACTTCCTGACCACTATGCGCAGATTTGAGTGCAAGATAACATTTTTTGATGCTAAGTCTTTGTTCTTTGGTTATTACTTTAGGCATTTTGAAAAAAATTCTGCAATATTTTGATTCTCTTCAGAATCAAATGTGGCAGATGACAAGTGAAAATTGGCTTAACTGCTTGACATCGGCAACGTCGAAATCCGAAGAAACACTGATGCCAACCCAAGAAACTTAAATCATGGCTACCCGCGATACAAATAAACTTTGAATGGAGTATATACTCATTTCTAAATTCAGAGGAGGTCTTGATCCTTTCCTCTTCCAGCTCTGCTTCAGTCCTATAACGGATTTTGATTATTGCCAAACTTATATTTCAAACAGTTATTGAACAGCAATTTCAATGTTCTTTATATAATATGTTCAATAGTTGCTCTCTTGAAAAAATCTTCTTGAGTACTTTCACCTTCTCCACTCAAGACATAGTCTCGTGTAATATGGTGCTGCTTACCATACACCTCAACTACCTTCCTATAAAATATAAATAGGTTAAAAAGTATATATTATATAATACTTTTCGTTGAGAATTGATTTTCTCTGGTCGCCTGTCGATCTAGGACCTGTATTTTAAAAATGTTTCTTCATTCTTTTTTGTATTGTTTTGTCGTGGTTTTTCACCTGGTCCTTATTAATTTAGTGATACGGAGCTGATCTCATATCAGCACAAGTTCGTGAAAACATTGTGTTTTTGGTTCGGAACCTTTTGCCTACAAGAGGTTTGTATTGCCCATAAAGGTCTGTTGTTGCATTCCATTCGAAATCTTTATTTTCCTCTTCTATATCTGTATCCTGGCCTTTTCGGGGGATGTGTAGAACATTCATAACACCGTTAATGTCCAATGGTTTTTACTCATTAGCAAAATCAAATGTCGCAGCATTTATTGCACCCAATGGGACACCATCTAGGACAATTTGAAAAGTTTATTAATAACCAATAAGATAAATATGAATGTTGAAAAATACATTGTGAGTGGTATAGAAATGGAGATACTACAATCACGAAATAACTAAAATAAATATATGAAATATAAATAATATACAATAATTATCTTACATACTTTGATCAACAACTGTGCCATTATTTAATTCATCTATTGCAAATGATCCTTCCTCTTCTTTGAGATAACAAAAATTTTGATAAGCCATTATAACTAATTGATTAAAAATTTATAGTCACACAACATCAAATATACTCAAAAACAGCTATGCGAATATCCTAGTCAGCAAATATATAACTTAATTGACAATTATTCTAAATAATTCTTGTAAAATCGGGTTGTATTTTCCTAATAACTCAACCTTTTACAAGAAATTTTCTTTGGAGCTTTTATGTGGCTACGAAAGGTAAAATAACAAGTCAACAGTGCTGATGCCTCGTATCTATTTTCCTAAGGAATGATTCATCGAATAGTTCACCAGTTATGAGCAACTGAAATATTGTTGTCTCAATATCTGCTACAATATTTATCTGATGATGATGATGATTTGAAACTTGGAACTCGTTTGAATAACGTTGAGAAAAAGGAATCTGCCTAGCTTACTGTAACTCCACAATCTCGATAAGTTTTTTTTAGGAACATTCGATTTCTCATAAGATATGAGTTGGACATCATAAAAAAGATGTGCATTTATGGAGGTTACAGTTATATTGTATGCTCTAAAATTTCAACTTCGTTAAGTGGACCCACGTGAACATAGGGGGCACTTTGTGGGCTTTTTCTAGTTTATCAAACGATTTATGATTCGGGTAGTTTTTTGACAAAAATGTCAAAATTGTCACGGAAAATGTTTTACGTACCTAAAAATATTTTTTAACGCATGAATGGATATGTTCACCACCTTGCGGCCGTTTTCAATAATGTGTTGAATATTACGGATAGACAGCTATCTCCGATTTGTCTGTCTGTCCATCTTTGTCGCTATCTCTCTGTGTTTAACTTTTCACAAACATGGTTTAACCTATCCATGTTAGATAGCCCCTTTCCGGTGGATCTATGTGTGATAAATTGACCTTGATTTCAATAAGAGTTCAATGCCTCAGTGGTAAGCTCATCTATCTAAGAATCTATCGTCCTTGGAGTCGAGGCCGGCCAAGGGAAATATAATTTTATATGTGGCTAACGTTTGAGAGTGTTTATTGATTATATATCGATCTAATGAGTTTATGTGAAATAAGGTTAGGTAAGTAGTTTGTGACATTATCTTAATATTTTTTGGTTTAAAGCAATTTTGAGGAGATATAGATTTGGCGAATATGATGATTTGTGAGAATGTGTGATTTATCAATAGGATAATTAATTGTTCAAATTACGTGATTTATGTCAATGAACCATGTGAACAAATTGACAATAGAATAAACAATTAGCTTCAAGCAATATAAATATGCGCAACTATTTTCCAAGTCAGTTTTCATTCCTATTATTATGCCTTCGATATGAATAAGGGACGGGTTCTGTATCAGTCGAAACCTATATGCTAATTCCGAAATAATTCGAAACAGTCATAATTATTCAAATTTATTTACACTGAAATCCTAACTCTACAATGAAAAAAATTTCAACACTTATCTCTTACAGATCTCAGTCATTACTGGTGAAACTTGGCCGTTAAACGATCTCACAAGCTAAAGAACCATTTTGACATCTTTGGTAAACCTCAAATTTTTTTGAAACGCACATAGGCGAATAACAATAAAAATTTCTATCTATGGTTCGTTATCTGGTCGCTTTTCGAAAGAAAGGATAGTTGGGGATAGCCAGTAGGAATGTTTTTCAGCAGGTGGAATATTGAAACGGAAACAGGTAGTAAATGACAGATTATTTCAATCCCAGTTCCAA
This sequence comes from Micraspis discolor, assembly GCA_030674115.1. Classification (NCBI taxonomy): domain Eukaryota; kingdom Metazoa; phylum Arthropoda; class Insecta; order Coleoptera; family Coccinellidae; genus Micraspis; species Micraspis discolor. The sequence goes on along the minus strand of JARTUT010000445.1, from coordinate 381,840 downwards.
TCTATCCATAGATTTGGAGTTTAGATTAGTTATTGAAAACGGCCATTTGTGCAATTCAGATCGTTGTTGAATCTTTGCTGTAACCACAGCTGTAATTGAGGTTCAATTTTTTCAGCTATAACCACACGCAGCTGCAAAAATATCACAAAGATCACGCTTTTGCAGAACAATATCCTCAGTAGTTGACATAAGTCCTCAAGTGGATTCCCGAAACAATATATATCGAGCAAACAATCGTAATAGTAATTGAAAGCTAGAGTTCTTATTTTCAATTCAAAATATAGGTTTTTGATTCTTTCACAAACTTTGTGAGCCTTGTTTCGAATTTCGAAAAACTACTTCAGAACAAGCGTGCTAAATAACACATAATTATTTTTTAACTAAGGTATTAACTTGAAATTATATTATGATCTTTAATTGTCTCAGTTTGGATCTTGAGCGGAATTTAAAAAATATACTCTTTATGCAAAATATATTACTTGAATACAATATAAAAAAATCCTGAACTCCCAGCCTTTTAGGCCGAGGGGGCTTGTTGAGTCTGAGGCCTGTGGCATTTTGCCAGCCTTGCCACCTTATTGTTACGTCACTGATCATGTGATATGATCAGCGTTGCCAAACTCCGAACACTATGCGGTAGATTATAGAGGGAAATCTGTAGCTGTCTGATTTATTCATTAACTTAAATTTTATAATGAGAAATTGGAAAATAATAATATTTAATAACTATCTGATTCGTTTTCATCAACTGGAAACCAATATATGAATGAAACGAATTGAAAAATGCAAATTTAGGTATACCAATAAAGTCCTCAGAAATGCACCTGGGCCCATGAAATTATAATTTACAACTCGACTCAACACTACTTGAATCGAAGCCACGAAAAAGATCATTCTGATCTTGGATGGGGTATAGGAGAATATATTTTGAGATTTTTTCGTGTAGAAGATTCGGTTATATTGGAATAATGTTTTATTTTGGTATAATATCTAAGAATATAACTTTCTCTATTTAAGTGTCGTAATGATTTCATTACAGTACTAAAAACAGTGCTGCAATGAACTCATTACAGCATTGTTTTTAGTTATATTTTTCGTTTTGTGGTTGACAATACTGACATCCTATCCTTTCGAATGTCAACACGCGTCCATTGCCTGTCGTTTGTCAATATCAATCAACCATCTAGGGATTTGAACACACTAAGATGTCTAAAATACTGGTTACTGTAAGGAAATGTCATTACCTTACGGTAAGGAAATGATATTTCCGTACAGTTGTTAGTGTTCTACATAAATGATAAAAAACACATTGCTTATAAGGAATATAATATTTTGAAAACATCAAGTCATTGCTGAATACATTTTTAAGATCAATTTCTTATATTTACAGTAATTTGACAGTTGACAGTACAATTATTGAACATTGGAGGAACACTCTTAGAACTATGAGAAACATTTTGTACAACATGCAGGGTGGAAGGGTCATTTTGTTGAATATTTTGTACTGTGGAAATTTTATTTGCCACCTCAACCTTATTGTTAAGCGATTCTTTGATATATCCTTCAGCAACTTTTGCTGATTTCCATCCGCCATGCCTCTTTAAACTAGTTATGTCGGCACCAGAGTCAACCAATATTGTTGCAGAAGACCGACGAAAGCAGTGACCAGTATATTCTGTCGGATTTACCAAGTTCAAATAAGTAGCAACTATTTTGGGCATTTTTCTAAATTGATGAATTCCTACCACTTGTCTACAACCCTTTCCGCTTTGATATTTAAAGAAAAATCGGTCACTGTTCATATTTTCTGGTCTTAACGAAACATACTTTCGATAAACATTCAAGTAGATCTGATTAATTACAAATGATCTTGGTTTGTTGGTTTTCGAATCAGGTATGCTGATTAAAAGCTTAGATTCTAACGGCCGGTTTCTGAAACGATGATCATCATAGAAATCAACTAATCAGCTGTTAAATCTATGGTCAACTGCCATTTGAGTTGCTGAAAGGATAGTCAACTAGGTTAATTTGACCACGCTGTCAGTTGACACAGTGGTCAAATATTTCAGGTAAATTGTATGTCAATCGTCATTTTGAGTTTCCGAAACGCAAATTAAGGCTAAATCAGTGGTCAAACTAGTGTCAAAGAACTTGTCAACTAATCGGTGTTGTTTGGCGAATTAACTTGAAAGAAATCTTGTTTATGAATGAAATCTATGTATTTTCCAAAGAAATCTTAATTTTATCGGTATGTATGAAAATAATTTAATATTTATATAATAATATATAATTTTTTATGAAAAAGCATTTATTTTTTTCCAATTTTGCGATGTAATATGATTTCGTTAATAATTTAGTTTTCTCTGAAAAAACAAGCATTTTTGCAACAATTGGTGAATCTATTTTTTTATTGTAGATAATAATTATGGATATCAGCTTGGATATAAGCATGTCTAGTAATTCTAGCGAAGATGAGAACCCAAGGCCACGAACTCTTAGGAGAAGAATGAACTCTTTTGATTTCTACAATGATGTGGAATTCAAAAATAGGTATAGACTGTCCAAGGATATTATAACATTACTTCTGAATATGATAGAGGATAAAATAAAGCCCTTAACATCAAGGAACAAATCAGTTACTGCCTTGGAACAAGTACTTCTAACAATAAGCTATTTTGCAACATGAGCATTCCAAATATCAGTAGCTGACCATATAAGGGTCCATAAAACTACAGCATGTAGAATAATTAAAAAAGTATCTAGAGTCATTGCTGAACTTCGACCCCAGTTCATATCTATGCTAAGAACAGAGGATGAACGGAATAGAATCAAATCAGAATTTTATTCTATAAGTTCATTTCCGAACGTGATTGGATGTGTAGACTGCACACATATAAAAATACAGTCACCTGGAGGTCCACTAGGTGAGCTTTTCAGAAATAGAAAGGGATACTTTTCTCTTAATCTTCAGGTGATTTGTGATCCCGCAGGGATTATTTATTGGAGGACAGTGGCTACCCTTGTCGCTCATATTTATTGCCATTTCTGAGGCCATCAACTCCCAGTGAGCAAGCGTACAACAGAGCACAGATCAAAACGAGGAATACTGTTGAAAGAACATTTGGTGTCTTGAAGAGACGTTTTCCTTGTTTGTCTATGGGAATTAGGCTGAAAATGGAGACAACCATGAATATCATAGTGGCATGTTGTGTTCTGCACAATTTGGCATTAGTTCATAATGAAGACGTAGTAGACTTTGATATCGGAGAGAACTTCCCAGATGATCCCCCAAATACTTCTACAAATGATGAAAATATATCAGTCAGATCTTTGTTAGTATCAACACATTTCAATGTTCAATAATAATTGTGGAAGAAGACTCGGATCAAAGGTCATACAATCCGTCACAAAAATCCTATGAAGTAAAAGTGGTGCGTTGAGGAACAGTTGTTACAATAGTTCAAATAAATTTATATTCTAATCTACTCTTATTTATAGACTGAAAACATTCTATAAATCCAATTACACCAAATTTCATTTCATTGTTTTTACTTCTGTGTACTGTGATAAAATAATAAAATTGGATGATGTATGAACAAGGTTGTTTGCTCAATTATTTTGAATACTTCAAATTAAAACGATATTTTTCATTTTATTGACCTATTGATGATAAATTTTTCAGTTGAAAAACAGCATCTGTATTTTAATACACCAGATACGACTTAATACACAGGTACAGTTAAGCCGCTAAACGATTCATAAATGCAATCTATCGTAAGAAACAGTTGTAAGCAAGTTCAACCAGGTATTTTTTTATGGTCACTTGAGGAAAATTATAAGGGTGTTAAAATTTAAACATCAGTTATCGGATAATTTAAAAATCTTAACCACAAAACACTGATATCTTAACCTCTTTAATCACAGAATATTAGTTTTTATCGGAGAATCTGTGGTTGGACAGTCTGGCAACAGGGTCGCCTCATGTCAACTGAAAATGATCATAGATTAGTTAAATATGCACAGAACATCCTTTCGGAAACTCAAATTGATTTGACATCTCTGTCAAGATGATCGTTGTGTTAGTTGACATGAGATTTGATCATCCTTTCAGAAACTGGCCGTAAGTGTTCTATATCGTGTACAGTCATTCGGACTAACTCATCCATTCTACAGGCCCCAGAAATACCAAATATTACAGCCACCTAAAAAATAAATAAAGCTATAATCTAAATAGAAATTAAAAACTTGTAAATTACCTTAATCATTAAATTTTCTTTATCTGGAGCTTCCTGGATAAATTTTTCAATTTCTTCCTTCGTTAAAATCTTAGATTTCTTTGCCCTATAACCTTGAGCTTGCCGTTTCAATAAAGAACGAAGTTTTGAGTATGTAGATATATCTATATATATTGTGTTTAAGTGCAAGGGTTGACTTCAGCATTGAATAATTGGCCCATAATGTTGAAGATTTCATCTTTAAACAAAGGTCTAGGAAGTATGCCATTACAACATTTTCTTAGAAAGAACTCGTATTTTTACTCATGCGATAATCCATAAAACGTCTGTATGCATTTTCGTACTTTTCTCTTGATTTCTTTGGCAATAATTCTAATGAAGCAGTATTCAGTGCCTCAACCAGCTCTGGAGGAGTCCCAGGAATGGAAATTTCATCATCACTTATCATTTTACTTTCGAGAACACCAGCAATTAAATTTATAAGCGTCAAGTTTGACAATTCAACCTCAATACGTTTCCATAGTAACCCAAGTAATTTTATTAGGAATTTCAAAGCACCATTTATTTGGGAATAAAATTATCGCGATTTCTTTTAAATCAATCAATATCTGTCGAATTTTAAACGATTTGCGGAAAAATAGTATGTTTACCTCGTAGGAAAAGCCACATTCCTGGACTCTGTGTTGCTCTGGCTTGCGCCTAGACTTAGCAACCTTCACAGTCGTCCAGGAATGTTAAGCTTTTCCTACCCGGTAAACAATGTACTATTATTGCGTTATTCGGAATTTTTGTATAAAAGTGTGTGAAAAGTGATCATCCATTTTTTATAATGCGTTTTTGTATTTTATGTGGATAGTCTAGTGCTGCGGAAGAAAATTCACGAGCTTTCAGTGTGCCTAATGTGAGTAGAAATGATTTTTTTAATGACTCAAGTGAAATTGTTCTATATCAAGTAACAACTAAATATTATGCGTGCTTTTCAAGAATTCTCAAAAGATATACGCATTTCAAACACTTATTTTGATAGATATAATTGATCAAATCAGTTCTTTTTTCTGCTTTTGTCTTTTTATTTCCAGATTCGATGTGGACAACATGAAGAAGCCTCTGTGTTCATCAACAGAAGACCACTCTTGAAGAAAGAGGTCCCTCAATTATATTTCAGCTTATTTTTGTACTTTCACACTTTGGCGGGAGCCAGGTTTTTTTACTGAGGTTTTTTCCGTAGGCTTTTATGTCATACGCCGAATTGTATGGCACCCCGTCACTAACCCTTGCTCTATATGCTTTATTGTTTGCTAACCAAATATTGTGAGCCAAAAGTTCAAAAGAATATTATATATACATATATTGCAATTATTTACTTTATATATTGAATTAAAACTTTTTGAGAATGAGAATACATATTTTTTCATCATTACAGAAAGAGAGCTCCCAAATCACCCATACCATCCTGTAGTAACTACTTTGAACCGGACCTCCCATATAATTCCTTCCCAAGTCCAATAGAAAACATTCCTACTGATATAACAAACCTTTTCCTGCTTATCCAAAATGATGATATCAGAAATTAATAAAACATACATAAATGAGCATCAACTAACCATAAATCAGGCTTGTAAAATCTTTATAGAATAATACTGAAAACATTTATGTTTGAGCAAGAGACCATGTATTAGTGAAAAAATCATACTTCAATGTATTAGAAAAAAAATGGATAAACCTTACTAATTGAAAGCATTACGTGTTCAGAACTCGCATCACAAGAATCTTCATTTGAAAGCCAGTTAATCGGTGAAATCCATGAAATATTTGTCTAGTTAATTTTTCAGGGGAATGAAATAAATTTCTTTCATTTTTGAGGTTAATTTGATTTAAAATTTCAACAAATATCAAGCGTTTGTAATGTAAATTTATGAATGAATCGCCTTGTGGCTCCCTAACTAAACAGTCGCCATGTCCCAAAAATTAAAATGACGTTTCCATTCAAAATTTGACAAGTGCACACACCAGTATTTTAGACATCTTAGAACAAACCTTTGAATAAAGAACCTCAGGAAGGAGCATACGTTTCGAAAATGTGCGTCCAAATGGGATTACCAATATGGCCGACAAAGGTTTCCGGAATCAGTGGCGTAGTGTAAAAAGAATAAGGGCATATCTCAAATCATAGGCAGTGAAATAATTCAATATTTGAATAGGGAAAAACGTTAATTAAAACCGGTTTTAACCTTTTGTTGGTTTTATCATTTTAGATGAGAAGTTAATCTATTACCGAATTAAGAGAAATTTAATTCCTTTGGAATTTCATTCGTAAAATTTAACGGTGCTTAATATTGAAAATGTACCTTCTTCCTTAAAAAATGTAGAAAAGCACTGACGTAAAGTCAGGAGCTATTGCGGAGCTGTTCTTAAGTCTTTTACCCGGCAGTAACTTTAGTGCAAGGTTTATTTGTGAAGAGCATATTCAAAAGTCGTAGATATTTAATCTTTATTTCGGAAAACAATAAAATAAATAAACTTCAGATAATTATAATTATAGATTAGAATAAACAAAGAGTACACCAAAATTTAATCAACAATTTTGAAGACATATTGATTGCCAAATATTATCTATTTGGTATTGAGAAGTAATCGGATATGGGAATTTTGCACAATGATGTACACAAAAAATTATTTCTTCTTGAAAGAAATTATATGGTATAATCAATTAATTAATTCTTTACAAGGATAATTAATATTTAAAAAGTTATAAAAATTGATAGAAAAAGTGTAGTCTTCAAGGACAAAGTTTGAATTGAAAAAATTGGACATACATCCAGGAAAATATTGATAACACAAAACCTAAAAAAATTACCAAAACATAATCAGAAATATCAAATAATGATTTTATTTAAAATTCTTTTGAAGATTCAGTATAACTAATTGTTTCAGAAGCTAAATATCCATCTGGGTTTTTTGCAAAAGTCTTCCAATTAAATCCTTATTTGCTCCAAAATGTTCAATCATGACATTTTCATGCTCATCTGTCAATAAATTTTTACTTTTCAACTCCCTTGTTAATCCTTTTCAACGAAGATATTTTTTCTTTTTGTCGCCAGTTAGTCTTTTTGCAATGCACGAATTTTGCGACTTTTTAATTTAATCATGGATTCTAATTGATGAATCTTCCGCTTCAATCCCCTCTTCTGAGGAGTGTCTTCTAATTCTATTAAGGATGTGCCTGTAGAAGGTTCAGCGGTCTGTTCGTGTATAGTAACTCTTGGTAGAGAAACAGGTTCAGATACAGAAGATACATCAATAGATGATGTGCTTGGTATACCTTCCAAAATTCTTTTTTCTTCAGCACAAAATGTTCTGACCTGAAAGAAAAATAAAATTTAACTGAAATAAATATTTTGGTACATTTTGTTGTTAAAATAATAATTTATTCAAACAGAAGATTAAACTTAGGCTTGCATTCAGTAATAAAATAATCTGGAAAACTAACATTTAACAAACAACGGGTTCAAAAATGGATGGCAAAATATCAAAATACTTACATATTTCAAGCGATCCACTTCAATTGATGGAACAGCATTTGGCAATAGCCTAACCATAGCTTCGGATGTCCGATCAAAGCAGTTTTCATTAAAATGATGAGAACATAGCACACTCGAACTTTTTGGAATGAACTCTGTTTTCTTCACAAATTGAATCCAAGCTGCTCTCCTCTTTTTTTCTTTAGGAAATCTAAAATAATGTTAAAAACATATATAACATAAATGTGCTATGAACATACAAAAATTAATCAATTATTGCAGAGCAATCTTTGAGTCGTCTTTAAAAATATTGATTTTTATGTAGGAAAATTTTTATACACTATGATAATATGTAATTCATGGTATATTTAATGTAGAAGGAGATATCACAGCATAACAAAAAAAAAATATGATAATAATATGAACTAAACCTACTGTATTTCTCCATGTTACACCAATGGTTAACCTCAAAATTTCTACAGACTTTTGAATTCTTTGTATAACTGAATTTATCTTTCGAAACACTCACCTATGAAAACTTAAAGTATTATCCTGTGTTTTTTTACACACAGATCGGCCACAAGATGCACAACTAACCATTTTGAAGTCAAAATACCAAACTTGTTTACACGAAATTCCAACTTGATGAGTCACAATTGGATTAGTAATATGGCCGTTTCCGTCGCACGTTTATTCGTAGCAAATGAACCTTGTGCTCCTTCCTGTGGTTCTATGTTCTAAGGAACAAACTATTCAAATTCTATAATCTGTCAATTTTCGTATCAGTCACACCAACTGCGAAAATAAAATACAAAAGGCACTAGGAGGTATAATCTGAATTTTTCATTGAATTCCAACAAATTTTTCACAATTCTTGGCTGAAATAGAGAAAATATCGTCTAATACTCGTTGCAACTTCGCATTCGTGTTGGAATAGGTGTTGCAACTTGTTTTGAGAATATACTATTGCGGTATATCGAGACTCCAAATAGGTAGAAATACTGATATGTAAGCAGCATCGGCAATGCCGTGTGACAAGCCTTCATACAACTTGAATTAGTCTTTACACATAAACTTTTCCGATTCTCGCTCTATATCTTATGATACCTCCTGTTATTGTATATTCTGTGGGTGAAAAACAATAAAAGTTCGTGGAAATTCCAAGCTTATTATTTTTTCAATCTGTGGTTTGATAGTTTAGTAACATGGTCACCTGATGTCAACTGAAAAGCACCATAGATTACTTAATTATGCACTGAGCATCCTTTCGGCAACTCAAATTGATTTGACATCTCTGTCTAGAGGATCGATATGTTAGTTGATAGAAGGTTTGATCAGAGTTTCAGAAACCAGTTGTCAATAAAGTCAACGTATGCAACCAAACTAACATCATTCCTCAAGAAGTATTGCATATCTGGATACTAACCAGGCAAATGTTTTATTTGCCATCATTCATTACATTCACCTTTGTTACGATTGGAATGTCAGTCCAATAGTGGTACGAAGAATGGATTCATCTCTTCCACTCCTTTCGAACACCGTTCAGTTCACTAAGCGCCTACCTGCTGTCAACAAACGCATTGGCATCACGAAGTAAGTTGCCTTGTCCCACTTTGTATGTTTTTCCTCCTGTTCGTATACAAACAAAAATTCATTACTGACATGTGGCGTGAATTGGCCCACTCAGTAATGTTAATGGTGAACAAGAATATAGAAAGGTAAGCAAAAAATTGAATAATTACATTTGATATAATCTTGAATATATTTTGCATTGTAGGTTCATTGAGTAGTGGTCGTGTATACATGATTTGTTATGTGATGTTGGAAATTTCCTATGTTGACTCTCGAAGAAATTATATATCTACACAAAAATTTCCGAATTTATTGGTAAGTTAGATCTTTTAGTTCTATATATAAAATTCTTTATATGTAATATTTCTAATTGATCCATAAATGCGGTGGGAAACTCTTGTTGAAGCTCGATGTAAAATCGGCAGTAAAATTTTCTGATTTTTGTGTGAAGTAGGTATATATTGATTATTTCAAGAAAATTTTATAAATGAAATTATGATTAAACATACTCCGATATCTATAATTTCACACATTCAAGCCAAATATAATCTTATTATGCTAAAATGTGCGTTAGTGCTTTGGAACGAATCGACCTGAAAATTTAAAAATTCGCAGGTTTAACTTGAATATGACAGTTAAAAATATTTCATCTCGGAAATATCAGGTTTGAGCCATGTATTGAATGAAAAATATAACAATAGGATAAATTTTCGTTATTACCTGATGATAAGATTCTAAAAAGCACAAAATAGTATATTATATACCGCGGGACTGAAGTAGTACATTTAATCCTGAAGGTAAAGTTATTAAAGTAATTCACTTGAAGGATTAAATGTACTTCAGTCGCAAGGTATATACGATACTTTTCGTACTTCCAGCATGATTTTATTAATTATTTCAATTATTTCAATCAGTTTTTTCTCTCTTCAACTCATTTAATAAACTGTCTTTAAAATAAGTTACCATAGATCCATTGCGTTGTGACAATTATAATTTAGAAACATTGTCATTACTAGTGTCATTGTAAAGAAACATTGTTATTGATAATTATTGGTATCATGAGTGAAGAAGGTGTATCTGATATTGATAAAAGAGCAGCCGAAGTAGGTGAAGAATTGTTACCACCGAAATCTAGAAAACTATACGAGCAGCAGTACGATGCTTTTAAAAAGTGGTGCCGCTTAAAAAATGTGAGACAACCTACTGAAAATGCGCTGTTAGTCTACTTCAATGATAAATCAAAAGCGGTTTGTGCCTTAACTCTCTGGGCACATTACTCAATGCTGAAATCGGTTATTAACATTAGGGAAGATATTGATATAAGTATATTTCCAAAATTATTAGCTTTTTGAAGAGAAGAAATGAGGGATTTAAGCCAAAGAAGTCAAGAATTCTCACGTCTGAGCAGGTAGATCAGTTCTTACGGCAGGTTCCGGATGATAAATATTTAATGCTTAAGGTAAATTTGGAAATTTTAAGAAATCAATTTTTTTGTAGGTTGCACTTATTTTGGGCGTTGCGGGAGCTTGTCGTGGAAAAGAGTTGGTTGATTTAGAAATCGACTATGTGAGAGATTTGGGCGATTCCTTCCTAATTGCGATTAGAAACACCAAAATTAAAATTGACCGAAATTTTGTGATCATAAATTCAGAAAACAGTGCCATCAGTTTTGTGGCGATATTTCGAAAATATGTGGCATTGCGAAAGACAGGGACACCTCATTCAAAATTTTTTGTTCACTACATCAACAAAGAATGTACTACGCGAGTAGTAGGAAAAAACATGTTTCGTACATTTCCACGGCAAATAGCAGCTTTCTTGAAATTAGAAAATCCGACGTCTTATACGGGACATTGTTTTAGAAGCACATCTGCGTCTTTGTTAGCTGATTCGGGAGCAACAATAGACGTGCTGAAGAGACATGGTGAATGGAAATCCTCCAACGTGGCCGAGGGATATATTGAATCGTCTATTAAAAATGAACAAAAAATTTCAGATAAAATATTTGGTCAAGTCGCCGATTCGTCCACTATAGTTATGCCACAGTCCTCATTCTCGCTTCCTGTTTCCGCAGGATCTTCGAAACAAACACTAGTTCAATATAATAAGGACCTATCTGTTACTCGTCAGTTACCTGCTGCATCAACCCAGGAAAGACGGGTCAATATGACGAACTGTCACAATATTAATTTGAATATTAACGTTAATTACCATTCTAATTAATTGTATTTTTCAATAAAATATCCCTTAAATTCGTTTGTTTGTGATTCGTTCCGGGAGTTTCGTCAATATTTAATCCCGCAGGGATTAAATGTGACACTTTAGTACCTGTCACAAGGGAGTGAAGTTGTCACTTTAGGCCCGGAAGTACGAAAAAACCATTGTCACTTTTTTCTTATGACCAGGAAAGTAGACCTTATTAATTCAAACTTATACACTACTTGAACACTAGCAGATTACAGACTGTGAGCTTGATTGGGTATTATGTATATACCATAGACATTTAAATTATCTGTTTATGGTCAATACCTACGAAGATGCTGGAGTATCCGATCATTAGGACCATAGAATAAATTGTTGAAAAGCATTGACGTGCGGGCAAGTGCTCTTGCATGCTTTTTCCAACTTCCTTAAGCATAGGTTTGAAAAAGCGTGATATTAAACCGCCACAATGAATGTGAAAGAATAAACAGATCTTTATCATCAATGAAACATTTAGAAAGTACTGACGTAAGATCATGTGGCTTTGGCGCACTTGTTAAACTACTTGCCAGTAATTATTCAAACCTTAAACATCACATCTCCGCAATACACACCCTCATAACGACAGAATTGAAAATAGGTTTTGCCGGTTTCGAATCGAGGTCTTGAAGAGAAAGAGCTAAGACACTTAATTAATCCAGGTAGTTGACTACTGTAGGACTTGTGCATCAGATCCAAGCTAGTAATTATCAAATTTTAGTATTAGTTAGTTGAGAATAATAATGATATCAATGGGTTTGTATGATAACACTTTATCCCAAGAGAAATTTTATTCAAGAAGCGTAATTAGAAAAAAAAAAATATTTTTTATAACTCCGCAACTACTGTGCCCATTCGGCTGAATAAAATACTTGCCCTACTTAATAATTCTTCACATCTACACTGAAAATTTTAGTCCTCTAGTTCATTCTGTACGGGCTTAATAGTTCCTACGCAGGGACGGACACAATAGATTTTGACCACGGATTCGTTATCAGTGACTCCATACAAAACAATTGACACCACTTTCTCCCAAATATGCGAAAAATACAGACATTTGGGCAAACCTATAAGCACTCTGTTCAGGTGGACAAGAGCGCCAAAAATTACCACTCAAAAAGAACTATCTCCTTATGGGTTTATTCTATGAAAATATGAATTACCTACATAAATGCACACATTGAGTTCGGACGAATATCTTAAGAATAATCCAGTAATAAAAAATAAAGTTTTAGGAATTTTCTGGAAATTTGGTAGATTTCACAAAATCCGGCACTTCTTTTGGGCAATTACTATAGTTAAAAGTCTAGTATCGTCTTTCCACAATGTTTTTTTCGAATATGGAGCCAAAAATGGTCTCAATCCATTGTCCCTGGATAACGGCAGCATTAACACTCAAATCTCAATCCATTGGGTTTGAGGTCCTGTTGAATAATCCGGAGTCAAATTACCATCCGAAGGAGCTAGAGTTTTCAAAATCTGTGGTCACACGTGAGTATATCCGTCTAGAGGGCCGTAGACTCTGGGCTGGAGTTTTCATATTTCTTGAAGAGGTTAATTGTCTCAATGTTTCGCTCAAATTGACTTCCCCGATACGATCAATTTTGAATTTGAAATTCGTATGAACAACTTTCACCTTCATAGTGTAAACCCGCGAGAAGATAAAGAAGTTTCTTAATGCGCTTTTGTTCTAGTGCCGTAATAGTTTATTCTAAAACAAGTTGCAGAATGGAGCGAGTTACGACACTGAAATAGAGAAACTAGTAGTACAGGATGCAAATGCTATTTTATGACGTTCACTGTTTGGGGAATTTTTCATTTGACAATTGTCCAAACTACTGTCACAAAAATTTTTCCACTCCTAAAAATAATATTGAGCTCAAGAAGGGTTATTACATTAACGACCTTAGTGAAATGCTCATAGTCGCAAATCCTCTATGCAATTTGCCACTTTTCGCTATAGCCACAGATTGATGTGAGGCGTAATACTTTCGGCTATACTCACACGCATCATCGTGAATCATTTTTGGTTGAACAAAATCATCATGGGTTCGAATAAATAGATATCCGCTCTATCAAATGATCGTAATAATTATTATACAAGGAAAACAGTAAGTGCTTATTTATAATATAAGATATAGGTTTATCTATTCTTTCTCATTCTTTGTGGCGACTGTTCCATAGTCAGGAAAATGACTTTAGAACAAGCACGGAAAAGCTCCGGACCTCATAGCCGTGCTTTCCTACATTTTGATTGTCTTGAATGTTCTTTCTCTGACTATTTTTGCTGTAACTGACCTTCGAAAGTATATAGGCTCAAACTCATTGAAACCCTATAAACGCGTGTTTCAATAATTAAATATACTTTTCGTACTTCCGGGCCTAAAGTGACAACTTCACTCCCTTGTGACAGGTACTAAAGTGTCACATTTAATCCCTCCGGGATTAAATATTGACGAAACTCCCGGAACGATTAAATCAAAAACAAACGAATTTAAGGGATATTTTATTGAAAAATACAATTAATTAGAATGGTAATTAACGTTAATATTCAAATTAATATTGTGACAGTTCGTCATATTGACCAGTCTTTCCTGGGTTAATGCAGGAGGTAACTCACGAGTAACAGATAGGTCCTTATCATATTGAACTGGTGTTTGTTTCGAAGATCCTGCGGAAACAGGAAGCGAGAATGAGGACTGTGGCATAACTATAGTGGACGGATCGGCGACTTGACCAAATATTTTATCTGAAATTTTTTGTTTATTTTTAATAGACGATTCAATATATCCCTCGGCAACGTTGGAGGATTTCCATCCTCCATGTCTCTTCAGCACGTCTATTGTTGCTCCCGAATCAGCTAACAAAGACGCAGATGTGCGTCTAAAATATATAATATTTTATAAGATACGTATAAGACGTCGCATTTTCTAATTTCAAGAAAGCTGCTATTTGCCGTGGAAATGTACGAAACATGTTCTTTCCTACTACTCGCGTAGTACATTCTTTGTTGATGTAGTGAACAAAAAATTTTGAATGAGGTGTCCCTGTCTTTCGCAATGCCACATATTTTCGAAATATCGCCACAAAACTGATGGCACTGTTTTCTGAATTTTTGATCAAAAAATTTCGGTCAATTTTATTTTTGGTGTTTCTAATCGCAATCAGGAAGGAATCGTCCAAATCTCTCACATCGTCGATTTCTAAATCAACCAACTCTTTTTCCACGACAAGCTCCCGCAACGCCCAAAATAAGTGCAGCCTACAAAAAAATTGATTTCTTAAAATTTCTGAATATAAACACATTTCCAAATTCACCTTAAGCATTAAATATTTTTCATCCGGAGCCTCCCGTAAGAACTGATCTACCTGCTCAGACATGAGAATTCTTGACTTCTTTGGCTTAAATCCCTCATTTCTTCTCTTCTAAAAAGCTAATAATTCTGGAAATTTACTTTTATCAATATCTTCTCTAATGTTAATAACCGATTTCAGCATTGAGTAATGTGCCCAGAGAGTTGATGCACAAACCGCTTTTGATTTATCATTGAAGTAGACTAACAGCGCATTTTCAGTAGGTTGTCTCACATTTTTTAAGCGGCACCACTTTTTAAAAGCATCGTACTGCTGCTCGTATAGTTTTCTAGATTTCGGTGGTAACAATTCTTCACCTACTTCGGCTGCTCTTTTATCAATATCAGATACACCTTCTTCACTCATGATTCCAATAATTATCAATAACAATGTTTCTTTACAATGACACTAGTAATGACAATGTTTCTAAATTATAATTGTCACAACGCAATGGATCTATGGTAACTTATTTTAAAGACAGTTTATTAAATGAGTATAACTTAACCTTTAGTGAATGAAAAAAGTTTATGTCCTTTGGTAAAAGAAAGCTACGACAATGAAATTTGAGAATATGTGAGATATCAATAAGGTCTGACAAATAACTTATGAGCTAAGAAGTATTCAAAAAAAAATTTGAGGAACTTTTATTTTAGCGTGTTGATTTTCTAGAAGTTCAGCAAGCCAATTTGCTTTAACCTCCTTCAAATATCTTCCAAGCTAAAACTGGATACGATGGATATTTTAGGGGCTATTGAGGAAATCAAATTTCAGATGCTTATAACTTCTGAACCATTAGACGGATTGGTGCCAATAACGAACTTAACCGAAATATTTGGACAGTTTGCTCATTCTGAAAATATGAAACCTAGCTCATCTCTTTCGAAAGAGAGTCTATGGCAAGCTGTCCTGAAGGACTCAAGTTTGACCCTGAAGTCAAACCCAATATATTTAGACCATTTTCAGCACGATATTCGAAAATTACAAACATTTGGGCAAAAGGATAGCACGCTGTCCTACTAGAATAATCACAGTACTTTTTTTATTTTCCATTTTTCTAGAAATTTAAAGAATTTTCTGAAAAATTCGAACAGCACAACTTAGTGGGCAATCACAATTAATACCAGTCGTAGAAATTTAATTTGTTGAAGAGTGCTGTGTTCATTTGATGAAGAATGTAGTAAGCTACAATGAATAAGTAAAAAATTGGCACAACACAATTCAGTTGATGACGAGATATTGTTGATGATGGAGCTCGTGTTGAATGATTGGGCTATTACCATCATCTGTTATGGAATCCCAAGAACCACTGTGTATAAAAAAGCAACGAACACAGGACAATATCTACATTTTGATTCAAACCAACTAAACACTAAATTGGGAGTAGCAAAATTTTTATTCGATAGAGCAATAAATATTTGTTGCACTGAAGAAGACCAAACTGAAGAAATAAATAACATATCGAAAACTCTTAGAAGCAATGGCTACTCCAAAAAGATATTAGAAAAAGCTAGACGAACAAGAGAAAGTCAACCTGAACCAACAGATATAAATCAGATCATTAAAACCGTAATTCCTTATGTAAATGGTTTGTCGGAGAAAATGAGAAGAATTGGAAATAGATACAACATAACGACTGCATTCAAAACTCAAGACACTATCAGAGCTAAACTTACAAAAGTTAAGCCTAATAATGAGATACAAAGGACAAAGAACTGCATATATGAATTACCTTGCGAGTGCGGAAGATCTTACATCGGAGAAACTAAACGCCCTCTGAATGTACGAATAAAAGAACATCAGAAGCTTCTACGAGTACTAGACAGCGACAAATTTAGGTTGGTCCAACATGCTGTAGATGAGAATCATCGTATAAAGTGGGATGAAGAATCAATAATATCCGAAGAAGAAAAACTTGCAAGAAGAAAAATCAAAGAAGCAGCATTTATGAAAATAACACCTGATTCCATAAGTGCTCCATCTATAGATCTGCCAGAAGTTTGGACGCCGATAACTCGATCCAACTTAAAAAGATCATCATATCACAGATGAGTATATAACATCGTTCATTTTCTTTCATGACTTCTGTCAATATTGACTTTTTTGAAAATTGATAATTTTCAAAAGGTTTTTTACTTTTCCTCCTTGATAAAGATAGAAGATGTCTATCGAAATGTCGGAAAACATTACATCCACAATAGATGATGGTAATAGCCCAAACAATCATTCAACACAACACAATTCAGAATACATTTTTTTTTCAAACCGAAAGGTACTGGGCCAACATCATATTCATGAGGATTTCGAGTTCTACAAACTTAGACTCATTCGGTGAGTCATCTTGTGTATGAAATTACTATAGGAATATTTTCTCAACCTACTTAGTGGATAAAAGAAACGTTTTCCCTAACTGATATTCAATCAATAACACATGATTCATGAAACCAGCTTTCCTGATAAGAGGACACAAAATATTCCAATATACTTCCGTAGAAATAGTATGATGACTGTCTGGCTGGGATTTTAATGATGGTGTTCCAAAAATTTCAAGTTCAAATTTGTTATATCTCGCTGAGGCATCCCTATGCTACATGTAAAAATGGAAGTAGTACAATTAATGAAACAATGAACTTCTAGCATGACCTGTAAGTTACCCAATGAAATGTTAATGGTTTTTTCTCACGAGAAAGAAATGCTTTTCACAACTATGAGGAGATGATATTGTGCAAGGATTTATATCAAATTAGATCATCAATCTTTGTTGGCGTATATGTTTACATAAATTCATAGAACTCGATTATTAAGGTAACTGCGAATCATTTTGATACAACATCTATTGGTAGAAAATAGGGCAAGGGTCTTCTTCTTCTACTCTGATGTACCATTTTTGGAGGGGGTGCATGTCGAACCCATTCTCGAAAATAGCTTCTGTATCCGTCAGATACAGAATGTGAAACAATGAAATGTAAAAGAATAAATAAACCTATACAGGGTGAGCCATCCATTAATTTCAACCCCGAATTCTGAGCTTTTGAATGGAATAACGAAAGAACGCTAGGACAGATCAAATATTGTTGAAAATGGGAAAAATAAGTGTGACCAAATGAGTTTCATATCACTTCCCCTCTTGCCGCAACCTCTAACAAAATGGGTCAAGCAGCACCTTGTTGGAAAGGCAAGTCAATTTCCTGCTCAAGTGTTTTTTTTTTCATGACATTATTATTATACAAAGGGACTCAGTTTTCCATCAATAACTTTCACACGCCAAATTTGGATATTTGAGATGACAATTACTATCTTGATTGTTAAGTGATGCTCATCATATGGACGGCAATGCCATACGTTATTGAATTTATTGCTTCTTCAGTCCCTTTGTCGGCTCGTACCAGCCATCCTTTATTGCTTCTTTAATCCCTTCGCGTCTGCGCGTGACGTTCGTATTCGGTATCGTTACAATACGATATAATAATATCAGAATGTTCCTTTCGTAGTTTTTGTTTTTTCTATAAACGTTATTTTTATGTTTTTGTTCGATTTTAATAATTTCATCATATGGATGAGGCAAAAGTCAGTTTACCGTTTAGCATATGAGAGAAAAAACCAAAAATAAACACCAATAATTACTTGAGGCCTCACATTTTATGTTCCAGTTATTTCCCCTCTCTCTCTTCGACACTCATGCGGCATCGTTTAGTCACGGTAAAATACATTTTACGAAAAAGTTAGCAGGGCGACCTGAATGCGGACCCAGTACTTGCGAATTTAATTTACGATACAGTGTATGCACCATTTATCTGGTGGAACTTACTTATTTGGTAAGCGCTGGCGAAATTCTTCAAAAAATTTCAGCATTATCTCCGTGAAGTTTTAGGTAAGAAGTGAGCAAACAAACACGTTCTTTTTTCTTAAACTTTACACGCGCAGCCGTGGCAACGAACGCACTGTAAACGTACAGAACACTACTACACGCGGACAACTCAACTCGCTACGTTTCAGAGGCCTCCTTCCGCCCTAAGTACGATACTGGCCGAGAATACGCGCATGCATGAATACCAGACAGTGTAAACTGACTGTTGCCGCACTCTGTATATCACATCATAATTAGATTCGACGAAAAATATTGTTTGATTGTTGTAATGTATTTGCTTGAAAATATTTTCCATCATTAACTGAACAAACTTGTAAGGTGTGTTGGGAGAATTATTTTGAGCTTATAGGGACCCAGTCACTAAAAAGGAAGCGCGAAGGGTACAGTGAAAACGGTGTGTGTATTGCGTTCCGCCTTTCGAAATTTGGAATGAGCAATCTGCTTGGTTGGAGTCAGGATTGTTTTGATTTTCAAAGTGTATAGTGGTGAGACTTACTTTCTCATTCTTCCTTCATGGTGAGTGGGACGCTTATGATCTATACCCACATATACATAGGATATTAAGAGCCGGACTCATCTTCAATCAGCATTAATAATTTTTTTTTCAATAATTCAAGTTATGAGTTGAAAAGATCGCAGAAAAAAAAGTTTTTCAATGTTTTTTCTTTTGCAAATTTTAATTTTTTTTCTGAAAGAGGTCATCTTCATATGAATTTCTAGAACAAACAATTTCAATATATCGACCACAATTTCCACAGACTCTAATGAAAATAAAAATTTAGAAAGCACTGACGTGAGGTCAGATTGCTTTGGCGCTCTTGTTGAGCTACTTGCGAGTAAATATTCAAACCATAACAAATCTATAAGCACTCTGATCACGTTAACAATAGTCTTTTCCCGTACTATGGGACAATGTGATGCAGATATGAACGCCTAATGAATGAACAAACCTATATCTCAAATTAATAATAACTACTCATAATTTTCCCCAAGTTTTGTTCGAAGCTATAATTCCATTTTCCTAAAAACTTATGTCAGTGCTTTTCTGAATTTTGACAACGTATATTATTTCAGTCACCGAGATTGAATTCCATCTTTATGATTTCCCGTTATAAAAAATTTTGATTAATATTACGCCAACTGACACTGATTAATGAGCCCGGCATTTGTCAATTGAATAATGATCTGTGATGGCTATCGCTCAAAGAAAATCATCGGGACGTATGTCATTTCTCTTTTCTCTCGAGTAAATTAAAAAAATGATCATATCTTTAGATGGAAAAGAGCTACGACAATGGAATTTGAGGATAATTAAGATATCAATATATTCACGAATTTTTATTGAAATCAGAGAAATATCTTATGAGATAGCTAGGATTAAAAAATTTTTTTTTGGAAATTTTTTAGCAATTTTCTAGCATGACGATTTTTGCAAAATTTTACGAGCTGTTTTGTTGCAGCCTCCCTCAACAATATTTCAAGTATCAATTTAATCGGATGGATATTCTGATAGTTATTGAGGAAACAAAATTTCAGATGCTCATAACTACTGAACCATCCGACGAATTTGGCCCAATAACGAACTTGACCGAGATATTTGAACAATTAACCTATTCTGAAAATATGAAAACTCTAGCTCATTACTTTTGGATGCTAGAGAGGATACGGCCGGCCGGGCAGACTCAACTTTCGCCACGAATTCCAAAATTACAGACATTCGGGCAAAATGATAGGCACTCTGTTCGGGTAAACAAGAGCGCCAAAAACCACCCGAAATTGTTGAGATTTTGCATGATGGCGAACTTTCGAAAGGGTCAAAAAAATAAACTCTTCTTCGATTGCTTTACTATTGAACAGCATGAAACAGTATTTTAATCCATAAACTTCTTTTCCAATGTTTGACCTTCGGGAGGAGAAAGCGAAAAAAACATTTGGAAAAGGAAAAATGAATTGAAATAATGATAAATACTTCAATTGAATGAGTAAATGATTAAAATGGCCTCCGCCTTCCCCCATGCATTTATATAGCAGTTCCTAGAAGCGATTTCTCACATTCCTTAGCATTTTGGGCGTTATCACACGACATTCGATTACTATGCGGTGGCGTGATTCATTTAAGTTTGTAGGCTCTGTCGCATGAATTTTACCTTTCAAATGTCCCCCATAAAAAAATTACAGGAGCGAAAGATCAGGGGAACGAGTAGGCTATTCTGTGGCACCCCTCCAACCAATCCAAAGCCCTGGAAATCTTTCGTCTAAATAGTGCTCCACCGGAGCTGGACAATGGGGAGGAGCTCCATCTTGCTGAAATCTTAGTTGGGCTTCTAAATAACGGTGATTGTTCTCCAAAACATCTGTCAACATAGGATCGACATTGTTTTCTAAGGGATCTAAGTAATTATCACCATCGAGATGTATGAAAAAAGGGATAACAATATGGTAGTCATAAGTACCGACCCAGACATTCAAGTTTTCAGGATATTGAGATAATATAAAAAAAATATTTATAGAAAATTCTCAATACTTATAGCTTAAAGATTTTCATAAAATCTGGCAGGCTTTTTGCTGTGTGCTTGTTCTAGTGTAACATTTTGAAATTACAATCCCAAAATTTATTTAGATTCTATCGTCTCTTGATCTATTTGAAAATAATTTATTTCAAATTAATTTGCTATACCATCTATTGTTGAATATTGTAATTTCCTGTACACAAGGTATTATTCTTTATAGAAATCTGTTCATTTAAATTTTCGGTGGGGGTGTCTGGAATTGGATGTTGTTATCGCGAATTAATTCATTCCATCTTTGAAACTGATAGTATGCAGACAATATCTCTCGATTGAGAATTTGTTAATTCACGTTTACATATAATCCAAGGAATTTCATAATATTCTCTTCGTGTATCCCTTTCTAGAAGGTGAGTTCAAAATAATTAAGCGAATAGTTTTGCTGATTTAAGTATATTTTTTAGGGATTCCTGTATTATCGTATTCTTAGATTCTTTTATTCTCGTCTCCTTAAATTCTTCGTTTCATATAATCCCAGATTTCTCGACTCTTCGATTCACCGAAGTTTTCTCAACAACTAACATCATTTGAAGAAAAGTGAGTACCTATATGTTGAGGTTTATCGCCTTCCTGAATAAAGAGATTGTTTTCCAGAGTGAGATTACTTCTTCAATTTCGTACACCGTCATCCTGAGATCACATTCGTATGTTTATTAGTTTTTATACGAATAGAAATCAAAATTGTGTCTAAACTAATTGGCGCCCATATTATCACACAAAGAAAAGATCACAAATTTTTATTCAAGTCAAATGAACCTACGCCCATAAATGTTCTCCGGCCAACAGCTCCCGTACGCTTTGTGTCCTTTTAACATCAAATAGTCAAGGAGAAAATTACGTGACACAAATTTGGCGCCCAACGTGGGGCGCCATAAAACTAATATAAAAAAGTATAAAAAGTATAAAAACTAATAAACATAGGAATGTGATCTCAGGATGACGGTGTACGAAATTGAAGAAGTAATCTCACTCTGGTAAACAATCTCTTTATTCAGGAAGGCGATAAACCTCAACATATAGGTACTCACTTTTCTTCAAATGATGTTAGTTGTATAGAAAACTTCGGTGATAGTGTCTGGAGTGGTTGTTGAATCGAAGAGTCGAGAAATCTGGGATTATATGAAACGAAGAATTTAAGGAGACGAGAATAAAAGAATCTAAGAATACGATAATACAAGAATCCCTAAAAAATATACTTAAATCAGCAAAACAATTCGCTTAATTATTTCGAACTCACCTTCTAGAAAGGGATACACGAAAAGAATATTATAAAATTCCTTGGATAATATGTAAACGTGAGTTAACAAATTCTCAATCAAAGATATTGTCTGCATACTATCAGTTTCAAAGATGGAATGAATTAATTCGTGATAACAACATCCAATTCCAGACACCCCCACCGAAAATTTAAATGAACAGATTTCTATAAAGAATAATAAATTATGTATAGGAAATTACAATATTCAACAATAGATGGTATAGCAAATTAATTTGAAATAAATTATTTTCAAATAGATCAAGAGACGATAGAATCTAAATAAATTTTGGGATTGTAATTTCAAAATGTTACACTAGTTCAACACCTTGGAGAACAACGTACTACCGTTATGCCTAATTGTCTGTAATTTTCGAATATCGGGCGGAACATGGTCTCAATCGATTTGGTTCCACTTCCTGATAAAGAATAAAGAATTATTGTTCCTCTAAGACATGAATACATGTATAGGATAGGTCAGAAAGAGAAAATACAACAGAAAAAAATTATTCGACATGAAAAGGTATTAATGTCGATAAAAATCGGCAATAGTATTATAACATTCCTCTGCTAACTTAGCTACAATTATTCTTTTGAATTCATTGAGCTCCAGAGATAATATGTTTGGGTACATCGTTAAATAGTTTGATACACTGATATTTCGGTGAATATTCGAATTTAGTTGTAGTATGTTTGGGGATAAAGAGTAAGTCATCATATCTTGTATTATAACTATGAAAGCTAGAAAGTTTTGTAAAGATTCCCCCATCTTCCTTGAAATACACCAGGCACTTAAAGGTATATACACGCCACTAAGAATCTCTTTTAATAAAAGTTGGACGACGTACTATATGTCGTATATTATCTTTATAATCTGTGGAAGATGAGTTGGAGGTTTTATATTTTCTCTTCTAAAAATATCTTTTAGCCGAGAATCGTTAAATTCTCCACCTTAGTGAAGTAGTCATCGTCGCAGACCCTTTATGCAATTTGCAAATTTTCGCTGTAACCATAGCTGGAAGTGAGGCTTGATACTTTCTGCTATATTCAACGCAGCTACAGAAATATTACAAAGATGAATCATTTTGGCTGAACAAAATCAGCAGGACTTGAAATCCCCGAAACAAGATATACGCTCGAGCAAATAGTAGAAATAATAATAAATTGAAAACTCTGAGTGTGCATTATTAATTTAAAAAATAGTTTGTTGATTCTTTCTGGTAATAGTTCCAGAACTTACGGCAGTGGTTTTCTATATTTTTATATATTTCCTTATATTGATTCCTACTGCCTGAAATCCCATTACAATAACTCTTGAACTAATCGATCAGCTGGGTCCAAATGGTGACTGATGCAGATTGATGCGTTTGATTTAGAACCAATAATAATGCTTCGATCCAGAGCTACATTTCGGCGTCTATTTAACGTCTTCTTCAGGCTAAAAAGAAATATACATACACGTTATTTTTGAAATTGATACTGAAAAGAGCAAAACCATAAAATATGATATACATGACAAAAAACTACAGCTGTTAATATTGAGATTGCATGAACGAAACATACACATACACATCTAGAGAAAACTTGAAGGTAAAATAAAATTTTGATTCAAACTTCAACACAATTTGAAACGATTGGCGATTAAATTGTCGAAATATAATAGATATAAGATATTTCCTTTTCAGAATTGAAACGCTATGGTAGCGTGTAGAATACGACGAAATCAATAACAAACACGAAAACTGTAATTACTCACCTTAGATCAAAACATTACAATTGATACAATTACAATTGATGTCATATCTTCTATTAAATAACAAAATCAAACAATATATAGGTATGCATTTCATGGAATCATCTCGAATTGTTAACTCAAATATTTGCAACGTTCATACACAAAAAACTCAGTGACACAAACCCCGCATTCGGGAAGATTTTGTACGTTATCCTTTTTTTCTTAGAATTTAGGGCCGCGGCCGTTACTTCCAAGATTGCTATCTGTCGGACGGAAATTTGGGAATCCCTTTATTTTGTCACCTAAGCTGAGCAGGTACTTCGTTCTATCTTTTTCAATTATTCAAAAATCTCTCTCAGTTCAGTTCTAGTTCAACCACCAGTCTGGTCAGTTTTACTTTACCATTAAGTTTTACTTTTCATCAGTAAATACAGCACTCTAATCTCTAAACGTTCCTTGTACTTCAACATAATCTTTCTCCTATACATTCTCTCCTGTTGGGTCAGTTACCCTAGTTTATTGTGAATCTGAGTTATTCAGTTGCAATTCTCCCAAGTAAAACAAGAAAGTTATGATTTGTGAATCTGTAAAGCCGTTGCATATTGTCAAGCTACAATTTGTTAGCGGAAGGTTCATCTAAAGTACTTGCACCTTAATTTGAAAAATCTGCTTTCAATGATTGAAGCAGAACCGTGGTGAATTTCGAATCAGGAAATTAAGGTCGGGCCTTTTTATTGTAGAGTCTTACTAGAAGTGCCCAAGATTGAGCAAAGAAGTTCAAATCCTTGGATTTTATACATTTCGAAAATTATTCATATAAACTCTCATGTATTGAACATTGTTAACTTTTCTTCTCCGTGAATATATAATTTTGTTATAATTAGAATTTTGTTGTATTCACATTGCAAACATTTTTCCTACCAGAGATAATATTCTGATCTTACCTATTGAGCGTATAACCAGTGACTTAGAACTATAACTATTCATTAAGTGGGCGAGTATTACTTATTCCTAATTTTGTACCCGCACGCACACTCAGAATTCAACAAACTCGGTACTCTGTCTTTTTGGTCTTCAAAGCTTTTATCACATAAAGTTGAAATTTTGTGTTAGGTATTTTTTATCACAGATATTTCATGTTTGTATTCATGATATGGGTGGTAATTCAGAATATGTACAACCCGCAACATGACGGCGTAGGCTTATGGAATAAATCGAAATTAATCTTCTTGTCTCTTTCAGTAAGCATCAAGTAAAGAAACGGTATTGGACCATCCTTTTCAATCCAACTATATTGTTGGACTTTATGTTTCTTGAAAGAGAAAATAATATTATTTTCGATTTATACCAGAAGCCCACCGTGTCGGGGCCTTATTCTGAATTACAACTCATGTCACGAATCCAAACATAAAATATCTGTGATGAAAAAATATCATACACAAAATTACAATTTAAGTGATAAAAGCTTTTGAAAGAAAAAAATTCTGATATTTTCAGTAAATAGTTATTAAATAACGGATACCCTTAGCACTCAATAAATTTCATTTTTTTATTCTGATTACAATTACAGATAAAAAGGTCAGATGAAGTTGCACCTGTAGATCTGAAAACCTCCGCAATTGTGTTCATAATAACGAACTAAAAGTTTAGTTGGCTTGTTAAAGAATGATAACCTTCGAATAGTTTCGTACTATAAAAAAACGGTTGGATCTTTCGACACACCGAATACCGAATTTGTTGAATTCTGAGGTTATTTATAAGATCAAGTGCGAGGGTTGTGATGCTAGATACATAGAGCACGGGAACGAAAATCTGTATGAATTAATGTACGGTTAATAAGAAAGAAAGAAACAAATATTCTCATTCACAGGATAGTCCCATTTAGATGAAATATTGCCTTAGTTGAAGGACAACTTTAACGAAAAGAAATATATAAAAAACAATAAAAAAAAAATTTACATGAAACCTAAACAGTGATATTTTGTAACCCTTTACTATCGCCTTTATTCAATACTGTTTAAATCGAATCAGTACTCGGAAGATTTCTGACCTTTCCTTTCCTCATGGCATTGAGTTTAAATTAAGATTTAAACTCAATTATATTGGATTACTCGAACGTGGACATTCTGTTTTTTCTCGATTTTGTTGCCATAAATTATTAATTCTATAAAAAAATTCTGAATCTCTCTTATGCAGTGTGATACGGAGTGATCAATGATCATTCCTTCAATAAATATTAATTTTCTAGGTGAAATTATTCAGAATTCTAAACGTTTTCACCGTTTACGACGGCCATGCTCTCTGGAATTTGAGTAAATGAATAATAATTTCAATATTTTTCGACCATCAAAAGTTATAAGAATTTCTGATTTTATAGCTTGTAAAATAAGATCAGGTTTATATGCTTAGTGATACATTGAAAGCAGCCAAGAAATAATAAAATTCGACATCTAACTTTATTTGCTTAGTTCGCGATTTGGAAAATTGTCAGCCTAGAAAGATTTATGAAAATTTCTAAACTTTTTAGAAATATCCAATTATTCATAGGATATTCTTCAGAACTCGAAAAAGAAATTGTGCGATCATAGAGATTGTCGATACATTGCGTATTCTGAAATTTCATCTTCGAAGAAATAAACCCACTTGAAGATAAAGGAATTTCTTTTCACGAAGCTAATATAGACATTCAGACGTTCTGACTGAATTATTATTATTAACAATACAATTGGAGTTGAGGTATATACCTATAAACTCAAATAAGTCCACGTACAGGAAAAAAAAAAACTATTCAATGTACGCATCCCGAAATAAATATAAACTAATGAATTAATATTAAATGAAAATATACACACATATATATATATATATATCTTGAGTTTTTGATTTGTTACCTAGTATATGATATATGACATTTCAATGAATTAGAGTATCTAGGTTCTTGAAAAATGTAAATATTTATTTGTATAAACGTTTGAAGTTAATCGTTTTCTTCAGTATACATTGTTTCTCTTCTTTAACAACCACAACAACATAAAGAAGAGAAACAATGTATACTGAAGAAGGCGATTGAAGCTTTCACGTTTATACAAATAAATATTTACATTTTTTCAAGAACCTAGATACCTAATTCATTGAAATGTCATATATATATATATATATATATATAGACGTATTACGTGGCCTTACGGAGCCCAAAACGCCATACAACGGACCCTTACGAAGCCAAAAACGTTTTTACGAAGCCCGGTCCGGGCTTCCTAAAAATTCACGTGTATATTTTTTACAGTGGCTTCCTATGGCATCAGTAAGTCCGTAGACGAATTTTCGCCCTGGCGTCATATCGACCATTTTCTATCGCAACATATACGCGTTTAGTTCATGCCATCCGCCTGTAGGTGGTGCGCCGGTGGCATCGAGTATAAATATATACAATGTGAAGATACTCTGGGCCTATAGGAGTCCCACTATGGTTTGCATTGTTTAGGAAGCCAGTATATTTGGCAACGTTGCATTCCATATTATGCTTATTGAATTCTATTTTGTTTTACCGCCGTATAGTCTAGTCAACACGTGTCTTCAAGGTCAACATTTTTTATTCGCCTCGGAAATTTATGATCGGGGTGTCATTCCATTCATCTTGGTATCCAGAAACATTTTGATAAAGTTGAAGTGGCGCTTGCAAAATTACACAATTACAATTTATTATAAACAATAGGGTAAAGAAAATAGGGGTGTTTGGTTTATTGCGAATATCTCAAAAAGTATTCAGAAATTTCTGAAATTTGAAAAGAGACTCAAAAAGAGAAAGAAATTTCCTAAACAAGAACCTACCTTCCAGAACTCCAGAATCAGTATTTATAATTTTTGCATAGGGTTGAATATACGGTTGATAATGGGAAATCTCGCTGGGGTAAGCTCCGCTCACTTTCGACTTTTAATAAAGAAATAGTTCCTAAACTTATTAAATATAAAAGTTAGAAGCTGAACAAAATTCAGAAGACTACAGAATAGATCAATGTACAATAATCCGTCGACAAGAAATATTTATCGCGATTTTTCAATTAAATATCCATTAGTTAAATAACATATTTTTGTAGCATGAGCATCATCTGCAATACTTGCCATAATTGCAATAATTGCCATAATTGCAATAATTTGTAAACTATAAACCTGGATTATTTAACTGTTTTGCAGCTTTTTTTACGAAGGGTATAGAATAGATTCCCGTAGGAAAATTGAAAAATTGTTGAATTTTTGTTTGTAATTAGCAGTTCCTTCAGTCAGAATGAATGAACTCTGTTCACACATAGAAAAAAATAATGTTTCTTCACTATTTTTATTGATTCATTTTTTATAGTTATAAGTCACTTTAAAATGATTTTCAATAATTTTCATCCCTATTTAAAAAATTGTCATAAACAATTTTTAATTGAAATTTTTTTTGCAATTTAATTTTTGATGAAAATTACGATTCAACAAAAAACCGTTCTTCAAAAAATTTTTTTGCTCAAAAACACTGTTATTAACAATTTTTTCACCACTTGTTATGAAAATTAAGGAACCATTTTTATTCTTTCATCATCATTCATCTCCCTCTTCGATATCTGCAAAAAATTATTTCGGTTCAAATTTTAATGCGATACGAAATTTTTATAATCAAGGAGAAATTTGTTTTGCTTTTAAAATCGAAATATCTGATCAACTTCAACAGATACAGTAAGCATTACAGAGATCTTTTTGGCAATCTTGTTCACCTGAAAATAGTGCTTATCAGTTTTTCCAAATGTCTGTTACTTTCGAATTTTTGGCCAAAATTGTATCAAGCGTTTTGTTTGGACTTACTGACGAATTGTCCGTGCTCAAAATCGATTCTGTCCGTCTGTTCCGTGAACATGATAACTCTCGAACGGATAAAGCTAGAGAGTTGAAATTTTAAGAGTAGAATTGAATTATAAATATCTCGGTTAAGTTCGCAGTTCAGATGAATCGACCGAATAGTTTCGGAGTAACAAAAAAATTACACACGTGACCTAAAGTTTTTTCCTTCAAATGATACTATTCAGGTAAAAATTTTTTATGATGCAGTTTTACATCATGGTGGTATATCAGTACCATCCTTGACTTCGACAACCTAATAGTTTCGGAGATATGATTCTGCAAAATTTGAGTAATTACGGGTGAAAGTAAACAACTCTGTTTATCCTCATCAATCATTTAATTACCGAGCTCCCATTGGTAAGTTCAGTCTGGTTACGGGAAGATTCTAGGTTCAAATCCGTACGAAGTTTGAACTTTTCAACATTTATCATTATTTAACTCAATCCGAGAGATTTCAACTTTTGCATTTTCATTCAAATAAATTTTAACGTCTGGACACTTTGGCGCTCTTGTTCACCTGAACAGAGTATTTCTAGAATAGATCAAGTAGTTTCGGAGAAACGAAAAAACAATGTTTCAGTTTGAATTCTTTCAAGCACTTGGTTGGTTAGATGGAATTTCAAGGATTCACAGAGTTATCAATTGAAATCTTTCACTGTGTAATTATTCAAATTTGTTTCATCTCAATAATCAACATAGCCAATATATTCATTTCTCGAATCCACCCTCAAATTGCAGATCCTTAGCTCATTCCGTTCATGAGTTATCATGCTCACGTACGGACGGACATAATGTATTTCGACCACAATTTCTTTAAGGTGTCCATCTGAAACTGATGATTCCTTGTTTGCCCAAATGTTTAAAAATCGCTAAGATTTGGGCAAATTCATAGGTAAAAGAGAGAACTGAATATTTTTGGCAAATTTATTTCACACCCTGTATGGCTAGAAGTTGAATAGCTTCTGAAGAGTCTAGTGAACAACCTATATTTGAAAATTGTCAATGAAAAAAAAAATTTGATTACTGAAACTAAGAATACTGATTCATTTCCTGAACTCGAAACCTCTAGCATTGTCGATGTACAAGAGATAATCGTTGAGTAGTCAAATTGTTAAAATATTAGTAAATATCGATATTATTTTGAAAATTTGCAAATATAAAATCTTTTTTGATGTCACCTGACTTCTGTCTCAATGTTGAATGTTGAGTTTGTTCATTAGATAGTCTATCAAGATAAACATTTCTGCCATTTTTCCATGACTATGCCCATACAAAGTTCATCTTCCAATTTGAAAATCGAAAAGGTGGATCTTTGAGAATAAAAAGATTTTCCAATAATAATTTTTATGAATTGATCTATTATTCAATATAAGTCTCGAGGTAGAGCATGAGGGTTGAAATTTTCAGGGTAGTAACCTATAAATTTCTTTGATAAATTCGTCATTCAGGTCAACTCGACTGAATAGTTTAGAAGTATATTTTTTTCCAATGACACTTTGCAATTGAATTTCTTTTATGATGCAGTTCTACAATACGAATTTTGACTTTCGGAGATATGATTTTTCAAAATTTGAATAATTAATTGCTCAAAGTGTTTGATGGATAATTCTGTGAACCCCAGATGGCTAGCTAACAACATTAGCACAATTGCTATCTGATCGGCACCTCGAATTCGAAGGCCCCAGGTTTGAATTTTCAACTCCGGTATTTTGTGATGGGCATTTTTATGAGGATCGAAAGGAGGATTTCATGAATGAATGTTATTTGAGTGGTTCCTGAACATTTCAACTTCATTTTCATTAAAATGAGTAAGATCGAACTATTGGCGTTCGTACCTCTGGCAAATCTATAGGCGGAGCACTTATTGGATCAGATCTTATTATTTTCATGAATGCTGCTACTCTGATATTTCTTCTTGTAAGTTTTTCCTCTATAGATATTATCGATGCTTCATTTCACTATATACGATGATTATCATTCGCAGCATGTTGGAGCAACTTGGATTTATCGCTGTCCAGCACTCGTAGGACTTTCTGATGTGCTTTTATTCGTACATGCAGAGGACTTTTAGTTCCTAGAATATAGGAAGAAAGCCGCATTTATGACAATAATATCTGATCGCATAAAGGCGGTGAAAATAATCTAAACAATCATTCTATACGAGATCCATCATCGAAAATTTCTCATGGTCAACTATAAATTATGATTCTCGGGCTCATGTGACACACGGAATTACAGAGATAACATTTTCTGTTCTTCTGGTTAAGGATATTTTAATAATTGCGCACCTTCGATTAATTCAGGCGTAGATTCAAAATTATTAAACGTTACAAATTTACCGGTACAGAGTGCATATCAATTTGCCCAATTTTCCAACTTTTGGCCAAAATGAAAGGAAACATTTCGAATGGACTCATCGAAAATCAAACAATATCCATTCTGTCCGTCCGTACGTGAGCACGATAACTCCCAAACGGAATGAGCTACGGATTCAAAATTTGAGGGTGGATTCGAGCAATGAATATCTTGGCCCAATAGTGTCACAGTAATAAAAAAATTTTTTTCATTAAGACGTTTTTAGGTGACCTTCAATAGATAGGTATAATGATTCGTACAAAACATATTCTCGTTCTTTTGTCGAGCTTGTGAAATTGAACAGTTTTGACAAATCAATACTTACG
This sequence comes from Micraspis discolor, assembly GCA_030674115.1. Lineage (NCBI taxonomy): Eukaryota > Metazoa > Arthropoda > Insecta > Coleoptera > Coccinellidae > Micraspis > Micraspis discolor. The sequence continues at coordinate 349,936 of JARTUT010000445.1, read as the reverse complement.
GAGATATGATTTTCAAAAAATTGTTAATTACTCTCGAGTAGTTTACATGTGCGCCAGAGTCACAAATTCTTAGATAGGTTGGTTGTCCAAATATTTCGGTGAGTTCGTTTTTTGGCTAAATCCACCAAATAGTCCTTCTGTTATGACCATAAACTACATTTCTTCCTCAATCCCTGAAACACTTTCTTGATCCATACAAGGTTTGGACAAGGTTGAATCGAGGGAATATCAAGAGTTTCGAGAAAATTGTAGCGCTAGTAAATTTTCAGCTGACAGAAGATGAATGAAACCTTCAAGAATGAGTCTGTAGGTGGCCAGTTGATGACGGCTTTGAAAAGGCTATATAAAAGACATGGAGTTAATTTAAATATATCTCGATATTGAAACAGTTTTATTATGTTCAGTTGACTGTCTGTAAAAGGTCTTATGAATATTTTACAATACTTATATGACTCATATTTCTACGTAATTTTTAAGTGGGAATTAAATATATTTCAACTTCTTCCTGTTCTACATTTTTCTTGTGATAAGCTCATTTGACCTAGGAAGTAGAAGAAATTTCAGAAATACTATTGCCGTAACCACTTAATCCCTATAACTTCGAATGAAAATAAACACTTGAAACCGTAACATCTGTTTTCATCCAGTTTCGTACGGATAAATATATCGAACTATTTCAAATGTAAGAACACACACCGGACACAAAAACTCAGCATCAACACAGCGAGCATTTCTCCATCATCAAAGTTGTCTAATCTGTCTAATCCGTTTTTAAAACTATTGGTGGTAGTGCTACCGACCACGGAACTGGGAAGTCTATTACAGGATGAAAACACTCTGTTGGGTAAAAACATCTGCCTTGGAATGGTCCGGAAATTCTCCTTCCTCAACTTAATATCGTGACCTCGAAGATTATTTATATTTTTGCAGAACATGGCCTCCACCCGAGGTCCAAAAGTTCCATGCATACACTTGTATGTGAATGGTCACCTCTAGTGCGTCTATCCGCAAATGTTATCATGTTATTCAGACGAAGGCGGGTTTCATAGTCAGGTCGGACGATTCCATATGAGATTCTGGTATTCCATCTGTGCACAGACTCGCGATAATTCAGGTCACCAAAAAGGGCCGTCCACCATACCGGACCAGCGTATTCCATGATGGGGCGTATGAAAGACTCATATATCAGTTTACGAACTGATCTGTCAGAGCCTCGGAAAGATCTCTGAACCAGGTAGGTCAGTTGACGGGCCTTAGCTGTAATTGAAGCAACATGGGTGGACCAGGTAAGACTGCTTGTTATGGTCAAGCCCAAACCAGATTGACTGGTGACAGGAAAGAGACAATGATCGTCAATGACATAAGACAATCGCGGATTATTTCGGCCTATGTGTAGCACATGACATTTGTCAAGGTTTAATGGAAGTAACTATTCCCGACACCAAGCGGACAGCTTATGAAGATCCCGCTGTAGAGTGGTGGAGATGAGAAGAGGGAAATTATAAATCTAGGTATCGTCTGCATACATAGAACATGTCGATAAAAAACAACCAGGGAGATCAGAGGTATATAAAAGGAACAGAATGGAACCGAGAACTGATCCCTGAAGGACACCAGTTCGAACATAACACTCGGAAGATGAGTAAACATCACCAACCCTCACTCGAAAAGTTCTGTTGGTCAGAAATGCACGAATCCACTCAAAAAGACCCCCTCTCAACACAAGATGGTCCAGTTTATGAAGTAGACGTTTATGTGGGACACCTTCAAATGCTCTAGAAAAATCTAGATAGATCACATCAACTGGAATGTTGCTATCCCATGCCTTAGTCCAATCGTTGAGACAATGTCTGTTATTTTCTAACATCGAGTAGACAGTGGAACTGATCGATCGAGATCGACTTCCGGATGAAGTATCCGTGATTGAACTTATGTACGTCTTGCCAGCCGGTTCAGAACTAATGCACAAATGCCCCTGACCTAGCGTCAGTGATTTCCTACATTTTACACGCTTTTTCTAGTAGAACAGTATTCTATAATTTTGCCTAGAGGTCTGCAATTTCCGAAAATCGTGTCGAAAATAGTCTCAATAGATTAAGTTTGACCCGATGAAGAATACAGGGTCAAACTTGAGTAGCTCCAGCCGGATTCTCTCCAGCTCCCAGAAAAGTGAGCTAGAGTTTATATATTTTCAGAATAGGTTTATTGTCCAAATATCTTGGTCAAGTTGTTTACTGGACCAAATCAGTCGAATGGTTCAGGAGTTATGAGCATTTGGTTTGCTCTATAACTTCTAGAATATCCATCGAATCAAGTTGTAACTTGAAAGATATTTTAAATAGGTTGAAACAAATAGGCTTGCAATGTTTAACATAAATCAGTATGCTAGAAAGTTCTTGAAGAATTCGCAGAAAAAATTTTTAATGCATTATACTTCATAAGATATCCGTCGTAGAAAAAACAATTGTGCGTGTATGGACGTTGTTGCTATCTTACTTATTTCCAAATCTCATTGTTCATTTGTATTGATACAAACAAGTTTTCTTCCAGAGTACGGGAAGAGATCTATGTTCGCCTGTACAGAGTGCTTCTATGTAGATTGGGTGTAGTTTGAATATTTACTCGCAAATAGCTCAACAAGAGCTTCAAAGCCATCTGGCATCGCGTCAGTGCTTTCTAAATTTTTTAGTTACAATTTATCGAAAAGAATAGTTTCAAGTTGATATTTATGTGAATTGATGGAAGAATTCATGAAATTATAACATGAATTGACTGAAGTTCGGAAGAACACAACATTTATCTCGTGCAACATATATTGTATCAGTGCCCTCTAGTAATAGGCTGCTGAAGAAATGAATCTTCAGGGGTTATTCCTTCTTTATATGAAATGAAATTCTTTCCCGATATCATAACTCCAACGTATTAATTATTATACATGATATTGTTATGACTATCTATGAACTCTGAAGTATTCAATACCGGAACGATTGTTAACTTAGGAAAAACTATTTGATTGATATACTTTCCAAATAATCATAGCACTTTTGATGCTGGACATAATTATGTATTCTCGTGTTTGGATTCCTGACAAAAACTAAGTTTTTAATTCGTCTTTCGAAACTGTATACAGGGTGGCCATTTAAAAACGAAACAAACGAGATTACAGACGAAATACGTTTTTTCGATAGAAATGCTCGGACAGGTCGATTTCTGTTAAGATGTAGGTTACGGACGCATAGCGCTTCAACCCTTGCTGCTACAACCCCACCCCCAATTTTTAATATGGAAGATGGGGTGAGTGATACCTCAATTCAAAGGTGTTTTTATATTGATTTTAGCACAGTAATTGTTTTTTCATTTTATGCATTGGTTCTCGAAATATTCATGCGTTAGTAAATTTTATCCCTTAAATTAATTTTGGGCGAATAATTGACATTTCGTGCTGCCGAAACACCAAAATTGCCGTACTTGTATTTGAAATTGCAAAACATCTACCACTGTGCAAATGAAGTTATACCGTACGTGTTAATGTTACTAGAGTCAGATGTTCGACTAGCTGACTAGTTTTATTCACTGAAATCATTCTCCAACTGTACGGTATCAGAACGATCTGAAGTATTGATCTAAGAAATAAAACTTTTCAATGTAAAGTAAATAATTTAACAAAATCACATCAATTAATTAAATATTCAAATTGTTCACCATTAGCCTCCATACAATGAAATAATTTTTGTTCGAAACGATGGCGCACATTTTGCAGCATTTCTGGAGAGTTTTGACGACATTCGTTTACTATACGTCTTCTCAAATCTTCTATGGAATTGGGCTGTGTAGAGTAAATTTTACTCTTCGAAAGGTCCCAAAGAAAAAAATCTTGTGGTGACAGATCTGGCGATCTGGCTGGCCATTCAGTGGGACCCTTCTTCCAATCCACCGATTTGTAAATCTTTGATCCAGATAATCTCGAACTGGTAAGGCATAGTGTGGAGGAGCTCCATCCTGCTGAAACACAATCTGATCTTCCACAAATGATGATGATTTCCGTCAAAATTGGATCAATTTGATTTTCCAATAGGTCCAAATACATATCTCTAGTAAGATTACCAGGAAAAAGAACAGGCCGACAATGTTGTCACCAAATATTCCAACCCAAACATTGAGTTTTTCTGGTTGTTGAGTATAAACTTTGTGGAACAATCTCGGATTGGCATCGGCCCAATAACGACAATTGTGTCGATTTACTGTGCAGTTTCGAAAGAACGAACACTCATCGGAGAAACAAACATTGTACAGATGATTGGGATTAGCAGTTACTCGTTCACTCATTGTATCACAAAATTCAACACGACGGTCAATTTCATCTTCGTTTAGTGCGTGTGAAAGATGGATTTTCTAAGGATGGAATTCATGATGCTTCAAAATATTTGCAATTCGAGTTCGTGTAAATCCAGATTCATGTGCTAGCTGCCTCGTACTCGTTATTGGATTCAGAACAATCTGTCCAAGAACAGCTACTTCAGCTGTTTCTTTTCTTTCCATGTTTCGTTTTTTATTAGCCACGGACCCAGTTTCTTGAAACTTTGACACTAATTCCAAAACATACATCCTATTAACATGTTTATCTAAATGTCGTTGATTGAAGAATTTTGCGGTTCTATTCGCACATTGATTGTTTGCAAATAAAAAGGGAAATTATTTCCACCCGCTCTGCAATTGAATAAACCATGTCGAACAATGAATTAAAACACATACAAGTATCGATTCAAAACTGAGAATAAGTCACATGTCAAAGAACGGGTAAGCCAACTCAAAGATCTGTTCGTAATAAATAAAAAATTATCGATTCTCATTTTTTTGAAAAAGATATGAATTCAATAATCAACAAAATGAAAACATATTGAAGCCAACTGAGAAAACACTTCATAATTAAGTCGGAAATCGTTTCACGAATTGGGACTGGAATCTTTCTGTGGCATCATTAATGATTTGATTTTCTTACCTGGTAATCTGATTGGAGATATGTACGTATTTGGACTTTTTGGAGATTTCTATCGATCAAGTGTTAACGCGTGTTATTGGAAATACTGCAAATTATATCGAAGATAATTTAGATTGAGTTTCAGCAAGATTGAGCTCCTTCGCAATACGCTTTGTTTGGTAGACATCTTGATTAAAGATTTCTATGTCAGTGGGTTGGAGGAGGAAGCCACAGTCATGGTTGTTTTGAAGCTCAAAATGTCGATTTTTCGCAAAAAACACTACAAGTGCTATGAAAACACCACTTCATTTTCAAATACTTAGTTGAGAATATTTCGAGAACTAATGCATAAAATGCAAAAACAATCACTGTGCTGAAATCAGTATAAAAATACCTTTCAAATGAGGTATCACACACCTCATCTTCCCTATTCAAAATTTGGGTGTGAGGGTTGAAGTAGCAAGGATGGAAGCGCTACGCATCCGTAACCTACATCTTAAGTTGTCCCCCTCGAAACAGAAATCGACCGGCCCGAGCATTTCTATAAAGAAAATTTATTTCGTCTGTAATCTCGTCTGTTTCGTTTTCAAATGGCCACCCTGTATATCTAAAGAAATGGTTTGAAAATTGCGAATCCTCTCATCTCGCCCGTGATACTTCGATGAATGTTAACAAATTCGATGACCACTGGTATTTGAATTTGGGTAGTTATTTGTTTTATGAATCTACAGAGAAATTGAGTCTAGTTCCAGTCTTCAAGATATAGATGGCACTTTTTATAGTAATGTCTGGAAGTTTCATCACATTCTTCATTAGGACTGGCAGCCTCCTTCAAGACCGTGCCACACTGTGCTGATGAGAGGCAGTCAGCTCGAAACCGGTTCACAGTTGCACTTGAGGTCTTAATTCTCTGGGATTATCATGTGTCAATCATAACTAGCTCGCACCACTGGAGCTATGATTCTTCGTAATTGTCGTTCCTGTTTATTATATTGCTTTTCCGTTGCTGGCTCAAAGGCATTAGTAGAAATCATTTTATTCTCACCACATATTAAAATATATGAATTTCCTTACTCAAACCAAGCGTTAAAATCGAACCAAGCATCAAAATGCTTCAGACGTTGAAACCAACGTCATCTTGTCCCTGCGCTGCACATACCTAGGGCAAGCGCATGCAAGATTTTTGCATTCTTCGGATTCTGAGTTTGCTGGCAAGGACAATCCACTGAGAAGGATAAAAGAGCTTCATCACCGTGTTGAGAACTATGGTTTAGAATGTGACAACTGCATAGTTTATTTTATTTTTTCCATAATTCACCAGTACACATTTATTAATTATTTAATATTATATTTATATTTATTTATATATACATTCATGTGATGTTTTATTGGCTGATGATTTCACAGTAACCACGTTCAATACATAATTTACTCTTGAAATTTTTACTTCTCGAGAATTTGAAACGGATGAATTGTCTATGATATGTGAAAATTTGTTATACTGTTGAAGATGCAAATATAATGATTTTGTTTTATAATTTTCGGTTTTATCCATTCCTTAATGTTATCAATATGAATTCAGTCCTTTGACTATATGAATATGAAATTCTGCGATAATTTATATGTCCCGACTCTGTGACGAGTTGACGTCAAATTTAAGATGCTCATAACTGCTGAGCTATTAGACATATTTCGCCCAATAACGAAGTTAACCGAGATATTAATCAATTGGATTCAGAAATACTCGAGTTTGTTCAAATTTTTCATCAGGAAGTCGAACCCAATTAATTGAAAACATTTTAGGCTCAATATGCGAAAATACAGATATTTCGGCAAAACGATATCACGATTTGGGCAAAACGCTGTTCTGATAGTTTCCTTTCTAGAAATACGAAATATGAAAATCCTGTATGTAATCTTCAAGAACATTCAACGATGTCAGTGTACGAATGCATTTAATTCATTTAAGAACACCATTTTTGATTTTTTCTTTGCCTTACGAATATCTTCAGTTCTAAATTCCAATATCAGTTTGATAAAGGATTAGAAGCATTCACATATTTAGGTGTATAGTTTCGCTTGCTTTGAGAAATCTGAGTGAAATCACGTCAATTTACCTCTGGAAAACCCAGTAGGTGCATTTAATGAAAATATTAATTTATGAAGAATTTTTTTTGTTTTGGTTATAATCAATTGGGAGAAGCAAATGTTATTACAGAAGAAAGGTTAATTTATTGATGAAGTCAAATTTTAATACCTAACCACAGACAATTAAATTTATTACCGATCCCTAGGAGAAAAAAAAAGAGAATATCTGTTTCTTATTGATATTTAATTATAATTATTATCAGAATAACTAGAATGAATTATCACCATTTTTTTTCAGTAACTTGTTTCCATATAGAAGGTTGTTTCATTATGCCTCGTTCCCAAAATGTCTTATCCTTATTAGCAAAAAAAATGAGATAACCATTTTTCACAATTTTCTCATGATGAGCGTTAGAGATGGACGAAAATAAAAGATGATCGCTTGGTGCCAGATCTGGGCTATAAGACGAATGCATTAAACTTCCCTACCAAAAATAAATCTGCTTATTGGGTTATTTGAGCTAGAGCTGGATTTGGGTTAATCAGAAAATTTGGACAAAATTTTATCGACTTTATTCCTTTCAACTTCGAATATCCCAAAAATGGCAATTTAGGAACGAGGATAAGGAATGATTTTATTTGCTAAAATGACTAACGTTTTTGGGAAGTAGAAGATATTAACCTTCAGCTCAAGTGATATTTGTTTTTCATGCATTAGAGACCACTTTAATTGATCTTGTCGTTTGAACAATACTGGGGATAATGCAATATTTTCAGGAAATTGGACCGTCCTATTCCTATATATTGAACGGAGTCAAATTTGAAAAAATGGTACAGAAGGAAAATGTTTTTTTCAAGAATTTATGGTTGAAATTAACGCAGTGGTCAAAGAGTCACTTTGTATACAGGGTGTAACTAAATAAGATATTTGAGGATGTGATTCCTCATCGAAAAAAGATAGGATCTTTCATATAAAGAAACTTCATTGGAGCATCCCTTGTTAAGATACAACCCCTCAAAGGGAAAATAAAGTATAACATTTTTTCACAAGCACCAAAAAGTTACAATATTGAAATTAACCTAACGTTTCCTATTAGCAAAAGATACTTATCCAGTTATTTATTTGGTTTACCCCATGGTTGTTTAAACTTTTTGTCTTATTATTTGTTTACCAAACCGCAACAAAAAATTAAGTTTATTTCTAATGTAACTTCATTGTCTTATTATTTGTTTACCATTCAACAATTTATTTCATGAATGAAGAGTTGTTTCTTTAAAATTCGAAATACCGTCATATGATCCACATTCAGCTGGAAACCAATTTTTCTAGTACTAGTAGTCGGTTGTTCTTCAATTAAATTAGGTACTGCTTCCTCAAGCTTTGGTGTTCGTACTTCTCGATGGCGACCACAATACAGCGTTCTTTTGTCGAATGAACCATATTCTCGTAATGATTGATGAAGTCGAGCAAATATTATATGTGAAGGATGCTGCCGTTGAGGAAACATTTCAGCATATCTTCTAGAAGCTTCTAACCCTTTCCCCCGTGACAGACCGTAAACGTAATGCATATCAGCCATTTCCTCATTTGCGTATGTCATTTTAATAACAAGTGAATTAAAGAATAGAACAACAACACAAAATACGTATAAAGTCTATTTCAAAAATTTATAATCTGACAGCGTTATACTTATTTAATTGTCACTATCGCACTAACGTTTAGACGCATGCTTGATCTCTGAAGGTAGACATATGTATTGAATATTTAATATGATTTTTACGTGTTGTGTGTTTTGTTATTATTTGATATTAATAAATTAGTTCTGTTTTATACCATTTAGTTGTTTAATTTAGGTACTAATTACAGAATAATAATAAATCCAGTTCGCATTTATGACGATCTGTAGTTATTCGTAAAATAATTTTTTGATGCGAACTGCTTCATTTTGGGCAAAACACTCACGGGACATTTTTTGTTAAGAATGAATCAGGCTATCGGAAATAAATTTTTAAATGGTAGACAAATAATAAGACAAAAAGTTACATTGGAAATAAACTTTAGGGGTTGCGTTCCCCACCCTTACAACCATGTCTTTTTGCTAGTAGGAAACGATAGGTTAATTTCAATATTTTTCAACATTTTTGGTGCTTGTGAAAAAAATTGTTATACAAATTTTATGTACTCCCTTTGAGGGGCTGTATCTTTACAAGGGATGCTCCAATGAAGTTTCTTTATGTGAAAGATCCTATCTTTTCTTCGATGAGGAATCACCTCCTTAAATATTTTACACTTATTTAGCTAAACCCTGTATACGGAAAAGGTTGGACGATTGGGCATACTCGAAATTGATCAGGGATTATTTACCCGGGTGCCGAAGCCGATCGTTTGGGATCACCTTTGACTGGTCATTCGAAAAAAAACTGTTTAACGTTTTTCAGTCAATAATACAAAAATGCCAAATCCTATTGAAACTAACTTATTTCTTTACACCACTTAAAATAATAATTTAAGTACACAAAAAATTTATATTAACTAGTTATCACTGAATATGTGTATGCAACTCTCTTCGTACAACTCTACTGAGGATTATGGTTTTTAATCATGGTGATTCATTTGAGATCTTTCGAAGGACTTCTTCAACTTCGAGTTCAGGTGGTTCCAAAATGTTCTATGTGGTCTCTCTTATCCTGTCTTTTTAAATGACAATTATGGTCTTTATCACTACCAGATTGTCATAATATGGACGAGACGTCATTCGTGATTGAATTTATGACTGCTTTAATTCTTTGACAGAACACAGTTCCGCCGCTGCGTAGCGAGGGCCAAACCGAGTATTTGTTTCAATACATAATTGGGCAAAACCATAGATCGCTTTTCCAACATAAACAAGCGAGTGAAAGTCAATATCTCTTCAGATATGAACACACTAATTTAAAATTTGTACTACGTTAAAAATATATGATTTCCATTTACATCAGTTTTCTCCAGAATCAAACCGAAATTCTAGGAGATATCGAAATTCAAAAAAATTAATTTTTTTCGACTCGATGTTGCCGACTGAGGCGAAATTATAAAGTTTTTGGTTCACTTACATTCAAGTGAGCGAGTTTCAATTCTACCCAATGAATATTTCCGAGTAGCTGAGATTGCTAAATTTTTAAATGGCTATAATTCCGTAAACATTAAAAAGTTTTTTCCTACAAACGAAAGAAGTTCAAATATTTGAATTCTCAATCATTAAAATTTTTGAACTCTTGTTCAGTGATGAAGCAGTATGCAAATTTTTCACACCAAGAGCTAAATATATTTTTGTTTTCAGATCTATCACGATGAGGCAGAGCCTTCACGATAACCCCTTACTCTCTGTCGTGTACGATTATCCATCTCATCAAGGAATAGTACTGAATGGTTTGAACACTCTGAGAAAACAAGAAGATCTCATAGATGTGACTTTGATAGTAGGAGGACAAACTTTTAAGGCACACAAAGTTGTACTATCATCATGCAGCGATTACTTTCGAGCTATGTTCACGGACAACATGATAGAGGCTCAGAGCAAAGAGATCCATTTGAATGGCATCAACGCTAAGGGATTTATGTTGGTACTCGAATACGCTTACACTTGTAGAATCACTCTCAATTTATCAAACGTCCAAGATGTCCTGGCTGCAGCGTCTCACGTACAGATGCTGGCCCTGATCCAAACTTGCTCGAATTATTTGGAAGCAGAAATTGACATTGATAATTGTGTTGATATAGCAACTATAGCTGAAACTTACTCGCTAACTGCGCTCAAGATGGAGGTTTATAAGTTTATGAACGAAAATCTATCATGTTTCTCGCAGAAAGGAGAATTTTATAGGTTGACATCATCCCAGTTGTCAACATTGCTTGCCAACGATTTGCCTGTGGATTGCTGCGAATACGATGTTTTGAAGACTGTGATCAATTGGTTCTTCTATAAGGCAAACACTAGGTAAGCTCTCTCAGTAACTATATTTTGACATACAATAACTCTTCAAATTCCTTCAACAGAATGATTTCGGGATTCTGAATTTTAAATATACCTTGAAAAGTGATTTTATTTCGAATGATTACAATATTGCACTCGTGTAGGTGATATAAATATGATTTCATTGTTAACTAGTTTATTTCAGGTTAGTGATTGATACACTTAAATACAATTGGTGGTGTTTGATTCAAATTTTCCGCATGTTTTTTTAATGTTTTCCGCTAGAGAGGTTACAAAAATTCTTATTTCTTCAGTAATAGGTAATCTGCAGGTTTTTTTTTTGTGGCATGAATGTCTCGAATTATGTTTCCATGAAGAAAATAAATCGACTTCCTGGAAATACTTAAAATATTTCGAAAAAAGTATGTCTGTATAAAAATGAACTACATTAACCCAATTCCCGACTTAGTGGCTGCCTATGGCCAGTATCACTTTGTGCATAAACAATTTGCACAGAAGATGAGACAAAGAATCTTGACCGAACAAAAGGTGTAAGATGTATCTAGGGTGTCATATTTAGGAAATAGTTAACAATGTCAGTTTACCGCAGATGAACCGATGATTACTCATCAATATTACGATTGAAAGTGATGGCCGTCCTCACTGGAAGACTGTTAAATTACACCTTACTGAAAGGTCTCTAGTATACAATGTGTCGGAATCCCCCCCTCACCGAATCAGTCTTAGAAGGAAACGAGGCTCTCATTCCTGAAACTCTCAAAGTTTTCATGGATGCTGTGGTACTGAATAAGAAGCGTGGAGCCATTGATAAGTGGAGAAAGAAGTCTATAGCAATTGCACTTACCCCACTTACTGCCGTGAGACCACATTATTTTCTCTATCCTTTGCAAGATGGTTTCGCATCATTTTTGTTCAAATAGTACGGATTCCGTGAACTGATTGAGACGTTATCACCGTTTGGTTTTTGTTCAATCATTGCGCTTTTCTTTGACTGAAGAAACACACATAAATATAACGCCGTATGAGGACAACGATTTCGACGACCCAGTTGGTCAGACTTCAATTCTTTCAATGGCTTTATTTTACTTCCATATTGGAAAACGAAGTTTCCATAGTCTAATATACTTATACTAACTTCTTCGTTCTCTGGTTTTCATTATCTGGGTTAATTTTTGTAAAATTAGTCCTAATTATATCTTGTGTCTTAAAGGCGATTGTTACGTCGTATTTATTTCCAATTCTTTTCATTCTTTCCGATAAATCTCTCACAAAAAGAATGACGCTTTTTATGTATCATCCCATACCTGCTTGTGTTGTATCATTCTGGCGTTGACAGCCATCAGTTTTGAGTGTTTTTGTGATGTTATTTATTTCCTCAATTCTATCTTGTTGGGAGGAACATATATTTGTTGCATACATCTGTCAACGCTGGATATTATAAAATAATTTTGAAATGTACCTAACGTAGCCTAATGAAGATCTACAAAATTTCAAAATTTGTATTAATAGTTTTCATAATAATTTAATAGTCCAACCACCTTGGGACACCCGATAGATGGATAAAGGTTTCTTCATTTCACAGTACACATAGTAATATAATTGATAGAAGAAATGTCAAAAATAAATTAAATTCAATGAATTATCTTTGCAATAGTCGAGATATAACAGCAGACTGTACGGTTCACACCTCATTATAAATTAATAAAAAAATTTTATGAAAGCATTATCATTACTGATAAAACGATAATACTTTGCTAGAGAATTGTACAGTTTGATACACATATATATTTATAAAATATCTAAAAAGAAGAAATACAGGGCATTTAATAGAATAAAAATTTATTGAAAATAATTATAAAAAAAAACATTTTAAATGTTCGCGGTGCTTGCCATTCACCTCCTGACCATATGTCAGCCTATCAACAAAGTCTTGAGTAACTTTTCTCAACTCTTCATGTTCACATTCCTCAAGAATCCGTTGTCTCAATTCCTGCAAGCATGCTGGTCGATTAATATAAACAAGTGATTTTAGATAACCCCAAAGAAAAAAGTCTAATGGACTGAGAGCTTGAGAACGAGCAGGTCACTCTTTGTGTCCTCTACCTCCAATTCATCGATTTGGAAAAGTAGGTTCTAGAAAATTCCGAACCCGTCTATCATAGTGGGGAGGTGCTCCATCTTGTTGGAACCGAACGTTCCGTTGTACCTGCCCATTCTGTTGGAGTGCAGGAATGATTTGATTATTTAGTAAATCTAGATACTTTTCTCCATTTAAGTTCCCGTTTATGAAAAATGGGTCTATTAGCCTATTTTGTACAATTCCCATCCAAACATTCAACTTTTCTGGTCGCTGGGTTTGTGCTTCATCAAGCCAATGAGGATTCTCAGTTGATCAATATCTTGAGTTATGGCGGTTAACCGACCCATCCAAATAAAAAGTTGCCTCATCATAAACACTACATTGAAAGCAAAACGTTCGTCGTCATTACAGATGTTCATTAGCCGTTCGCAAAATTCGAGCCGTCGATCAAAATCCTCTGACAATTCTTGGATTAATCGTACCTTATAAGGATAAAAATTTCCTTTTTAATATTTTTCCTACGGAACGTCGACTTATACCGTAGTTCTGCGCCAGAAATGTGGTAGAAGTTCGAGGTGATTCCTCTAAAATAATGGCAATATTTTGCCTCATCGCTTCGATCGTTACGTCCCGTGGTCTTCCAGATCTTGGCAAATCCTTGACCATTCCAGTTGCATTAAAACGTTGTGAAGTTCTAGTAACTGTTGATCGTCATATTGGATTTTTTTCAGTATGCAAATTATTAAAAATATGACACACTTCTTCACGAGTTCTAATACGATCAGCATAAACGATCATCATTAATATTTCAATACTATCTTTTTCACTCAAATTGACAATTTTCAAAAGTATTCACAAATTATTTTCACAAACTAAACTTCAAAAAACGTGAAGACCTACTACAAAATATTTCGTTTTATCTATTACTATTGATACGAACAACATCAATTTATTTATCTGAACGACTTTTTCCTCAATTGGAAAAAAAAACTGTATTTCTATTTTTTCAGATAATATTCACATGGAACCTGGTATGAACAGATCCGAAATAAGGTGTACTTTCAGAATCTCATTGCTCATTTTCGGTTAAACCAGAAGTATCTCATTAATGAACATATGCTCATCAAATGCATTTTAGTCCATTACACTCAGTTCCTAAATCTCAAAATTATAGTCCGTTCCGTTTTAAATATATTAATTTGGTGCCAAACTTTATCCCATTTGTATACACAATTAGATCATTCCGAACTTTCCTAAAAAGACATTTTGAAGCACAACATTAAAAAACCCTAGGTATAGAAGAATGTTGAATATCCAACCTGTCCTTGCGTAAATAGCAATTCCTTCATGCTTATTCTGTTTTCTGCAGTTGCTCAATGTTATGTAGTAACCTTCAAAACTATAATTTGAAAATATAATGTTATATTTCCACTGCGATGTTGAATATCATATGTAGAGAATTTAAACTTCATGTTCGATTTTGCTCTAAATAAACTCACCATTATGCAATTGTTTCAGGTCAAAGGTAGAAATATCCGAGGCAGCCGAAATATTTCGTCATATACATTTCTGTGACATACCAACAAAGCGGATTCATAAAATCCTACAAGAGATAAATGAAAATCATCACTGCGAATGGGAATTATACAGGATCGTCGTATCTGAAATATATAACCAGTTGAGTACGAGAGATACAAAACAATTCACAAACCTCGTTAATCCACGTGGTATGGATCTGGCAGTAATAAAAATTGGTGGTTTCGGTATAGGCGGAATAACAAACGAAATAACATACAAGTTTCCTTCGAAATCTACCTGGAAACATCTCACCAAGATACCTCACGTCGAACAGTGCAACTTTGGTTCGGCTGTCTTGAACAACGATTTGTTCGTCATAGGAGGTTGCTTTAATCAGTTTATGCAGGAAAATGTTCACCCGTTCGGTTTCAAATATAGCACCTTGCACGATAAATGGTCCACTTTGAGTCCCATGAAAGTAGAGAGATGCAGGTTTTCTTTGAACGTTCTTGAAGGCAAGATGTATGCAGTAGGCGGAGTAACGGAAGTAGAGCAATTTGATAGTAATATAACATGTACCTGTGAATGCTACAATCCAGGTTAGTTAATTTATTGTATGACCCAACATACATTGTCCTATTTTAAGGTTGACTATTTAATTTGAATTGATTAGAAGACATATTGTATTTACTACGAGGGTTTCGTTTATATTTCGGGATTAGAGAACAAAATCGAATATTAATCATCGAAAATTGCTTTATTGTTTTTCAAAATATTCCCCATTGGGATCTATATAAGTTGGCATGCTTTCGAACCAATTGTCGAAGCACTCTGATTCAGGTATCTCCAAAACATGCATTCTGAAAGCATCAACCGATTCTTCAGGTGTCGAAAAGCGTTGACCTCTAATTTTATTGTTTGCGTACGGGAATAAAAAGAAGACATTCGGTGCCAAGTCAGGACTATACGGCGGATTACTCATACAATCGACGTTTTGAGTGCTCAAAAATTCAGTTGTTTGAGCCGATCTGTGAGAGCTTGCATGGTTGTGAACGACTCAGACTTGACTGTTTTGCGTTGTTCTAGTGGTACGATTGCGGCATGTCTAGTTTTTCCCTAAAAACCAGGCGACCATTTGCTCATCTTGAAACATCCATACAGTCGACTGTATACTGTATACTGTTTACTTTCAGGCGTAAATCCACGATTCATCACTTGTCACGATGTCATAGACGTGCTTCGAAGCACCGCAATCGTACATTTGGAGCATTTCTCTCGACCAATCGATACGAGTCTTTTTTTGAGCGATTGACAAATTTTGTGGGATCCAACGCGAACAAATTTTTTTGACGGTCAATTGTTCATACAATATTGAATGTATGCTGGTCCCATTAATGCCTAAGGTTGTTCCAATCTCACGATAGCTAGGTTGAAAAATCTACAGCATGGTTCAAATAACAGTTCCTAAAAATTTCATCTTTTTGGCATGAAGGGAAAAGAAATAGCTGAAAATTCAAGACGAAAAACAGTTTTTTGTGAATAACTCAGAAAATATCCACTTTAGGGCAAGGGTGTGATGCATACACTCATATTATTTCTTAACGTAGATTCAATATTTGCCATAAAAATATGGGGTTCTAATTTGAAAAAATTGATTTTTCACGATTTTGTCATCCCTAACTTTGAAAGCGATTTTTTCACCCTCTGTATCATGAATCGCGATTTCGATTTTTAAAGTGGATACATCAATCTTACATCTTGAGAAATCCCAAAAATGAAACTTTTCCATTCAAAACCCTCGAAGTTATTCTTGTTTCAGCGGAGCTCTATTTTCGATTTTTTTCCGAATTTTTCCGCTCAGATAGATTCCAATAAATCTATTTCTGCAATAAAAAATGGTGTTCTAATTTGAAAAACGGAAGTCATTTCCTGAAAAACCGGAGGTGCTCATGCCTTGAAAATATTTTAGATTTCATCAACATCGTGAAATACTCATAAGTGCTGAATTTCATGAAAATACGTTCAGTAGTTTCCCGTATAAATATGGGTGAGGTTCCTCGTGAAAGACCCTGCATACAGGGTGCTCGGCACATGGACCGTCAAATTTTTTTGGGGCGTTGGTAGGGTCATTTGCTACCTTTTCAGTCGTGGAACCTGGCACCTTAGTATTACGGTCACGGAGGTATGATTTTTTTATTAGGTTTTTCTAAATTACCTAAAATAATGTAAAGTGTGCTTTTACATGCATTTTTTAATTGTATTAAGTCAACATGAGTGTGTGTTTAAAAAAAACGTATTTATTGTTACAGATAACACCTAAAAATTAACACGTGGGTCTTTTATTAAAAAAAAAAATTATGAAAGTATGAAAACATCTCCACTCCTATTGAAATTTAAAAAAAAGTTACAGCTATCATAAACTTAGTTTTATTTTAAAATGTTCTTTGGTTTATAACGTTGCTAACCATATGCTATTTACGTAAGTCAATATAAAAAATAATACTGCAAATAAGGTTTTAGTCAGAAGAGTGAAGAAAGTCAAACCTAAATAAAAGTACGGATTTCGACACAACACAGCGAGCAAGGAAATTTTACTTGCCCGTTTTAGACGCGTGTGAATTATTAATATTATTTGTGTCCTTAGGTTGGATTGGGTTAGTCGCCGCTGACTTGACCCTACCGTCATTCGAGATTTAACTCTCTTTGCTGTTGGAAGTGTCTGTGCCGCGTTGTTCAGTTTTTAAATTTGTATTTTTTTGTTTTTGTTACTTTTATCGGCTTTTTGCTACTGTTGTTTTAATTTTGGTTGTTGATATGCCTAATTTGACCAACGCTGAGTATGCTGATATGGTGATGGCATATGGCAAGGCCGATGGTGTTGCTCGTGCAGCTCAAAGGATTTATCAAGCCAAATTTCCTGATCGAAGATTACCCCACCACGAAACATTCTCGACGACTTATCGACGATTAAGAGAGACTGGAAACTTAAATTTTCAAGAGCCTCGGGTCAATGTGAGGCAACACCATGTAGCAGTTGACGATCAATTACTTCAAGCCTTTGAAAGCCCGAGGCTCTTGAAAATTTAAGTTTCCAGTCTCTCTTAATCGTCGATAAGTCGTCGAGAATGTTTCGTGGTGGGGTAATCTTCGATCAGGAAATTTGGCTTGATAAATCCTTTGAGCAGCACGAGCAACACCATCGGCCTTGCCATATGCCATCACCATATCAGCATATTCAACGTTGGTCAAATTAGGCATATCAATAACCAAAATTAAAACCACAGTAGCAAAAAGTCGATGAAAGTAACAAAACAAAAAAATACAAATTTAAAAAACTGAACAACGCGGCACAGACACTTAAATTAAATCTCGAATGACGGTAGGGTCAAGTCAGCGGCGACTAACCCAATCCAACCTAAGGACAGAAATAGTAATAATAATTCACACGCGTCTAAAACAGGCAGGTAAAATTTCCTTGCTAGCTGTGTTGTGTCGAAATCCGTACTTTTATTTAGGTGCGACTTTCTTCACTCTTCTGACTAAAACCTTATTTGCAGTATTATTTTTTTTATTGACTCATGTGAATAGCATATGGTTAGCAAAGTTATAAACCGATGAACATTTTAAAATAAAACTAAGTTTATAATAGCTGTAACTTTTTTTTAAATTTCAATAGGAGTGGAGATGTTTTCATAGTTTCATAATTTTTTTTTTTTAATAAAAGGCCCACGTGTTAATTTTGTGGTGTTATCTGTAACAATAAATCCGTTTTTTTTTAAACTCACACTCATGTAGACTTAATACAATAAAAAAAATGCATGTAAAAGCCCACGCAAAAAAAGTTATGGGGCTTCGAAGGGTACATTTTGGGTAATTTAGAAAATCCTAAAAAAAAATCATACCTCCGTAACCGTAATACTAGGGACCCAGGTTCCAAGACTGAAAAGGTAGCAAATGACCCTACCAACGCCCCAAAAAATTTGACGGTCCATGTGCCGAACACCCTGTATAAACGATCACTTGGAACTCAAGAGAAACACGATTAATATTAGCGGTCATATCTGCAGGGTCCTTGAAGAATTCTCAGTAGCACTGTTATGCTCCGATTCCTTATTTTAATAAACGATAGGTATCGTGAATAATTTCAAACATCTTATAAGAGCACAAAGCTACGGAAATACTCAAGATCATCTCTTCCAACAATTCGCTTAAAGTCAATAACCTCAGCAATATGTGATAATTATCGATTATTGTTAAGACATAAACCAAATGACAGTCCAGCAGTAGATAGTGTTTTCCGCTACGAACAACATAATTTCTACAACTTGAAATGTACTTAGATCAGCCGTTGCCAATTCAATTTCGATTTTTCATAACACCCCTTGAGGACAATACATTATCTTGAACATAATATAGATAATTATTGGCAGAAATATGATGACTCAATAGCACTTAACCTCTATCATCGAATTTTTGGAAGATGAGTACCCTTTCTGACTGCGAAACGGATTCACGACATAAATTCAGCTCCCACAAAAATGCAATAACTCTTGCCATGTGTTGTCTTGTTTATAATGAGGTGAAGCAACTAACAATCAGTGACGTTATTCTGGCAAGCTCTCAAACATTTCATTGAACGATAAATTTCATAATGTGCAGGAAATACTACGAATTTAGATTCGCGACAAATAGACCAGATAGAACGTTCATATCTGGAGCACGATTGAGATGTTATATGAACTTGTGAAACGAAAACGAAATACCTACATTGAAGATCTTAATAACGATTAAAAAATAAAAAAGCACTGACGTGAAGTCAGGAGCTTTTGCGAGCTTATTCTAAGTCATTTGCCGTACTCTGGAACACTGTGATTCAAATACCTACGATATTCTATGGGGTATAGTGTATTGAATTTTTTAAAATTTTCTATCATGTCAATTTCTGCCACACTTTGCTAGCCTATTGGTTTCAACCTACTTAAATATCTTCTGAGCTACAACTCGATTCGAGATATTCTAGGATATATAAGGACAACGAATTTCGGATGCTCTTAACTCATGAACGATCCGACGGATTTGGCCCAATAAAAAACTTGAGTGAGATATTTGGACAGTTCACTTATCTGAAAATATGAAAACTCTAGCTCATCTCCTTTGGATGATAGAGAGTATACGGCAGGACCGACACCCTAAAGTTTGACCTTGTATTCTTCATTAGGAAGTCAAACCCAATCGATTAAGACCATTTTCGGCTAGATATTCGAAAATTACGAACGTTTGGACAAAACGATCGCATGATATTCTAATAGACCAAATGCACACAAATCTACTTCGAAGACACTTAAAATTTTAAAGCACAATTTTGGCCAAGAATCTGATTTAGTTTTTGAATAAACCGTAAAAATTGAAATTGGTTAAGGCGTCTAAAATTACATTTCAATTTATAGTCCATAATGGGCAGACTACGATAATATTAGATATACTTATGAGATTGTTTTACTCATCTGTTCATTTCAGTATCCGACGAATGGACAATGATTGATCCTCTACCTGTCTTTCTCACTCAACATGGCGGAGCATCGCATGAACAAAACTCAAGGTCAAAGTTATTCGTCTGTGGTGGTATAGAACGAGATTCAACCAACTGCCAGAACTCTATGTATTGCTATGAAGTGCAAACGGAAAAATGGACAAGCTGTACACCCATGCTAACACCAAGGGCTGATCACGTAGTACTTTCTATTGATAATTTTCTATACGTTTGTGGAGGTTGGCGAGAGGAAGTCGAAACCGGTGCGAGGATTCTTGTGGACACTATTGATATGTATGATGTCGAAAAAGGCTCTTGGTCAGTTAAGACAAAGGTACCAACACCCAGATTTCATGCAGGAATAGTCAGCATATCTAGGAAAATATATTTCATTGGTGGGTTTCATTGTGACGCTATGTTCGATAAAAATACAGCTGCCATTGAGTGCTACGATATTGAAAATGATTTCTGGTCGACAGAGGATAAGTACCCAGAGGATATTTGGGAGCACAGTTGTGCTTTATTATATATTCCCAAATGTAGAAATGGTATGGACGTAGTTTCGCAATCAGCGGATATTTCATGAATATTTTTGTGCATGTACACTGAATTATCCTGATCTCCAGAAGTTTATTACAAGAATGTTGAAAATGATATTTCAATTGAAAAGTAATGATCCAACGTCATGAATTAGAATGCAAATGACGAAAAAAAATATCGAAGATGCCTGTGATATCTGAAAAACTGATCGAATATTTTTATATTCAAGATCCTCGTTGATGTAATCAATAAATAATTTGGTACAGAGTATGAAAAATTCATTTTTTCCTTTCCTGCATTGTAAGCAACTGAAAGTGAACCATAACAACCCTAAGAAAATGATCGAGAGCTACATTTCCTTTCCTTGGTATTCTAAACTCATTACTTTTATTAATTTCATTAGAATCTGGTTATCACTGATAATCATTTGGCGTTTTATTTTGTAAAAGGGTCTAGTGCTCGTCATCAGAAAAAAATAACACAGCGATTAATGGTCCAAGAGGCTTACTAGTTACAACACCAAGTATGAACTTGACTCATAATTCAAACAAAAATCAGTTATGACTGTGAATGACGATCAAGGGTCATGGCGACTAAAACAATAACTATATATATATTCTTTTGGACTTTTGACTTACAATATTTAGTTAGCAAACAATAAAGCATATAGATCAGGGGTTAGTGACGGGGTGTCATACAATTAGGTGTATCACATAAAAGCCAAGGGAAAAAACCCCAGTAAAAAAAACCCTGGCTCCCCGCCTAAGTATGAAAGTACAAAAATAAGCTGAAATATATTTTAGGGACTTCTTTCTTCAAGAGTGGTCTTCTATTGATGGAAACAGAGACTTCAAGTTGCTCACATCGAATCTGGAAATAAATAGACAAAAGCAGAAAAAAGAACTGAATACCAAAAATACAAAATTTGAAAGAGATAAAGAAAACACTCTCAAATTCGCCTTTCCAGATCAACTCGATATTGTGAATCAAGGATTTTTTGACATAACAAGCTAAACCATAAATTTTATTAAGGAGATAATCAATGAATACATAACCTTTTTTGGTTCCTCTTTCTCGAAGATTTTTTTAGTATCCGTATGTGTCTCTTGAAGGAGTATAATCTCAGTACCATAGTCCTTTGTTAGTTTAGAAATATAATCACTCTTGTCCTTAGAAATACCCTCTATATTCAAATCTAATACACAAAATTTGTCGCCAATCTGCAAGGAGGATTCTTCGAATCGGGTCTTGCGGTCCAAGTGATGATTTTTCAGATCTTCTTATGTTTGAAGTCTGCTATGGAACCCATTCAAAGGGAAATCATCATCCATAGGTAGGGAAGGTTGTGATATTACACTTATTTCATTGAAAAAATTATCGACTGACATAACTAATTATTACACACAAAAAAATATAACACAAGAAATATCAACATGGTATTCCGTGTAACTGTATCTGTAGGCAGTATGTATTCGGTAGCATCAGGGGCTGGAATAGTATATCCTAAAACAAGTTGCAGAATGGGCACCTATTCCAACACGAATGCGAAATTCGAAAACGATCGACGAAGGAGCGAGTTTTTGAATGCATGAGTGTTGGCACTGCCTTCTGCAATGAGTATTACACGATATTTTCTCTATTTCAGTCAAGAATTGTGAGAAATTTATTGGAATTCAATGAAAAATTCAGATAATACCTCCTAGTGCCTTTTGTATTATATTTTCGCAGTTGGCGTGACTGATACGAAAATTGACAGATTATAGAATTTTAATAGTGCGTTCGAATTTTGAATTAAGTCAATTCGTGAATTACGCATGTCTGAAGAAATGGATTTAAGACCACCAGAATCGCAATAAATTGCCAATAATGATGCAAATAAACTTATATCACAAAAATCCAAATCCTTGTATGAAAGAGAATACGACAATTTTCTGATACTCGACATCCAGAATGATTCAAAATTTGAGAAAAGCAAATCTCTAATGCCATTTTTGTCAATGAAAATTTTTTTCCTCTCGAAATTTTTTTCACTATCTACATGAAAGAAGAAGCAAACCTAAGTTCTCATCATGATGGTTCAGAAATAAGCATGGTTCAGCATAAGGTTTAAGAAAATTTCCTGGTCTGATATTTGCAGCCATAAGATCCTCAGGCCTGAAAGGTTTAACACAAATCCTGTAGTTGTCATAAAGATCTATTGGGGATTTCGCCTTCAAATCCTTGCTTCCAATGTTTTGCCACCACTTCTCCAATAACTACAAATTTTAGTATATTTAGATAAACAGTTTGTAATCATTTTCTTAATTTCTTATCTCTTAATATCCTTTTATTGCTTCCTCAATCCCCTTCTCAGCACGTGCAAGTCAGGTCCGTATTCGATGTGTTACCTTATAATTATACTAGTAAGCCAGTAGATCCATAAGCCAGTAGTTCAATAAACCTATATATCAATATAAATCATAGATCAATGAAGCGCACAGAAACACGAAACACAGCAAAGATACCCGTTGAAAGCAAAGAAACTCGAAAAAACGCGAAGAAACACGAAAAAAAGCGAAGAACACTAAAGAAAACAAAAGAACGCGAAAAACACGAAGAAACGCGAGAAAACATGAAAAGACCTGAAAAAGCACTAAAGAACGCAAAAAGCCCAAAGGAATTCAACAAAACCCGAAGGAACGCAAAGAAACACCGTTGAAAGCGAAAAAACATGAAAGAACTGGAAGAAATATGAAGAAACGTGAATTAACACGAAGAAACGTGAAAAAACACGAAGGAACACGAAAAAACACGAAAGGACCCGAATAAACACGAAAGAACGCGAAGAAACACGAAAGGAACCCAAAAAAAAACCGAAGGAACGAAAAAACCGAAAGCGCACAAAAAAACTCGAAGGAAAGCTAAAAATCCCGAAGGAGCTCAAAAACACCAAAAGCGAGCAAAAAATCCCAAACGAACTTGTAAATTGCACACCCTCTATATCAGTCGATCACAAATTCATTGTAAATTGCACACCCCGTATGACATTTTATTGAAATTAGCTCTCGTACACGAAAAAACACGAAAACTGTTAGAAATAGGCAACGCATATGAGACACCCTGTATATAATTGATTCGCAGTGGGTGCTTTTTCCACCAAAAAAAAAACCAAGAGAATATCGTTTCAACTCCAACGATTCGCGCTTAGTGAATTTTACAAAGGTAAAATGAAAATTATTCGATAAAGGTCTAAAGGTGTAACCATGCCTCGCCGATTAGTTCGAATTTCATTCCATTCGTTCACGCATAAACTAAGTGGGTCCGATTTATATCTAGAATATAACATAAGAATCTACATAAGATTAGAATGTCAACGACAATTGTCTTTTCAGAGTAGGAATCAACAGGAGTGAAATGAATTGGCTAGGCATTGCAAAACTGGTTCTATGCTGGGTAAAATTTCAAAAAAACATATCGTAGACTATTAAACTATAAAAGAATACCTCATCCTGGAGCTTACGAACCGCATGAATTTAAGAATTCTCAAAATATTATACGGAGTATGGATTAAAGTTGTAAATGAAATTATGTGACAATGTTCTGTGAACGTCGGACGTGACTGATGATCTGGAAATTTGTGTTTGAGCTGAAGTAAGCTATTTTCAGCAATTAATTTAAAATATTTTTAATTGCGATTGGAAGATACGAATAGCCTTATCCAAACGTCCGATTCTTGGGGAGTACACATATGAAAACGGAGTTTCCTGATCGTGTCCTTGGAAAAAGCCTTTTTCAATTTTACCGGACCATCTTTCGCGAAAAACCGGGAAATCCGTGTTTTAGATAATTTTTTTGAAAATGTTAGCGTGGTCGTAAAGGCATGTGAAATGCACCTAACGAAAGTTCGTCTTATGAACTTTACGGTGCTCGCTTCGCTCGCAAGATCGCCTTCCCCTTTCTACCTCGAAATATCGCATTTCTAAACCCCTCGTCAACCGAAAGTTTCGTGATCTTCTTCGGTGGTTACCTGTATCGAACCATCGATTACTACAGAAATATTCCTTATTGTTTTCAATACATTGGGACTAGTAAGCCAGTAGATCCATAGGCCCGTAGACCTATAGGCCAGTAGATCCATGAGCCAGTAGTTCAATAAGACCATAGATCAATATAGACCATAGATCATTATAGACCATAGATCATTATAGACCATAGATCAATGAAGCGCCCAGAAACACGAAACACAGCATAGAAATTCGTTGAAAGAAGAGAAACCCGAAACAACGCGAAGAAACACGGAAGAAAGCGAAGAAACAAAAAATGCGAGAAAACATGGCAAGACCTGAAGAAACACGAAAGAACGCAAAAAGCCCAAAGGAATCCGAAAAACCCGAAGGAACGCAAAAAAACCTCGTTGAGAGCGAAAAAACATGAAAGAACTGGAAGAAACACGAAGAAACGCGAATAAACACGAAGAAACATGAATAAATTACGAAGAAACGTGAAAAAACACGAAAGAGAGCGAAAATACACGAAAGAACGCGAGAAAACACGAAAGGAGCCGAAGAAACACGAAAGAGCGCGAAGGAACACGAAAGAAAGCGAAGAAATAAGAAAGATCGCAAAAATCCCAAAGGAACCCGAAAAAACTCGTTGAAAAAGAAAATAAATGAAAGTACTGGAAGAAACACGAAAATACGCGAAAAAACACGAAAAAACCCGAAGAAACACGAAAGAACGCGAAAAACACGAAAGAACCAGAAGAAACACGAAAGAACCAGAAGAAACACGAAAGAATGCGATGCAACACGAAAGATTGCAAAAAACCCAAAGGAACCCGATAAAACCCGAAGGAACGCGAAAAACCCCGTTGAAAGAGAAAAAAACATGAAAGAACTGGAAGAAATACGAAAGAACTCGATGAAACACGAAAGATCGCGAAAAACACGAAAGAACCCGAAGTAACACGAAAGACCGAAAAAATCCAAAGGAACACAAAAACCCCCGAAGGAGCACAAAAAACCGACCGTGCGCAAAAACTCGAAAAATCTCAAAAGAATTTGTAAATTGAACACCCTGTATGACATTTTATTGAAATTAGCTCTCGTACGCGAAAAAACACGAAAACTTGAGAAGAACTCTGGTAAAATTCAGCGCTAGGAATGCGCAACTCATATGAGACATTCTGTATATGAATCGAAAATATTTTATCCAATTAAGAGGCCGTAAGCAGAAACAGCCGAAATAACTCGATCGAAGGTAGCTGTTAGAAATAGGCAACGCATATGAAACACCCTGTATATAATTGATTCGCAGTGGGTGCTTTTTCCACCAAAAAAAAACCAAGAGAATATCGTTTCAACTCCAACGATTCGCGCTTAGTGAAGTTTACAAAGGTAAAATGAAAATTATTCGATAAAGGTCTAAAGGTGTAACCATGAACATTGTGCTTCGCCGATTACTTTCGAATTTCGTTCCATTCGTTCACGCATAATCTAAGTGGGTCCGATTTACATCTAGAATATGACATAAGAATCTACATAAGATTAGAATGTCAACGACGATTGTCATTTCAGAGTAGGAATCAACAGGAGTGAAATGAATTGGCTAGGGATTGCCAAACTGGTTCTATGCTGGGTAAATTTTTCAATTTCATAAATACATATCGTAGACTGTTAAACTATAAGAGAGTACCTCACCAGGGCTCTTAAAAATCCTATGAATTGAAGAAATTTTAAAATATTATACGGAGTATGGATTAATATTGATATGGGTTAATATTGTAATTGGAACGATCTGACAAAGTTCTGTGAACGTCGGACGTGACTGATGATATGGAAATTTGTGTTTGAGCAGAAGTAAGCTATTTTCAGCAATTAATTTAAAATATTTTTACTTGCGATTGGAAAATATGAATAGCCCTATCCAAACGTCCGATTCTCGGTGAAGACACATATGAAAACGGCTTTTCATGATCGTGTCAGTGAAAAAAGCCTTTTTCAATTTCGCCGGGCCATCTTTCATGAAACACCGGAAAATCGGTGTTTTGGGTGAATTTTTTCGTAAATGTTAGCGTGGCCGTAAAGGCATGTGAAATGCACCAAACGAAAGGCCGTCTTAAGAACTTTACGGTGCTCGCTTCGCTCGCAAGATCGCCTTCCCCTTTCTACCTCGAAATATCGCATTTCTAAACCCCTCGCCAACCGAAAGTTTTTTGATCCCCTTCGATGGTTACCTGTATCGAACCATCGATTACCACAGAAATAATCCCTATTGTTTTTAATATATTGGGTTATATTGGTATTACATTAGGTTGTTTGCATGTATTAATGCGTATTAGTGTACTGTCCTGAAGCTCATTATTCTAATGAGCTACGGTCGTTTGAGGAAAAAAAGTGCATGGCTATCAATAACATCTCATTCTTCGAAGCCAATAAAAACTCAAAAGAACCTTTACCCCAGTATTCTTCAAATTTTCCTAGCTTGAGGGTTCCACCTCAAAATTCATAATCTCCTTTATGCCTAAGTAGCCATCAGTCTCATTTTTCTGCAGCTAGGTTCAATCATGTCAAAGGATCATATAGTGATCTCAGATTTCCTTCTTCATTTTCTCCTTCTATCTCACCTATAGAGGAAACTGTTAATTTTGTCGGCAGAAGTCTACCGAGACGCAAATGATTCTCCTAAAAATTTAGAAAAGCTCTGACGTGAGGGCAGGAACTTGTGCGCACTTATTCTAACGTTTTTTTCCATACTCTGGAATAGTGTGATACTAGTACAGTCACCACGATTAATGAACAAACCTATATCTCAGAATAAAAATAACTACTCACAGTTTTCCTTGAGTTTTGTGGAAAGCTCTTATTTCCTTATCTCAAAAACCAATCAAAAGTAGGCATATAGACTCCATCGAGGACCATTTAGAATATATATTTTTTTCACTAAGGACTTGTCCATTGTGTTGCGTACCGCAGTTAGATTACTGGGGCTTTTCTTCGATGATTTCGTTAATTCAAATTTGATGTATATCCTTGAAACGCAAAAATATACGTCGATACCAAGACGGTGTATCGAATTCCCACTTGATGGGCTAATGGGTGAGCATGAAGCAAAACAATATTTAACAACAGTAAAGTGACTTTATTCTCTCGTCAATCTTAAGTTACTGCGTTAGAGTTACATGTGTACAGTTAGACGGTTTGTATGGTTCTCTTGGGTTATATCTGATATGGTACAAACATTCGAGAATATTTTATTCGATCCCAAAAGCTTTCTTGGAAGACCCGATTCTGAAGTATATAACGTGACTACGTGTACCTTATTCAAAATGTAATATTTCTTACAGATAAAACGGTTAAAATGACTCTTTCAATATATTTGTGAACCCTGCAATTGAGATTGATGTTTTAAATGACCTCCGTAACTGAAGGTTGACGACAGAATAAAGTCACTTAACTGTTGTAAAATATTGTTTTGCTTCAAGCTTACCCAATAGTATCAAATGAAAATTCCATACATAGTTTTGGCATCAACTTAAATTTTTGTGTTTCAAGGATATACATCAAAACTGATTTAACGGAATATTGATTCACCGAAGAATAGCCCCAGTAAACTAAAGGTGGTACGCAACACAAAGGACAAGAGCTCTTTGTGTCAACCGAATACAAACATTTTTCAATTAATATGCCCTTTTTGGCTGGCTCTATAGGTGAGATGGAATATAAACACCTTATATGCAAGAAATGACCAACCCTAGAAAACGAATACCTCAATCGAACTAGTATCTTCTCGTCCAAAACAGTGCAAATCTGAGATCACCATATGATCTTTTGACGTGATTGAACCTAGCTGCAGAGAAATGAGACTGATGGCTACTTAGGCAAGAAGGAGATTATGCATTTTCAGGTGGAACCCTCAAGCTAAGAAATTCTGAAGAATACTGAGGTACAGGTTCTTTTGACATTTTATTGGCTTCGGAGAATGAAATTTTGTTGATAGCCATGCACTTTCATTTTCCTTGAACGATCGTAATACCTGCATGTCTTGTCATTAGGATAATGAGCTTCATGACAGTAGGTACACTAATACGCATTAATACATGCAAACAACCTAATGAAATATGATATAATGATAATGTAAAAAGATGTGATCAAAATGTTATGGGCTTAATAATAGCAGCACAAAACCCTCCTAACTAGGAAACTTGGCACATCATCACACCCAATGAATGTTTAATTTTGGTTTGTTGAATAATAAATTGTAAAGTTCTTCTTCAGTAAATGGGCACAGGGAAAATGTGCATCCTACAGGTGGTATGACAAACATATCCACTCCATCATTCTGGGAGTATTTTATTCAGAATATCATATCGAATACGGACTTGACTTGCACGTGATGACAAAGGGATTGAGGAAGCGATAAAAGGAAATTTAGAGATGCAAAGTGTAGCCGTCCCATAAAAACTATAAACGTCACTTAAAATGACAGGATCGAAGAAGTCACGTAGAATTCTCTGGAAACATCTCGATAATTCTGGGAATGTTTTAGGGTAGGTATATAGCTGGCCTGTCCTGGTGAACGAATATAGTTGATTTAAGAACGTTGCCGACAACACGTGTAAGTAGTAGTGAATATTAATTCTGTACATAAATTATTTCTTCAAGTGGTGTAAATAAATTAGTTGAAATAGGACTCGTTATTTGAATGTAATTTTGACTGGAAAACTTTGCTATAATCTCTCTTCAACGAGAAGCAACATTGTGGAGTTCATACAAATCATTATTGAGCATATTTCCAATGAATAAATTTACTACGAATAAAAAGTCCCTATACCACAAGTAGTTCAAGGCATAGGCCTCGACATTAGTGACATGATTGAGTTTGGCCCAGGAACAAATCCTGATTGCAAAATCCTAAAAATGCGAAGATTGAATAGAAGGTTTGAAACTGATGAGGGTACAATATATGTTTCTACTGCTATCTGTGTCATATCATTCGAAGGTATTGTTTTGAAATTAATGAAAGAAATAAAGAATGGTTGCGCTTTCACGTAAACGTCAGAGGAAACAATCTCCTTGCCCCAAGATTTGGAATAATGTTTCCATTCAAATGATTCGTACTTCAGACTTCAGAGATATTGTTTCACATGAAGTTTTATCAGTATTTCAGGAACCGGCCTTAAGAAAGCATATTTGAACATCCATGAACACTCCAACTGATTTAAACACCCCAACATGAAACCCTAGACTTTGTAAGTATTCACGTCACTACGATTCAAATGTTGAGACTTCCAAATATGGTAAGGTGTGGACATCGAGACAAATTTAGCAATTAACAAGGATTTTATTTTGGAATGTTACAATAACTTCATGAAACATAATGCAAAACCACTCGTACATTAATGTTTCGACATTTATTCGATCCAGTATTTGTGCATGGTTAAATAATTTTATTGACTAGAATTATATGAATCACAAATATTCATTTTGAATACAACACATAGACAAACTTCAAAATTGGTAACAATAATAACTACCCAAAAATTGGAAATGATTGAATCTGCATATCAGGAAACTTAGTTGAAATGTGAATGCGAGGGAATACCAAGTATTCTCAAGCCAACGCATATTCATTTAAAAATGTTGAAATCGAGATTGTTCATTGGTACTGTCTGATAGCGGAATTCTATCACATTCACGAAATCAACTTAAAAATCGAGTTGAATGAATATCAAAAAAAGAGATACTTATTATAAATATGACTGGGAGTTATCAAATTCTAAGAAAAATAAATTATTATATACAAAAACTTACGAATATAAAATGTACAATATTTGGTTGTAGTTGCGTAAATAAGACACGAAGAGAATATACTTCAGAATACTGTCAAGCATCTGCTTCACTATACCAGTATAAAAGTCCTTCAATAAAAAATTTCTATAAGAAATTCAACATTACCCACTCCGATCCTCACAAATCTATTAATCAATTGACAGATAACAGAGAATGAAAACGAATTTATTTCATTATTCATCAACTGAAATGCGTGGGTCTACTAGATAGATGGTATTTTCTAAATAAATGTTTGGAAAAAGCTGTAAAATATCGTTCACAGCTGAGCTAAAAATCCATCAACAAGTTTTGTTTAAGCTCTATCAAAATAACATCCAACGTTATGAGTTATATGCAATTCAAATTGAAACTTGAACTCATTACAGGCCATTCATAACACGAAAAGCGTTTTCAAATTAAAACGCTCACAAACAATTCTTTGAAAATGTATAAAATGAGTCCTTCACCCTGTATTCAGCGCAAACTACTCTATGCCGAACGTATTTGTTTCTTCTACTGCTAATAACAATTTTTCGTACAAAATCTCAGAAGTTGGGTACGCAGGCAAATCTAGCCTGTTAAAGCATGTGTGCGCCCTTGGAAGACTGTTTGGTTTTCCCCATTTTTCAATGCAGAACTTTCTGTGGCCTATCGACCCTCTCAAGGCTGAGAATCCTTCGAAGGGTATACTTGAGGTTCCAGTGACAAACTGGAGAAGTCTTAATCTCTGTTCATTGCTGAATCTGAAAAAACAAATAGTTCGACGTGAAATCAGCTGAAATAATGAAATACATTTTATGATGTAGAGTACCTACTAAATAATCTGACATTACTGGTCGCTGGGTTTAAAATATTCAACTAAAAAAAAATTGATAATCGAAATGAGGACAGAGCGAGGGCTAGCAAAAAAGTTCGAGACCGGTTAATGTACATCCCATATAGTATATAACATTATCCTTCGCTTCATTTTTACAAGACGCTGGATGTATTTTAGGGTTTTTATTATCAGTACATTTCATTGAATTTTAATTGAATTATTTGATTAAGTGTGAACAAAATTGATGTGTCAGGTATAGAAGAATCGGCGAATTTTGCTTTTTCATCTCTACTACCGGAAAAGATAAGAAAAGTATGAAACTACCACAGAAACCTAATTTTTGGTGTATTTCCACGATTTCATGAAAATACGTTCAGTAGTTTCCCGTATAAATATGGGTGAGGTTCCTTGTGAAAGACCCTGTATAGCCCACAGCGTCCATAGATTCTTCCACAATAGTATTGAATAATTATTTTATCATTCTTTTCTGCCTTTTTTTAATTAGATTCGTATAGATAGTTTTAGTTTTGGATAAAGAGAAAATGACGATAGTGTAATTGATAACAAGGATAAAGTATGGACTTTACCGGTTAATATAATGAAACGACAAGTGGTCATCAAAAAACTCATAAAGCGAAATTGTTTAAAAATGGATATGCAATGATTGATCCGAGCATGCGAAGAATCAAATATCTAGTCCACTCATCCTACAGTTCAGTTTTGAGCATTCAGTGATTTCTATATGATCCATAATTTGAAGAAAAACTGAACGGTTAGGAAATTTTTTGGCAAAAACGAAAAGTAGGCGGCAATTTCAACTCATTTCGTGGAGGAATGACAAAAAATTGAATCATATATTTAAAAAAAAGTATTCGCTTCAAGGATGATGATGAAAAGAAAGCATGCATTCGATAGGGAAATATTTAATGCCATTTATGGACACACCTTTCCTCGCACATGAGACAAAAAATGGTTTTTGGTAACTATTCAGGTATCAAAAACACTTAAAATATTTCAAATCACAGAGATATTCTACCTTTCATCAAATCCTTTGAAACATTGAAATAGAAGAAGTTAATTCTATTACTATGATACGAACTTCAACCTTCGCTCACCTTTCTATAGCTTGCCAAAACCAGACTACAACTGGATGCTGGTCATGATAACCACCTCTATATTCTGTATTATGTCTCCAATCTGTAATATCAATCTCTGCGGTACCAGCTATCACCAATTCCAACTCTCTGGCATCGAAAACTCCTACTAATCTAGGATCAACTACCTCATAAAATCCTTTCACGAGAGATTCTGTTTGTTCAGAGACACCTCTCTCAAGTCTCCATCGCACTATTCTCTCTAAGTATTCCTGAAAGAGAAGAATATGAGTAATTAATTCAGTTTAGAATCAAATTTCAGAGATGATAAATTCATTAACTAAGAAAGGAAAAATCAATTGATAGGCCATATCTTCAGCTTCTTCTGGAAATAATACGTTTCAAGAATAGACCAAGTAGCAGTTATTTAGGTCAATCAAAAAGTCCCCAGCTTAACTTATATGTGGCCCCTAGAATTGAATCCAGTTTTTGCGGGCATGTTCTAGTAAAAAAGCTTGCTATCGTGCAGCCCAGATGTCTGCTATTTTTTATTATCGAGGCGAGATGGTTCTCAATCCATTGGATTCGACTTCCTGACGAAGGATACAGGGTTCAATTTGAGTACATATATCCGTCTGACCGTATACTCTTCCGGATGACATGAGCTAGAGTTTTCGTATATTCAGAATAGGTTAAGTGTCCAAATATCTAGGTCAAGTTCGTTAATGGGCCAAATCCGTCTAATGGTTCAGTAGTTTTCAGTAGCTGAAATTAGGTTTCCTCTATAACCTCTAGAATATCCAAAGGATCAAGTTGTAATTCGTAAATGTAATTCGGAAGATATTGAAATTAGATTGGAACAAATAGGCTTGAAAAATTTCGTAGAAATCGACGTGCAAGGACAATTTTTGGAAAATTAAAAAAAAATTGTTTTAATACCTACTTTCTCCCTCATTACATATCCGACATATTCGAATAAAATTTTGTGCAGGTATGAACTTTATTGATAGCTTACATATCCTTTAATTTCATTGTCGTTACTTTACTCCCACAGGAGTGAATGTTAATTAATTAAGTTGACAATTACATTCCGTGTAGACTCCTGGCTCAATGAAAATTTGGGGGGCGACGAAAACGAAACTACAAGAAATTTCCCATCTCCTGTTACGCTCCTCAATTTATGAAATCTGAAAGTACGATTTCTTCGTAAAATCGGAAAAGTGAGATGTCAGGAATTTCAATACTCAATACTTTCAAACATGAAACTGAAGGAAAACTGTTGGTTTGGTTATTTTCAATTCAAGACATTCAAGCTCGAACAAAACTTAAGATAAAACTAAGTACTTATTAATTTTAGATATAGGTTTGTTCATTCATTAAATGTTGTATTAATATCACACTGGTCCAGAGGACAGGAAAGTTCTTTATCCAAGTGCGCTAAAGTTCCTGACTTCATGTCAGTGCTTCTCTAAATTTTGTGGTGAAGCCAAACCCTTCAAATATGTGTGTATAAAGTTGAAAGCTTTCGGATCATTAGCTAGAGTGTTTTAGCATTTCGATTCAACCATTTCCTGTTATTGTGAAAAAGAGAATGAAGATAAATTTCACGTGTTGGGAAAATATGACTTTTTGAAGGAAATAAACAAAGATAAGGCGAAAACTCGGCTTGATTTTAAGTTTCTGGATACCGCTTCTGGAAATGATTGGTAAGCCGAGTTTAGTTTGTCCTCTCGTATTTGAATTATGCGGATGTCGTCTAGAATCTCTACTTGAGTGCCATCGATAAAAATAGAAAAGGAAACTTGCATAATTCTTGCTTACGACTCAAAATCAGCATAAGGAAATATGAGAGAATCAGTCACACGCTTGGCGTTGTCAACTGGCTGAATATGAGTAATAGAAGAATTATCCCTTCCACTTTCTTATTCATGAAAATAATCAACAATAAAACCCCTCCATATCTGTACAAGATTACTTTTTGTTCTAATGTTCATAATTTAAACATTCCCTTCAATGGCACCTTGATGCCACCAGCTTTTCTATTGAGTTAATTAGGTGTTTGTTTTCCTACAGTGTAGCGCAAGTTGTTAACAATCTCGCAGTGAACATTAGAACTATATCCAACGGTTGTCGCTTTAAGATCTTTCTTTTTAGGAAGCTATATGATGAACAATCTGGAGTGATGATTGAGTAAATATATAGAGTTAGATTTATAGATTTTTTAGATTTGAGGAAGAAATGAATATATTGTTGCATATTTGTTATTGCTTACACATATGTATGATTTTGTTTTTGGTTAGATATAACAGCGGTGTTATTGAGTGCACTATATCTTGCCTTTCCCTTCTTTTCAGACTTAGTCCTATGTCGTTGCATATACATATAAGATCAATCATTGAAGAAATAAAAACCGTTATTATTATTATGAGACGTGATCAAACGAGCATCGACGACGGTGAACTCAGTGTGGGCGCCAAAAACTGGTGTTTGAAGACGCATATATTAAAATAATCCACGAAATGGCTTTGAATCACCGAAAATTGATCTTGAATGAATTTGTTATCACTCTAAAGATATCAATTGAACATGTACATCATATAATTTATGAATAATTGCGCGCTCACCTCAGATCAAAAACAACGACGAGTTGTTGATTAGGAACAGTTTTTGGATGCGCATATAATAATTTTCATTGACTACATTAAATAAGGAAGAACCAACAACAAAGAATTATAACTTTGCGTTATTAGACCGTTTCAAATGAAGAAATCTCTGAAACACAGCAGCATTCGAAGTAAAAGAATATGTTGCTTCCCCAAAATAATGCACCATGTAACAAGTCAGTGAAATGATGACCAAAATTTATGAATTCAGCTTCGGATTGCTTCATCATCCATCGTATTCTCCAGATCTGACCCGCAGCAAAAATTTACTGTTCCCCAATCTCAAAAGAATGCTCGATGTGAATAAATTTTTGAGGAATGAAGAAGTGATCGAAAAAACTGAGGTATATATCAATGCAAAGAACAATTGGTACTAGAAATATTCAGGAAGCTTTGACAAGAGGTCAGATGGGTTTAGCGCCCTTGTTGAGCTCCTTGATATTAAATACTCAAACTATATTGAATATATAGGCACTCTGTTCAGGTGAGCGAGGGTCTTTTCCCGTACTCTGAAATAATGTGATACGAATACAAACGTATTCCTATACCTCAAATAAGAAATAACTTTTCATAGTTGTACGAAAGTTTTATTCGAAGCTTAAATTTTCTTATCTTACAAAACTACGTCAGTGATTTTCTAAATATCGAGAAGGTATATTATTTGACCGTTATGAAAAAATGTAAATTACTTTTTCCCCAAACTGACACTGATTAATAAGTCCGTCCCATGTCAATCGAATACATATCTCTGATAACATAAAACAAAGATGACGGACTTTTTGTCATTTTTTTCCTCTTGAGTAAATGAAAAAGTAATGATATCTTTCGGTGAAAAGAAGCTACGACAATAAAATTTGAGAATATGTGAGATATCAATAACTTCCATGCATGCGCAAATTTTTGTATGAATACGTCTGATATTTTATGAGTTATAGACTATAAAGAAAAAATTTCTTTGGGATATTTAAAAAATTTTCTAGGATGTCGATCTCTGCGAAATCTAGGGAGTCTATTTGTTTCAACCTAATTCAAATAACTTCTATGTTACAACTTGATCCGATGGTTATTCTAGGACTTATAAAGGGAACAAATTTCAAATGTTCATAACTCCTAAACTATTCTACGGATTTGGCCCAATAACGAACTCGTACGAGATATTCAGTCCTCCACTTTGAAAATTTAACTCTCTAGCTCATTCCGGATTGTCCACAATATAAAGTTAAGAGAGCAGTATATTTTGCGGAAAAGAACTTAAAGAAAATATTTTTGGACGAGAATATCCCATTTTTGCTGTCATTTCTCAAGGACATAGATATTATGCAGAAAATCTAGTCATCGGTATTCTGTGTCATTTTTTACTCATTCATTTATTTATTAACTAGTATATTTAATTATCTATATACACTTTTATCTGTTTATGTTTATATCGTGTGCATGTGCGAGTATAGCTCTTCTTTACATGTTCATGTCGTTAAGATATAGAGGAGATAGGAACAAGGGTGATACTTCAAACGAGAATGGTGCTAAATGGCCAACGATGCTGATGCACCAAATAAATGAAAATTTCTCTCTCTCTCTCTCTCTCTCTCTCTCATTCCGTTCGGACGAAATCATGCCCGCGGACAGAATCAATTTAGACCACGGATACTACTTCAGTGAGTTCATACAAAACGATTGATACCAATTTCACTCAAATATTCGAAAATTAGAGACATATGGGCAAATCTTTAAGCACTCTGTTCGGGCGAACAAGAAGTAGAAGGATCGCTATAATCAGAGTATCATCATCGAAGAGAAAAACAAATTTTGCAATAAACAATTCAGAAAAGCACTGACGTCAGGTCGAGAGCTTTTGCGTCCTTATTCTAGAGTCTCTTTCCGTACTCGAGGATAATATGATATAATGCAAAAGCCACGATAAATGAACAAACCTATGTCTCAAAATTTCGGTCTCCTTAAAACCTAAGTAAGTGCATTCCTAAATTTTCATTTTGTACTTTATTTTACCGAAACTGCAACTGTATTAATAAATCCGACCGATGTCAATCGAATGCATAACTGTGAAAGCAACGAACATTGAAATTTCTGACGGCCTTCTTGACATTTCTCTTTTCTCTTGAGTAAAAGAAGAAATAATTATATCTTCAAGTGGAAGGAATCTACGACGATGAAATTTGTAAAGAGGTAAGATATCAGTAACGTCCAAAGGAGCACAATTTTTTTAATACGACGGATATCTTATGAGGAGTAAAGCATCGAAAATTTGGAAACTTTATAACAATTTGAAGCTTGTCAATTTTTACGAAATTTTTCAAGCCTATTTGTTACAACCTAATTCAAATATCTTCCATGTTACAATTTGATCCGATGTTCATTCTCGGAGTTATAGAGGAAAACAAATTTCAGATGCTCATAGTGGATGCATCAAAACTTCCCAACCAAGCATCGCCGATTTTTGCCCGGTCAACGAAGAAGAATGTGGTTCGCCGATATCATGATGGAACATAACACCTTTTCTATTGACCAATTCCTAACGCTTTTTTCGAAGAGTTTCTTCCAATCTGGTTATTTGTTGGCAGTAGAGGAGCTCAGAATTGATCGTTTCTCCAGGTGTTAGCAGCTCATAATGAATCCCACCATACCTACTCAGCATAACCTTGTTTGCCGTGAATATAGGTTTGTGGAAGGTCACCCGCTTTCGACCATGATGCTTTTCATTTTATATTCTCGTATCTAACTCATTTTGCATCGCCCGCAATGATATGCTTCGAAAATGTTTTGATTTCATTGCGTTTCAGTAGCGTTAATTCGGCAAATCAGATTTGTTTGCGTTAATTCATGTGGCACCCAAATATCGAGCTTCTTTTTTTAGCGGGCCTGTTTTAAATGATTCCAAACTGTCACGTAAATGATGCCTCGGCTATGTCCTGACAGCTTGCATACCGATCTTGCTTCGCCAGTTGCAGAATTTCAGTGAATTTCAGTTTATTCAGTGATTGGCCGACCAGAGCGAGGAGCATCTTTGACATCAAAATTTCAGGAACGAAATCGAGCAAACCACTCGTGGGTCCGGCGTTCATATACAGCAGTCTCACTGTAAACCATACAAGTATTTCGGTAGGTTTTTGCAGGGTAATTTCTTCGGAAATTTCACTTATCCCACTCAAATAATTTCTCAAGCGAATGACTGATCACACAATGGTCATCGCGAAAAACGTTGCGCAAATTGTCACTTTTCAAACATGAGTTAATTTGACACAATCGGATTAGTGGTGCCCGTAATATGAGTATGAACACCATCAAAAACCAACAACAAACAAAGTGACAAAAACCCGCGAAAATTTCCTTAATTACCTATTATACGAGGTCTGTCAATTATATTCGCGTAAAAGTGATCAGACGGTCCGGAGTAAACATAAATTTTTAAAATTAAATTATAATCCTTCGCAGTAGTCTTCCTCTAGCTCGATGCACCGGCGCCACCGTTGGATCCACGATTGGAAGCACCCCCTGAAGCCCCCCGAAGATAGGTCCCTCAGCACCCGTGTCGTGACACTTTGCACCTCCTCTATGCCGTCGTATCGGTTGCCTTTGAGGTATGACTTCAATTGTGGAAAGAGATTAAAGTCGCAGGGGGCCAGGTCCGGGCTGTAGGGGGCAGCGGAAGCGTTGGAATGCCGAGAAACAAAGCTCTTTCTGCTCAACTGTGAGCACTTTATGAACCATTTTCGCGCACAACTCTTCGTGTAGCACCTGTCGAATGGTTTCCTTGTTGATACCCAACTCGTCTTCCAACATTCTGAGGCTTGCCTGACGGTCTCCGAGCACACGCACGCTCAGGCGATCGACGATTTGTGCCGTTCGAGAGGTGGAGGGAGCTCCCTCACGTGGATGGTCCTCCACCGACTCCCTGCCTTCCTTGAACCGCTTAGCCCACTCGTAGACAGCTGTTTTTTTCAGGCAATCATCCTTGTACACGTCGGTTAACTGTTTCATAATTTCCGCGGAACTTGCACCACGTTTGACCAAAAATTTGATCACTACTCCAAAGTACTGTAAAACACGAACTGAACAACCGATCGAGACGAAACTTGCACAGCCTAACGCAGAACTGACACCAACGCGAACGCCGTAGCATAACGAGAGCCGCAGTGTTTCACTTTCCGGGAATTAAATTGACAGACCTCGTATCTTCAAGTCGAACAACTAGACTAGAGGAAATGTAGAATCAATAAGTTGTGTCTGTATTTTATGTTGTATGTAGTAGTTCAGTCAATCTGTCGAAAAATAAATCGTTTTGACGGTATAATTACCCGCTCGATGAAATTGGGTACACTTGTCGAAAATGGTGTAACTAAGCTACCTTTGCGATGACCTCGCTGAAATGTTAGCGGTTTTTTGAAAAACTCAAAAAAACTCAAGAAAATGTAAAAAAATGTATTTTTCTCGAATTGTATGCATCGTAAAGAAAATTTTATTGAACAAAAAATGTAGAGGACGTTGCGATCTACATTGGTGCAATGCTGCACGACTAAAAGCGCACAAAGTAGGTGGCGCTAAAGTATCAAAAAGAGTGTTTTTCATGTTTTTCGCCCTGAAAATGTTGTTTTAATGCAAAGTTTAAATGTAAGAGTTGTTCCTTACATTATTATCAACAACTTTTATTCAAACATTATTTTTGTACAACTCATCATTTTGAAGCTGCAGCTTGCAGAAGAATGCAAAATCCAAATATACTGTTGTACGCAGTATGAGTACACATCGGTAGTGCACGTTTAAATCAAGATTTTACTAATTTAATTTTTCTTAGCAATTAAACTTTAATAAACAAAATTTTAATTTGTTTTTTACAAGTATTATCCATTATTTGATTTGAGTCGCATTCTGTTATGAATTATTTTGTTGAACTCTCAATGTTATTAATAAAGACAATTTTCAATGTTTTTCAGTTTTGCTTTTCATTTTTTAAAGAATTTCATCAATTAAACAGATTTTTGAAGAGGTTTTGAACATTTGGATAGGGGAAACAAACAACAATTCAATTAAAGTCATTATTTGAGTTTTAATTCTCAAGTAAACGTTTAATTCAGTTTTGTATTTGTATTTATTAACAGGTGTATAGAAAAAGCATACAAAATATTGCAAGAATACTTACAAATCTAAATCGCTTCCAATTTTTCAACTGTTTCAGTGGTCGGATGAGAAAAAGGCTACTCAGTCCACCTTTTTTATGCTTCCAATGAAGAGGTTCTTTATATACTAGGTGATCGTTTTTATGTACATGTTTTCATTTCATACTGATTGTTTGACAGTTTTGAATCTATGCTAACTCATAGCAACTGAAAAATGTACGGTCCTTAATGAATAGGGCATGTGACCAAACCGGCCCTTTTGTTAGAACTATGCCAACGTCGCCGGAGAAAGGAATAGGACCGAGAAAACTACCGTTAGCAGTGCTGTATATGCAGCGCTATGTATTACTATAACTTGTAAATGGTAAGTTGTACGAAAAAAATGTTTAAGTAAAAGTTGTTGATAATAATGTAAGGAACAACTTTTGCATTTAAACTTTTGCATTAAAACAACATTTTCAGGGCGAAAAATATGAAAAACACTCTTTTATTTTTAAAAATCCCCCAAAAAATTTTCAATACCCAATATCTCCTAAGACTTCATTTAGATTTAAATAAAAATCCGTATATATATTGAGGTTACCGATATCTTACTCATCCTCAAATTTCATTGTCGTAGCTTTTCCCCTTCTGAAGATATGATCATTTTTTCATTTACTCAAGAGAAAATAGAAATGTCATGAAGTCCGAGCTTTGTCATTGAAAGATTTGCCATCACAGATCGATATTCGTTTGACAACTTTCGGACCTAGATATCAGTGTCAGTTGGCGTAATATCAATCAAAATTTTCATAGAATTCATAGAGGTAGAATTCGATGTCGATGACGTTGTCAAAATTTTGAAAAGCACAGACGTAATGTTAATCAAAAATTTTTTTATCATAGAGAAAGAATTTGATAGCGTTGTCAAAACTCAGAAAAGCAATGACGTAAGTTTTTAGGAGAAGCATAGAACAAAATTTGGTGAAAATTATGAGTAGTTATTTTCAAATTGAGATAAAGGTTTGTTTATTCATTAGGCTTTCATATTTACATCACATTGTCCCATAGTACGGAAAAAGACTATTGTTCACCCGATCAGAGAGCTTACAGATTTGTTAAGGTTTGAATATTTACTCGCAAGTAGCTCAACAAGAGCGCCAAAGCAATCTGACTTCACGTCAGTGCTTTCTAAATTTGTTGATACTTCAACGCCACCTACTTTGTGCGCTTTTAGTCGTGCAGCATTGTACCAATGACAAAAAATGTG
The DNA here is from genome assembly GCA_030674115.1 of Micraspis discolor. Taxonomy (NCBI): domain Eukaryota; kingdom Metazoa; phylum Arthropoda; class Insecta; order Coleoptera; family Coccinellidae; genus Micraspis; species Micraspis discolor. The sequence continues at coordinate 308,464 of JARTUT010000445.1, read as the reverse complement.
GATCGCAACGTCCTCTACATTTTTTATTCAATAAAATTTTCTGTACGATGCATACAATTAGAGAAAAATGCATTTTTTTACTTTTTTTTTTTTTTGAGTTTTTCAAAAAACCGCTAACATTTCAGCGAGGCCATCGCAAAGGTAGCTTAGTTACATCATTTTCAACAAGTGTACCAAATTTCATCGAGCGGGTAATTATACCCGCACCAAATGTACCGATTGACTGAACTATAGTAGAAAAATAAACTCTCAATTGCCAAATATACGATTACAGGGTTGAAAGATGCGATAAAAAGTATAACCGGCTTAAAGAGTAATGATAAGGAGTGGGCCATGTGTAGTATTGAATTAAGACAAAAGATAAGCATACAACAGGAGATGATAATATCGGATTAGTCGTGATTAGCTAGATAGAAAGGCGGATGCTCTGATAAATTGTGAAAGATGGCGACTAGTGCTGAGGACTTATGTTCAGAAATGGACGCAATAAAAATAATGAACTGCAGCTCGCGACATTACCGTCCAGATCTCCCTATTTTAGACCTGACATATAATATACCTATGCGTAAATCGTAGATAATTCAGTTATTTCGATGACCTACCTTTTTGTTTTTTTCAGTTACAGAAACATTTCGTCCGCCAGGTTTAAGCTCTCTTTCTAATACTTGACCAAATACTTCTTCCGTTACAGCGAAAGTCAACTCAAGTTCTCCTTGCAGTGAAACGTCGTGTTCTTTGATCCACTGTAAGGACTGATGAAACTCGAAATCTAAGCTTTCTAAATCCGATAAGGCAACTGGTAATCTGAGTAGGGCTTTATAGAATGGTCTGGTGAAGAAGGCATCGAGAAGGTACTGATGAACTAATGCTAAACCAATGAGTCTCCCACTGAATCTAAACCTGAAATCACATAATGAATTATTTGAAATATTTAGCAACAAAATTAAATATTCAGTTTGTCAAAGACTAATGATATTTTCGATTCTTTCGAAATGCTGGGGTATATCCAAATTTTGATAAGATAAGAAGGTCAGTCTGTGAGCTATGGTGAATGAATTCATTATTATTTTTTATGAAAATTTTCCTGATCAATAGCGATGATTGATAAAGGTCCGATAAACTCGTAAAATCATTACAAAGAATGTATTACAAGAAATGAAAAACAAAAAGAAATTTAAACAAGAAATATCAGAGAACATTCAATGATCTGGTATCACTTCATTGTTCATAGCTTCTCTTGAATTTCCATTTGCAAGACCATACATAAAATGCATATCAGTCATTTTGAAATTGGTGCAATTCGGCATGTTTTGATATTTAAATATATAGAGCATCACATTTTCTGATCCATTATTGTTGTGACAGTAATAAAAATCATAATGAAAAATGTAATCTAAATTGAGAAAAATTAAGTACCCATGAATGTAATCACCTTTACTTCACAAATCACCAAAGTCCAATAATTTGATGTGTCAAAATTGACACTGAATACATTCCTTCTCTATTTTCAGATTTTGCCGAGTAAACCTGCCCACCCCTGAATCTTCTAGCTGTTTTCTTGTCTACCAATAGTTTGGGTTACATAACTCTTTTACTACCAGAAGAGGAAGTAAATGAGTAAATTTAATTGTACAGGACGATATTTTGTGAAAGAAAAATGTATTGATGTAAAGTCCAAACTTTGTGTCCGTAAAAAGTGTAACTTGCTTTATATTTCAATTATTAACAAGAGGTTACTTTATTTTTTTGCATGTATAAATGAACACTAAATAACCGATTTTGAATATGCGTGTTGCATGATTTCAATTTTTCCGATGTACAATATTTACTTGAACTGGATTTGTAAATACTTCCTTGATCTTAGATCTTAGTGTTGATAACTCACTCTGTTTTCATAAAATAATGTTTTCCAATAAGTAAATAGTCTTCAAACAAAATTTTTCAAATAAATGTTAATTATTCAAGGATGATCGCATGTCTGTTACATGTGTAAGAAATTTCTATTTTTCCAATGGAATAATGTGATTTCAGATGTAATCATTACCTGAATAACACATCTTTTCATGTGAAAATTAGATTTTGAATTGAATAAATCGTAAAATTGCATTCTGTAAATGATTCAAATTATTCACTTAAGTTCATTTATTGAAGCACCTTCATATCTTACATACTTGTAATAATAATACCAGAATTGTTCTGGAATTATTATTACCAGTGCTTCAATAATTGTGAAATGAGCAGGCTTATGGAGATTTGAAACTTCTGCCAAAATTCCAATCCTTAGAAATCCAAAACATGGCGACCAAAGTTGCAGAGGCTGAGCGGTGCTGGGCCGCTTACCAATGAGCAATGAATTGAAAACCGAAACGGCCTTCTTAAAAATCGCCAAAGTGAGATAAAGAGAACTTAAAGAAAACGAAACTTCATGAAATTTTCCATCTCATTCTGTCCTACTTGACTTCAGTTCGTGACGGCAACGACTCGTATTCTCCTTTGAAAAATTGTCATTTTCGTGACATCCGCTGTTAGAGGGATTCAGCCATTTTTTCCGGAGCAATCTGAAACGGCAATTAATCCATATTTCGTCAACGGGATTCAGACGTCTCCGGCAATCATAAACTGCAGTTCACGATTTTGCACGGATTGAAGGGGTTTTCTTATTCAATACGTCTCAATGGTTTGTTTTTACCATCAAGGTAGAATAGTGAAGAGATCACATGAGTCGATAATAATGGGCACAGTTTCACCATATTGGTAAGCGATTTCAGTAAAATTTTGACATTTCTTCATCGGCTTTGTATATCTGAATAAACTACTAAATATATAAGTAAGTGCAGATCAATTTCACCCATACGCTTCAAGCATTTTTTATGAGTGCTCAACAATCAGAGCATACAGGGTGATTATACTTTTCTGAAGAAATACCTAAATTTGATTTTGAAAAATCAACTAGGTGTTCTTTAATAAAAAAATTTTTTTCTTCTTAAAATTAAATCATTAATATGAATCTATTCTGTTTAGACTATAATTACTGATTACTGATTTTTATAATCAGAGTATCTGTTTTAATTACGTAAACAAGAACATAAATATTGAATAATTGTTATTCATAGAATATGTCAAATTTTAATACCTTATCGTAGAATATTAATTTATTACTTAAACAAAACCCCAGGAGAGGAAAAACCTTACCATAATATTTGCAATGTTTTTTTGCAATGTTTTTTAAATGAAAGATAATATCTGTAACTATTATTGATCTTTAGTTATAATTTTCCTCAGAATAATTAGAGTGAATTATTATCACATTAAAATATTATAACGTCTCTGTGGTGGGTAGTTCCAAATAAAAAAGTGTTCTGTGGTTCCTTGTTGTTCTGATTCTGTTTGAAACTGTCAACAGTTATTTGTAGCTTTCTTTTAAAAAAATGTGAAAATATTGTAAGGATAATATCCATAGTTTTAAATTATTCAATTCAGTATGAAATGATTATGGTCAGAAAATGCATTCTATTCTAATCTTTCTTGTTTATGAGCTTATAGCTTCCAGTTTCAATCTTGATTGAATTTTAATTAACCATGCATCATAACAAACATTCAGAAATATTAAAACTAAGTCAAATTCTATTATCTCCTAAGTTTGTGAACAAGGTTGAATCGGTGTATGAAATAAAGATAATAAAGGTATAAAACAAATCTAGGAGACTGGGTTCGAAGTTTTTAAAACTCATATGAGCTCAATTTGCAGCATTCCTATGTTAGAATAGATATAATTTGATGAACCCTGAAAGTCTGAAGGTATAAAAAACCAGCTCTTCATAAAGACAAGTCATCAATTCAATAGGTCCTGACAGAAAATACTTTACCTATTTCAACGGTCAAAATATACCGAAGAGTGATGGAAAACTTTTTCTCTATTTATTATGGAATATTAATCTGGATTAAATATTAAACAAGGTGCTAGACATTTTTAACAATGAATATAGCAAATGGCAATTTAGATTTTGTGGTGAATGTAAGACAAAAATTGTTCAGTGGTTAATTTCATCTATAGTGTTTAGTGGTGGAACCATAGACTGGAGAGATTTCCCCAACCTTTTGTAGAAATATTTAATAATAAAGACATAAAATATGGCAACATTGAACAAATCTGATTATTGAATCATTTCAGCACAGAGTTGGATTTGGGAAAATCAGAAAATTTGGACAAAATTATATCGATTCAATTCCTTTCAACTTCAAATATCTCAAGAATGGTGCAATTAAGGAGAAAAGATTAGGAATGATTTTATATGCAAAAAAGACTAATGGTTACGAGATACGGACCTTTAGTTCAAGCGATATTTGTTTTCCATGCAATTTCACCAATCTGTAGAGTAGTAGTGAGAAACCCACAAGAAGTGGAATAAATCTATTGATGCCAAAATATGCATGAGTGTTATCAAAAACCTTCTACAGGAGGTCATTTCAATTGATATTGTCGTTTGAATATTACAGGTGAAAATGCAATATTTTCATGAAATTTCAACACCCTATATCTTTTGAACAGGGCCAAATGTGGAAAAATGTTATAGGAAGAAAATGTTTCTCTTGATGTCAAGAACCTATGGTTAAAATTAACGCAGTGGTCAAAGACTCACCCTGTATATCTGATTGGAGGTTTATAGAATCTGAACCTTATTTTTCGCCATATAAGTACTATTTTTATGTCAAATAAGTGGTTTTCCTAACTCGATGGTATTACCCACATCTGGGCACGTGTATTTATCAACATGCTAAATTGTTTTATTTATACATAAAATTTATTTGTAGAACACATGAAATACAACAGTGATAATACAAAAGCCACCTACCAATCATGGTAATTATCTACGAAGGCAGACATCGGCGATATTTGAACTGTGTAAGTATCATTAGCGGAATATTCGAATAAACCATAGTAAGGATTGAATAGTTCTCTAGATAGCAGGAAGAAAAATTCCCTAGACGGGCCTCCATAATCCAGGCCTTCTTCATTATCCCAAACAACACATAATTTTCCCTTCTGTAACTCCTTCTTATTAGCAGACATTATCCTCCTGAACGCGTCCTCAAGAAGATGATCTCTTCTGATGTTAAGTCTGAAAAAAAATTATAATACAGCCATCAAACACTATTCAACGCGATCAAATTTTTTTGACGGTCAAATGATCATGCAATATCTAATGTATTCTAGTCTCACTAATGCCTAAGGTTGTCTCAATCTCACGATAGGTCCCATTACGATCTTGCAATATCAGTTGGCACGGCATCAATGGTTTTCGGAAAACAACTGATTTGTTTATTGTTTATTGGACCATGATAAGTGTAGACAAAGAAAAAATATATTTACTAGTCAAGGACTGCTTTAACATTGCGACACATACGAGCAATAACTATAAATTAGCCTTTCTGAAGGTTTTCTAGATATAAGACATCTAAAATTGTAGTGTGTGAGTACAGCTATGTAAGGAAGCACAGAAGACCTAAAGGTCACGGTTTATAACCATAAAGTATATTTCAATGTCACTTACTTGAATTTCCCAGGACCTTGTCCATATCCCTTGCTCTCTAATTTTCTGTAGAAATTCCGTAGTTTGGCTTCAAAATCTCTTTTGTATGGTGCCGGCACCCTATGCCTTCCAAGCCCTGGGGATGCGATAGGAGATGGTTGCGGCGAACTTCTCGGACTTCTCGCATTCGTCGTTTGTCTACTGTCAACTACTGGCACATAAGACATAATCTCCTGCTCGAAGAGGCTGTAACAAATGTTGCCACTTATAAGATATGTAATACAAGAAAAACTGGATAGTTTTCGTATAAACATCATAAGAAAATATTTATATCTCAAATCGAAAAATGAGTGTAATACCACACGTGTTTAGAGTTATTCGCCTCCATCAGTGCGGTGCAAAAGTGCCAGGATAGAAGACATATATTGAAATAATCAACTAGACAAAATTATATACATAACATACCATAGTTGAAATATATCGAGTAAATTCCAGTAGCGAAACAAACAATCAGATACATTCACTCAATATAAAAACCGCATTTTTCAGTAAGTACTATGCAAAATTCATGCTATTATATTCTTCAGTAGAATAATATGGCTTCCTGAAGCAAATCTGATTTCATGAAAATTCTAAATTTGTCAGTTGAAAGAAACTTCACATACTCAGTCAAGTTGTTATATGAACTAATTGCCGAGACACTCGGCCCTATTTGGGGTTCAACAAATTTTTTTCTAATTCAATTTTTATTCCTAGAAGGGTTTCCGATTGTAGATTAAACGAAACTTTGTCGCCTTTAATGTGTACTAATATTTCCAATATAAATATAGAGTTAAACAATGTGACACTCTTCAGATGGGACAACGTGTGATAAAGAAAACAGGATAACCCCTTCGAAAACTTTTTTCAGATAAGAATCTTAAGCCTCATCTTGCATGAATACAGATATATCAAACATATAAGACTGAATCTCATGAAGGATCAAAGATATTTGTATTCACTTTAGTTGCAAATGACATTCATATATTTAGACCTCATCTGAGAGTATGATCCACTCGAAGTCAACAAAAATAAACGGGATATTTCTGTCTATGCATACCAAGAGGAGTTGGAGCAGATTCTCATGAATCTAAAAGGAACAAATAATCATATTTTCAAACAAAAATCTTTAGCTTTCAGATGACGTACTAACGATATATTCTTGTATTCAAACGATATAAAATAATATATTTTTGAACTTTTGAAACCACAGAATCCATAGAGAACATATATATATAGTTGAAGAACCAAGAAGGAGCTGTTTGAATTCTGAATTTTTTTGGTGTAGCACTGTGATAATCGCAAGGAGTGAATGTTTAAATGCCGAAAAAAAATGAAGGTGTTTCGTGTAACCATTTTCTGTTACTCAAATATTGTGATCGTTAGTGATGTTTAGTTGTTGTTAAAATGCTTAGAGGACAAGATTTATCGCCAGCTAGGTGAATTTGAACGCCGTCGAATCATTAGTCTACCGGAGGCGGGGTTGTAATTTCGAGAAATCGCTAACCGTACGAACAGAAGTCCAACTGTTATTATGAGATGTTGTCAATCGTTATTTGATAACCGAATGAAATTCAAGATCGACATCTGAGACTATGGATTTAGGAGAAAAGGCCATTCTGTAACTGCTCAAACGGTTTATCGCCGCATGAGATCTTTTGGTCTGCAGCATCTTGTGTACCTTTAAAAGTTGAGCATCGCCGCAAACGGTTACAGTGGTCCAGAGAACATCAACATTGTAATGTATAATGGCAACAGGTCGTCTTTTGTGATGAATTTCGATTCTCCTTGGGTGCACACGATGGCCAAGAAGGTTTACAAAGTCGGGGATAACTACGTGAACCTCATTTTGATATTGAGCGTCATGTATACCGTATAGTATTCGATGTAATATGCCAAATCCGCGTTACCTTCAAGGAATAGTTCAGCCATATGTTCTGTCTGACGATGATCATCGTCACATTATTTCATTCATGGCTGACGAAAATATTTAATATTTGAAGATTTTTTAAAGTTTGATTTATAGGAGAAAATAATATCTTGACGGACGATTTGGAAGAAGAAATTGTCGACTGTATTATATTCCTTGAGAAAGGCGTAGATACGCCGAAACATATGTTGAAAAATAAAATAAATAAAATAATAATTTAACAATTACCATTATTAGTAAAATAAGTGCTATACACCCAAGAAATTTAAACAAAAAAATTATATCAAAGCACAATAAAATCAAACAAAAAAATATATCTATATATGCAATATTCTAAAACTGAAATTAGGTCATTTATTAGATACTAGTAGGCCAGTGGATCTTTGGGCCAGTAGATCCATAAGCCAGTAGTTCAATAAGCCCATAGATCAATATAGACCATAGATCAATGAAGCTCACAGAAACACGACACAGAGCAGAGAAACCCTTTGAAAGCAAAGAAACTCGAAAGAACGCGAAGAAACACGAAAGGAAACGAAAGAAAGCGAAAAAACACGAAAGAACGTGAGAAAAAATGAAGAAAGACGAAAGAACGCAAAAAGCCCAAAGGAATGCAAAAAAACCCGAAGGAACGCAAAAAACCCGTTGAAAGCGAAAAAACATGAAAGAACTGGAAGAAACACGATGAAACGTGAAAAAACGCGATGGAACGCGAAAAAACACAAAAGAACGCGAGAAAACACGAAAGGAACCGAAGAAACACGAAAGAAAGCGAAAGAACGTGAAGAAATAAGAAAGATCGCAAAAATGCCAAAGGAACCCGAAAAAAACCCGTTGAAAGCGAAAAAACATGAAAGAACTGGAAGAAACACGAAGATACGCGAAAAAGCACGAAAGAAGCCGAAGAAACACGAAAGAACTCGAAAAAACACAAAAGAACGCGAATAAACACGAAGGGACCCAAAAAAACACTGAAGAATGCGAAAAAACGCCAAGAAACATGAAAGGTCGCAAAGAGCCCAAAGGAACCCGAAAAAACCCGAAGGAACGCAAAAAAAACCCGTTGAAAGCGAAAAAACATGAACGAAACACGAAAGAACCCGATGAAACACGAAAGAACGCGAAAAAACACGAAAGAACCCGAAGTAACACGAAAGAACGCGAAAAATCCAAAGGAACCCAAAAAACCCCGAAGGAGCACAAAAAACCGAAAGCGCGCAAAAAACTCGAAGGAAAGCTAAATACCACGAAGGAGCACAAAGAAACCAAAAGAGCGCCAAAAATCCCGAAAGAACTTGTAAATTGCACACCCTGTATATTAATCGATCGTAAATTCATTGTAAATTTCACACCCTGTATGACATTTTATTGAAATTAGCTTCCGTACGCGGAAAAACACGAAAACTTGAGAAAACTTTGGTGAAAGTCAGCGCTACGAATGCGCAACTCAGATGTGACACCCTGTGTATGAATCGAAAATATTTCATCGAATTGAGAAGCAGTAAGCAGAAACAGCCGAAATAACTCGGTGGAAGGTAGCTGTTAGAAATAGGCAACGCATATGAAACACCCTGTATATAATTGATTCGCAGTGGGTGCTTTTTCCACCGAAAAAAAACCTATAGAATATCTTTTCAACTCCATCGATTAGCGCTTTGTTAATTTTACAAAGGTAAAATGAAAATTATTCGATAAAGGTCTAAAGATTTAACCATGAAGTTTTACGTCTAGAATATGACATATGAATCTACATAAGATTAGAATGTCAACGACAATTGTCATTCAGAGTAGGAATCGACAGGGGTGAAATGAATTGGCTAGGGATTGTAAAACTGATTCTATGCTGGGTAAATTTTTGAATTTCTTAAATACACATCGTAGACTCACCAGGGATCTTACGAATCGTATGAATTGAAGAATTTTCAAAATATTATACGGAGTATGGATTAAAATTGTAATTGAAATTATGTGGCAATGTTCTGTGAACGTCGGACGTGACTGATGATCTGAAAATTTGTGTTTGAGCCGAAGTAAGCTATTTTCAGCAATTAATTTAAAATATTTTTAATTGCGATTGGAAGATACGAATAGCCCTATCCAAACGTCCGATTCTTGGCGAGTACAAATATGAAAACGACTTTTCCCGATCGTATCCGTGGAAAAAGCCTTTTTCAATTTTACCGGACCATCTTTCGCGAAAAACCGGGAAATCGCTGTTTTAGATAATTTTTTTGAAAATGTTAGCGTGGTCGTAAGGGCTTGTGAAATGCACCTAACGAAAGTCCGTCTTATGAACTTTACGGTGCTCGCTTCGCTCGCGAGATCACCTTCCCCTTTCCACCTCGAAATATCGCATTTCTAAACCCCTCGCCGACCCAAAGTTTTTTGATCTCCTTCGGTGGTTACCTGTATCGAATTACCACAGAAATATTCCTTATTGTTTTTAATATATTGGGACAACCCACAATATCATGCATGTTGTGGATTGTTTTATCGTTATCCTGTTTAGTTATCTTAATCAATCCCAAGATGGGTATTAACTAGGTGTGAACATAGGAAAATATGTCATATCCTGTAGAAACTGATTAAAATTTCCAACAGGAAATGTCTAGGTTTTCAAGAATATTGATGGAATATTCAAATTTTGTACCAATAATCTTCATCGAATGGGTGAAGCACATCCTTGATTAACTGAGAATAAACAAGAAAATTATCTCTTTGAAACGGAACAATCTTCTTGAATTAACTTCTTGATCTTCTAAATTATGAACCAAGATATAGTTCACATTAGAGCCTTCTGAAACGACCAAAATGTATGTTCTGTGCAAGAACGAAACATATGGAAAACAGGTTACACACCTTTCTACAGAAATTATTTCTTTCTAGAAACTGAATCAAATAAAAACAGAGAGTATTTTTTAATATTCGTATTTATATTTTGACAAGGCGAAATGAATAAATTACTTCGTTACTAGTTGAACGAATTTAATATTTCGGAATTGTTGACGAAGAATTCGATGAAGGTTTCCGTTAAACAAACACAACTACCACGATAAATAAACCAATCATATCTCAAATTAAAAATAAGTACTCATAGTTTTCTTCCAGTTTTATTCGAAGCTAACATTTTTTTCTTCTAAAAACTCACGTCATTGCTTTACTGGATTCTTGATAACCTACATTATTTCACCATAAATCAATTTAAATGAAATACTTATCTGTCAAAGCATTTATAATTGAAATTTCTGATGGACTTTTTGACATTTTTCTTTTCTTTTAAATGAATGAAAATAATTTATATATATTCTCTTTAGAACTATTGGCTTACAAACAAATGAAAAGATATTCATATCTTCAGATGGAACGAAGCTATGACAAAGAAATATATGCAAGATATATTTGATGTTATTGATATGTAAGATATCAATAACGTCTATACATGCACAAATACTACTTTCGTTATTTGAATCTGAGATTCTGTATTTGACAATGGCACTGTTAGATGGCGAACCCAGCCGATAACACATGATATATGAATTCATACGAATTCTTCTTACGCGCTCAGATTGGATTTAATGTATTTTCACTTCTTGACATTCCAAGTTCAACCTTTCATTTTTGTCATAAAAATAACTACTCATGGTTTATTCAAAGTTGTGTTCGAAGCTTAAATTACCTTATCTTAAAAACTCACTTCAGTGTCAGTACATTTTTGCGAATTTCTATTCTATTTTCTATTCTTTTACCCTTCTGAAACTGCATCAATAAGTCCGACCCACATCAATCGAATACGTATCTGTGAAAACATCAAGCACTGAAATTTCTGAAGGGCTTTTTGACATTTCCCTTAAGTGAATGAAAAAATAATCATATCTTCTGGTGATAGAGGTTCGATCAAATACGTCCGATATCTTAAGAGGCTTGCTCTAGAAAAACGGCTACTTAAATATTCAAAGCATTGCAAAGGCCAAGTTCTTACTGGAGGAAAAATATTCTAACTAGTTTTCGTTGAAGTCGAAAATTTGAGTTCTGCACAAAACTGAGGCAAAACTCTAAATGGTTATTTTCAATTTGAGATATAATTAAGATAAAGATATGTTCAATTATTACGGTGGTTTTATCAGACTATTCCAGAGTACGGGAAAAGACTTAAGAACGAGCGCGCGAAATTTCATTACTTCATGTCTGTGTATTTTTCTTTGAATATCTAAACAACACCTCTCATTGTAGAAGCATTTGTAATTACTTCAAGTACACGATTTTTAATCCAGAATAATTAACGATACATTAATGCAGCTGCTGCAATACCCATTTGATATCGAACGGTATTAGTATTTATATGCTTTCATTGAAGGGAAGGAACCGAGATAAAACGCCAAACATGCACATAGATATTCCATTATCAGTTTCGAGGAAACCAAATAACAGTTTGAAACTTATCATAGTCATGTATAGATAAAAATAGAGTAAACTTCTCTCAATAAAATTCATTCATTGTAGTTATCACGCCACAGCCAGATTCAGATTCTGCTAGAACGGAAAACAGCTTGTGGCCGATTGCTTTGTTCCGTGGAGATTGCAAACAGCGAGAACCATTAACATAGTTCTTCTATTAGAAGAACGCGGTGCTCAAGAAAAATGTTGAAATTGGCCTCGCGCGAGATCAATTATCCGTCAGCCGATTGTTGCTTTGCATGCTTGAAGGAAGGTTTTCAATTTCCTGAAAACCAGCTTTGGGCCGGACGAAGCATCGATTTGCCTGGTTTTCTAGTTTTAGATTTATCCAGACCAAGGAATCGACCTGGATGAAATACAGTATTTTTCCTGTTTTAACTCCTCGAAAGACAAGGAAAATTCCGAATTTTGAATAATAAAATACGATATCCAGGCTCAAATCGTAGTCAGGTTATGTATTCATTGATTATCTCCTTAGTAAAATTTACGGTTTAGCTTGTTATGTTAAAAAAGCATTGATTCACAATATCGAGTTAATTCAAAAAGGCGAATTTGAGGGTGTTTTCTATATCTCTTTCAAATTTTGTAATATTTCTATCGTTAATATTTATAAACCTCCAAATACTATTTGGCCAAGAAATTTGGAAATGAATCTTCCTCATCCTTCAATTTATTGCGGTGATTTTAGTGGAATAGCTTTAGCTGACTGGATGGAAGATAATAATATCTATTTAATTTTTGATGGAAAAGATGTACCTTCTCTTCATTCTTCTCGATGGAATAGAGGCTACAATCCTGATCTCTGCCTAGTGTCTTGTGACAATACTTGCAAACCGCTTCCTGTAAAGCGTAAAATTCTCTGAGTTTTTCCTCATAGCCAACATAGGCCTATACTGTTGACTTCAAGAAGTTTAATTCAATATTCAGAATGTTTAAACAGACTTCGTTGGAATTTCAAGAAAGCGAATTGGATTGAATTTGCTAAGAAGGTAGACAGTGATATTAGATGGATTAAACCCACTCATGATAACTATCATTCTCAGGTGTTGTGAAAGCCGCAGCAAAAAAGTTCGTTCCAAGAGGTTTCCGGAAAGATTATATTCCAGGTTGGTCGAAAGAAACCGATAATCTGTACAAGGACTATCAAAAATCACCATCCGTTGATAAATGTGAAAGGCTTATGAATTCTATCAATACAAGCCGAAAAGAAAAATGGGATAGTGTTGTATCAAAAATGAATTTTACACATTCGAGTAGGAGTTCATGGGATATATTGAGAAAATTAGGTGAAGCTCTTACCTCCTCATCATCAAAAATTGATCCCAATTTAATCGCACGCCGCCTAGTTAATGTCTCTGAATCAGTCAGTTTATCCCAATATAAAATGAGGAATGTGAAGAAAAAATTACAGATATTCAGGAGATCAGCTCCTACTTTAGAACATGTGTCACATCCATTCAATATAGATGAATTGAGGGCTGCAATCAAATCTACCAAATCTCGAAAGGCAGCAGGAATTTATCCAGAATTCATCAAACATTTAGGAATAAAGGCCTTGTCTTGGTTATTTTCTTTCTATAACAATATTCTGAATTCGGGAAACTTTCCTTCCGAATTTCGTAAGGCTAAAATAATAGGGATTTTGAAACGAGGAAAAAATCCTTGCGATCCCAGTAGTTATCGACCCATCAGTTTATTGAGTGTTTCTTTCAAGATATTAGAAAGGCTAATCCTTTTTAGAATTGAATCTTCTATAGAAAATGCTTTACAAAATTTCCAGGGAGGCTTTAGGAAAAACAGAAATTGTTCGGATCAGGTTCTCAGCCTTACAACTTTCATAGAATCAATCTTCAATGATAGGTTGAAAACAGGAGCTGCTTTCATCGATTTATCTTCGGCATATGACACTGTGTGGAAAGATGAATTAATGTTCAAACTCTATACCCATCTGAAATGTGGGAAAATGGTACGATTATTAGAAAATATGTTATCTGATAGAAGGTTTCGTGTTTTTATTGATAATAAGAGTAGCAACTTCAAAACATTGAAAAACGGTCTTCCTCAAGGATCAGTTTTAGCTCCTTTACTTTTCAATTTATATCTAAGTGATTTGCCCACTACATCATCTCAAAAATTTCTTTATGCTGACGACATTACTATTGCTTACCAACATTCGGATTTCCATACTCTGGAAAACATACTCTCATCTGATTTGGAAATTTTAAAGAATTATTCTATCGAGTGGCGATTATGTCCAAATCCCAACAAAACAGAGGTATCTTGTTTCCATCTGAATAATCATGAAAAATATAGAAAATTAGCTGTAACTTTCAATGATTCTCCTATCAAACATAATTTCTATCCAAAATACTTAGGAGTTAAATTAGATTCATCTCTCAATTACAAGGCTCATTTAAATGATCTGAGCCTAAAACTGAAAACAAGGAATAATATTGTTCAGAAATTAGCTGGATCGTCTTGGGGTGCTGATGCTTCCACTCTTCGCACAGCATCTCTAGCCCTAGTCTTTTCTGCAGCTGAGTATTGTTGCTCTGTTTGGTTTAATAGTGCACATACACAAACAATTCATGCACAATTAAATACATCCATGAGAATAATTACTGGCACCATAAGATCTACACCGGTTCATTGGTTACCAGTATTGTCTAATATTGTCCCTCCCCATATTCGCAGACAGACTGCAGCTCTGAATTCTTGGAATAAATATCATTCTTTTCCCAAATTATTCCCAATTATTTCATATTTTCCAGAAAATAGAATTCCCAGATTGAAGTCACGTAAACCATTATGGCATAATACGTTCTTCAATATGAACATAAGTGATAAAGAATTATGGAAGACTGAGTGGAACTCTTACGAAATGTTCAATAAGTATCTCGTTTCTGATCCTTCTGAAAAAGTTCCTGGTTTTTATCTTCCAAGAAAAATTTGGACAGTTCTTAATCGTTTGAGAACAGGTCATGGTCGTACCAATGGCATGCTATTCAAATGGAACTCAGTTCCTAGCGCAAGTTGTGAATGTGGAGAAGCAGAAGAAACAATACCTCATCTCATCAATAGTTGTCCCATATATAAATTTCAAGATGGTTTTAGGGCTATTCATGATGTTACCAACTCTTTCTTGGAATGGGTTATAAATTTCAAACTAATATGATACGTATTTTTGTTATTCAGTTCTTTTTTCTGCTTTTGTCTTTTTATTTCCAGATTCAATGTGAGCACCTTGAAGAAGTCTCTTTCTCCATCAATAGAAGATCACTCTTGAAGAAAGAAGTCCCTGAAATATATTTCAGCTTATTTTTGTATTTTGTTTTTTTTTACTGGGGTTTTTTCCCTAGGCTTTTGTCATACGCCGAATTGTATGACACCCCGTCACTAACCCCTGATCTATATGCTTTATTGTTTGCTAACTAAATATTGTCAGCCAAAAGTTCAAAAGAATATATATATATATAATTAATAATATTTGAAGATTTGAAAAAATAGTTATTTGTGCAACCAGTTGGGACGAGGATCATTTTCCGTAACGAGTTTCGATAAATAGTTTTTCCCAACGAGTTTCCCACAATATTTTCCTAATTTAGAGTAGGATGTGATGCTTTGAATTAAAATTAGGAGTATCAAAACGTCCTAACAAGCGTGGAGTGAATTCGAGATATTTATTTTTCACTTCATTGCTACGGACGTATGATTAGTGTCATATTTCGTAATTTTTATTGTCAAAAAAGTGGATACTTATGATGGTTTTTTCTGCAAATAATTCCTTGAATTTGTTTCAGAGTATATACGGCAATGTCCAAAGCGGAGAACGACGTACCGAAATTGATTGGCCAAGCAGCTCAATCTGCGTTAGCGACAATTAATTATTATTTCTAAGAAGTCGAGGAGCAAGTATGATTTGTCCTATGCTGAATTCTGTGCAGGGTGTGAACAAAAACGAAAAAGTTTTGATGTCGTATTTTCAAGGAAAAAAGGAAAATGAAGAATTCGACCTTATATTCGATGTTAAGAACCGAAATGTGCATGAAGAGAAATACTGAGGTCAAAGATTTAATGGCTTAACGACATTCAGAAGGTTATCAACAAAAAAAATCAAAAGTTTTTGTGTAAAGGAAACATTGCCCATTTTCAGAAAGTACCTTTCGATGAGCAATATTCAATGAATAAGGTAGTATTGATCGTTGGAGTTGCTGGAGCTTGCCAAAAAGTTGAATTAACTTTTCTTCGCGTAGAAAATGTAGTTTTAGAAGGAAATTATTTAAGTAATAATTCCCAACACTTTCCCGACAAAATTGCCGAGAATAATCGCCCAGTAGTCAAATCCTTTTTTGTATACAGGTCACTAGTACTGCGAATGGAAGTATGATACGATTCCTAAGGTTACGTGGAGAATTCCATAATAAATAAACAAATATTGCGACAAATATTCTTGGAGAAAATTAAATGGGCGATACCCAAATTAATTTTACACAAAAAAACTTGTGTGATTAATAGTAATAAATAATTTCCTCTACTTCAGTATCGTGATAACATCATTACACTACTAAAAATATTGCTGTAATGAACTCATTTGTTTTGCTTTTATTTCCTTGAGATAATTGTTGATTATTTTAAATTTTGTGAAACGTTAGTTTCTGTTATACAAAATTCCAGCACCTGGGATGGTCTCTATAACAAGCGTGCGAAAGATCCGAACCTCACATCAGTGTTTTTCCACATTTTTGCGCGCTTTTTATAGTAAAACAGCGAGCTATCCTTTTGGCCAAATGCCTGTTATTTTCGAATATCAGGTCAAATTTCAGTATATCCGGCCTTCCGGCTCTATACTCTCTATCTTCCGAAAGGGATAAGTCAGATGTTTCAGATCTACATGATAGATTAAATCCAAAATCCAAATATCTCGATCAAGTTTGTTATTAGGGCAAATCTGTCGAATAAATCAGGAGTTATGAGCATCTGAAATTTGGTTTCATCTATAGCTCCTAGAATATCCATCTGATCAAGTTGTAACTTGGAAGTTAATTGTATAGATTGAATCGAATAGACTCATAAAATTTTGCAGAAATCAACAACTTAGAATGTTTTTGAAACTATCAAATTGTTTTTCAATACCTCAAACCTTATAACATATCCAACATAGTTGAACGAACATTTGTATATGCAAAGTTATTTATATCTTACATATTCTCAAATTTCATTGTCGTAGCTTGCTTCCACGGACAAATATTTTTTTTTTACTCAAAGAAGAATTTAAACCTCGACGCTTTCACAGATATGTTCACACCGATCAAGCCTTTTAATCAGTGTCAGTTGAGGAAAAATTAATAGCAATGGTTTATTTTTGACGAAATAATGTACGTTGTCAAAATTCAGAAAAGTATTGACGTAGGATTTTTAGGACAATAAAAATTTGGCGATTGAATTTGTATCACATAGTTCCAGAGTACGGAAAAAGACTTCAAAAAAAGAGCGCAATAGCATCTGACCTTACGTCAGTGCTTTTCAGTTTTTTGTATATATTATCTGATCAGGGATCGAAGGAAAGTTCGAAACGTTTTGAATTCTTGGATAACTTGTTGCAAAACTCATTGACCGAGTGGCTTCAACTGATTTTCACATAATTTCTCTCAGATGATTATCAGAAGAGTAATAAATTCAGGTGATTCACCTCGTTGAGCACTATCTCAACAAATAGCCCGTATAATTGAGAAAGAAACTGATTCAACATTCAGGAAAAAAACAAACATTTCGTTTTCATCATCGTCCGCGAAACAATATAAAAATTCGAAAACTGACCGTTCATCTCAATCATTATGTTTTTGATTAATACAAGTCGATATTTGGTTTAATCGTGCTGAAGGAAATCGCATTCATTAAGTCCGATGGAAACATATGTGGAAGTAGCTTAGTAATTTTTTACGATACTGGTGTACCTATAATTTATTGTGTGGCATACAAGATAACACAATTATAGTAACCGGTCAGAAAACTGGTCTAGCCGTCATCAGTATTTGACTGGCCGGTTCAATGCGACAGTTCCATTCATTTTGATATAAAGCTTGATTCTGAAGTTTCATTTCTTTCCATCAAAATTATGTGGAAGGAAAAAAGTATAGAAAAGCATATTTATGTTTATAACCGGATGATTACAAGTGGTTACCCCCAGTACCGAGTAAATAGCCTGGCCATACATCTTTATACTGATTTCAATATAACTGCTGACGCAGAAATGTACAAACGGTAACAGAAAATCGTAATCCTCTCTAGCATCCAAAAGAGATGAGCTAGAGTTTTCATATTTTCAGAATAGGTTAGTTGTCCAAATATCTCGGTCAAGTTCGTTATTGGGCCAAATCCGTCAGATGGTTCAGTAGTTATGAGCATCTGAAATTTTGTTTCCTCAATAACTACTAGAAAATCCATCCGATCAAGTTAATACTTGAAATATTGTTGAGGGAGGTTGCAACAAAACGGCTCGCAAAATTTCGCAGAAATCATCGAGCTAGAAAATTTTTAAAAAATTTCTAAAAAAAAAATTTTTTAATCCGCACTATCTCATAAGATATTTTTCGGATTTCAATAAAACTTCATGAATATATTGAGGTGATCGATATCTTACTTATCCCCAAATTTCATTGCCGTAGCTATTTTCCATCTAAAGATATGATCATTTTTTTCATTTACTCAAGAGAAAACAGAAATTACATACGACCCTGATTTTTTTTGAACGATGGCCATCACAGATCGATATTCGATTGACAAATGCCGGGCTCATTAATCTGTGTCAGTTGGCGTAATATTAATCAAAAATTTTTCATAACGGGAAATCATAGAGATAGAATTCAATCTCGATGGCTTAAATAATATACGTTGTCAAAATTCAGAAAAGCACTGACCTAAGTTTTTAGGAAAAGGGAATTATAGCTTCGAACAAAACTTGGGGAAAATTATGAATAGTTATTTTTAATTTGATATATAGGTTTGTTCATTCATTAGGCGTTCATATTTGCGTCACATTGTCCCATAGTACGGAAAAAGACTATTGTTCACCTGATCAGAGTGCTTATAGATTTGTTATGGTTTGAATATTTACTCGAAAGTAGTTCAACAAGAGCGCCAAAGCTATCTGACCTCACGTCAGTGCTTTCTAAATTTTAAATTTTGATTTCACCCTTCGGGTTCTGAATTTCTATGATTATTTTCTGATAGTCCAAGAATGGTCCTGAGTTATTACGCATCATTTCTGCGCATCCTGACGACTATCCCAGAACATTCAAGAAAATACGTACCCGAAAAAAGCTAATTATACCATCTCAGATTTGTGCTACCTACTCCGTTTCATATTACCTATACCCACCTTGTCAAGGGATCAAATTATGCTCGAACAAGTGTCTTCGAACTTATGAAAAGAAAGGTTCTCGCACATACTTCTTTCTTATAACGGTGTTCACCAATCTAGAGAGATATGAAAGGTAGAGAAACACGTGTGCTCCAATTCGTCCCATTTCTAACCCTCATTAATGGCGCAGCTGCTTTCTTACAAGAATTGGTACCGAAGATCGGTCTTTTATGTGCTAGAATAAAATCGAAACTGAACATGTTCGAAATCTCAACTAAAATATTTTTGACAGAGTGTGCGTTTTCCATAAGAAGATTATATTTTCATATACGGACTTGTTCCCAAAGGAACAAGGAGCTAATGTAGAAGATCACTGACTTGAGGTCAAGTGCTTTTGCTGCTTGTTTTCTATGTGATTCTATGTTGACACGCATTTGTGCGCAAATTGATGCCTTCTATTACAACCTGGTATAAAAGAATCACTTACAAAAATCAGGAAAGCACTGAAGTTAGGTCAGGAACTTTTACGCGAATGTTCTACCGTTTTTACCGTACAATATGATACAAATCCAACCACCACGATGAATTAACAAACCTATATCTAAAATTAAGAATAACTACTCCTAGTTTTCTTGAGTTTTGTTCCAAGCACAAAATTCCTTAACCTAAAAACCCTCGTCAGTGCTTTTCTAAATTTTGACAACGTACGTTATCACCGTAAATGAACCATTTCGATTGATTTTCTCTTAACCAAAACTGAATAATAAGTCTGATCGATGTCAATAGAATACGTATCTGTAAAATAATTGAGCAATGAAATTTCTGACGGTCATTTTGATATTTACATATTCCCTTAAGACAATAAAACTAGAGAATATGTATGAAATCAATAACGTCCATACTTGCACAAATTTTTGTTTGAATACGTCCGATTTTTTTTTTTTCTAGACTATCGATTTCCACGAAATGTTGCATCCCAATTGAAATTATCTTTAAAGTTTCAACTTGATCCAATGGATGTTATGGGAGTTATAAGGGAAACTAAATTTCAGATGCTCACAACTCCTTAACCAATGGACGGATTTGTTCCAATAACGAATTTGACCAAGATATTTGGACAGTTAACCTATTTTGAGAACATGAAATCTCTGGCTCATCTCTTTCAGAAGATAGAGAGTATATGGCCGAACGGACGGATATCCTCAAGTTTGAACATGTATTCTTCATTAGAATACCAAACCTAATCGATTGTTTTTATGTCTGTAATTTTCGAATATCGAGCCAAAAATTGTCTCAATAGATTGGGTTTGACTTCCTGATGAAAAATATAGTATCAGAACTGAGGGTGTCCCTTCGACTGGCCGTCCGGCCGTAGCCTTATGCGACGTGGGTTTTTAGGAGAAAAAATTTTAGCTAGGAACAAATTCAAGGAATACTACGAGTAGTTATTTTTAATTTGAGATATGGGTTTGTTCATTCACCGTGGCAGTCGTATTTTTATCACATTTTTTCAGAGTAAGGGATAACACACCTGAACAAGCGCGCAAAAGCTCCTGGCCTCACGTCAGAGCTTTCCTAAATTTTTGTTGTAATATGTTCAGAATAGTTTAATTGTTCAAATAACTCGGAGTATAGGTACTGAATATACATATGATTTTAAAGGCTAACTCAAGAAACACCCTGTACCACGAATTTACATCATAATAATATATATAAAGACGGCTCTCAGCCAATCGCCTTGGCCTTGTCAAGGACGAGAGCTGAAAGCAATGAAGGGGGAAAAATGACCGGATACTATTCAGATTCCTAAAGTTGCCGGAGGAAAGGATAAATCATAGCTGGGAGAAAAATTTCAGTCGCGTGCGCCAGTGTCATTGACACTATCCACCACAGTGTGTGAGGTTTCGTTGAAAGGTTTCTGGAATTGGGTTCAATTGTTGGATGATGAAAACCTAGCAGACAAATTGACTATTTGAAACATGAAGCTATACGAATTAGGTCTCTATAGGTATGTTATGGTCAAATACAAAATATTTATTGCGCGACATGTTGGTCCAGCACTTTTTGATTTTGGAACAAAAAACTTTACTGGGCTGAATTGTGCTATATTTGTGCCGACTTGTGCTGTTCGAAGTTTCTCTTTATTCCATGTAACTTCTAGATTTTTCTTAAAATGAACAAAATAGGCCAGCCCAGCACAGTTCGAAAAATAGAGTTAACAAGAGTAAAATGAATTGTGCTATACGCCTTCTGGATTGTGCTGATCGAATTTTTGAGATATTTCTCTTAATTTCCCGAAGGAAGACAAAAAAAGTGGAACCGTAAATATTTTCATGAAAACACCTCTCATTTCCAGAAAAGTCCTCAAAATTTATAACAAAGCGCCTTTACTCAAAATATATGGAAAAAATTGTTCTAGACGTGAGTGAAGTTGTGTTGTAAATCTCTCGACCATAATCATGCTGGTTTTCGAAAGTACTAGAAAATCGGGAAAAGATAAAGAGCCAAAGTGGTTTTTTTTTAAATTATGTCATACAGTTTTGCCAAATTTATACTGATCAGATTTCTCACCAGAAAGATCTATAATTGCTTCTAAATTGAAAAAAAAAGTGATTAGTGACAACCATGTTATGTAGGTTCTCGTAGCTCAACATTTAAAGATTTCAGAAAGGAATAGCAAAATCTTAAGGGTCAAAATAAAATATTCAAATCAATCAAGTCGACAGAAAATTATGTGAAACTCTGAAGCAATATAGAAATTCTTATTTCCAACACTATTTAGAAAATATAAATTACAAAATGATCACATCTGGAAAGCTACGAAAAAATTAAAAAAATCCACTTTGCGGAAATCTCCAACTTAAATGGCAACTAGACTGACTCAGATGAGGAAAAAATGACTCCCATCGTCATATCAGCCGATGCAGAAGTTGAAAACTTCTGATCTGATATTCCATGCCAGATGTCCTTACCAATTTAAACTCTTAAATCAATAGAGGTAGCCTATGAGATTAGAAGATTGGACACCAAGGAGGCTCCTAGATACCACCACATAACAGCTGATACTTTGAAAAAATTTCTCAGGAAAATTGTCGTACTGCTCACAAAACTGTTCAATGGAATGATGAGAATATGCTATTTCATATGGAAGTATGATGAGGTTATAATCATTTTAGGTTTGGGTATCAACCCAAACTTGGTAAACTAGAACACAATAAGAGATCATATTGACCTATAAGTCTTCTATCAATCATGGGTAAACTCTTTGAGGAGCTGCTTCTCAAAAGGCTGAACTAGGTTTCAGAGGGAAACACTCCACAACGCATCAGGTCCACCGCATCGTGAACACCATCTCGTCAAGCCTCGAAGAAGGAAAATTTTGCTCAGCAGTATTTCTGAACTCATCCCAAGCATTCGTCAAGGATTGGCCTCGGGATTGGTATAGCGGACTGCTATTCAAACTAAAACAATGTATTCGCTTATAAGCAGCAAGTCCAAATTAAACGTTCAAAATGAATTACTCATTTACAAGGCAATCATTGAACCAATATGGACGTATGGCATCCAATTCTTGGATTGCGCTAAAGCAGCCAATATTCAAATCATCCAAACACTTCAATCTATAATACTACGTTCATTGCTCAATTCCGCTTGGTTTGTCTCCAACCACACCATTCAGGCCCATATGTCACCACAAAATAGAAAATCACTCGAGAAAATATCATCAGAAGATATAACTAACTGATCGACCAAATGGCAAGATCCAATTATGATAACTCACGAAAGTTGAAAACGACCTGGCTAACCGACCTAACTGACTGATTTTAACTGTGAATCCATCAATGATCAATACTTTCTCATAGTTTCTGCGTACAACATATTTACTTGATACTGTTAAAAGTATATTGTTATTCTCAATAAATTAAATACAACCAAAAAGCAACAGTTACTCTCATCAAATTATAGAGAATCATATGCAAGAATATGAAACGATTTCGAAGTCCTAATAGCACAGAAAAATGAAAACTGGGAAAAACTGATAAAAGAGTAGGTTGGTTGATGAATAGTTCGAAAGTTGTTAAGTTAGCCCAGCACTTTTCAGAGGGAAATATAAATACCGCATATTTATTTCATTCAGCAACATGAAATTTCCAGATTATAACTCTTTTTCTTGTTCATCGAATTAGAGATAATAAAATGTAAATAAATATGTAACAACATTTGGCATGAACCAGAATTCACATAATAAAAAAAATGACGGCAATATATTATTCAACATCTCTCTCCACACTATCTCTCAGATTGCCAATACACTATTTCGCAGCTTTTGAAGTCTATTTTCAGAATAATATTAGTGAGCGCCCAGGTCTTCCTATTCGCCCAGAACCAATTACGCGCCTAGAATCGTCTATTCGCCCAAACACCTATATATTTCAAAAAAATGAGAATCGAACAGTAGGATATGGACTCTTCAAAATTATTTTTACGAATATGGTACACTCTACGAGTTTGGCGCATTTCTCCAGACAACACCCCTATTCTACTCCGGTGAAACTTCAACCAATCGAGAGTTGCAGGTGTAGGGATATCCATTTTCCTCGCAAAATTCATTCTATTCAAAGATGAAGAATATCAAAGATGCCGACACCGATATACTAGTTCGGTCCATAATGCATGACGAATTCTCCTTTGTTGCAGAATTTTTGCATTACATTTTGTCTTTGATTAATCGAATGAAATTTGAAGAGAACATTTGCCGCCAATATCATCATTGAGGAGAATAAAAAGAAGATAAAAACCCATTTACCATAATTAATTAATCATAATTGGCCGATCTTAATATTGAATGAAAAAAGAAAAGATGGATATGTTCTAGTAATCTCTTTCCTAGAGAAATCACATCATCCGTTATCGAAGTCAAGGAGAATTGAAAGGAAAGAAGTATTGAAAAATATCCTCAATAATACCAATGAGATTATGAGAAGATAAAATTTAAGAAAACTTTATTAGTTATTACTATCAATTTTAAGGTGCATATCCAATAAGTAAATATGATATTGAATAAATCCTATATAACTGAAATCTTCACCTGTTTAGTTATGCAGATGATGATTTTTCCAACAATATTAGCGATGTCTTCACGAAGTCGTACACTTCCTTTATATAAATCGCGTCTTGAGAGTGCTTTGAACTTTCATTTTATTGAAATTTGATTTTTGGTTTCGAATACATCGAAATATGATGTGTGTAAAGTTAACCAGCAATTTCTGATTTTCAAAAAAATGTTGATTGTGAATTGAACTGTTCCAACCTCTTCTTTATTCCATGTAGGAGTCCAGATTTTTCACAAGATGAACAAAATCGGTCAGACCAGCACTTTTCCTAAAAATGAATATCAACGACTGAAATGAATTGTGCTACACGCCCACTGAGGCGTACTGTGCGTATTTTTGATCTTTTAATTTCCAATGTAATGACTATGAAAGTCTGAGCTACATTTGTGCTGAGTTGTATTCTGAATATTTTTCATGGAAATACTTCACATTTTCCGGAAAATTTCTAAATTATATAAAGAATCCAGTTTTAACGACTGAAATGAACTATGCTACACCCCAACTAAGATGTGCTATTCGAATCTTCAGATATTATTTTTAATTAACCGGAAAATGAAAAATTTAAAAACATAAGATCAGCATTTTTTGTTTTTTCTAATCACAAATGAATGAAAAATTGTGATGAGTTTTGCTGTGAATATTTCCACGGAGAAACCTCATATTTCAGGGCTAATTCCCAAAATATATTAGGTGTACAATTAAGTTTCCGCGGTTTGTCAAAGATGGCCCCACCAAAAGGTTATGGAGAAATTGTCAGATGTAAAACGTAATATCCCAAGTTTAGTCATCTGGCAACACCATAACCTTAAAGTACTAGTGATTCCGTATCAGCATCACGTAATTTTTTTCGTGCAAAAATGTCAAGTTTTATTCCGAATAAGCATCATTTGCGGGAACTTTTGATTTACTTCTTTAATGTGAAAAAATCTGCAGCTGAGGCGCATCGATTGCTTCTAGAAGCATATGGTGAAGCTGCTTTAAGTGAGAGAAGTTGTCAGGAATGGTTTCAAAAGTTTAAGAACGGTGAGTTTGACGTTAAAGACAAAGAACGCAGTGGAAGGCCGAAAGTGTACGAAGACATAGAATTAGAAGCACTATTGGAGGAAGATTCGTCCCAAATGCAAAAAGAACTTGCACTTACTCTACAAGTGACTCAACAAGCAATTTCACATCGTTTAAAATCGTTAGGAATGATTCAAAACAAGGAAATTGGGTTCCATATGAACTAAAGCCGAGAGACGTTGAACGCCGATTATGCATGAGTGAAATGCTGCTTGCCAGGAATAAAAAAAAAAAGAGTTTTTTGCATCGTATAGTCACTGGTGACGAAAAATGGATTCACTACGATAATCCAAAGAAGAGAAAGTCATGGGTTAAGCCCGGCGAACCATCAACATCGACAGCTAAGCCGAATATTCATGGAAAAAAACTCATGCTGTGTATTTGGTGGGATCAGCTTGGTGTCGTGTATTATGAATTGCTGAAACCATGCGAAACCATTACTGGAGCTCTCTACCGAACACAATTGATGAGATTGAGTCGGGCACTTAAGGAAAAACGCGCCTATTACTACTCCAGACAAGACAAAATTATTCTTTTACACGATAATGCTCGTCCACATGTTGCGGCGTCGGTAAAAACATACTTGGAAACACTCAACTGGGAAGTTTTACCCCACCCGCCGTATTCACCAGACTTAGTCCCTTCTGATTATCATCTGTTCCGGTCGATGGCACATGGTCTGTCTGAGCAGCGCTTCACATCATATGAAGACACCAAAAATTGGGTAGATTTGTGGATAGCGTCAAAAGATGAAGAGTTTTTTCGACGGGGTATCCGAATGTTGCCAGAAAGATGGGGAAAAGTAGTGGAAAATGATGGAAAATACTTTGAATAAAACGTAATGTACCTTTCCTTTACAATAAATTCCTAATTTTTTATAAAAAACCGCGGAAACTTATTTGTACACCTAATATAACGAAGCCACCGCAGCATTTTCGATATTTTTCAGCAATCAGCTTTTCACAGCATGATTAAAATAAGGCAGTCCAACATTTTTATAAATTTCAGTTACTGATGATCGAACATTCATAGATATTTCTTTCAATTTTCCGGAAAAAGCAGAATAAAAAAATAATGTGGCCTGGAACTATTGTTATTTTTTCGCGCGTTTGTTGTAGTAGAACAAATTCAAAAATATTTTGACTAGGTACCAATTTTCGAGACTTTCTGGGTAACTTAAGTAATTTCAGGAAGCTGATTTTTATTTTATTGAAACAACATTCTAGATAATCATACCGACTAATAACATATAAATAATTTACCTCAAACATTAATCAATTGTTTGGGGAAAGAACCGAAAAAAACTACTTTCCTTGACAAAAAAAATCTACATCACATCAAAAATCTAGCCATCTGAATTGACGAAAGAAGGAATAACGGATGTTAGATGAAGTAGAAAGATTCGAATGTGATCGATTAAATGATAAATGCACTTATCAAACTGGTAGGATCGATGTTGTTTACAAGTTAAGGAAAATAAATGAAAGTAATATCGGAATTGTGAAACTGAGTGAATAATTTTCATTATCTTACATATTACCTTGTACTTGTATTATCTACCAACAAGAAATATTTCATGATGCATATTATATATGAATAAAACATATCGCTGAACGCGAATAAATCTCATCAATTCTAAATATGTGTATAATTTCTCACCTTGATCATAGATAATAATCAATTACATAAAATATTCCGTAATTGTAATTAATGCTATTAATAAACGAACCAATTACAGCCAAAGACACAACTTACAAAAAACAGTGTTCTGCAGAAGATCCGAATAACAACAGGAATATTCATGGTCATTCTATTTTTAATGTAAACAACAATTACATGTGACAATGATAAAGAATAACATTTTGAAATAGTTCAGTAAAAGTTTTGGAAAAAAATGGTGCTGAAATTTTTGGATTTTTGGTTACTAAGTTTCTTATTCTTTCACGCGAAAACTACTGGACAGAGTAAGAAAAATACAGATATGGCCTATATAAATATTTATTCTGGCATTTTTCATAGTTAACAATTGGCCGCACTTGAGTTTAATCGATATACAAAAGGCAGAAATTGACCTCGAATTTAAATAACCAAATTCCTGTTTTTTTTTTGTCTTTTCAAACAGAAAAAAGGTATATCTACTCCATTAAAAACCATGTAGGATATTTTTGTATTGATCCGTATCGATCCCAAAAGATCCGCAAAAACTCCTGACCTTAAGTGCTTTTCTAAATTTTGACAACATACATTATTTCGCAGGGAATGAACTATTTCTACTAATTTTCCACCAACTTAAACTGAATTGATAAGTCCGACCGAAGTCAATCGAATACGTACCTGTGAAAGCATGGGGAATTGAATATTTGACGGACTTTTTGACAATTCTATTTCCGATTTTACGAAACATAGGTTTTTTCGTAGGAATAATTTGGGGCTTTTTCTCGAGCTTTTTCTATGATGAGGGATTTCCGTAAGTTTCATTTTTGACCAGAGCCCCAAAGTGTCAATGAGCGAAAAGTCGATACGGAAAATGAATGTAAACGTATTTAATTAGCATTAACTTCTGTGATTGCTTAACCTTAAGTAAATAAAATAAATTGGTTGTTTGTAAAGTCGGTTTATTGATGATAGTTAAACGTGACAACATCGTAAAAAAATATTGATCGAATGGTTTTATTTTTTCATGACATTCTTCGTTCAGAAAATCATTTTAATTTCATAAAACACTTGAATAAAATATAATGTTTGAATTTATACTCGTCTGTCAAAATTAAATTTTTACTTTATTGTTTTTTAATGATAATTTTAGTATTGACATTATTTTTTTCAGCAGATACACCGAATAAAAGATTTTAAATTAAATTTAATTGTAAATTGTTATGGAAAATTAATAATTTTGAATAATTCATTATGGGAATAAAATGTAATTGAATTATTGTTCATCAATCTTAAATTTAAAATTTGGAAACATCGTTCAAATTTTTGTGACTCCAGCTTTCAAAAATGTGATTTATAAGAAAAAAATTCTTCCCTCTGATAGTTGGCTGGTCCAACTTGTCATTTCAGACACGTTGTTATGATATTATCATAACATATTATGTGGAACAAATAATCGTTCAAATACGTCGGATATCTTATAACGTATAGGTACGGTTTTTCAAGGAATTTGACAAAAAAAAATTCTGTCGTGTCGATTTCTGAATTTTTATTTGTTTAGACCGAATTCAAATATTCTTCAAGTTACAACTTGATCTGATACCAAATTTCAGGTGCTCTGAACTCCTAAACGATTGGACTGATTTGGCTCAACTTCCGAGTTATGAGTACAGTCAACCTATTCTGAACATATAAAACTCTAACCACCGGAAGATTGAGAGTATACGGTCAGCCGGTCAGACATAGTCATATTTGAACCTCTATTCTTCATCAGGAAATCAAATCCAATTGATTGAGACCATTCTCTACTCGAAATTCGAAAATTGCAGACATTTGGGCAAAACTACAGCTACTAGAAAAAGTGCACAAAAGGCAAATTTTTGATAGAGAAGTCAGGTGTCAAAAATGTGTTTTTGTTCATCGAATATAGGACATTGTTTACCGGGTAGGAAAAGCTTAACATTCCTGGACGACTGTGAAGATTGCTAAGTCGAGGCGCAAGCCGAGACTTAGCAACACAGAGTCCAGGAATGTGGCTTTTCCTACGAGGTAAACATACTATTTTTCCGCAAATCGTTTAAAATTCGACAGATATTGATTGATTTAAAAAAAACGCGATAATTTTATTCCCAAATAAATGGTGCTTTGAAATTCCTAATAAAATTACTTGGGTTACTATGGAAACGTATTGAGGTTGAATTGTCAAACTTGACGCTTATAAATTTATTTGCTGGTGTTCTCGAAAGTAAAATGATAAGTGATGATGAAATTTCCATTCCTGGGACTCCTCCAGAGCTGGTTGAGGTAGTGAATACTGCTTCATTAGAATTATTGCCAAAGAAATCAAGAGAAAAGTACGAAAATGCATACAGACGTTTTATGGATTATCGCATGAGTAAAAATACGAACTCTTTGTCAGAAAATGTTGTAATGGCATACTTCCTAGACCTTTGTTTAAAGATGGAATTTTCAACATTATGGGCCAATTATTCAATGCTGAAGTCAACCCTTGCATTTAAACACAATGTAGATATATCTACATACTCAAAACTTCGTTCTTTATTGAAACGGCAAGCTCAAGGTTATAGGGCAAAGAAATCTAAGATTTTAACGAAGGAAGAAATTGAAAAGTTTATCCAGGAAGCTCCACAGATAAAGAAAATTTAATGATTAAGGTAATTTTCAAGTTTTTAATTTCTATTTGAATTATAGCTTTATTTATTTTTTATGTGGCTGTAATATTTGGTATTTCTGGGGCCTGTAGAATGGATGAGTTAGTCCGAATGACTGTACACGATATGGAAGACTTAGAATCTAAGCTTTTAATCAGCATACCTGATTCGAAAACCAACAAACCAAGATCATTTGTTATTAATCAGATCTACTTGAATGTTTATCGAAAGTATGTTTCGTTAAGACCAGAAAATATGAACAGTGACCGATTTTTCTTTAAATATCAAAGTGGAAAGGGTTGTAGACAAGTGGTAGGAATTCATCAATTTAGAAAAATGCCCAAAATAGTTGCTACTTATTTGAACTTGGTAAATCCGACAGAATATACTGGTCACTGCTTTCGTCGGTCTTCTGCAACAATATTGGTTGACTCTGGTGCCGACATAACTAGTTTAAAGAGGCATGGCGGATGGAAGTCATCAAACGTTGCTGAAGGATATAAGAATCGCTTAACAATAAGGTTGAGGTGGAAAATAAAATTTTCACAGTAAAAAATATTCAACAAAATGACCCTTCCACCCTGCATGTTGTCCAAAATGTTTCTCATAGTTCTAAGAGTGTTCCTCCAATGTTCAATAATTGTACTGTCAAATTACTGTAAATATAACAAATTGATCTTAAAAATGTATTCAGCAATGACTTGATGTTTTCAAAATATAAATTAATTCTTTAAAAGTAATGTGTTTTCTATCATTTATGTAGAACACTAACAACTGATCGGAAATATCATTTCCTTACAGTAAGGAAATGACATTTCCTTACAGTAAGGAAGTCCTGACTTTTTCTTCAAGAAATTTTGACAGGAATGTCAAAATTTCCTGGCGATTTGCGGAAAAATATTTTGTGATTGACCTGATGAAAATTTCCAGAAATAATTAGGCATTAATTTGGGCAATACTAGTCGTTCGCCATCTCTACTTTAATATTTTTTTCATTTTAGTGTTACAGCGTACTACCTTCAAATTTGGTCTCAATAGTAGAGTAGTCTGGAAAAATTGCCTCAGAAATAGCGGAAAGCAGAAAATTCCCTTGAAAGTATTATTCAGAATTTTTATTAAAACCTTTTGATTATTCCATATTCGGTCATCATTATTAGTCATTACTTCAATGAGGAAAATTAAATAAATTTCAATGAAAACCATTCTCGTTATTGTGATTATTTTTATGAATAATTCTGCAACTTCCAGTATAGAAGTTAAATTTCATGAATATCCATAAAAAGTCATCTTTTCCATTTCTTTTTGTCACTAATTTATTATTTATTTGATCTACTTTGAATGTAACTACCTATTTCACCATTACTTCCAAGAAAATAATTCCATTCGAATTCTTTAATGTTATTTTGCGTACTTGCTTCTTCTTGTTTAGCACCCAAGTAGAACAACGCTTTGCCTAAATGTCTGTAATTCTTGAGCCAAAAACTGTCTCAATAGAGTGGGTTCGACTTACTGAAGATTAAACTTGAGTTTGTCTAGCCGGCCTGCCATATATTTTCAATCATTCCAAAAAGATCAGCTAGAGATTTCATATTTCCTTAGTGAGCCGGACCATATCCGTCGAATCGTTCAGCAGTTAAGAGCAACTAATTTGGTTTCCTCAATAACTCCTACAATACCCATCCGATCGATTTGAATTTAGAAAATCGTTTGAATAACGTTAGGACAAAGCAATCTGCTAAATTTTGTGAAAATCTTCAGGCTAGGAAATTTTACAAACATTTTTTTCGGAAATATTATATATTCGTCGGATCTCAACAAAAAACTGTGCATTTATGGAAGTTATTGCTCGAAAAGGTATAGGAGTTTCTTTCTACGCGCTTGTTCTACTTCATTGAACTAGTAGAAAAGCGTGGTATAGTTTTATTTTTATTGTGTGAAATTCTCGAATGTCGAGCCGAAAATAGTGCTAATCGATTGCGTTCGGCTTCCTGTTGAAGAATTCGTGGTTAAACTTGAGTATGTCCTGCCGGCCGTATACTCTCTATTTAACGGAGTATAATAGCTAGAATTATCATATTTCCAGAATAGGTTAAATGTCCAAAATCTCACCCGTTGATTCAGTTTCACAATGTTCCAGAGTCCGGGAAAACATTCTACAACAAGCGCGCAAAAGCTTCTAACCTCACCTCCTTGCTTTTTTACAATTGATTTCATACGTATTCTGTATGTACAAGCATAATAAATGAATCTTAAGATTTTCCTTTCTATTCATTAATTGGGAAGATGATGGAAAAATTAAAAGGAATTCTCAAATATCTTGTCGATGAAAGCTGAATTAATCTCTTTATATACCTATTCCATATTTCTCTTTCATTTATTTAAGAATTGAGGATTACGCTCTAGATACGAATTAATTAAACTACACTTACAGACTGAATATGACTCCAATCGTCTTGGTCACTATACCCATCTTGGCACAGTCACAAAGAATCAACGAAAAATCGAAAAAACTCCTTTAACTCTTCCATGCAACAATTTATTTCACTCCACCCAACTTCACAAGACACAAGTTTTCATTTTCGAAAATTTCACGACTAAAAGAAATATTTCTAACGAATCCGATCGAATATCAAACGGAACTACCCCTAAGATCGTCGAATCCTGGGTTCTTCATGCTATTTGGTCCTTCGCGTCGGATTTGTTTACATGTTCTACGCGTTTCGAAGCAACGAAGCCGTGCTTGTATCACGATAGGGCAGCGCTCTCTCTAATTTCCACTGGTTTACTATAAATTCTAGTTTCAGCCTTTGGGCACAGTCCAGGAACGTAGAAGTGGAGGTGCAGCGGCGGTCAGAAATGGTTCAGTTGGGTTAAGATGAATGGGCGATGGTGGGGATGACTTATCTCGGATACCATGCGAGCTCGTTGACTTCGCGGGTGCACGGCTTAACCAAAATAACGAATGTGAGAGCTTATTTTTATAAATAAAAACAATTCGACCTCAACTGACATTGATAAGGCTGTTAATGTAGGAGTGTTTAAATCGTCTAACATTTCTTGAAAGCAAATAAGAACAGATCTCGACAGTTCCAAATTATAGCATTTTCCAAAAATTCGTTAGTTAAGTTAAGTTTAAAGTTTTCTGTAAAATTCTCGTTATGCTGAACTGTGATGGATATGTGCTGTTCGAATATTTATTTTTCCGTGAAGCTTTCTAGATTTTTCGCATAATTGATGAAATGGGTCTGCCCAGCATAGAAAAATCTAGTTTCAATGACTAGAATGAAGTGTCTCCTATTAAATTTGTGAGACCATTCTATCAATTCCCCGGAAAATTGAATATTAAAAATGAATTTAGCGCAGCAAGTTTATCGAATCCTAAATGAGTGTGAAAATTTGAGCTACATTTGTATTATTTATATATTTTCATGGAAATTCCTAAAATATACAGGGTGAGTCTTTGACCACTGCGTTAATTTTAACCATAAATTATTGACGTCAAAAGAAACATTTTCTTCCCATAACATTTTTCCAAATTTGGCCCCGTTCAAAAGATATAGGGTGTTGAAATTTCATAAAAAAATTGCATTTTCACCTGTAATATTCAAACGACAATATCAATTGAAACGATCTCTAGTAGAAGGTTTTTGATAACACTAGTGCATATTTTGGCATCAATAGATTTATTCCACTTCTTGTGGGTTTCTCACTACAACTCTACAGATTGGTTAAATTGCATGAAAAACAAATATCGCTTGAACTAAAGGTCCGTATCTCGTACTTCCTGGAATCATTAGTCTTTTTGCATATAAAATCATTCCTCATCTTTTCTCCTAAATTGCACCATTCTTGAGATATTTGAAGTTGAAAGGAATTGAATCGATTTTGTCCAAATTTTCTGATTTTCCCAAATCCAACTCTGTGCTGAAATGATTCAATAATCATATTTGTTCAATGTTGCCATATTTTATGTCTTTATTAAATATTTCTACAAAAGGTTGGGGAAATCTCTCCAGTCTATGGTTCCACCACTAAACACTATAGATGAAATTAACCACTGAACAATTTTTGTCTTACATTCACCACAAAATCTAAATTGCCATTTGCTGTATTCATTGTTAATGATGTCTAGCACCTTGTTTAATATTTAATCCAGAATAATATTCCATAATAAATAGAGGAGAAGTTTTCCATCACCCTTCGGTATATTTTAACCGTTGAAATAGGTAAAGCTGGTTTTTATAGCTTCAGACTTTCAGGGTTCATCAAATTATATCTATTCTAACATAGGAATGCTGCAAATTGAGCTCATATGAGTATTAAAAACTTCGAACCCAGTCTCCTAGATTTGTTTTATACCTTCATTATCTTTATTTCATACACCGATTCAACCTTGTTCACAAACTTAGGAGATAATAGGATTTGACTTAGTTTTGATATTTCTGAATGTTTGTTATGATGCATAGTTAATTAAAATTCAATCAATATTTAAACTGGAAGCTATGAGCTCATAAACAAGAAAGATTAGAATAGAATGCATTATCTGACCATAATCATTTCATACTGAATTGAATAATTTAAAACTATCGATATTATATTTCCAACATTTTTTTTAAAGAAAGCTACAAATAACTGTTGACAGTTTCAAACAGAATCAAAACAACAAGGAACCACAGAACACTTTTTTATTTGGAACTACCCACCACAGAGACGTTATAATATTTTAATGTGATAATAATTCACTCTAATTATTCTGAAGAAAATTATAACTAAAGATCAATAATAGTTACAGATGTTATCTTTCACTTAAAAAAACATTGCACATATTAATTTTTTCTCTCCTGGGGTTTGGTAATAAATTAATAATCTATGGTAAGGTATTAAAATTTGACATAATCTATGAATAACCATTATTCAATATTTATGTTCTTGTTTACGTAATTAAAACAGATACTCTGATTATAAAAATCAGTAATTATAGTCTAAACAGAATAGATTCATATTAATGATTCAACAAAAATTTTTTATTGAAGAACACCTAGTTGATTTTTCAAAATCAAATTTAGGTATTTCTTCAAGAAAGTATAATTGCACACCTAAATCTGGAAATACTTGTAATCTATCCAGGTAAATTGTTATTGGGATTCAGTACAGAAAATAATCATCAAGCAAAGTAACATCACTTTAAAATGATTATTCGTAGTGACATCATTCATTGTTGTTGAAGATTTCGAAAAAGATTTACATATTTTCAACCGTATCAAGAGATCTCATAGACCTGTTCACTGGTCTCTGTCAAGGAGAAGAAACTTCAGAAATATCAGTGTTTGGAAAATCATAGATGATTTTTTCTGGCTTTGAGTGAAAAAAAAGCACAGTGACAACCTCTTGCCTTGGAAGTTTTCATAGAAATGATGGTTTTCATGATTTGGAAATTTTAAGAAGAAAATTACAAATGTGTGATGATAACACCCAATAATTCTGAGGATTTTTTGGAATTTCTCACTAGAAAGGCATGGTTTATAATCTTGAAATGGAAAGAAAATAAGTAGAACAACAAAAATTTATGTTTATGGTGTTGAATTTTTTTTACCAGAAAATTAGTATTTTGTATCTTACTTCTGGATATGGACCTCATCGGATGAAACATGAGTGAGTGAATCATTTCTTATAGGGGAAATAATGTTTTTAAACAATTCAGATTCAATAGTGGATACTGTGGAAAGTATTTTTCATTCAAACTATACTGGACTACAGAGGGGTATTTGCCCAATGTGAAAACTTAAACTGCTTATAACTTTTCAACGCAGCTGAATATAGAAAAACCGTAATGGAAAAAGTGTTTGTTTTGATCTCAAGAACCTATGGTTAAAATAAACGCAGTGGTCAAAGACTCACCCTGTATAACGAAGCCAGCCCAGCACATTCGTGCATTTAAAAAATGTGGAAAAAATTTGCTACACTTGAATGATGTTACACTGTTACTCTTTTGTCAGAAATCAAGCTGGTTTCCAAATAAATTTTTAAAAAACTGAAAAAAATAGGCTAACAACGTTATTATTTATTCTGTGAAAATGGTTTCATAGAAATGTTTTACATTACTGATTTGTGCGTATAATATTATCACAAAAAACTTCATTATCCATTCAAACGAAGAAAAACGAAAAGTTAGTAAATTGGTTGATGAATAGTTAAAATGGCATTCATGTTGTGTTGTTAGCTCAGCCATTTTGGATTTCAAAACGAAATATAAATAACGAATTTCATTTCATTCAGCATTATGGAATATCTAGAGAGGCAAACATAACATTTTAAATTGTTCATTAAATTATAGAGAATAAACTTGTATTTCGATCAATAATATTTAGGAAACAAAAAAATTACCCGATTCTTGGAAAGAGCAGCTCCGCACATGTTCACGATTTATCGTGTCTTAGAGCTGCCTTCATGCTATCCTGGCTAACCACCAGCAATATTCAATAACTTTAGAGTTCTTTTCAAAATCATGTTCTTATTGCTACAATGATGCAAAAAAACAGGTCATGAATGAATAATGATAATTTTGAATTAATAAAACTGATTATATTCACTAGCTAGTTCATTCGTGATTTCTTATAATTTTCTCTGAACTCAGGAATCAATGCATATCTTCTATTTTTCATTCAAAAAAGTTTTCCTGGCAACCATCAATTAATTTTCAATGTAGCCAATTTCAATTATATTTGTCAAGGTGAAAGCATCTACCGCATTGGCACAAGTAAGTTTTTGAATCAAGTCCTCAAGATTATCTTGAACAAATAGTTCTTGTTAGGTTCCCTATTCAATTTTCAGTCTGGAAACCAATCAGAAATGTTGGAAACATTTATCCAATTATATTCCTTTCATTCATTGTTCTATAAATATCTATTTTGCATATCCATTACTGCCCTCATAATTATTTCAATTCCTAGGTGTAAATAAAAAATGTTATGAAAAACCAGACCATAGATGATTAAAAGTAACAGACAAAGAATCTATGACCACGTCAAAGTTTGATGACTAGACTGTCTATATCGAACGCAAATAATGCACGTCAGAGCAGGCTGATCTGACGTAGCGAAAAAAAATTTAGAGAGCACTGACGTGAGGTCAGATTGCTTTGGCACTCTTGTTGAGCTAATTGCGAGTAAATATTCAAACGTTAACAAATCTATAAGGTCTCTGATCGGGTGAACAATAGTCTTTTTCCGTACTATGGGACAATCAATGTGATGTAAATATGAAAGCCTAATGAATAAACAAACCTTTATCTCAATTTGAAAATAACTACTCATAATTTTCACCAAATTTTGTTTTATGCTTCTCCTAAAAACTTACGTCATTGCTTTTCTGAGTTTTGACAACGCCATCAAATTCTTTCTCTATGATGAAAAATTTTTTGATTAATATTACGTCTGTGCTTTTCTGAATTTTGACAACGTCATCGACATCGAATTCTACCTCTATGAATTCTATGAAAATTTTGATTGATATTACGCCAACTGTCACTGATATCTAGGTCCGCAAGTTGTCAAACGAATATCGATCTGTGATGGCAAATCTTTCAATGACAAAGCTCGGACTTCATGACATTTCTATTTTTCTCTTGAGTAAATGAAAAAAATGATCATATCTTCAGAAGGGGAAAAGCTACGACAATGAAATTTGAGGATGAGTAAGATATCGGTAACCTCAATATATATACGGATTTGTATTCAAATCTAAATGAAGTCTTAGGAGATATTGAGTATTGAAAATTGTTTTTCGGGAATTTTTTTAAAATTTTCTATCGTGACGATTTCTGCGAAATTTTGCAAGCCGTTTCGTTTCAGCCTCCCTCAATAACATTCCAAGTATTAACTTGATCGGATGGATATTCTAGTAGTTATTGAGGAAAGAAAATTTCAGATGCTCATAACTACTGAACCATCCGACGGATTTGGCCCAATAACGAACTTGACCGAGATATTTGGACAATTAACCTATTCTGAAAATTTGAAAACTCTAGCTGATTCCTTTTGGATGCTAGAGAGGATACGGCCAGCCGGCCGGACAGACTCAACTTTCGCCACGAATTCTTCATCAGACAGTCGAACCCAATCGATTGAGACCATTTTCGGCTCGATATTCCAAAATTATTCGGGCAAAATGATAGGCACTCTGCTATATAGCAGAGCGCCTTATAGCGCCTTATAGCAGAGCGCCAAAAATTGGGAGAGGGCATGACTCCTTCTCATTGATCGAAGTTCGGCACGTTCCTTGCACTTTAATGTATGGTGTAGATTCACAAACATCATTATCTCAATCATTAAGAGTTGATCAGATCAATTGATTCTAGAGGACTGTTCATTCATTGAAGCGTTTTTTTCGTATCACACTGTTTAAGCATACAGAATAATACTTTAAAACAAGCTCGCCACAATTGCTTACACTATTTCAGAGTTATCTACATTTTTTCGTTATTGGGGAACGAAATTCAAATGCTCGTAACTTTCAAACCATTGAACAAACTTTGCCAATAACAAAGATCACCGAACTTTGACGAAGGATTCTTCGTCAGGAAGTAGAACAATTTCCTTTGAAACGCACGCTGTCTCTATAGCAACAAGCTAGCAAACACTACTCTGTACAGTAATGTCACAATAAAAAATAAGTAGAGTGTCGTGGTATCTTCCAGAACTCAATTCTACAATAGCTCTTTAATGCTATCATAAGACGGAACCTAATTTTGTGACATTTCTGAAACGCATTTATATCGAATATCAACTCAATTATCATTACATATACCAGTACAACCAATAATATTTCATTATAATTTTGACGAGCAAATCGGAAAATAGATGCCTATCATAAAGAACTTCAGATCATCGGGCAAGAATTCATAACGATTCAAAGTCCAATAAACAATAACCAGGTGCATATTTGAAAGACACTCATTGAATTGAAATGCGGAATGTCAGGTGTGAATCCTGTCTATTTCTTCAAAACTGTTTGCCGTTTGTCATCCCAATCTCAGCGAAGAACCAATACATTCAGGTAAAATTTGAAGGAAACATCTGCACTTGCAGATACTTACCCTGAACGATAACACATCATGATGTCAATTATATTTAGTTCTTTTTGAAACTCTGTTTATCTTAACTATCATCTTACTGAATTTTTTCACTCATAAGGATGACCTATCATGACGAAGAAATCCATTCACTTTGAAGAAAATCAAATAAAAAAGCATTATATATATATTTTTATATTTTTTTTTTGTTAGAATTTCTTGTGCTTTGATATAAATTTTTTGTTCAAAATTTCTTGGGTGTATAGCACTTATTTTACTGATGAATGATAATTGTTAAATTATTATTTTATTTATTTTATTTTTCCAAAACATGTTCGGCGTATCTACGCCTTTTTCAAGGAATATAATACAGTCGACAATTTCCTGTGAATTACATAATAATAAACACACAAATATATCAACAAACAACACAAAGCTTTTACGTACTTCATTCAAATCGTCCGTCAAAATATTTTTTTCTCCTATAAATCAAACTTTAAAAAGTTCCGACCAACTCTTCAAATATTACATATTTTCGTCAGCCATGGTTTATGGAAAAGGTTAACGCTTAATGCGGATTATAAAGGGAAGATATTCGATGGAGAAGATTAGGTAAGATAACCTATATTCGGTCACGTTGCCCATTTCTGCAACTTCTTTATTTTAGCTCCGTTTTATGTTGAGAGTACTTATGTTTGTTGTGCTGCGGATCTCGAACTGTCTGTGAACTCTGTGAACTATCTGCAAACTGTCTGCGAGCTGTCTGAGGCGGTTTTGAGGTTGTCTGAAATAGGTGAGTCTACGTAGGATCTACGTTCTGTACAAACCATCTGTACTAGCTATCTGAACACATTCTACTTGGAAGATCGAACAATAGACACCCTGGTTGCCATTTGCCTTGTGGAAGTAATGTGAATTATTGTATTACGAAGAGCCTGAAGTACGTATTGACCCAATTTCCTTTCTACGAGGGTTGAAGAGTGAATGTTGGTTGAGAACCCATAATATCCTTTTTGTTCACAGTCACTGTACATCTTAGACTGTTATGTAAGGTTAGTCCGTAGCATTTAAGTTATCTGAGAATATAAACGACTTAGGTCGAGACATTGATATAGCGATAAACAGTTGACCTGTTGTTCAGTCACCTAGATATAGACCGTTACATAGGTGTTTTATTCATGCTGGCCAGTATTAATCTAACTTTGAGGTTCACCTTTGGGTGATAAGTTTAGTAATATAATTCGGTTAAACGCATATTAAGATATTTGACTAGTAAGTTCGATAGAGATATTTTGTGGTAGGACATTGATTAGTTGTAGTGTTATCACCACATTTTTGGTGAGATTAAATTGTTAAACAATTGATTCTCTTTTTTTTCTTCCTACCAGTCACTACTCTCATTTTGTGTGATCGAGCTTGTTCTGGCTTCTAGAGAGTGGGTTTTCGTGTACGTTTTCTCTCTTTTGTTTTCCCCCCCTGAGATCTGTGGTGATACCTCCCTTTTATTTAACATCATAAAAAGAGAGTGGCGCCCTAGTAAATAGTCTCAGCTCTGAGAGCTAGTCCGGGAGGTATTTGGTACACTCTCTGGAACCGGGCGGGCTCGTGACATAGAGTGGCGCCCAAACGTGGGGCTCGAAGTGGTTTCTGAGGGAACTTGTTTTGAGATTGTTTTTATTTATACAAGTTCAACTGAGGTGGTGACTGGATGAAAATAGATTGTTATTTTTAAGGTTCATTTGAATTTTTTGTGCGGTTTACTTTGATTTTCAGATTTTGATCATATTTTGATTTTATTGTAAAGGTATTTGGCAAGTATGGTTCTGAAAAATAATCTTAATAGGCTTAAGAAAGATGAATTACAATATGAATTGCGTGTAAGAGGTTTTAAATGTTCGGATACACAGACAGTTCGGGATTTGCGTGCCTGTTTGCGTCCTTTGTTGAAAGTAGAGAAGGGTAATAGGTCTTTTTGAGTATCCTATAGTTGAGTTGGATACTGTATCAGAATTTAATATTTGTATGAGCAAGTATGATGAATTGTTAACGTTGTTTAGGGACCTGACCCATGCCTTGAGGCGATATTTACTAGGTTGTGTCATGTCGTTTCTCGGTTGGAACGTTTAGAGTCTGGTAGTTCGAAAGAATCTTTGCCATTGAATGTTGCTGATATGCTTAAAAATGTAAGAGTACTTTAGTTGATGTTTGCGCTCAGCCTCCGGCTTATGATCCTGCCTCTGTTTTTGTTGCTCCTCCTCTGAGGGTGACTGTTCTGATGATGAAGCCTCGGTTGCTTCCGCGCATCCACCATTTGCTCGTACTAGCACTCATGCGAATTTTGGGAACCTCCTCGTTCTTTGAATTTACAGAAGTGGAATTTAACTTTCACGGGTGATCCGAAGGATATTACGGTGCATAGTTTCTTGGAACGTGTTGTAGAGTTGGGAAGGGCTCGTGGAGTGACAGAGAGTCAAATTTTCGATTCAGCTGTTGATCTTTTTCCGGTAGAGCGTTAATGTGGTATCGATCTAATCGTGATAAATTTAAGGACTGGAAGAGCTTGTCCTCCCTGCTTCTTAGGCATTACGAACCTCCAGATTATCGTTCTCGTTTGTTCACCGATATCTTGAACCGAACGCAAGATCCTCAGAATCAATTGTGGATTATTTGACGTGCATGAACTCTATGTTTAGGAGATATGGGGAAGTTGATGAACAGATAAAGTTAGAATAATAACCAGAAATTTGGCGCCTTTTTATGCGACGCAGTTGCCTGTTGTTGATAGCCTACAGGAACTGGAGGATGTGTGCCTGCGCCTCGAGGTTAAAAAGTATCGTGCTGATAGCTATGTGCCTCCATCTAGGAAACGTCAGAGTTATGTTGACTCCGAACTAGCGTGTGTGTCGCTTCCTTGTGCTTCTTCTAGCTCTCGGTCTAGTTCTCTTTCTGAGGTGAGTCCTCGTGAACCGCCGACGACGTCGACCGCTGTCGTGTGTTGGAACTGTCAGAAGTCTGGTCATAGACGTGTCAATTGTCCGTCACCAAGACAATTACTTTGTAATCGCTGCGGAAAAACCGGTTTTACTGTTCGGACATGCCCTGATTGCTCTCCTCAGGTAAATTCTCGATCTGTACGCTTTGCTTCTCCTCCGCCTTCGGAAAACTCCCGACGAGGAAACTAGATGACCGCGGGTCGTCCTCGTCTGATCATAGTGCGGTCATAGGAAGAGCAGCTGTTCTTGATTACATTTTGTCCCATGCTGATGGAGACAAGCGACCTTACCTTACTGTACATATTTTGGGGCTTAAATTTGTGGGTTTGTTAGATTCCGGTGCGAGTGTTTCGCTTGTGGGTAGTAAGGGATACGAGAGACTTTTGGAGATTGGATTGAAACTGACTCCATCGCTTAAATCGTGTACTGTGGCTAATGGGGATATATGCGAGAGTCCTGGTTATATTTCGGCTCCTGTTAAGTTGAAGAACAAGCTGATTTGGTTGAACCTAATGGTGGTTCCATCTTTGCGGCATTCCTTGATACTTGGGATAGATTTTTGGAGAAAAATGGATATAGTGCCTAATATAAGAGATGATGTCTGGCACTTTGCTTCCCCTGTAGAAGCTTTGGATGAACTCGAGGCTTCGAATGGCGTTAAGGAATTCCTTTCCCCTGCTGAGAGGATGCAGCTGGATAGAATGTTGAAGAAAAAAATTTGCTCGCATGGGCGATGACCTTGGATGTGCGTCTGCTGCTGAGCACCAGATTGAATTGCTTCCTGATACCCGACCTGTCAAACAACGTTGGTATCCAGTTTCCCCACACAAACAAAAGATCATAGACGCGGAAATTGATGATATGTTGAGAAAGGGAATAATTGAACCTTCTGGTAGCTCGTGGTCTTCACCAGTCTGTCTCGTCCCTAAGAAGGACGGTACTTATCGTTTTTGCGTCGACTATAGGCGCCTTAATGCCGTCACCAAGAGGGGCGCTTATCCTATTCCATATATCTCTGGAATACTAGACAAATTGCGCGATGCTCGTGTGTTGAGCACTTTGGATATAAAACGGCCTATCACCACGTTCAGGTGGCTTCTAACTCGAGGGAATATACGGCTTTCACCGTCCCTGGTCGCGGCTTATATCAGTTTCGACGCTTGCCTTACGGACTAACTAATTCTCCCGCTACTTTCCAACGTATTATGGACGGTGTTCTTGGTCCTGATCTTCAGCCGTACGTCTTTGTGTACTTGGACGATATTGTCATCGTTAGTGGAGATTTCGCCACACACTTAGAAATTTTGGGTAAGGTGTTGGATAGGCTTATAGCGGCTGGTTTTGTCGTGAAGCGTGAAAAATGTTTTTTTGTCGCCCTCAGCTGAAATATTTGGGGTATGTTGTCGACAGACATGGTCTTCGCCCGGATCCTGAAAAGGTCGAGGCTATTTTGAGTATTCCTACTCCCACTAATGTTGCCGCCATCCGTTCCTTTTTGGGAACCGCCGCATGGTATCGCCGGTTCATTCCTAATTTGGCCGATTTGAGCGAACCCCTCTCGAATTTGACTAAGAAAAATGTCCGCTGGAATTGGACACCCCAGTGTGAATTAGCTTTCAGTGAAATAAAAGAGAAGCTAGCGTCTGCCCTGTACTCACTTGCCCTGACTTTGATCGCCAGTTCATTGTGCAAGTTGATGCCTCCGCCTACGGACTCGGAGCCGTTCTCACCCAACAATTTGATGATGGTGAGAGAGTCTTGTGCTATCTTTCCCGTTCGTTAACTCGACAAGAGCGCAACTATTCGACCACGGAGCGTGAGTGCCTTGCCGTGATTTGGGCTGTTGAAAAACTACGCCATTACCTGGAGGGTACCTTCTTCAAGGTAATTACCGATCACCACTCTTTGCTGTGGCTGCATAACCTAAAGGACCCACAGGGTCGATTGGCTCGTTGGAGTTTGCGCCTAATGCCCTTCACCTTTGAAATTGTCCATCGCAAGGGTAAACTGAATGTCGTGCCTGATATGTTGTCCAGGTCCGTCCCAGTGTCTGTGGACGAGGTGCTGGACTCTGATGATCGCCAGCTGTTCCATAAGTCTAGGGATCCTTGGTATCTCAAGATGAGAGAAGACTTGAACACATTTCCGGACAAATACCCTACCTGGAGGGAGGAGCATGGCTTACTTTGGAAATACGTTTCCGCCCTTATCCTGGTTTAGGAGATGCGGGGATTGTTGGAAATTGGTGGTACCTAGGGAGTTCAGGAAGAGCCTACTTCGTCAACATCATGATGATATTTCCGCCGGACATCCTGGTGTCTTTAAGACTTATTGGCGCTTGAGACAACGCTATTTTTGGCCTAAGATGCGTGCCGATGTAGCCC
Organism: Micraspis discolor; assembly: GCA_030674115.1. Lineage (NCBI taxonomy): Eukaryota > Metazoa > Arthropoda > Insecta > Coleoptera > Coccinellidae > Micraspis > Micraspis discolor. The sequence goes on along the minus strand of JARTUT010000445.1, from coordinate 264,201 downwards.
GATATGTGAGTCGTTGCTCGGTGTGTCTGGAGCATAAACCTGACCTTCAAGCTCCTGCTGGAACTATGGGAACCCGACCGGTTGTTACCGAACCTTGGGAGATGATAAGTTTGGATTTCGTGGGTCCCTTGCCATCGTCCAACGGATATAAGTACATCTTAGTAGTTACTGATTATTTCTCCAAGTATGTTTTGACCTTTCCTTTGCGCAATGCTACTGCTGTTTCCCTTTGTCATCTGCTGGAGCAGCATATTTTTCTTGTTTACGGAGTTCCTCGTTTGCTCATTTGCGATAATGGCACCCAGATGCGCAGTACCTCTTTCACGTCGCTGTGTCAGAAATATAAAGTCAACATCATATTCACTCCAGTTTATAGTCCGCACTGTGATCCTACCGAGCGCAGCAATGGTATAGTTAAGACCATGCTCTCCTGTTATGTCAAGGATAACCATAAAACTTGGAGTAAACACCTTTCTGCTGTTACTTGCGCCGTTCGTACTGGTCGTCATGAGGTTATTGGTTGTAGCCCATACTTCGCTAATTTTGGCAGAGAATATCGCCCATCTGGAGATGCCTATAACACTGTGGTAGAGTTGGACCCTAGACGTCCTTCGGAGGTTGTGGACGCTAAAAAGGTTGGCTACCGGCTGTTGTTTGCCGACATTCAGAAGCGCTTGGCTCGCGCTCAGGAGCGTAATCGTCAACGTTATAATTTGCGCCGCCGTCCTGTCACTTTCCGAGAGGAGATCTTGTCCTGACCCGCAATAAACTTTTATCTGATGCCTCTAAGGGCTTTGCCTCCAAGTTGGCGCCCAGATTTGTCGGACCCTGCACTGTGCGTCGGAGAGTTGGCCATAATGCTTATCAACTGCAATGGAGGGATGGAAGTGATAGAGGTGTCTGGCATGTTAAAGATCTCAGACGATATCCTGATACCTGTTTGGAGGAGAGTACCTAGTTTTGGTGGTTCTGAGTTGTCGGGTGGCTTAGTGCTTTATGAGTGCGTTCCGGCTTGAGATTGCCTTTTGTTTCTACGTTTTAGCCCCGGTGACGGTGGGGATATTTTGGGACCGTCATACGCTCGGGAATATGACCGTCTAACATCTGACGAGTCCGTTTCAGTAAGTAAATGTCGTTCGTACCTTGCCTTTTCTGTACGTTTTAGCCCCGGTGACGGTGGGGATATATTTTTGGGACCGTCATATGCTCGGGATTATGACCGTCTAACATCTGACGTGTCCGTTTCGTTTTGTTTTTTTGTTGTGCCTTGCCTTCGCTTTGTGAGTTTGGGATCCCGATTATGGTGGGGATGATTTGGTTTCGTATTGGCTTACACTGTTGGCTGCCTTGGAGCAGAAGTGTTGTGGTTTTTTTGCCGTGTCGGCGATTGGATTTTTTTTTTGTGCCGATGTGGCGACTTTTGGCGTTTTTGATTCCGAGTTGATGACGTGAAATACCCGATTGTGACTTTTCTTTGCGTTTGCCTGGAAGGCGCGTGTCTTGATTGAGATTTTCCTTTTATTGTGTTTTTTTCGAGAAACTCCCGACGAGTTAGTGACACCAGTGGTCGTGTATTGTCGCAGCGCACTTTACCCACGAGGACCATTGGAATTTCCGGCTTTGACGTTGCCTATATTTGAGTAAATTATTATCCCGATTTTGAGTTTCCCGATTCGGACATCACCTCTCTAGGATGTGATGGGGTCGTGGAGGTTGCGACCTTCGATAAAGCAAGTCCTCCTTGTTCAGCACCTTAACCGTGGTCTTCGATTCGGATTCCGGTTAAGTTTTCCTTTGTTTCAAAATTTGACATTTCGACCATTTTGGCTTATTGTTTTGTTTTTGGTTGAATCGATTGCTTTCTTCTTCTTCTTGTAGTTTTTCCGTTATACCCAGCTGGACAGGCCGGTATCTGGTCGCCCTCAGTGACTAGATATCTTTCACTTTTGATTGTTTTGCCATCTTGGCGTTGAGTTTTGTTTGGCGAGTGCGCAATATGGTTCTTATGTGAGTCGTCGGTGACCTATGCTCACCTCCTGTGGAAGGAAGGGGGGAGTTGTCACGGTTTAAAATTTCCGTTCCGTTAGTTCCGACCAACTATTGGCAACGCCGCTATCTAGATAGTACATTTTCCGACCCGTGGCACTACTGTTGATGGTAGCGTTACTGAATGCTCTCCGCTCTGTGATTGCGTCTGTGGTCGTATATGTCGGGTTGACGCAAATCAGCTGGAGCGTGTCACTTTGCTTTTCTCCGTTTTTCTGGCGAGTATCAAACCATTAAACTCTTGGATTTTTATCGTATTGATTGCGGATGGGAACAAGATTTATGGTTTAAGCCCTAATAGAGACCTGTTTCTATTTGGTTTATGGAAAAGGTTAACGCTTAATGCGGATTATAAAGGGAGATATTCGATGGAGAAGATTAGGTAAGATAACCTATATTCGGTCACGTTGCCCATTTCTGCAACTTCTTTATTTTAGCTCCGTTTTATGTTGAGAGTACTTATGTTTGTTGTGCTGCGGATCTCGAACTGTCTGTGAACTCTGTGAACTATCTGCAAACTGTCTGCGAGCTGTCTGAGGCGGTTTTGAGGTTGTCTGAAATAGGTGAGTCTACGTAGGATCTACGTTCTGTACAAACCATCTGTACTAGCTATCTGAACACATTCTACTTGGAAGATCGAACAATAGACACCCTGGTTGCCATTTGCCTTGTGGAAGTAATGTGAATTATTGTATTACGAAGAGCCTGAAGTACGTATTGACCCAATTTCCTTTCTACGAGGGTTGAAGAGTGAATGTTGGTTGAGAACCCATAATATCCTTTTGTTCACAGTCACTGTACATCTTAGACTGTTATGTAAGGTTAGTCCGTAGCATTTAAGTTATCTGAGAATATAAACGACTTAGGTCGAGACATTGATATAGCGATAAACAGTTGACCTGTTGTTCAGTCACCTAGATATAGACCGTTACATAGGTGTTTTATTCATGCTGGCCAGTATTAATCTAACTTTGAGGTTCACCTTTGGGTGATAAGTTTAGTAATATAATTCGGTTAAACGCATATTAAGATATTTGACTAGTAAGTTCGATAGAGATATTTTGTGGTAGGACATTGATTAGTTGTAGTGTTATCACCACATTTTTGGTGAGATTAAATTGTTAAACAATTGATTCTCTTTTTTTTTCTTCCTACCAGTCACTACTCTCATTTTGTGTGATCGAGCTTGTTCTGGCTTCTAGAGAGTGGGTTTTCGTGTACGTTTTCTCTTTTGTTTTCCCCCTGAGATCTGTGGTGATACCTCCCTTTTATTTAACATCATAAAAGAGAGTGGCGCCCTAGTAAATAGTCTCAGCTCTGAGAGCTAGTCCGGGAGGTATTTGGTACACTCTCTGGAACCGGGCGGGCTCGTGACACATGAATGAAATAATGTGACGATGATGCGCTGTCACGATTTTGGTTTTCCAACTTCTTATTCCAATTTAATGCTGCGACACCTGTACGAATTATCCAACAAGTGATAATCCCATAATCTAGGTTTGAATTGGTTCTTTTCGATCTAGATGGAGTTAGTAGTAGAAGATTGAAAATTTGTATTTCCTCATTTATGTTATAAGATTGAAATAAATTTGGGCCAAGTTTTTGATGTCTGTTTTATCGTTCATAGCTTCTTTTTATTTTTTAATCTGGATCATTTCTAGTATGTTTCTAGTTTTGTTGTTTTTTTCTTTTTCCAGGATAGAAAAGTTCTCAAAATCCATTTTATGTTTTTCTGTTTGTTCATGCTTTTTTAGTGCAGTCATATTTTTGCAAAATTTGTGCCCATTTATTCTTTCCTTTATAAATTGTGTTGTCTGTCCTATATATACTTTTGGGCAATCCATACAATTCATTCGGTAGACACAATTCGAGATTTTATTATTTTGGATTTTTGATTTTAATTTTGTGTTTATGAATTTCAAATATTTCAATCAGTTGACCGGATGGATAGATCGGACATATTCAACTTTGACCATGGTGTCTTTATCACAGCTTTGAGCCCAATCGTTTAAGGCGATGTCCGGTTGGATTTCCGAGCCAAACGATAGCTCGCAGTTGCATAAGGAGCAACAAAACAAACTATTTTTATTTATGTATGGAAATAGAATATTGACGAAGATTCTACATTTCAATATAAGCCTGTACAATTTTATGAAACCAATTTTAGAACATTAATTCCGTTGAAAAAAGACAGGCTACCGAAATTGGCACCGAAAATATCAATGTATTCATCATTCGTTGAAATTTTCGTTGAATTTACTTATCAATGGATAAATTAAATTCGATTCGGATAAATTAAATTCGAGAATACTTCAATATTTGCATCTCTTTCCCTCTCAAACAATATTTAATTTATTGAACGGAAAATGTAGAAAAGTACTGACTTGGGGTCAGAAGATTTCGCGCGCTTGTTCTGAAGTATGTTTCTGTACTCGGCAACAGTGTAAATGAACAGTTCTGTAGAATGAATACATTCTCATCAACTGTGGAAGGTTAAAAAAACTGTGTATGTGAAATGACTGGCTAATATTTCGTCAAGCTCCGTCGATCTCAAAGTATTGAGAATAATAAATTTTAACTTTTTTTTATGGTTGAAATTCTTCTCAGAATAATCCACTTCTTTGTGCAGTGAATCTTCTTTATTATATTTCACATCTTCTCACAAATCACATTCGACACAATAAACTTCCCATTCATTAAGGATAAGAAATATGGCATTTATCCTTTCTTGGTATGGATGCACTGACATCAAAAGTTTTGCACTTTTCTCTCATTATTCTGCCATTTTCTTCACCTGTATTCCGATTTTCATGAAAGTTTCTCTGACTGGAAATATTTCTTATTTCCATTTCAGAATTATACAGAGACAAAACCTCAAATTGACAATAGAAAAATTAGAAAACACTGGCGTGAGGTCAGATTGCTTTGGCGCTCTTGTTGAGCTACTCGAGAGTAAATATTCAAACCATAACAATTCTATAAGCACTCTGATCACGTGGACAATAGTCTTTTCCCGTACTATGGGACAATGTGATGCAAATATGAACGCCTAATGAATGAACAAACCTATATCTCAAATTGAAAATAACTACTCATAATTTTCCCAAAGTTTTGTTCGAAGCTATAATTCCATTTTCCTAAAAACTTTCTGAATTTTGACAACGTATATTATTTCAGCCACCGATATTGAATTTTATCTCTATGATTTCCCGTTATGAAAAATTTCGATTAATTTTACGCCAACTGACACTGATTAATGATCCTGGCATTTGCATTAGAATATCGATTTGTGATGGCCATCGTTCAAAGAAAATCATCGGGACGTATGTCATTTCTCCTTTCTCTTAAGTAAATGAAAAAAATGATCATATCTTTAGATGGAAAAGAGCTACGACAATGAAATTTGGGGATGAGTAAGATATCGATCACCTCAATGTATTCACGAATTTTTATTAAAATCCGAAAAATATCTTAGGAGATAGTGAGGATTAAAAATTTTTTTTTGGGAATTTTTTGAAAATTTTCTAGCGTGACGATTTCTGCGAACTTTTGCGAGCTGTTTTGTTGCAGCCTTTCTCAACAATATTTCAAGTATCAACTTGATCGGATGGATATTCTAGTAGTTATCGAGGAAACAAAATTTCAGATGCTCATAACTACTGAACCATCCGACGGATTTGGCCCAATAATGAACTTGACCGAGATATTTAGACAATTTACCTATTCTGAAAATATGAAAACTATAGCTGATTCCTTTTGGATGCTAGAGAGGATACGGCCGGCCGGCCGGACAGACTCAACTTTTGCCACGGATTCTTCATCGGGGAGTCGAACCCAATCGATTGAGACCATTTTCGGCTAGATATTCCAAAATTACAGACATTCGGGCAAAATGATAGGCACTCTGTTCGGGTGAACAAGAGCGCCAAAAATTCAATTTGACATATTCGTTGAAGAAGGTTCGTATGTTTCAAACATAGAATTCATAATCCTGCTAAACTTCCGTATGAAATCAAACATTAAACGTCTTCATACATTAAAGAAGCATAGCATACATATTAATAACTTTGATGTATTCTACTCAGTTTGTGAAACAATCATAAATAAAGTACGATAAATAAGGTATTGAAAAAAATTTTAGAAATTTTTTGAGATTTTCTGGTCTGTCGAAATTAAGCAAACCTATTCGTTTCAAACTCATTCAATCCTTTTCCAAGTTACAAATTGATCAGATGACATTGAAGGATTTATCGAGGATACCAAATTACAGATGCTCATAACACCTAAACCATTCGACGGATTTGTCCTAATAACGAACATGACCGATATATTTGGACAACAAATTTAATCTGAAAATATGAAAACTCTAGCTCATCTTCTTTAGATGATAAAAAGCATAGGCCAGTCGGACATTCTCAAGTTTCAACCTGTATTCTTCATAAGGAAGTCAAACCCAATCAATTAAGACCATTGTCGACTCGATATTCGAAAATAACAAGCCTTTGGGAACACGATGGCACGCTGTTCTAGTAGGAATAAGCGTGAAAAAACATGCTCTGCTTCTGGATTGGACCTGTTAAGTGAATAATTCAGAGACAAAAGAATTGATCTGTAACGTATTATCCAACATTCACTTCTATGTTATTTTCAGAACAGTATTGTACAGATCCCACTGGAATCGCAGATCTTGTAAAGATCCCTAAACACCATATTCCATAGACTGGAAAAAGGGTGCTGCCCGATACGTTGTGACTACCTATCGAATAATATTATCATTAGATGATAACAGAGATAAAGATTCAGCAAACCAATAATCTACGTACGGAAGGTGCGTAAAAATTATATGAGGAATTATCATTTCATAGCCTACTGAGTTCACTTTTCTCCGCGCCCACAATGAACGACTTCATATATGTGTTGATCATTTCAATCAAATAGCAATTTAGCCCTTCCTCTTCACACCTATATGACTATGTAAAGTAGTAGACTAATGAAAATCTAAGTACCCGCATTACAAATTGAGACAATTCTATGGTGCATCATCATTCACAGGAGAGAATTGGCTCATTTGATCACATCCAATAACCCAAATAATTGTTTGGCTTGTAGTAGCCTTCTGATATACAATCAGCATTTCATTTATCTAACCTATGGATGCATTCTTTTACCGTTTCGTATTCCAATACTGTTTTATGATCAATATCCGATAAAAATATACAATGCGCTTTAAACTCATGGAAAAAATTCATTTTCTCGTAAGAAAAATATTTGGCAATAAACTTCTGAAACAGGTCATTTTTTGTTTCACTTTCACCAGATTTGTATATATTTTCGGAGGATTCTTGTTGCACCCTGTGCCATTCCCATCAACCCTCTGAATTTTTTGAATAGGGAAAGTGAGTCACGTCATACTTTTTCGGCAAGGTCTTTGAATTTTTTTAAGGGCGTGCAGGAATTTACGAGGAAAGTTTTTTTTTAAATAAGTTAGTTCAAAGAGGCTTCTAGTAATTCCACCTTGGCATGGCTCATTTACTTATCTTAAAATATCTCGGTCAAGTTCGTTATTGGGCAAAATCTGTTCAATGGTTTAGAATTTATCTGAAATATGGTTTCCTCTATAACCCCTAGAATATCCATCGGATCAAGTTGTAACTTGATTGATATTTGAATTAGGTTCAATCAAATAGGCTCGCAGAAACTGACTCATTAGAATTTCAAAATAAATCCCCCTGCTTTCACAGATTATTAGTTTGGGCCTATACACTATGTATCTTAGTGTCTTAATGGATTAAATAAATTTTTTATTATTATTATACGTATGCGATTCGGGAAAAATTAATCGAAATGGTTAATTTAGGTTTAAATAATGTACGTAGTCAAAACTTATAGAAGGACAGACGTGGGTTTTTGGGAAAACGAATTTGAGCTTAAAACAAAATTCAAGAATAACTATGAGTAGTAATTTTTAATTTGAGGTATAAGTTTGTTCATTCATCGAATTCGAATTTGTATTACATCATTTCAGAGTACGGAAAAAGACTCAAGAATAAAAGCGCTATGCGTCCGTAACCTACATCTTGAGTTGTCCCCCTCGAAACAGAAATCGACCTGTCCGAGCATTTCTATCGAAAAAATTTATTTCGTCTGTAATCTCGTCTGTTTCGTTTTCAAATGGCCAGGATATTACATATTATTCTTTATAATTTGATGAACAACTGAAAATCTTATTTTGCCTCTTAAGAAATTTAATAATGCTGAATGAAAAAAATTTTGCTTATTCATATTTCCTTTTAAATATTGAAAATTGCTGAGCCAAAAACACACAATGTTGCCATTTGAACAAACATCAACCAATCTACTGATTTTTAGGTTTTTCTCTGCAGGAGTTTTTTGTAAAATATTATCGGCACACATGTAGCACAACTATATAAAATAATTTTAACAGAAAAAAAAAAAAGTGCTTGGCTAAATTTCTTCCTAGTATATTGACTTTTCCCGAAAGATTAACAGCACAACTTCACTCATGCTAGGCAGTTATTTTCTTCATATTTCGATTAAAAAAACGAAAGTGCTAGGTTGGATCTATTATATGTATATTTTGGGGATTTTCCAGAAAATATGATGTGTTTCCATGGAAATATTTGAAGAAAAAAAAACATATGGAGAATACATTTTTACACTTATTTGCGAATAGAAAAAACAAAAATGCTGGGTTAATTTTTTTCAAATACCATTTTCCGGAAATGTCAGAAAATTATCTTGAAAATGCAGCAGAACAGAGTAGGTTTATAGCATTATTCATCCTAGGTATCGAAACTCCCCCATTTTGTTTTTGTTTATTTGGTGAAAAATGTAGAAAACCACATAACAAATATTTTTTCGAAAATAAAAAAGTGAAGGGCGAATTTCACACATATAGGTACGAGAAACCCGATACAGCCCTGCGTTAGGAAACCTGAACTATTTTCGTTTGGCCTCTACAATTGGCGGTACACAATCCACCTACTTCGGGTTTTATAATAGAAAAGAACCAACGGTCTACCTGAATTAAAGAACTGTAATCGTCTTCTCCGAATATGTTACGAAATTTACGATAAATTGATCCTTGGAGTAGGGCAGGTCAGCTGGAGGGCTATATTTATCCAGTAAAAAAAATATGTATTGTGTGCAGGGCGTATTTATTGTTATACAACTCGTAATTTTTTTTTCATCTAACGATTCGAAAATAATGAGAATAAAAAGAATCTCTGGAAAAATGATGAGAATAAGAAGTAAGTGACATTTCTATTATTGATGCTAAAATATCTCATATCACACAGTAGCGTCAACTTTTGAATGTTAAATGGAAACCTTCAGTTTCATGACAGATATTTGATGAAGATGATCAATAATTGAAAATATCGATTTCATAGATTACGACTGTCTTTGATACCCTAGATTAGAAGATTTCATGGTGGTCGATGATTGAAATATTCAAACAGTCCTTCAACGAAATTGTCAAATTGACCGACAAGAGATTATTTTAGGTATAGAATTGTTCGATGAATTAGTTGATCAACAGATCAATGTTTATAAAACTGAGAATATTTGATTTCCGTTTTTGATTCACTTGTCAGAATATAAATGAGTTTCTTACCTAATTATTGCACAAGAAGATCTCAGGAGTTTTTTTCGTTAATTGCGTTCGAATAAGATATTTAAGAAAACAGGAGATTAACTGAAGAGATAAAATCTATTTCTATAGGAAAGTTAAGTTAAGTTCTTTAGATTGATTTAAAAATAAGGGGATTTTGCATCTTGAACAAAATTGAAGTAGAGAGAAGTAGGTTTGTTCATACTTGCAGATTCGTCGCGGCGGTTGTTTTAGTTTCACACTGCTCAATGGTACTGGAAAAAACTTAGGAACAAGTGCGCAAAAGTTCCCGAATTCACACAAGTACTCTTCTTCATTTACGTTCAAAATTATAAAGTGTATTCTGTTGAAATGAAAGATCTTCATAAGAAAATTCTCTCTTACGCTTTATTTTCGGCAAGCAAACTACACGTCATCGACTTCTACGTAGACAGGAAAAATGTATAAGAGCCCTGAAATTTGGTCAAAAGTTTTTGCACGCTTATTTTGAAGTCTTTTCTCTGGCTCCGGAAGAGTGCAATACAAAACTTTGGAGATAGATTATACAGGGTGAGTCTTTGATCACTGCGTTAATTTTAACCATAGATTCTTGACGTCAAAAGAAACATTTTCTTCCTATAACTTTTTTTCCAAATTTGGCACCGTTCAAAAGATATAGGGTGTTGAAATTTCATAAAAAATTGCATTTTCACCTGTAATATTCAAACGACAATATCAATTGAAATGATCTCTTGTAGTAGAAGGTTTTTGATAACGCTCGTGCATATTTTGGCATCAATAGATTTATTCAATTCTTGTGGGTTTCTCACTACTACTCTACAGATTGGTTAAATTGCATGAAAAACAAATATCGCTTGAACTAAAGGTCTGTATCTCCTACTTCCTGCATTAGTCTTTTTGCATATAAAATCATTCCTCATCTTTTCTCCTAAATTGCACCATTCTTGAGATATTTGAAGTTGAAAAGAATTGAATCGATATAATTTTGTCCAAATTTTCTGATTTTCCCAAATCCAACTCTGAGCTGAAATGATTCAATAATCAGATTTGTTCAATGTTGCCATATTTTATGTCTTTATTAAATATTTCAACAAAAGTTGGAAAATCTGTCCAGTCTATGGTTCCACCACTAAACACTATACATGAAATTAACCACTGAACAATTTTTTTCTTACATTCACCACAAAATCTAAATTGCCATTTGCTGTATTCATTATTAATGATGTCTAGCACTTTGTTTAATATTTAATCCAGAATAATATTCCATAATAAATAGAGAAAAAGTTTTCCATCACTCTTCGGTATATTTTGACCATTGAAATAGGTAAAGTATTGACTTGTCCTTATGAAGAGCTGGTTTTTATGGATTCAGACTTTCAGGGTTTATCAAATTATATCTATTCTAACATAGGAATGCTGCAAATTCAGCTCATATGAGTTTTAAAAACTTCTAACCCAGTCTCCTAGATTTGTTTTATACCTTTATTATCTTTATGTCATACACCGATTCAACCTTGTTCACAAACTTAGGATATAATAGAATTTGACTTAGTTTTAATATTTCTGAATGTTTGTTATGATGCATGGTTAATTAATATTCAATCAATATTGAAACTGGAAGCTATAAGCTCATAAACAAGGAAGATTAGAATATAATGCATTTTCTGACCATAATCTGAATTGAATAATTTAAAACTATCGATATTATCCTTCCAATATTTTCCACATTTCTTCGAAAGAAAGTTACAAATAACTGTTGACAGTTTCAAACAGATTCAAAGCAACAAGGAACCACAGAACACTTTTTATTGAGAACTACCCACCACAGAGACGTTATAATATTTTAATGTGATAATAATTCACTCTAATTGTTCTGAGGAAAATTATAACTGAAGATCAATAATAGTTACAGGTATCATCTTTAATTTAAAAAACATTGCAAATATTAATTTTTCTCTCCTGGGGTTCGGTAATAAATTAATATTCTATGGTAAGGTATTAAAATTTGACATAATCTATGAATAACAATTATTCAATATTTATGTTCTTGTTTACGTAATTAAAACAGATACTCTGATTATAAAAATCAGTAATCAGTAATTATAGTCTAAACAGAATTGATTCATATTAATGATTTAACAAAAAATTTTATTAAAGAACACCTAGTTGATTTTTCAAAATCAAATTTAGGTATTTCTTCAAGAAAGTATAATTGCAAACCTGAATCCGGAAATACTCGTAATCTATCCAGGTAAATTGTTATTGGGATCCAGTACAGAAAAAAATAATCACTTTAAAATAATTATTCGTAGTGACATCATTCATTGTTGTTGAAGATTTCGAAAAAGATTTTCATATTTTTAACAGTATGATATCAAGAGAACTCATAGACCTGATGACTGGTCTCTGTCAAGGAGAAAAACTTCAGAAATATCAGTGTTTGGAAAATCATAGATGATTTTTTCTGGCTTTGAGTGACAAATAAAGCACAGTGACAACCTCTTGCCTTGGAAGTTTTCATAGAAATGATGGTTTCTATGATTTGGAAATTTTAAGAAGAAAATTACAAATGTATGATGATAACACCCAATAATTCTGAAATTTCTCACTAGAAAGGCATGGTTTATAATCTTGAAGTAGAAAGAAAATATAGTAGAACAACAAAATCTATGTTTATGGTGTTGAATTTCTTTTACCAGAAAATTAGTATTTTGTATCTTCCTTCTGGATATGGACCTCATCGGATGAAACATGAGTGAGTGAATCATTTCTTAGAGGAAAATAATGTTTTTAAACAATTCAGATTCAATAGTGGATGCTTGGAAGGTATTTTTCATTCAGACTATAGAGGGTATTTCCCAATGTGAAAACTAAAATGCTTATAACTTTTCAACGCAGCTGAATATAGAAAAACCGTAGTGGAAAAAGTGTTTCTTTTGATGTCATATGGTCGAAATTAACGCAGTGGTCAAAGAACCCTGTATAAAAGAACCAATCAACATTTTTTTACTTAACAATAACCAAGTATAGGTACATATTATGTATGGTTTTTAAGAATAACGGTTCATAAACTTCAATAAGTTCTCTTTCATTGTGTACTAATTATTATTCGCAGAGGTACAAAAGTAATATAAATTTTTGAGTTTATAAGAACTCCTGTGACTTCCTTGATTAATAAAAGAATTCCAATATCCTCTGGTGATAGAACGCTACGATTGAGAAATTTCGAAATGTGAAAGAAAGCAATAACTCTATAAACGCATATATGCATTGAACAGTCATTCGGTGCCAAGTCAGACTATACGGCCCATGACTCATCAAATCGATGTTTTGAGTACTAAAAAATGCAGTTGTTTAAGCTGATGTTTGAGAGCTCGAATTGTCGTGGTGAAGAGTGATCTGTCTTCTGCGGTTGGTTATCCCGATTTCTTGGAAGACAACTGGCAAACAAATGGTTGTGTACCACTCAGAATTGACTATTTTGAGTTGTTCTAGTGGTACGATTGGGACATGTCCAGATTTCCACAGGCGACCATTTGCTTAGAAGTGCTTCGTGCGCGAGCATCATTTGTTGGATTCGGCTCATCTCGAAACAACCACATAGTCCAGTAAAGGAAGGGCTGAAATCACTTTTTCTCGGAAAGAGCTGCATTTTTGATATGTTGACTGTTATAATGAGAGAAACATATGGTCAAAAATGCAGGTGTTAACATTCTCAGGAACACTGAAAAATTCTTGAAAATATAGAGAAAAATACGGTTTTCCTGATATTTTCGCGAATTAGAAGGTATAGTAAGAAAAAGTTTTGAACAAACGTTGTAGAGCGTAAAATTCTAGTCCAAATTATGTACTTTATCGTTCTCGAAAGTGAATTTGTATGCTGATAAACAGCGTATTTCTTTAGTAGCGCAATACCAACGAATTTTGAATTTGAGGCTCGATGAAATGACTACCTGAAGGTTGAACCAAATATCTGGCAGATATTTGCCAGAGTTGGACTCTACTCGTTTTGTTATTGTATATTGCATTTATTTCATCGAACCCTAGCATATAATGTTGAGTTGGTTGGAAATGGACAGTTTGGCTAAAACGATGTTCAAATTCCTAGCTGAATTTCCTTAAGATGCATACGATATACGAATAATAATTTAGACGTAGGTAGGTATGTTTCTGATACTAAAATAATAGTAATTCTTCGAAAAAAAGAAATTTATACAGAGTAATGGGACAAAAGAGTTGAATTAAAAAACTGTAGTAATTATTTGAAGAGCAATAGCATTAATAAATGATAATAATTAAAGTTTCTGCATCGAATAATATCAGGAAAAAGTGTTTTTTCATTTTTACTAATAATTCTTCAATTAAATGCATCAATATCATCTCCCTCAGCGTCATCTAGATCCCATTCATCTTCATCGACATCAGAGTTCATTTATATTCTGTTTATCAGGTCAGACACATTTTCACAAGTTATGCCGTTACACATTTTGCAGAACCTTGTATATTTCAGTCCTGTTTTTTCGCAACTGTAGCGAGCAGTATCACATTTTCCATTACAGCTGCAGAATACCTTTAACAAATGTGAATCAATAAAAACAAGAATAAGAGTGAATTTCTGAAAATAATAAAACTAGGGTGTGAATGAATTTGATCACATTATTAAATAATTCCTATGGAGTTACTGCTTTGGTCATCATTTTAGGAAGTAGCATACAATGTGATCTATGCCAACCCCAATATTCAGGTTTCAACGACGGTAGTCCTAGCCAAACCTGAATTTGATAATAAACTCGTCTGGTATGTTCAATCAATGCTGATTCTGTTGGAGGAAGCATTACTAGGGGTGATGTTTTCCTGGTTCCTAAAACTGGGGTTGTGAATATTTTATATCTCAGTTCACCGGTGCTCAAATTTTCCCCACTTGTGCTGTGCAGATATCTCACTATTTGCTTCCCACGATGTTGTTCCATGATAATGACATTACTATATTTCTCTTTAAATTTTTTTTATGAAAGTATTATTGTTGAGAAAGATTTCCCCCCATAACTAACTATACAATAATCTGTTCTTGTAAGAATTCGAAATCCCGTCAACGAGTTATTTGAGAAAATGAAATTTTGGTTGGGCAATTATTCATTTCAATGCGTCACTGAAATATCGATTTCAAACTAATGAGTTTAAACCCAATAATTACATGTTATAGATAGATATCCCAAGCGAGCTTTTATTCATTCTAATAGACCAAGAATTTCAAATCACACTCTCCAGACAACTTGTGCTGAATCCTACCCTGTTCTAGAACTTCAGATGTCTAGGACCGCTCGGTTTTGCACTAGGCGCCAAATTTCGAATTCACTGTTATCGCCGCATTAGAGAAATACCTTAATAATTAGTATACAAAATCACTTTCGAGAACGGTAAAGTACATAATTTGGACTAGAATTTTCCGCCCTACAACTTTTGTCTGATACTTTTTCTCACTAAACCTTCTCATGTGCGAAAATATCAGAAAAACCGTATTTTTTTCTCTTTTTTAAAGAATTTTTCAATGTTCCTGAAAATTTTAACACCTGCATTTTTGACCATATGTTTCTCTCTTTATAACAATCAACATATCAAAAATGCAGCTCCTTCCGAGAAAAAGTGATTTCAGCCCTTTCTTTACTGGACTACATACAGTAGACTGCTGTTTACTTTCGAGATCATACGCGTAAATCCACGATTCCTCACCTGCCACAATGTCAAAGACGTGCTTCGAAGCACCGCGATCGTGTTTTTGGACGTTTCTTAGGACCAATCCACATGAGCCATTTTTTGAACGATATAGAAATTGTGTGGGATATGCGAACAAAAACGCCTTAAAGTTTATAGCAATCTTCCCAAGTGTTTATTCTCTAGTTAAGTTGCAGAGTTGAGGATAAAGATGTGTGGTTTTTGCCATGAAAAAAAATGGCAGCAAAATGAATTTTTCCATTCTGAGGAAAAGAGAACATCGATGTATAGATATTTCAAATTCAATGGAAGATTTTAAAAATTAATAAATTTTCATATTCGAGAAAGTAACGCAATGAAGGGACAGAGAACATGACTTACTCGACCTCCGGCAAGATTTCCTATTGTATCCCATAAGAATAAGCATCGAGAAAAAATAAATGTCTAATTTTTCGCTCTCTGTGTGTATTACCAGATGGGCTCCGCATAAACTCAACGCGTTGTCGTTAATTTTAGATCGAAGCACAGGATGTGATATAGACGAAAAATAAAAAGTAAAACTCACCTTGGACGTGGTGTTATTTAGTTATTATGCGACTATGAAATTAAGGAAACAGTTGTTGGGAATTATCAGTAATCACACTGAAAAAGTTGCACTTTGTGGGATTATCGATACTTTACGGAGGAAATATACCTTTGCGTCCGTCCTATAAGCAGATTAAATGAGTTTCTTCCTCTCCCTATATCGTAAGCAACCTATTTTGACACTGCTTTCAGCCCAATCATTCGGTACTCAGAAATGGAAGTTAAAAAAAAATATGGTAGAAGGTTTCTCGACGGCTTCTTATATTTTTTGGCGTGCTAAATCCGATTCTGAAGTTTGTCAATAAAAAAAACTGACGGTTTCACAGTGAGAATCTCAAGAGAACCTAAAAATTCCGGATTTTCTTCACAATATCAATTATAAGTTGAAAAAATTGCAACCTAGTGAATTTCTCATTATTTACAGAATTGGAGTACACAAAATGTGCACTGGTCACTGTTAGTTTTTAATTGCGAGGCACCGTCGCTGAAAAAGAGCCTCTTTTTGGCAATTGAGCAAAAACGAGAAAAACTCAGTCTAACAAGCCCTAAGCGCTTTCTTATAATATTTCGTCCATGAATACGTTAATTATGAGAAATTCACTTGGTTGCATATTTTTCCACTTATAAGCGATTTTGTGAGAAAAAGTAGAAAATGTTTAGGTATTTTTGCGATTTGCATTTTTTATTAGTTTGTCAGCGTGCAACAAAAATCCTTCAATATGCAGAAATTTTTTTTTTTATTTTCCAGCCAGCTATTTCCATAAACCTCGGCAGAATCCTTTCTGTAGAATTATTATTTGGGCAATAGCCACCATCTCTCTCTAATTGTTCATGCACTTCGGGTAACTCAATTGATGAAGCACTTATTATACAGGGTGAACCACGACGAACTGCATCGATCGATATCTCAGAAACTGAATGTAGGAAAAATTTGAAATTTTGGGAACTGGCCAGATGTCTTGGGACCTATAGCGCTAAAATATTTTCATCTATTGGGCACTTCCGGTTATACCGGAAATAGACCCTAAGTCGCTTATTTTAAATGGGATACCCTATATATTATTACATTTTTGGATTATACGTAACATTCTAGGCAGATTTCATGTATCATGTCCTATCCCTAAGTCTGAGCGTTTTTGACATATTCAGGTTTTTATGTCAAAAATTACGATTGCAAGCCCTAATTTAATTATCAATTGTTCCTATAAGGAAGCCCTTTTTACTTACTTTGAGTTAGATGTCTTGTTGAAAAGGACCTACTTCAATAGATTTTGTATAATACTTGGACAAATAATCATACAGAGTGTTCAAAAAAAAAAGATCTAGAATGAGATTGAGAAAACTGACAAAACTCGATTTTTTCAAATGGAAACACCCCATTTTTATTATTTTGTAGCATTAATCATCAAAAATGAAGGTAACTTTGTATGATTGTTATCTATACCTAAAATTTGAAGTTTTCGAAATATTGCCAATTTAATATTTTTCTATGGTGGTTTTGCATTTAATGTGTGAACAATTAAATCTAGGATAGCCACGTTTATATTTGGCATTTCAAATCATCGTAATGCCAGCCTGGTTAAATTATACAAACGAGGATTATTTGAACTTATTTATTATTTATGGACAATGTGAAAAAGTTATTTCAAGAACCTGTGATACATTTGCTACCCGATATCCCCATAAACAAAATCCATCACCAAATACTGTTAAACGAATTATAGAAAACTTCAAGAATTTTGGATCCGTAAAGGCAAAAAAGTACAAAAAGAAACCAGTTGTTGACAATGAAAATATTGAAATAGCAATTTTGGGATATTTTGAAGCATATCCAACAAAATCTTCAAGGCAAGTAGCATTAGAATCAGGATTATTTCAATCGTCAGTTCTGAGAATTTTACATAAACACAAATATCATCCCTATGCAATTTCATTAGTGCAGCATTTGAA
The DNA here is from genome assembly GCA_030674115.1 of Micraspis discolor. Taxonomy (NCBI): domain Eukaryota; kingdom Metazoa; phylum Arthropoda; class Insecta; order Coleoptera; family Coccinellidae; genus Micraspis; species Micraspis discolor. Next base: position 246,275 of record JARTUT010000445.1, on the reverse strand, counting down.
TGAAAATGATTTTCCAAGAAGAATGGAATTCTGTGAATTCATAATACTTCGTTCATAAGAAGATTTTTCTTTTTTGGATAATATCATTTGGACCGACGAAGCCAAATTTACAAAGAATGGTGTTTTTAATCGACGTAATTGCCATCATTGGAGTGATAGAAATGTACTCCCACTTAGGGAACACAATTTTCAAGAATCCTGGCAATTTAACGTTTATTGTGCAGTAAGAATGACGGCATTGCTTGCTTACAATTTTATCAAGAGAACTTGAATGGTAAGTTAGGTCTTTTTGAATAGTGCTAATATAAAACACATATTTCAACTTATAGGAGACCGATACCTCAATATCTTGCGGAATTTTGAAGTTGACTATTTAGACAACTTGCCCCTGGCTGAACTTCGAAAACTTTTCTACCAACATGATGGAGCACCTCCACATAATACCCATTTGGTCATTAATTATCTGGAAAACTTATTTTACGATCAATGGATAGCCAACAATGGACCAAATCTTTGGCCACCTCGCTCCCCGGACCTATCAGTGCTCGATTTTTATGTATGGAGAACAGTGAAAAATAACGTGTATTAAACATCAGTGACCACCATGGAAGACTGCATGAGACGTGTTAGAACAGCATTATATATATATAACAGCATTTGAAGACCTGGACTCTCAATCAATAAGGAAAGCCACCCATGAACAATTGCTGCTGAGATGCGAAAAATGTTTAGAAGTTCAAGGACACCAATTTGAATATTTACTTAAATAATTTTTTTAAGCCTGATTCAAATGCTACTTGAAATGTCAAATATAAACGTGGCTATCCTAGATCTAACTGTTTACACATTAAATGCAAAATCCCCATAGAAAAATATTAAATTGGCAATATTTCGAAAATTTTAGGTATAGATAACCTCATACAAAGTTACCTTCATTTTTGATGATTAATGCTACAAAATAATAAAAATGTGGGGTTTCCATTTGAAAAAATCGAATTTTGTCAGTTTTCTCAATCTAATTCTAGAACTTTTTTTTTTTAACACTCTGTATGATTATTTGTCCAAGTATTATACAAAATCTATTGAAGTAGGTCCTTTTCAACAAGACATCTAACCCAAAGTAACTAAAAAGGGCTTCCTTATAGGAACAATTGATAATTAAATTAGGGCTTGCAATCGTAATTTTTGACATAAATACCTGAATATGTCAAAAACGCTCAGACTTAGTGATAGGACATAATACATGAAATCTGCCTAGAATGTTAAGTAGAATCCAAAAATGTAATAATATATAGGGTATCATATTTAAAATAAGCGACTAAGGGTCTATTTCCGGTATAACCGCAAGTGCCAAATAGATGAAAATATTTTAGCTCTATAGGTCCCAAGACATCTGGCAAGTTCCCAAAATTTCAAATATTTCCCACATTCAGTTTCTGAGATATCGATCGATGCAGTTCGTCGTGGTTCACCCTGTATATAAATTGCTTTCAACGTTGTTCAAACGATTTTCATGTTAAAAATCGATCGGATGGATATTCTAGCAGATATTGAGGAAACCAAATTTCAGATGCTCATAACAGTTGAAGTAATAGACGAAAATGAACCTGACCGAGATATTTGGACAATCAACCCATTCTGCAAATATAGAACCTTTAGCCAATATCCTTTGGAAATGCTCAATTTTGACCACAGATTGTTCATCAGGGAACGAACATCGATTGAGATTTTTTTCGGTTGGATATTAGAGAATATCAGATATTAAAAATAGCACTGACGTGAGGTTAGGAGCTTTTCAGCGTTATATGAGCTCTCAAAGCATATAAAAATTATACAACTCAAATGTTGGGAGCAAAAAAATACAATAGAACTCTTTGACGGAAAAAGGAAATCACTTTCCGAACTATACTACTATAATATACTATATTATACCTGTCAAAACACTAAAGATCTTCGAAGAGTAATGAATTTATATCTCGTGAATTTTAAATCTATCTGAAAAGCAGATTAGAGAAGCAACAAAAAACTAATAAAAGAAGCGTAAAATAAAACAAAACACTACGCCGAATTAATTTTGAATAAGACGAACCGCTGACAACAATGACATCTATCTCGCACTGACGAACTCTCCAATCACAGATTTCAACACCCAAATCGAAAATCGAAAATGAAATCTATAATAATCAATAAGAAAATTGAGATGAAAACTATAATGAATTGTGAGAATTAATTTTGAAAATTAAAAACGAAAACTGTAATGACATGAACTAGAATTTATGAAATATAGCATAACCGTGAAATATAATATTGAATTTTGAAATTGAATAAATTGAAGAAATAAATCAAGGAACGATATTTTTATATAATTATTAAAAACAAACTGTAACAAGAGTCATCTTCCGTACTCTGGAACAATGTGATACAGATGCAACCGCCACGATGAATGAACAAAGCTATATTTCGAATTAAAAATAACTACTGACTGTTTTCCTTCAGTTTTGTTAGAAGCTTAAAAAAAAGTAAAAGTTACTTTCAACACTACTACTCGTATTTTGCAGGCTGATCGGTTAAAACTACTTGCTTCATTCGCTGATGTATTCATACTAACATATTAACAGGTACATAGATGGGCTGGCAAATCTGTATCAGTCATAGTAAGTGAAGAACAGAATATCAATGATCAATCAATGGCAATGGCAATTGAGTATATTAAAAAAAAACACCGGTAGCACTCCGGGAGTGCCGGCAGAAGTGAAAACTTCAATATTAACGTTGTGCATTTTTGATATTTTGGAATGGATAGAGAATAATTTTGTATGAATTGCTTTCATTCTCAGTATAAAAGTGCTTTTATTTATGTGGTGGAATACAATATTCATTTATTGCGCTATCGTACACAAAAATGACAATAGGTTTGTTCGAGTGGCAGTTCCCAGTTGTACTGGGGTCACAGAGAACCAGGTTCTGTAACTCTTGGAATCGTCGCAAGTTGTTCTATGACACGAACGGGTGAGAACAGGTGGGAACAGATAATTTCAAAACGATTTCGTTAAGTGCATAGATAAGTGAAAGTAAGGTTATGTTGTACATCATGGACATTGAACTCTAAATACCATATAGGTTTTCATATAGAGTTCAATGATCATGGATCATATAATGGATAGTGTTAAAAAGATATTGAATAAGTTATTGTGTTATTAATACGGTGGAAATACTTTAGAAATTACAAATATTGAAATGGAACAATTTTTTTGTCATATAATAAATAAACATAAACATATCCATATAAATAACTGTAAATTTAATTTATATGTAATGAAATATTTAAAGAAATGATTTAATTTAATTATAATTTGAAATTTCAATACATGTAGTAGTGGTCATCAGTGGAGAAATTATTTTTGTTAGTTCATATCTGGATAAACTGTGTATTTTTCTGTTATTTCATTGTAATTTTGGTGGAAACTGTGTACAGAAAATTTTATATAATAAAATTAGGTAATTGTATATGGAACTGGTGGCATTTGGGAAATAAATAAAAATATTTTCTAACAATTTTCATAGCTTTGTAATTATTTTTTAGATAAGAATTGTTTTAACAAGTCGTTGTGTTCTTGAAAGTCATTCCTCCGTTTCCTTCCTAAATTTTCAATACATTTTGAGTGGTTCAAAAATAAAGATACAACAATCACGAAATAACAAAAATGAATATATAGTATATAAATACGAAATATCGTATATATAAATAATATAAAATAATTATCTTACATACTTCGATCAACAACTATGCAATTGTTTTATTCATTATTAAATGATCCTTCCTCTTCTTTGAGATAACAAAAATTTTGAGAAGCTATTATAACGAATTGATTAAAAATTTATACTCCCACAACATGAAATATATACTCAAAAACAGCTATGCGAATATCCTACTCACCAAATATATAACTTAATTGCCAATTAGAACTACTGAAAATTTGAATCACCGATGATTTGAATTTACCGCTTCTTCTGTTGTACTTTGTACCATCTCTAGATCAGGAACCGTAAGAACAGTAATGAACAGTTCCGAAATCAAGTGTTCCGACCACACGAACGACAAAGAACAACTCCTGTTCCGTCCCAGACGAACGGATGGGAACCACAAATTACCAAAAATTACAGTTCCGAACTGCCACGCGAACAAACCTAATTTATATTACATTAACATACACAAACATTCGCACAAGCGCCCTGCACCGCCTAAACGAAACAGCACACGCAGGCACGGTAGAAAGAGTGTGGGATATTATTCCCTCTCCTACTCCTCGATCTTACGCTTTTTCGATCACAATCACGTGACCCTGACGCGAGTTTGGATGTTTTTACCCATACAAGAGAGTGCTCAGCGCCGCTAAAGAAGTTTTCACTTCAAAAAATTTTATATTCTGGCGAATGAAAGCTACAACAGTGAAATTTGAGATTATGTAAGATATTAATAACGTTCATAAATGCACAATTTTTTTTGTGGAATATGACGGATATCTTATGAGGTATAAAGTATCGAAAACATTTTTGTGGGAATTTTTCATTAATTTTCCGAGCCTATTCAACCTAATTCAACTATCTTCCAAGCGACAACTTGAACCGATGGATATTTTAAGAGTTATTGAGGAAATCAAAAAATTCCAGATGCTTATAACTCCTTCATAATATGATGGATTTGGTCCAATAATGAACTCGGTCGAAATATTTGGACCATTATTTAATTTTGTAAATAAAAATCTCTAGCTTATCAACAAATAAGATAGAGAATCTACAGCCGGCCGCCGGCCATACTCCAGTTGGAACCTGGATTTTTCATCAGGTTGTCGAACCCCATCGATTGATACCATTTTCGGCTTGATATTCGAAAATAATAGACATTAGGACCATACGATTGCACACTGTTCTACTAGAAGAAGCACGCGAAGCACTCAAAAAACATATTACCATTCGAAATGACAGTAACAGATCTCATTTACTATGTTGGATTAGGTAGATAGGATAAAAAACCACTCCATACTGTGGCGCTTCTGGGACCATTTACGAAAACACCACTTCTGATGGAAATTTTATTTCTCTTATAGCCTGTCACTGAACTCAGGGAATACATGCCTAAGATCTAGATTTGCTACTAAACCTGAAGCGACGTGTGGTGACAGAAGAGCATCCAACTGGATCTGCAGAAAATAATAAAGACCCCTAAATCTAGCCAGATCAAGGAGCCCCATTATAGCAGATCGAAGCTGTAGCATTATCGAGCTTGGGATTAATCCTCGAAATTCAGCAAAATAATGACAGTTCTTCAGACAGCTCAACAATCGTAGAGTTTCTGTTCAAAAAAAATTTATTTCATTCCAAACCTTTATGTTTTCTCATTCAATTCACAGTCAGTAAAAATATAATACCACATGCAGCATTTCATCATTGAGTATGCATACCTTTTCTATGAAGAAAATTAATTTGCCATTATGTTTCACTCGAGTAGGTAAGACTCTGAATTTATATCTTCGACCTTTTTTTCCATGGAAAATAATTTTCAATCACGTTAATTATTTCATAAATTAACCATGAGAAATCCTTTATTTTAGCTATTGTCTCATGGAATCATTCTCAAATTTGAATGAGTTCCACAACTTTGATAAATCCTATTATGAACTTCACGAAATGAAATTGAAATTAGATTCAGAGGTCAGAAAGGCAAAATACCTTATTGTTCTGTTCACCTTACAACTTATAAGTATCAATTTAAAACGACTTAGAATACTGTGTGCATGTGGTTTTTAAGTCACGTTCGAAAAAAATTGAATAACGTATCACAGTTTAATTGTATATGATTCATTTTCCTGTTGATTCAATTTTTTGCGATTTCAATTAGAACACAAGGTCTCCTGTATGTCATCGAAATTAAAATGTGATTCGAGTGTTGAACCTTGAAAATTTATAATATCGATTATTGTTAACTATATTTACCATTTTATGGAAGATAAGGGTGACCGCATCTAATTGTAACATTCACCATCAGATTTAATTGAATGAACTAGGAGACTAATAGTTTGCATTGTAAATGATAAAAATGACTGTTGCAAAACTATGTCGAAACTATGATCTTTGAATGACGAATTGTCTATTAAATTCGAAAATAATTATCTTTTATAGATGGATATGGTGAATATCTGTAAGGGTTGCAGATTATAATTGGATTAAATTGAATTATCGTCCATCCAAGAAATATTGACATACCTTGGACGTGTAATAAAAGTTATGATATAATGTTTAAACAGGTGCTATCTTAAAGTCAACATAGTAATAGCTTCATGATACAGGGTGGTCGAATTAGTGACGCCAACAAGTTTATTTTAGATTCCTTGTACCCAGGGGTATCCGAAAATACCCGATTTTATTACTTTTGGGGCTATAATTTATGTGTGTATTGTTAACGATTTCTGCTAGCGAGGTTTCCAAAATTCATATCTCTTTTCCTTGTAGAATTTAGCAGTCCGTTTTGGTGACATAATCGCCTGGAATGTTGTTTCGATTAAAAAAAATAACTCAGCTTCCTGAAATTATTTAAATTTACACAAAAACCCTTGAAACTTGAAACTTCAGTTTTAAGTAGAATTTGCTCAAATATTCAACATAAATTTAAAAACTAAAAAAGAAGTTCCATAGCTTCTGGGTGAATTTAAAAACTTTGCATGCTTCAGAACTTCCAAAATCATACAATAAATTGTACTTGATCAGCCTATTTTTGTTCTAATTGCATTTCAGAATCGGATAGGTTGAGAAACATCGAACACAATAGATTTTATTCCTATTTTATATAATGTGTGTTTCGATGATTTTAATTTTATTCCACCACTTTTATGGGCTAGAAATATATAATGGTATAATTTCAAATTACCCAATAACGTGATTTTGAAATTTGATTTTTGTTTGTTATGATTGATGCAATATTGATTAAATTTCCGTGTGAAAACAACTGAGACTAGTGAATATTTACATAATTTTTCAAAGGGGCCAGAATAATTTCGAGTTCACCACTCAGAGTTCAAATATGGACCAGAAATAATTAATTGAAATATTTGATCTGCATGGTATAATTTCAGGACTTATTACAAATAATGCATTTTATATAAGGCAAAACGTTTCAATTCTGTAGCACCTCGAATATATGGGAATCAGATGTCTTATTTAGATTTGTCGAGGTTTATTGCATTCCTCAAATATTCAATAAAAGTGAGATAGTTAAAATTCAGATGAAAGAATATAAAACTATGAACTTAGATCTATTTATAGAGATTGTTGAGTTCTTGCTATTTGAAAAACTCTATTTGCTATTTGGATGTGCAATGGGTTCTAAACTTTCTCCCATACTAGCACAATATGTAGGTAATGGGTCATCTGCTGTATTCCTGCTTCTGACTGTTCTGAACAAGTAGATTGTTTGGTTGAGTATGATTGATGCAATATCAATATATAGTTACCTGTATGATGGCCTTTTTTTACAGACTCTCAGACAATCTGAGTCGACAAACCCTTATTTTAATTTATATAAACATTGATAAAGCCTAGCTCCATGGATTGAAATCGTACAATGCTAAGATTGGAGGATTTCTTGGATATCAATTATCTTAATGTACTTTCTGAACTTTGAAAAACAAACCTATTTTGAAAATTTGTACACTCTAGCTCATCTCATTTGGATGATAGAGAGTATCCGGCCCTTAGTAGGAACAACCACGCAAAAATAACTACTCACAGTTTTGTGACAGTTTTGTTCGATTCTAAAAATTCCTTCAGCTAAAAACCAACCAAAATGCCAACTCCATCGTAAGCTCTTATCCTATGAAATACTGTATATATTCAATTCCAAATTACAAATATCTTGAATTAAAAATAACCAAGTTAATAGTTCTCTTTAGTTTAATTTCAGCTACAATCCTGTTCCACTTAATACTATACTACTTTATATAAACACGGTTAAGTAAATACTGAAAGGAACGATAATACCGAAGTATTATAGTTCCAGTGGTGCGAGCTAGTCACGATTGACGCATAATAATCCCAGAGAATCCAGACCTCAAGTGCAAATGTGGACCGATTTCGGGGAAATGCCCCACGTCAGCAAAATGTGGCACTTCAATCATATACAATACATATGGCAACATAATCAGGAAATTTTGCAAACCCATTTACTTCAACCTCATTCAGATATCTTCCGAGCACCAACAATAACGAACTTGACTCGACAAGCCGGACGATCATTCTTAAGTTTGACTTTGGATCTTCATCAGGAAGTAAAAACCCAATCGATTGAGGCCATTTTCGGCTCGATATTCGAAAATTACAGATATTTTGCCAAAAGCGATAGCATGCTGTTCAACTAGAATAAGCCCACAAAATGTGAAATATTTAACTTGAATTAGCGAACTGGTAAAATGGCATATTAGATTCACCATCGATAAACGTAGTCGAACGTTGAGATACACATTTCATATCCAGCTGTACTTCCTGCTGGTTTCATTTCCTGCAACAAATTCGCCTTTGGTCTTCATCACGAATAAAAGGGCTTCTTTTGTACGTTAGTTAGCGAATGTACTTGACCGTTAAAAGTCAATTATAGAGTGTTCTGTCTCTCTTGCGCCTTCTAACCGACACTGTTTGCATGACCCGATTAAAATGTAGATTGTATTTCGTTAGTCATTTACATGGGGAAACCGCCGTATGTTTGCTTGAGGATTATTCATTCGATGAATTCGATCTAATCAGTTGAGGATGCAGGGAAGTGAAAATGAGGAAACATTTCATATTAACAGAGTATACAACATTCTAGGAAAAAAATTTTCATTCAGCATCATTAAAAGATTGGATGTTCCATCAAAAGTTTTAGAATCATTATTTCAATAAGTTAGTTTCCTGAAATTGCGATTTATTGTACTAAGAGATATTTTTGAAATAGATCTTTGAATCATTTTAGATATGATAAGTGAAATAATTATTAAAACATTTACATTATAGGGCATCATGATCCATTGGATTTTTCGTCAAAATTTGAATAGAGTGAAACAAAAATGTTTGTTGTAGCACACGAAAAGTAAAACAAAAAAATAATATAATTAAAACTGCCCAAAATCTGAATATCACTGAGGTGAGCTCCGGAGCTTTTGCATGCTTATTCTATAGTAAAATCAGTACTCTGGAACATTGTGCTAAAAAGCGTCTGCCATGAAGAAAGAACAAACCCATCTCTCAGATTAAGACTACCCAAAGTTTTCTTTATGTTTTGTTCGAAGTTCAAATTTCCTTCACCTAAAAACCTACGTAGCTGCTTTCCAAAATTTTCACAACGAACATCATTCCATCGTAATAATTTTTCCCTCAACTGCAAGTCAATTAAATAGGGATCTGTGAGAGCATCGAGCATTGACATTTCTGACGAACTTTTTGACATCTCTCTTTTCTTTAAGTAAATGAAAAAATGATTATATATTTTGGTGAAGGCAAGCTCATATGACAATAAAATTTGGGAATATGTAAAATATCGGTAACCTTTATACTGCACAAATTTTTTTTGACGTCCGATATTTTATGAGGTATAGAGTATTGAAAAAAAGATATTTGGATAGTTACCCTATTCTGAAAATATAAAAGTTCTACCTCATCTCAGTCAAACCCAATCGATCTAGACCATTTTCGGCTCCATATTCGAAAATTTCAGATATTTCGACAAAACGATAGCATTCCGAAGTGATTTCGAAACTTTGCACGATTCTTTGTGCCAGATGAAGAGTGATACAAGCTTATAATTTTGAAAGGAAAGAATATCAAATTGTATGACAAGTTATTTTTCGAAAATATAATAATTATGAAAAATTATCATTAATATTATACAGGGAGCCTCAAGTTCGAGTGCCTATTACACGTTTCTGGAGAACTAAACATATATGAAATCTGAAAATTGGGATTATGATATTGTTCGAAGTTCTCTACAGAGCTAAAATATTTTCGAAGCCCAAAAACTTCTGGTTATACAGGGAGTGAAAATAAATTCGACGAAAAAATTTTTTTTCAAGTTTTCCTTTCCTGGTATGAACGAGTATTCAATATTGAATACATTTCTGTTAAAACCATTGTATTAAATCGAATTTTTTTCAAAATATCTAAAAAAAACTGGAAAAAAAGTCAAATATGTTCAGTCAGTAATATGTTCATTATTCTTATTTTAAATGTCCTGAGCGTAAACCGTTTTTACAACATCGAAGAGGAAGGATGTGAAAAGGTCATGCATCTTTTGGATTTCAAAAATATCATCACAGGGTGTTTCAAATTCTGTGTTGAAAATTGTGATCTTAAATTGGCCATAACTTCTGTTTTTCAAATTAGAACCCTTCTGACACCTCGGCAATTGTTACTGCGCGGACCTTTGACGAACTACAGAGGTTGTGCAGTCTTTTAGTCAGGTGCTTCGTTGAGTGGTGTCGTTCTAACTCAATAATGATAAACATCGATAAGACTGAATGTGTTCACTTCTCACTGAGAACGAGTGTACTCAAATTGGTTTTACACTATTCAGATGAAACTGTAACATCGGTGGAGCATACCAGGTTCCTTGGCGTCCTAATCGATAACAACTTGAATTGGAGCTTTCATGTCGACGCTATCTGTAAAAAGCTCAATAGCTCTTACTTTGCCATAAGTAGAGTTAGAAATTCGCTACCTCTGCGATCCGTCATGAATATTTATTACAGTCTAGTGTACAGCCATCTATCTTATAACATACTGCTTTGGGGTAATTCATCGGATGTTGGCAGAGTTTTGTTGTCCAAAAAAGGATTTTGCGCATGATTTTCAATGTCGCGCCTAGGTCCTCATGTAGGAGAGTTTTCGTTGATTTCTGAATTTTTATGATTTTGTTGGATTCTGCATTTGTCAAAAATAATGATAGTTTTCTCACAAGATTATGCTCCTAAATTCAATAATTTCTGAGTTATTTGAGATTTTCTGGATTTATGGTGTACGTAGAGTCAAATTGATTGCATCTAAAATAATTCAATGAATATTCTTTCGAAACCATGGGAACACTCTGTACCCAAAGAAGATAAATTATCTGTTAATAATTCACAAGAGTCAGGCGTTATTGTTATTCGTTATCTTCATTTCTCGATTTAACAAAATGAACCGTTATTCTAATTACGAAATTCTGGATCTATTCTATATACATGGTGAATGTGACATAATTATTAGTAAAACCTGCCAGGCCTTTAACGAGAAGTATCCCCATTTACCTTCCATGACGGAGAAGATCTTTAGAAAATATGTTTCAAACTTTCAAAGTTTTGGATGTGTAGGAGCCTAAAGAATACAAATATGGTAGTTGATGATGAGGAAAATGAAATTAGTGTTTTGACTTATTTCGAAGCGAATGAAAATGCATCTATTCATAGCTCATGAAATCGATTTAGACAGAAATTCAGTGCACCGAATTTTGAAAAAACACAACATGCATGACTACAAATATGGGAAAGTTCATGCATTAGAACCAGGTGACTACATAAAAAGGTTAAATTTTTGTAGAAAAACTTGAAAATTTTTTGAAAAAGATCATTTGAACAGACGAAGCAAGATTCAATAATGAAGGACTATTTAATAGAAAAAATTGCCACATTCGGGGAAGTGAAAATCCTCATAGAAAAAGACAAAGAAACCCCCAGAACAAATATAGTTTTAATGTGTTTGCTCTTTTGATGAACAATAAAGTGCGGTACTACATTTATGAAGAAAATTTAAACACAGAAAAATTTTTGGAAATCCTGAGAAATTTTGTTTCTGAGTTTTTGGATGAACTGCCGTTGAGTATGTCGACTACCGCATATTATCAATTGGATGGGGCTCCGGCACATAGTTCGCACGAGGTGTCTGAAGAACTGAATGCAATGTTTGGTAATCGGTGGATCGGACGCCGCTCTTCACTATTTTGGTCCCCAGGGTCTCCCGATCTTACTCCCTTAGATTTTTATTTATGGGGTAAAATAAAAAACATAGTCTATGAATCTCCTATTGAAAGCAAAGAAGATTTGATACGGCGTGTGGAGGATGCTTTCCACTCTCTAAAGGGGGAGGAAATTGAGCGAGCGACTAACCGAGGTGTTTCAAGACGTATTCGAAAGTGTGTGGAACAAAATGGTTACCATATTGAGACTCTTACCTGATCATTTATTTTGTTAATTTGAGTTTTGAAACGTATTTTTATTTCTATTATCATAATTTATTTATAATCATAATTCGGTGTACTGAAGTAGCGAATCTATTTAAAGTGTTTCCTATTGAAGAGATGAATTCTCATTCGCTTCGAAATAAGTCGAAATACTAATTCCATCAACTGCCCTTTTTTTGTATTCTTTAGGGGCTCTTACATTCCAAAATTTGGAAATTTTGAAACATCTTTTCAGAAATTGTAAAAAAAAAATGGGGATACTTCTCATTGGATACTCTACATTTTGTGTCATCCACCATTTAAAATAAACAATATCTTTAAGTGCATTTGAATGTGTATTGCGTATACAATTGAAAAAATACAATATAAGAAATAAATCCAAAATCTCCTTATTAGAATAGCAACGATTCATTTTGTGAAATAAAAAAATTTCATAACGACTAACAATAAGACCTGTCTGACACTTGTGAATTATAAATGGGATGTTTTATCTTCTATGCTCACAGAATATCCTAATGAATTTGACTCTAAAATCCAGAAAATCTCAAATAACTCAGAAATTATTGAATTTAGGAGCATAATCATGTGAGAAAACTATCATTAATTTTGACCGCAGAATCCAACAAAATTATAAAAAAAATAGGGTTTTAATTTGAAAAACAGAAGTTATGGCCAATTTAAGATCACAATTTTCAACACAAAATTTGAAACACCCTGTAATGATAATTTTGAAATCCAAAAGATGCATGACCTTTTCACATCCTTCCTCTTCGATGTTGTAAAAACAGTTTACGCTCAGGATATTTAAAATAAGAATAATGAACATATTACTGACTGAACATATTTGACTTTTTTCCCAGTTTTTTTGGATATTTTGAAAACTATTCGATTCAATACAATGGTTTTAACAGAAATATATTCACTTTTGAATACTCGTTCATACCAGGAATGGAAAACTTGAAAAAAAATTTTTCGTTGAATTTATTTTCACTCCCAGTATAACCGGAAGTTTTTGGGCTTCAAAAATATTTTAGCTCTGTAGAGAACTTCGAACAATATCATAATCCCAATTTTCAGATTTCCAATATGTCTAGTTCTCTAGAAACGTCTAATAGGCACTCGAACTTGAGACACCCTGTATATTCCTGTTGATTTTTCACTCCACTACTAGTAATCGGAGATCGAATATTTTTCCGAGCTTGTTCCACTCGTGGTTTAATCAACTCGTAGGGCAGCTTGCTGCTATCTATCCGATCAAATTGAAACTTAAAAATCGTTTGAATATCGTTGAAATAGAAGCCATATTTTTTATGATCCTCTGCTTGAAACATCTTGAAAAATAAATTTTTTTTTTAATTTTCTATTAGTTATAAGATATTCCTCGGATATCAATAAAAAATGTACATTTGTGGAAGTTATTGATAGTGTCCATATTTCAAAATTTTATCTTCCTAGAGTAAACTCACGAGAAGATATAGAACATTCTTATTGCGCCCTTATTCTAGTTGATTTAAACTAGGAGAACAGCTTTCCATCGTTTCACCTAAATGTTTTCAAGTTTCGGAAATAGGTGTTAACCTACTCATCAATGAATTCCGGCACAGATTCGAAATAGCCTATGGTGAACATTAAAACTATGTTACTGAAATTTTTCCATTACATAAGACGTTTAGTAGTCTAGTGATATTAAATGAGAAATATTAATGACATTCAAGGAGACAAAAATTAACAGAACATAAAATAACAAAAGAATATATTCAGAATGTAATTCGAATAGTAAAAGAATATTCATTGTCTGAAATTCGCAGACCCCTCTTAAACGTAGATGCTAACAATGAATCATTCATTACTGTTTTACATATTCCTTGAGAAAAATCAACAAACTATCAGAAAGAATTAGTGGTCCATTTTGCATACAATTTTCTCTTTTTTTTCGGTATGTAATATTTTTAATGCACAGGGTGTTACAGCTCATTAGTTACCCACGAATATTGCTTATCCCAATAGTGATTGAAAAATTTTACAGAAACGCGTATTATTACTTGTTATCTTTTCACGTGTTTTTAGGCTTGAATGAGCAATCCTCTCAGAAAGGGCGCTTCAGCAGTGGAATAGGGGGTAGGGATTGAGTGATACTCAATTTTAAAGTTCTTCGAAGCGTTTTTTACAAAGGTGTATGAAGAACGTAATTTCAATGAATCCGAATATGTTGGTCTTAAGAAGAATGGGTTTGTACATTATAAATATAACTAAAATATTAGAGGTACACCATTTGAGTAACAAAATTGATATTAGAGGCTTCTTAGACCTTTCAAATGAAGTATCACTCAATCTCTCTGACCTATTATTCAATTTCAAGGAGTTGGCGGGTCTGGACAGGTCTGCGCCTCCTACATTGGAGGCAGTGCTCGGTCTGGTTTGGAATTTGTTATCTTAAGCGTTAGATATACAGAGTGCTCAATAGTGACGTCTCAAACTTCTAATTTCCTTGCAGCCTGGGGTATCCTAAGGTACTCTATGAATGTTTCGCAACTTTTCTTTGTTTTTGAGCTTTAATTTTTTGTGTGTATTTTGTTTGACTTCGGCTAAGAGATATGCTAAAATCATTGAAACACCTTTAAGATTTTAAATGTGGGCAAGAATAAAAATTAAAACGGCTTCGTGGAAATAGAACCTGTTTTCGATTACAAATATAAAGCAAAAATTTTTGAAAAATGACGACTACTCAATTCGGTGAATTTTCAAACCTCCTTCCTCCACCATCGACAACATCTTAAAAAGTTATGCTTCCATCATCTGAGGCTACTTGAATACTCTTGCTTATTTTTCTTTCCGCTCCCGAAAGTTCTCGCCTAAATTTTTGATCGATGTTGCTTTCCGTCGCATACATCACCTCTTTATAAACCACCATATGAAAAAATTGATGAAGTTGAGGTCCAGCAACACGTAGGCCATTCGATCGTTCTTACAAAAGCGAAAAGAAAATAAAGCAAGAATATTCAAGTTGCTTTAGACAATAAAATCATAACATTTCAAGACGTCGTCGTTAGTGTATTCAGGAAGGAAGTTCGAGAATTTACTGTAATAAATAGTCATTTTTCTGTTATTTGCTTTTTTAATTTCCCAATCAGTCATTGTGATTTTTATTCTAGCTCATATTTTAAATCCTAGGGGTTGAGCCGAAATTATGAAATTATATATATTACAGTTATTTTACATGAATTTCTATTACTATTATATTAATATTGATTCAAAATTATGTTTTTCGTATTTCCGGGCCTAAAGTGACAACTTCACTCCCTTGTGACAGGTACTAAAGTGTCACATTTAATCCCTCCGGGATTAAATATTGACGAAACTCCCGGAACGATTAAATCACAAACAAACGAATTTAAGGGATATTTTATTGAAAAATTAGAATGGTAATTAACGTTAATATTCAAATTAATATTGTGACAGTTCGTCATATTGACCAGTCTTTCCTTGGTTAATGCAGCAGGTAACTGACGAGTAACAGATAGGTCCATGATACTAAGACTAAGTTAGTCTTAGTATCACTGAACTGGTGTTTGTTTCGAAGATCCTGCGGAAACAGGAAGCGAGAATGAGGACTGTGGCATAACTATAGTGGACGAATCGGCAACTTGACCAAATATTTTATCTGAACTTTTTGTTTATTTTCAATAGACGATTCAATATATCCCTCGGCCACGTTGGAGGATTTCCATCCTCCATGTCTCTTCAGCACGTCTATTGTTCCCGAATCAGCTAACAAAGACACAGATGTGCGTCTAAAACAATGTCCCGTATAAGACGTCGCATTTTCTAATTTCAAGAAAGCTGCTATTTGCCGTGGAAATGTACCAAACATGTTTTTTCCTACTACTCGCGTAGTACATTCTTTGTTGATGTATTGAAGAAAAAATTTTGAATGAGGTGTCCCTGTCTTTCGCAATGCCACATATTTTCGAAATATCGCCAAAAAACTGATGGCACTGTGTTCTGAATTTTTGATCACAAAATTTCGGTCAATTTTATTTTTGGTGTTTCTAATCGCAATCAGGAAGGAATCGCCCAAATCTCTCACATCGTCGATTTCTTAATCAACCAACTCTTTTCCACGACAAGCTCCCGCAACGCCCAAAATAAGTGCAAACTACAAAAAAATTGATTTCTTAAAATTTCTGAATGTAAACACATTTCCAAATTTACCTCAAGCATTAAATATTTATCATCCGGAGCCTCCCGTAAGAACTGATCTACCTGCTCAGACGTGAGAATTCTTGACTTCTTTGGCTTAAATCCCTCATTTCTTCTCTTCAAAAAAGCTAATAATTTTGGAAATTTACTTATATATATCTTCTCTAATGTTAATAACCGATTTCAGCATTGAGTAATGTGCCCAGAGAGTTGAGGCACAAACCGCTTTTGATTTATCATTGAAGTAGACTAACAGCGCATTTTCAGTAGGTTGTCTCACATTTTTTAAGCGGCACCACTTTTTAAAAGCATCGTACTGCTGCTCGTATAGTTTTCTAGATTTCGGTGGTAACAATTCTTCACCTACTTCGGCTGCTCTTTTAACAATATCAGATACACCTTCTTCACTCATCATACCAATAATTATCAATAACAATGTTTCTTTACAATGACACTAGTAATGACAATGTTTCTAAATTAGGTACAATTGTCACAACGCAATGTTACTATGGTAACTTATTTTAAAGACAGTTTATTAAATGAGTTGAAGAGAGAAAAAACTGATTGAAATTATTGAAATAATTAATAAAATCATACCGGAAGTACGAAAAGTATCGTATATACCTTGCGACTGAAGTACATTTAATCCTTCAGGTAAATTATGGCCCTCCCTGCTGTCGGGCCATACACTTTACCTTCAGGATTAAATGTACTACTTCAGTCCCGCGGTATATAATATACTATTATTATGTGATTCATATTGCAAAATATTATTGCTTTTTCGTAGCGATCCGTGGTCAAAATTGGGTATGTCCGGTAGGTTGCATATTATCTTTTCTCCAAATGAGAAGAACTAGCGTTTCGATACTTTCAGAATAGGTTAGTTGGTCGAACATCTCGGTTTAGTTGGAGCATTTGAAATTTGGTTTCTTCCTAAAATGCTCATCCGATGGATTTGAAACTTGAAAATCGCTTTGAATACCGGCGAAAGAAAGATATCTGCATATTTTGTGAAAATCCTCATACACAATATCCCCAAAAATTGCAAATCAGTCTATAAGTACCACCAAAAACGTTACATAGTCAGCCGAGGCATCGGTCAACAACTCTACAAAATCTTGCTTGTCTATTTTTACTGTGCCTTGTTTTGTTTTTGCGCGAAAATGGCGAAATTCGAGCCGAGCAAGCGTCATTTGTGGAAAGTGTTTGTTTTTGTATTTCATTCGAACAAAAATGCAGCTCGGGTGCATCGAATGATTGTAAAAACTTATGGTGAATGTTGTATTAGTGAAAGAACGTGTCGGGAATGGTTTCATAAGTTCAAAAATGACGAATAGGACCTGGAAGACAAGGAACGTCCTGGATCCGTGAAAAAGTTCAAGGATGCAGATTTGGAGACTTTGCTGGATGAAGATTCCTATAGAACGCAACAGGAACTTGCAAATTTATTAGGCGTGACTCAGTAAGCGGTTCCTCATCGCTTAAAATGCTTAGGAATGATCCAGAAACTGGGACATTGGGTGCCATACGAGTTGAAGCCGAGAGACATCGAACGGCGCCTTTTCACGTGCGAACAACTCCTCCAACGGTAAAACAGAAAGGGTTTTTGCATCGTATCGTGACCGGAGATGAAAAGTGGATACACTATGACAACCCGAAGCGGAAAAAATCGTGGGGCCTCCCTGGCCATGCATCAACTTCGACAGTGAAACCAAACATTAATGGCTCGAAGTTGATACTGTGTATTTGGTGGGACCAGCTTGACGTAGTGTACTATGAAGTCTTGCAACCAGACGAAACCATTACAGGAGCCCTTTATCGGACACAACTAATACGTTTGAGTCAAGCGTTGAAGGAAAAACGCGTGACAACGCTCGGCCACATATTTCCAAGGTCGTGAAAACATACCTGGAAACATTGAAATGGGACATCCTACCCCACCCGCCATACTCTCCTAACATCGCCCCTTCTGATTTCTACCTATTCCGATTGATGACGCATGACCTCGCCGGCCACCACTTTCGTTCTTACGAAGAAGCCAAAAATTGGATCGATGCTTGGATCGCGTCAAAAGACGAAGAATTGTTTCGACGGGGAATTCAGAAGCTGCCACAAAGATGGGAGAAAGTTGTGGCTAGCGATGGAAAATATTTTGAAGAATGAGTATGTAACGAATTTCTTATAATAAAACCTCAAAATATGAAGTAAAACGGCGGTTTTCTATTTGTAGGCCTACGTAGCTGCAGGAATAACTCACGAGTTGCAGAGAATTCCACCAGAAGTAATAGCTAATGTTACTAAAGAATTCAAAAACCGTCTTGCTTATTGCCAAGAAGTAAACGGTGTTCAGTTTGAACATCTGATACGTTAAGTTTAGTTTAGTTATGTTTCAATGATTTGAAAATGACTTTTTTTTAGTTAGTAGTTATGATTAGTCATTTCTCTAATGGATATTTGATTTTTACTTTATTTAGATACTTTTTTGTTAATATCTCGATAGGTATTGAAATAAAAAATATTGAACCCGATATTTATGTACTCGTCACAAAATGTTTCATCAGAAACTAAAATAATATACAGGGTATTCCATTGTAAATTTTAAAATTAATATTCGTTCCGGCGAAACCAGAAGCTCAAAATTGTTAAAAAATATGAAAACAAATAGGCAGTCTACTGCAGTATCCATCATCCAAATTTCATTTTGATATCTTTGATAATTGCAGAGATATTTACTTTGTACCACACATTCCCCCATCACTTTATTATTACTCTCAGAATCCAATTTTGGACGACTAAAGCTTTTGTTAAGTGAGAATCGTATGCAGCGTCCTATATTTAACTACAAATGAATACAAACAGGTGTAAACCCAAAAACATTTCCATAGCATAACTGTATAAGCTGCATTAGGGCAAGGTTAAACATTCGTCAAGTATTGAGTAGTAATTTCAAACGAATTTGGCACATTATGTCAGAATCAAAACGATAAATCGAAGTTTACTTGAATTTAGAGATAGATCTCGCAATCCATTGAAGAAAGTGTGAATATAAACGATATAAATCTTAAAGTCTATCTAAATGATTTATTCTTGTTGCTATCAAGAAATATACATTTTCACTGCGATAAATCACGATTCTGCATATAAACATTCTTATATTGTGCTCCAATTCGTATTTCTCGGAACGGCGTGGAAAATATCACCCTGTCAGATTTCAAATAACGTGTCTTTTTTCAGGTGTTGAATTATGAAAATCTCAGAACAACAAACTGACACGATGAAGTGATGAATGAAAATGATTAATCAATGTTATTTGACACTATATGTATGAGGCATTCCAAATGTGTTGTCCAGAGCGAAGGGATCACAAAATATTCCGAGCTAGAAAAAATTAAAGGCGTATTACCGGTTAGATTTCTGAAAAAATACATTTGATGAAGGTGTTCGATGATGAAAATAGTGTAGAATACTAAACAAGAACAAACTTGAGTCCATTGGGATTGCCACAAGGTTGTTATTGCTCGCTTTATATTCACATCCACGCTGACTAGCTTCATAAAAACCAAATTTGAGCTTTGCGTACGCAACTCAATGTGAATCAAAACTCCGCGATACAAAACCAACCTACCAGAAATGGCAATGTTACCCATCAAATCCCCAGTACCAAATTAAAGTGACTCGTCTCCGCCTCGGCCATACAAACCTAACACACGGATATCTTATTAATCGTGATACACCCCCAAGATGTGAACTATACCGCACTATAATTATCTTCAAACATGTGTTAACAGAGTGCCCAAAATATGTGAACCAAAGACTTATTTACCAAGTGTCTCATTATCAGATATGTTGAGTGTAGATCAATCACAATACCTTAAGAATTCTAATCTGTTTCATTGTATACAGGGTGGCCATTTGAAAACGAAACAGACGAGATTACAGACAAAATAAATTTTCTCGATAGAAATGCTCGGACAGGTCGATTTCTGTTTCGAGGGGGACAACTCAAGATGTAGGTTACGGACACATAACGCTTCAACCCTTGCTACTACAACCCTCACCCCCAAATTTTGAATAGGGAAGATAGGGTGAGTGATACCTCATTTGAAAGGTATTTTTATACTGATTTCAGCACAGTAATTGTTTTTTCATTTTATGCATTAGTTCTCGAAATATTCTTAACTAAGTATTTGAAAATGCAGTGGTGTTTTCATGGCACTTGTAGTGTTTTTTTGTGAAAAATCGACATTTTGAGCTTCAAAACAACAATGACTGTGGCTTCCTTCCTCCAATCCACTGACATTATGTGGAAGATCAGATTGTGTTTCAGCAGGATGGAGCTCCTCCACACTACGCCTTACCAGTTCGAGAATATCTGGATCAAAGATTTCCAAATCGGTGGATTGGAAGAAGGGGTCCCACTGAATGGCCAGCCAGATCTGTCACCACTAGATTTCTTTCTTCGGGGCCACTTGAAGAGTGAATTTTACTCTGCACAGCCCGATTCCATAGAAGATTTAAGAAGACGTATAGTGAACGAATGTCGTCAAATCACTCCAGAAATGCTGCAATATGTGAGCCATCGTTTCGAACAAAACTTTTTTCATTGTATGGAAGCTAATGGTGAACAATTTGAATATTTAATTAATTGATGTGAGTTTTTGATGAATTATTTACTTCACTTTGAAAAGTCTTATTTCTTAGATCAATACTTCAAATCGTTCTGATACCGTACAGTTGGAGAATGATTTCAGTGAATAAAACAGCAAGTCGATCATCTGACCCTAGTAGCATTAACACGTACGGTATGACTGCATTTGCCGAGTGTTTTGCAATTTCAAATACAAGTACGGAAATTTTGGCATTTCGGAAGTACGAAATGTCAATTATTCCCAGAAAATTAATTCAAGTGATAAAATTAACTAACGCATGAATATTTCGAGAACTAATGCATAAAATGAAAAAACAATTACTGTGCTGAAATCAGTATAAAAATACCTTCGAATTGAGGTATCACTCACCCCATCTTCTCTATTCAAAAATTGGGGGTGGGGGTTGTAGCAGCAAGGGTTGAAGCCCTATGCGTCCGTAACCTACATCTCAAGTTGTTCTTCTCGAAACATAAATCGACCTGTCCGAGCATTTCTATCGAAAAAACTTATTTCGTCTGTCATCTCGTCTGTTTCGTTTTCAAATGGCCAAATTGTTGCTAATAATCTGAATGGCTGATGCAACATTTGTATTCTCTAATTAAAGAAAAAAAACAAACAAAAATCACGGAAGCGTTATTTATGACCGGTGATTCCATAAGCATTTGCAAAATACATTGGCGTTATAAATTTTTTCAAATTGCAATCATTCAGGAAGTTTCAATACAAACAATTTCAATTTCACAATGGGGCATACGAGGTCTGTAAATTAAGTAATGAGACTGGGAACGTTGCGTTTGATCTGGCAATACTGGAAGCGCGGGGCTTAGTGGGGCGGTAGAGGATCCACCTTCAGTACGAGTTTGACCTCGCTTGAGTCATTTGGTTGTGCGTAGCGATTGTTTTTGTGAAACAGTTTTTAACATGCTTATATTAGCATCACTTGTATGTATGTATGTATGTCAGTTTGTAACTCTCCTTCTTTAAGCGTGAGTGGTTCATTACTGTGAAAAGATCCCACTTCTTCCAAAGCGTTCGTTGGCCGAGCGGTCTAAGGCGCGCGTCTTCTGTGACGTCAGCTCTTGGATTCATCGATCGTGGGTTCGATTCCCGTCCAGCCGACAAAATAAACCGTTACCATTAGTTTTTATAACAGTCACTAGAAAGTAAAAAATAGATAAAGTTTGAAAAAACTAAAACAAACACGCTTATAAAAAATGTCTTTTGATCATATCTTTAGATGGAAAAGAGCTACGACATAGAAATTTGAGGATAAGTAAGATATCGATCACCTCAATATATCCACGAATATTTATTGAAATCCGAAAAATATCTTTTGGAATTTTTTAAAAATTTTCTAGCGCGACGATGTTTACGAAATTTTGCGAGCTGTTTTGTTACAGCCTCCCTCAACAATATTTCAAGTATCAATTTGATCGGATGGATATTCTAGTAGTTATTGAGGAAACAAAATTTCAGATGCTCATAACTACTGAACCATCCAACGGATTTGGCCCAATAACGAACTTGACCGAGATATTTGGACAATTAACCTATTCTGAAAATATGAAAACTCAAGCTGATTCCTTTTGGATGCTAGAAAGGATACGACTGGCCGGCCTGACAGACTCAACTTTCGCCACGAATTCTTCATCAGAGAGTCGAACCCAATCGATTGAGACCATTTTCGGCTCTATATTCCAAAATTACAGACATTCGGGCAAAATGATAGGCACTCTGTTCGGGTGAACAAGAGCGCCAAAAAAGATTTGGTATCCGCCTATTAACTCTATCAGGTGAGAAATTATCAAGCGACGAATCTGCAGTACAGCCATTTATCCAGCATTTTAAGAACAAACTAGAAGAACTGGGTCTTCTTCCTGAGCAAATCTATAATGCAGACGAGTGTGGTCTGTTCTGGAGACTGTTACCCAATAAAACATTCGTATCTTCGATAGAAGCAAGTGCACCAGGTCGTTAGGTAAGTAAAGATAGAATCACATGCATGCCGTGTACAAATTCTACTGGAACGCACAAATTGGATTTGTTAGTGATTGGTAAAGCAAAAAATCCCAGAGCTTTCAAGAACATGTGTCTGCCAGTCTGCTACAAGAACCAAATTAGAAGTTGGGTCGCGAGAGAGGTATTTAGCGAATGGTTTCATAAAGACTTTGTCCCAGAAGTCAAGAAATTTATAAAAAGATCCAACTTGCCCATAAAAGCTTTACTCGTACTTGATAATGCTCCGGGCCACCCAAATGAACAAGGAAGAATATAAATCAAGTGATGGGAATATTCAAACCATCTTCCTACCAGCAAACTGTACACCTTTACTTCAGCCGATGGATCAAAATGTTATACAAAAAGTAAAGTCTATATATAAAAATAAATTGCTGCTTCATATTATATCTCAGGAAGGGGAAATAACACCTTAGTGGATTGAATTTGAAGGATGTTGTGTTCTCTCTCGCTCATGCTTGGGAGTCTGTTTCATCTTAATCCAATCTTCATGGAAAAAGTTATAGCCTACAATGAATGATGTATCAGAAACAGAAGAAACTAATGAATAGGATCCTGAAGATAATCTGGCCAGCCGTATACTTCCTATCTTCATGAATAAATGTGCAAGAGATTCCATATTTTCAGAATAGGTCCATTATTCAAATATCTCGATAAACTTTTTATTTGGCTAAATCTGTTGAATAGATCAGCGGTTATGAGCATCTTAAATTTGGTTTCCTCAATAAGATACGATCAAGTTATAACTTGGAAGACGTTTGAATGAGTTCGAAGCAAAATTTCGTTGAAAACGTTACACTAGAAAATTTTTAAAAATTCCCAAAAACATTATTTTCAATACTTCATATCGCAGAAGGTTATATCAAAAATTTGTGCATGCATGGACGTTATCCATAACTTACATATTCTCAAGCTTCATCATAGTAGATTTCTATTGGGAGAAAATATGAGAGTTTCTTCATTTACTTCAAGGCAGGGACTAACAGAAGTTTAGTTTATTTGAGGTTATCAAAATTGACAACCACGAACCGTGAAAAAGTTAAATGTAGCGCCATCATAGTGGCGCTATGTCTATAAGAGATTATTCATCCTCCTGAGGGTCCTGTAGAGGTTTCAGAAGATACGATTCCGAAGAATAATCGTCTTCGCGTAATCGCACGAAATATATTCTGAATAGTTTTCTATGCAGAGGGAATTTGAGCTGCGAGCAAATCCAAGGGAAAGCTGTGAGTGGTTATTTTTAATTGGAAATATAGGTTTATTCATTCATTGTGGCAGTTGCATTTGTATCACACTGTTCCAGAGTACGTGAAAGACTTTAAAACAACCGTGCAAAGGCTCCTTACCACAGTTTCATTATTTTTCGCGATTGATTTAGTGCCTAGAAAATCATTCTATAGGTAAGCTAAACTAGAACAATCGCGCAAAAATTAGAACTAACTATTTCCTTCAAATAAGAAAGCAGAAATCACCTTATCAAATTTCGGTTGATGTATCTTTGACCTACTGTATCATATGGATACAATATTTGGATTGGATATGGAAAACGGCTTCGGGCCACTAAATGTTTATTTATTTAGATAAGAAGACATCGGAATATATTGCTTAATCCCATGAGAGCAATAAACTCAAATATATTAGGAAAAGTTGAAATCTTCAGTTTCCCGATGTATCTCGAAAACAGTTGCATTCCACAATATGAGACCGAAATTTCTAAGAGCTTAACTGAAACCACCTTCGAATGAGGATTATTCAGAACCTAACGACATGTGGATGAAAATCACCTGACAAAATGGAACGAAACATTATAATATCTAAGGAAGAGAAACCTACAAAACAAAAATCAAGAAGAGCATTCATGAACATCGCTCTCAATCCCATAAGTGCACCATAAATTGAAGTTTGGTGGCCAATTGTTCGGTGTAACTTGAAGAAATTTTTAAACCACTGAAACGTGCAAATTTTTTATCTAGTTTTACAAGTCTGTCTATTGGACATTTATGAGAGTTGAAAACTTTTCGGAAATCAAAAGCTTTGCTTAAAGCTAATTTTACCTTCAAATTGACAGAAGATGTCTGTTAAAACGTTGGTTAAGAGAACAATAACACAGGCCTACAAAAAAAAAATTTTTTTTGGTGCCTAGAATTTTTGAGCTGATTTTAACTATATTTTTATTGCTGAATCTAAATATGATAGCAGTTTTTCTGTATCAGCTCTAGATTTTTAGAAACTAGATAATTATAAAAATAAATAAAAGTCTGAAATTCTGGTTTGGTGAAAACCAAAAAATCACTTCTGCCTAGTAAATATTACTGGAATCAATCGAAATAACCGTAACAAGTGGACTTATGCAGATTTAGTCTCTGCAAGACACCCTATCCCTCACTCAGAAGAAGTGCCAATTCCAACTTTTCAGCAGCTACCAGAACTCTGTGAGGACACATGTCTCTCTGATCAGAATTCTGACACTACTGAAGGTGACAGTGATTTTGAAACGATGTCGTCAATTCCCCAATGTGTTTCAACCAAGATTAGTTAAATAACCTCACTAGAGATCTCAACTTGTCGAAAAAAAGCTTCTGAATTACTAGCTTCCAGGTTAAAGGAAAAAATTTACTTAAACCAGGAACGAATATTACATTTTATCGCACAAGGCAGAAAGATCTGCCACCTTTTTCTCTCTGAAGAACAAAATCTTGTATTTTCCCGTGCTATTAAAGAACTTGTAAAAATGGGTCTTCCTGAACATTTTCCAGATGATTGTCGCCTATTTATTGACAGCTCAAAACGAAGTTTGAAATGTGTTCTTCTAAATAATGGGAACAAATTTGGCTCAACACCAATTGCTCACTCAACGAAAATGAAAGAACAATAGGACAACATAGCTTTGGTTTTGGAAAAAATAAAGTATCATGAAGACCAATGGGTGATTAGTGTAGACTTAAAAATGGTCAACTTTCTCCTTGGGCAGCAAAAAGTGGCCATACCAAATATCCTTGTTTCTTGTGCCTCTGGGATAGCAGAGACAAAACGCAACACTGGGTTAGAAAAGAGTGGCCTAGAAGAGAAAACATGGATGTTGGGGGAAAGAATATCATCAATGATCCTTTAGTTCCGCGAGAGAAATCATGTTTCCACCCCTGCATATCAAGCTGGGTCTAATGAAGCAGTTTATGATAAGAATGGATCATGCTTTGCATATATAGGGAAAAAATGCCTCAGCTGAGTAAGGAAAAAATCAAAGCAGGAATATTTGATGGCCCACAAATAAGACAGCTGATTAAAGACCCTGACTTCATAAATTCAATGATTGAGATTAAACAAAATGCCTGGAATTCATTTGTTTCAGTTGTCCAAAATTTTCTGGGAAAACACAGAGCTGAAAACTATGTTGAATTAGTCAATGAGATGCTGAATAATTTCAGATCACTTGGCTGTAACATGAGCATTAAGGTGCACTAAGTACAGTCACTTAGACCGTTTTCCTGATAATTTAGGCGACATTAGTGAGGAGCAAGGTGAAAGATTTCACCAAGATATCAAATGTATGGAGGATCACTATCAAGGAAGATGGGATACTCACATGATGGCAGATTACTGCTGGCCTTTAAAACTGGATTGTTCTAAAATACATTCAAGAATGTCACGCAGAAGAAGTTTCCGAAATGTTTAGTGAGTAATTGGTTTAAAAGATGACTCTTTCTGTTTTCTATAGTATATAATGAATAATATCTGTAATATCTGTGTAATACAATAAAAATTCCTTTATTAATTTGTTTTTTTAAACCATGGGTTTCTTTTAGAATAGTGTAATGTATAATTCACAAAAATGTTGATATCTTAAAAATTCGAGCTGACAAGCAAAAACTAATAGCATATTTGAATTCAGGTCTTCAAATTCATATGAAATCACCTCCAAAATCTTCGGTACCAAAACCACTGTTGACCAGTGTAATAGATTATGGTTAGTGCCAAACAACAATTCTATGAGTTCCATCATCAACAATTTCTCATCAGCATCTATAAAAATCAATCAAAATAAAAGAACAATCAAATTTTTATTATAAATATGTTGTAGATTTAGCAATGTTATAACGAGATGCAATCAGAATCGATCCAAATATCAGATAATTGACTGCCTTTGATATCCCGTCGAATGCGAGCCCTTTAGAGCACATTTTTCATTACATTCACACATTTCAACCGGTATTTCATTGATTTTATCATACATAATTTGTTTGAATGGCTCAAGAGGTTTTGGTTTGTTTGCATATACCTAATTCTTCTAATATACCTAAAAAAAAATGGAGCGGTCGAATCAGGCGACCCTAGAGGCAATTAAAGTCACCATTTCTTGAATTAAATTATTGTGGGAAGGAGTCTCGCAGTAATTCCATTGTAATCCTGGCAGTACGCGATGTAGCAACGTCTTGTTGATAACACATTTAAATCAAGCAGGAAGCATAAATTAGTGACGCTTAGAAGTTTTGCATTGACAGTTACCGTTACGTCTTTTCATTTTCAAAAAAGTAGGGTTCAATGATTTCGTTTGACCAAATTGCACACCAGACTGTCTCTTTTAATGAATGCAAAGGAGATTGATGAATAATTTGAGGATTTTCCATTTTAGGGTTTTTTTTTTCAATTGTAAGCTTGAGGATTTAAGTAAAACTTGGTACACCTCTTTCTTTGGAAATTTTTCGAACGATTTTCAAGTTTCAAATTGGGTGGATATTCTAAAAGTTTTTGAGGAAACTATTATCAGATGCTCATAACTTGTATTTGGCACAATAATGAACTTGACCGATATATTTGGAATACGGCCGGCCAGACAGACATATTTAACGGTGAATTTTTCATCAAGAAGTCAAACCCGATCGACTGAGACCATTTTTTGCTCGATATTCGAAAATAGCAGACATTTGGGCGAAACGATAGCATCTGTCAAGTATTTTTTGCCTACTTGTTCTACCTTAAAAAAGTCGAAGAACATCTTGCCGGTGTTTTGCCAAAATATCTGTGATTTTCGAATATCGAACCGAAAAATAGTCTAAATCGATTTGGTTCGACCTCCTGATAAAGAATCCGGGGTTAGCAACATTTGAGTATGTCTGTCAACTGGTCGTATACTTTCTATACTCGCTATAGTTTTCATATTTTCAGAATAGGTTAAGTGTTTAAATATGTCGGTCGAGTTCGTTAATGGACCGAATCCATCCAAAAGTTCAGGAATTATGAGCATCTGAAATTAGAGTTTTTCAATATCTCCTAGAATATACAAGGTGTTCAGAAAGGGTATCGGGTATCTGTTTTCGCGCCATATTCGGAACGGGTCGTCTAAAAGGAGCGTGGTGGGGAACCTGGCGTCTGCCATTTTGTGGAGTTTTAATCACGATAGAAAAGTACTCGGGGACGTATCACGCATTTTGCGTTCCAGCGTATTATCGTAATGGTGATTCAATAGTGACGGCTCAACGCCTTTATCGTGCAAAATATCGTACACGCCAATCGCCAATTGAAGATAGCATTAGGAAATGGATCAGGATGTTCGAGAATACAGGTGCGACAGTTAAAATTCAAAACTCTGGTAGTCCTTGTTCAGTTCGCGATGAAAAAAGAATTGAACAAGTTGAGGCGTCGGTTCATCAAAATCCATCTTTATCCATCCGAAAGCGAAGGTACTACTGAAAGCCTATAAAATTCAATTGGTTGAAGGATGCGGGCTATGATAATCGACTGAATTTTGAGAACGAATTGCTGCCGCGATTCAACAACTACAACAACATTCTGTTTGGGCCGCTATGTCTGCTAAAGACATAATTGGTCCTTATTTTCATGAAAATCAATGAGGCCGAGGAATTGATGTGAATAGTGACCGTTATTGTCATATGTTGCGGAATTTTTTAGGCCCAGACTTGCAGTAGTTAGCAGGCTTCAACTAACAAAGGTTGTTTCAGTAAAATGGAACCACTTGTCATTCCTCAAATGATTCAATGGAAGTTGTTGACGAATTTTTCCCTGATGAAGTCATTTCGCGAAGGGGTAACATCAACTGGCCTCCCAGAAGACCCGACCCTAGTCCGCTTGACTATTTTGCATGGGGATACCATAAAAGTAAGGTTTATCAAAATAATACAACGAATCTAACCCAGTTGAAGCAAAAAGTCAGATCAGAAATGGCAGCAATATCAATAGCCATGTGTCAACGTGTTATTGCCAATCTTTGTTCCCGTACCAGCAATGTAACGGTCATCATTTGGATAAAATCATCTTTTCCAAATAATTCTCCAATTCATATGTTGATAATAAACAATAAACTTTTTTATTGTTCACAAATATTTTTTGTTTTATTGAACTTACAAATACACCTTGTACATATAATCGTTTTTCGAAATTTGAAAGATATTTGGATAAGGTTGAAAGAATGAATTCTACCTAATTTTGTTGAAATCCTTTAGGTAGAAAATTACAAAACAATTATGAGAATTTTTTTCAAAGTAACCGATTACTGCTAAGGTATCTGTTAGATTTCAACCAAAATTTGTGCATTTATGAAGCTTACTAATATCTTGCATATGCTGAAAATTATTTTTTTGTTTCAAGTAAGGAAGTCAATAAAGTAACAGAACTTCATAGGATGAAATCAAAAATTAATATTCCTTCTTCAACTTTTATGAATGATGAATCGAATGTTGATAAATTGAAGTTTGTAAAATGTGTTTCATTTCAGTCTTTATCTTCAAGAAGACCCCAAAGCAAGTAATTTGGACTTGAATATATATGATATTTAAGAAGACAAAAGTTTACTGAAAGAAAAATATAAGTTGCAGCATGATTTTCGAAGGGATATAACTTTTTTTAGAGAAGGAAGTTAAAGCTTCGAAGAAAAACTGTGGTTATTTCGAATTTGAAATATAGGTTTGTTGATTCTTTCATTCATTGCGGCGGTTTTATTCAGTATCACACTGTTCCAGAGTCCAGCAAAAGACTTTAAAACAAGCGCGTAAAAGCTTTTGACCTTCATTTAGTAAATTTCTACAGTTTTTCTATATATGAATATTCAGCCCAAAATGTCGACAGTTTTATTTTCATAAATCCACCCAGTTTTTCATCTCCGTGTTAAAAAAATTTATTTATCTTTGGATGAAAGTTTAGAAATTTCTCTCGAATATGATGCCAAATAATTTGTAGTCGCAGTGAACTTTGTTCAGAATTATTCCTGCAACATGAGTAGAATCACTGATTCTTCATGATGCTCAGCCCCGTCCATCATATTAATCGTTTGTACAATGATTGATTTGTTGGAATCATAAGAGCTCATTTTCAATTATAATGGTACTTGGTCTACTCAACTCTAAAATAATTACAAACTTGACCCTGATCAGCTATTAATCTATAAAAATACGTCGCTTAATTCAAGTTCGAATGTTACATTTTATAATTGTAGCTAATGGTCATATCCACGTGAGCAGCCAGAAATCAGGTACTTATCAAGTACATACTCCATCATGAAGATGGATAAACAATCTTCTCGATAATTAACAACTTATGTGCCAGTAGAATAAACTTTGATGATTGACAATCAGTAAAATGTATCAGAAGAATCTTAATATGAACCGATTTCACACATGAATAGTGCATATAACATTAAAATTTCGAATTTGAATATTAGCTGATAATCACAGAGCCAATCCAATGTCGAAATTATTCCATTCAAGATGCGATTTCAAAGAATATTTGAAATATTGAATATCGCAATCAACACGAATAAACGAATTTCTAACTCGAAATATAACTTGAAATTTTCTAAGGAATCTATTTCTGCAATAAAAACATGATGTTCTAATTTGAAAAACGGAAGTTGACGTCATTTCCGGAAAAACCGGAGGTGCTCATGCCTTGAAAATATTTTAGATTTCATCAGCATCGTGAAATACTTTCAAGTGCTGAATTTCATGAAAATACGTTCAGTAGTTTCCCGTATAAATATGGGTGAGGTTCCTCGTGAAAGATCCTGTATAGGCCTCTAAGAAACATAGAGAAATACTTTGAATCTAATAATATATCAAACTTACTTTTTATTTCGGCAGAATTATAGAAGAAGTATAGGATCACTCACCTGAAATAAAAAAATATTATAGCATGAAGAATTCGTAACCACAAAATGTATTTCAAAATCAAAGTAGTCTCTTGATGAACGAGTAGTAACTAATAAATGTGTGTTCTATGAACATCTATATAAAAAAATTACATTACAACTACCTAGGGGGTGGGAAAGTCACTTTCGAAGGGGTGATAATCTGTTTTACGCTCACGCAATATGTTTCACAGCAACAGAATATTTTACAGTATATCCAATATCAATCTCAATGAAACTCCCTTCGAAGATTAATAATAGTTTCAATAGAAATGATAAAGATTAAAAAGAAAGTACTGACGTGGAGTCAGCAGGTTTTGCGTGTCCGTTTTTCGTATTAAATAAATGTGTTATATGCACAGAATAAGGCAATTATTAAACTTTGATGAATTCATAGCTATGATTAGCCATTTAGGTCGTTTGGCTTTTCAACCTTCGTAAGTTGAATGGATCTTCTGTTGGTCGATCGGTTGATTGGTGTATTCCTTGTAGCTTCTAGGACTCTTAAATCCTCATGGATGGTGTGGTTGGGGACATACCAAGGGGCATTAACCAATGAACGTAGTAATTTATATGTTAGTCTTTGGACGATTTCAATATTTGGTGCTTATCGCAACCCCGGAATAAGATGGCATAGGTCCATATTGGTTTTATGATTGCCTTGTAATTGAGTAATTTATTTTGAAGGTTCAATTTGAACTTCCTGCCCATAGGCTAATACATTTTCTGTTTTGAGAAACAGCTTCTCGAAGAGTTACTTATTCGAAGTTACGGGTAGATTTGAGCACAAAGATCCAAATTGCGGTTTCATAAACTAGTACTTCATTCCAAATCAAATATGGGTCTGATTTTAGTGGCAAAGCAAAGCAAAAATAAACAATCATCATATTGTGGATACCACTGGATATAAAATGAAACAAAAACTTATGTATTCTGGACTGATTTTCTTATCTTACAGGAAGAATAGTATATTATTGAACGAGCGGTAATGTTGGCCATAACGGGCAAATCAAGTAAGCAGCTCGAGCCGGAGGAGGGAGTATTATAATCATTATTGCAAATTGAATACAATACTTCAACTACTATATTTTTAGTAGTATACGAATTAACCTGCATTTTCCAAATTGAAAGTATCAAAAGCGTTGACATAATTTCCTGTGTTCACAGAATAGTCCACAATAATAAAGCAGCCCAACGAACTTTCATCGGCTATATTTTTCTCTGATTGTCAAGGAACGCAAGTTATTTTGTATTGTTATCTATATCGATTATCTGATTTATGTTGAGGGTGCTTAGCATGAAGTCGAATTCTACTAATAGGGATTATGCTTTATACTAAAATATTTCAAAGAAACATTTTTTGTAATCGATGAGTTAATATTTCTACTGCCACACCAATTTTGAAAACTTTTGTAAGCTCCTTTATATATATTTCAGGATATTTCGGGCAATAAATTCTGTATTGTTTCAGTATATGCTTGTCTTATTCCAGTAGATGTACATAATACTTGATAATCAATATCTGAATTGAAAACTCTTATTAAAATATTCTTAACCATTAGTTATCAATACTATTTTATTACATTAAAATTATTCAAGTGATTTTAATCGTACCTATTCTCCTTTATATCACTAATGGAATATTCCTTTTGGCCAAACGCCGTAGTCTAATGACCGCAATTTGAAAGCCCCTTTGAACGTCTAACTTTCACGTATTTTGAATGTAATTTTTCAAAAACTAGTAGCATAGCGTGATATCGCTTTGACTTAATGTCTATAATTTTGTGTTTGACCTCCTGATGAAGAATCTCGCCAGCCTTATACTCTCTATTATCCGAAGAGATGAGCTAGAGTTTTATATTTTCAGAATTGGTCAGTTATTTAAATATCTTGGTTAAGTTTTTTGAAATTGGGTCAAATACGTTGTATGGTTAAGGAGTTATGAACACACACATAATTTCGTGAAAATTATCGAGCTAAAAAAATAATTGAAATTTTTTTCTAAATACTTGAAATCTAATGTAATTTCAGATCTACAAAATTTTCAATGTATATCTAGATGATTCATATCCAGAACATCCTTGAATTTCAACATTATACCATTTTATTTGAGGAAGTTAGATTTTCTCAATATATGAAGACGTTCAATGATGAACAATTTTGATTTTATAGAGAAACCTCGATTAAGATTGTCTCCGATATCATTGATTTGAGGGTTTCATAACGATCGATGATTGAAATATTCGAAGAATCTATCCTATAACAAATTTTTCAATGTGACCAGTCGAAGTTCGAATTTAAGTTATTTTGGGCATAAGTGACCATGTTTATGGAACCTACGATATGTGTTTCCGGTTTTTTATTCAGTTGTCAGTTTGTTTCTATGGGAGTAGATGAAAGTATCTTGAGGAATCGTAAGATGAAAATTTCAATAGAATGACAACTTGAGTACTGAACACGGGGAAATTGTGACCTCTTTCAAATCTAACGAAACAAAATTGAATGCGGTATATTGAAATCGATGAAATTTAGGAATGTTTCGATCGTTATGATTTAAAAATGAATTGTGTTGAATTTGAGGTGAGCAACAATATTTAAAACCTAAGGAAATATCCAACAAGTTTATGGGACGAATCTCTATAAATAATTACGAAATATGAGACGAAGCATGGAAGTATATAAATGGCATCCGTTAACTGCACACAACATAAATAATATTTACTGATTGTGCTTCCTGAGGTATTTCGGATCATCTTTGAAGTCATTACATAAGTCTTAGTGCTACATGCATATCACTGTTTCGAAACAAAAAATAAAATATGAATATAGAACAAACATTCCCATTATAAACAACATATCGGCACATACTGAAATCATTGTTTTCATTCGAATAGGAAACGGTTAACAGACTCAGAGAAATGCTGAACATTCGATGTGACGTATAATGCAGATTCATTTCCTGCAACGAATGTCTAATCGAAATTAGGTTTAACCCAATTTTCTTTCAAGTTACTTCACTCATCTATTTATAAGCAAAATTGCAGATGCTGTTCGTAATATGTATTTAAGATTTTGAAGATATATGTCTTCAAACATCTATATTCTGCCTGCTTTCGAGATGTTGTCAGGCTATGCTGGGGATAGGTGAAATATTTATTTCTTGTATTATAGAAATTTCTTTTGTTTTCGTGCTTCTCCAATAGAATTTGCTCGTTCCACAGAGAAAGGAAACACTTCTTGTATGTAGAATGCATATATAGTCAATATTCCCGATTTCTTGAAAACACCTCTGCAAGATTCATATTATTTCATATTATTTGAAATTCTTATCACTTTCTTCTATAAAATAAATAGTTGTTTTATACCTAAGTCTGCCCATGCAACAAGGTTTTTCAGAACGGTCGGAAGATCGTCGAAGATTTGCCTCGCTCAGAACGACCGTCGACCTCAATAACCAACGATATCCTCGAAAAAATCAAAGAAATTGTGCTCAAAATCATCTTGCAAGAGTAAGAGACAGCTCATGATCTCAACATTTCTTGTGAAGCCGCTCTTTCGATTTTGGTGAACCAATTGGATGTGCAGCGCACGTCCGTATTCGACAGTATCGGGTGCAAATAGTGTCTAGAATTTGCGAATATAATTGGTAACAAGACATGGGTATATGAATACGACACATAAACGAGCCAAGAATCATCGGAATGGGAGGGAAAAAATTATGCGAAATCTAAAAAAACTCGCAAAAATCGATCGGAAATCAAGATGCTTCTTTTAGATTTCTTCGATATTCGTCATGAGGTTCGACATGAATTCGTTCTGCAGGTCAAACGGTCAATACGGACTAACTGTTTTGAGACGTTTTCATCAAAATATTCGGCGTAAACTGTCGGAATTTTGGCAAAACAAGTCGTGTATTTTGCATAACAATAGAGCACCATCACATAGAGCCATGATTATTAACAATTTCAAGATCAAATACACGATGAAAACCATCGACTAGACACCTTATTCGCCCGATCTAGCTCCATGTAATTTTTTTATCTAAACTGATATTACCGCTCTGGGGAACCAAATTTGAATTCATAGACGCCATAAAAGGAAATTCGCAGAAGGATCTGAAGGCCATTACTGAAAGCGCCTATAAGTAATGTTTGGATGATTGGAAAAAACGTTGGCACATGTTGCATATGCTGAAGGAGATTCAATAAATATTGAAGAAATTTATTATTTTTGCGATACATTTTCGTAAGAGAGCACATGCAAATTTCAAATTTAATACGTATTTCAGGCAGGGGTTCATTACGAAAAGAATGTTGCAATGGAGTTATATACTGTCCATGAATAAAACAATCTTATTATACGGATGTTCTTATTACAACTAAAAATCATCATTTTATTGAACTCAAAAGAATAGATAAACGCTTATACGGATGTCAGTCTCTATTTGTCTGTAGATATACAGGGTGGCCATTTGAAAACGAAACAGACGAGATTACAGACGAAATAAATTTTTTCGATAGAAATGCTCGGACAGGTCGATTTCTGTTTCAAGGGGGACAACCTAAGATGTAGGTTACGGACGCATAGCGCTTCAACCCTTGCTACTACAACCCTCACCCCCAAATTTTGAATAGGGAAGATGGATTGAGTGATACCTCATTTGAAAGGTATTTTAATACTGATTTCAGCACAGTAATTGTTTTTTCATTTCATGCATTAGTTCTCGAAATATTCTTAATTTGAAAATGAAGTGGTGTTTTCATGGCACTTGTAGTGTTTTTTTGTGGAAAATCGACATTTTGAGCTTCAAAACAACCATGACTGTGGCTTCCTTCCTCTAATCCACTGACATAGAAATCTTCAATCAAGATGTCGAACAAACAAAGCATATTGCGAAGGAGCTCAATCTTGCTGAAACTCAATCTAAATTATCTTCGATATAATTTGCAGAATTTCCAATAACATGCGGTAACACTTGATCGATAGAAATCTCCAAAAAGTCCAAATACGTACATATCTCTAATCAGATTACCAGGTAAGAAAATCAAATCATTAATGATGGCACAGAAATATTCCAGTCCCAATTCGTGAAACGATTTTCGAGCTAATTATGAAGTGTTTTCTCAGTTGACTTTAATATGTTCTCATTTTGTTGATTATTGAATTCATATCTTTTTCAAAAAATCAGAATCGATAATTTTTTATTTATTACGAACAGATCATTAAGTTGGCTTACTGGTTCTTTGACATGTGAATTATTCTAAGTTTTGAATCGAGACTTGATTTAGATTGAGTTTCAGAAAGATTGAGCTCCTTCGCAATACGCTTTGTTTGTTCGACATCTTGATTAAAGATTTCTATGTCAGTGGATTGGAGGAAGGAAGCCACACTCATGGTTGTTTTGAAGCTCAAAATGTCGATTTTTCACAAAAAAACACTACAAGTGCCATTAAAACACCACTTCATTTTCAAATACTTAGTTTAGAATATTTCGAGAACTAATGCATAAAATGAAAAAACAATTATTGTGCTGAAATCAGTATGAAAATGAGGTATCACTCACCCCATTTTCCCTATTCAAAATTTGGGGGTGAGGGTTGTAGTAGCAAGGGTTGAACGCCATGCGTCCGTAACCTTCATCTTCGGTTGTCCCCCTCGAAACAGAAATCGACCTGTCCGAGCATTTCTATCGAAAAAACTTATTTCGTCTGTTTCGTTTTCAAATGGCCACCCTGTATAGTAATATCTATTCATTGCAGCCGCTCTAACGACGGTCAAATATCGAATGATGACGATGACCTGAAAATTACATTATTTCATTAGCTGGAACAGCTGCAGAGCTTCCGCCCTGCAAATATCCAATGTCAGAGCCAGCAATTATATCTAATAGGCGTTTGAAATTTTGAATAAATTATACATGACTTATTCTTCACATGCAGGGTGTTGACCATTAAAGCTATTAAGCAACGACTACTCGACACGATATCGTAGAAAAGGGATAGAGAGAAATTATTATCCGAATTTCTTTTGAAAATGTATCATTTAAGCAATATCTGACGGTCACAATTATATTTAATCATTAAAGCTACCCTCTATTCCTCCAGTTCAAAATCATGGGAGAATCGATATGAGGTATGTCATATTCAAAAAAGAAACGGTTGAATTATTTACCCTTTATTGCAGGAGCCCATTTTTATGATTCAACAGATCTACTTATAACCGTCCTTTCAGTAACCTCTAGTTCTTTGAAATATGTACCTTATTTACTCTAGTCCAAATTACGAAAAATGTAGAAAAGCATATATGCTCTAATGACGACTTGCAGCGTTTTATGCATAAGACAGACTTAGCTAAGACGTGCCTTGAATAGAGTTTTTCTTTGCTTACACCGTGCTCTCAATAGCAACGGATCATTCAAGAACGTGATAAGGAATGGTGAATCTGGTATCGTTATTGAGTTCGATGATTTTGTCAATTTCTGTAGTTGAAATATTATGAGGCAAATGGAGCTTTTTCTTGGATGAAGTAGATATTTAATGATAGTTCTTGATGTATTTTAACTCATAACCATAATTAAGGAAAGAATTGAACTTCATAGTGCTATTGCTATATGTATTTTTGTTAGAGTTTACGTCATTTGGGCACCCTATATTGCTGCAACCAAGATCACATTCTAGCATTGCACGTTGCTGCGATAAGCATATCGGCCAAACGATCTCACAACCTTCCTAAAGAGTCACAATGTTGATGAGTAGAAGTTGAAGAAGTAGAATCATCTTCTGTGCTGACAAAACATCAAGTTTGTTTTCCTTCTTTTTAACTTTACGAGAAAGGTTGTATATTGGATATTATTAGTGTGTCAGTGTGTGGAGTGAAAGTTTTAATATTAGACGATCCCTATCTATTTGTATTTAAATATTCGTTTTCCCAGTTTGAATAACAAAACGATTCCACAAAAGTGCAAAAGTTTTCAAGATTGTTCCTTTCTTTTAATCCTAGGAGAAAATAGAAAAAAAAATAAAATCAATCAATTTTTTTATGAGCAACTGTAATAGCATATATATGAAATAGTTTTTTGATCACAATTGAAATTTTTGAAGAAACGTGTGGTGGTGAAATAACATTATTGGAAGAAAATAAGAATATGACAACCAGACATCGGTCAGAAAGAAAATATATAAAGATTTCAGCTTACATCGTTATGCTAACATGAAATTCAATGGATCATGTTCATCAAATTTCACAAAAATACATCTTAATAATAGATTCTGACTGATTTGAATCTCATGGGATTGAGCCTTGACATGCATGAATTACGTGCCCCAAACGCTTAAAACAGTTTTTTTGGTCTATCAGCATTACTTCAATGCAACGTTTTTCAATAAAAAAGTGGATAGAATTTCAAAATTAAACAATCTATTATATTTTAATATTTAGAAATATATCATAACAATAAATCAGATTCAATTAAACATAACAGATTCAGAATGCTCTATTTCGTCAACCGAAATCTCTCTAAAAAAATGCCAATTGATAAACTCTATTATATTCGAAATGTGGAAAGCCAAATAAATTATTTCCAAAATATTCAAATCGTCCTCATATATGTCGTCGATTTCATTTAATCCATTTACATTTACAAGATCCATTCTTTCCATTATTAAATTTCGAACTTTGCGAAAATTGACGAACTCATAGCAATAAATATTTGGAAGTAATGTTTATGAATGTTCAAGACGGGCTTAAGGGTTAAGTCATTCGAAAGAAATGGACGATGACGGCCAAAAATAAAAAGATCTTATCCTTCACTTAATCGGTGGTGCAAGAGAATGTGCCTCTCAAACCTCACTTACAATTAAAGATGGCTTAGTCATACAGGGTGCTTCAACAAGAACTTTGGTTTTTAAAACAGAATAAGACAAAAAATGTTGATGACGATGATTCAAATTTTTATTGTATTACAAAAAGTTCGGCAATTATGTATGAAGAATGATATCTGGCAAATGTCCTCCACGACCACGCTGACAGAAGTAAAGTATTTCAACGAAATTTTTAATCACTTTTTGGCAAAATGTCTGGTCTATTTCGTCGATCACATCACAGATTCTGAGTTTTAAGGCTGCAATCGATTCGATTGGCTCCGTATAGACTCTGTCTTAAGATAGCCCCACGAAAAATAATTTAGTGGTGTTAAATCAAACGATCTGGCTGGCCGTTTACTAGCTGAATTTTGTGCAATCAGCAAATTTGCAATAAATTGATCATCTCATTGGCTGTGAGGCAAGTAGCACCATCTTGTTGAAACCACATGTCAATGATATGGATATCATAAATGATAGGCCAAAATTGAGTTTAGAATTGAATGTCCTGATATCTGGGAGATCCATGATATGAAATCGAAACACTATTCAGATATAAGTACTTTTGTGATTTTAATATGTAACTTTACATTTTTCGAGCTAATTCAGCTCATCTTCAGGTGTATAAAAATCTCACAAGTGAAGCTGAAAAACAACAAAAAATCATGGAGAAAACGCAAAAATTCTTTACAGTGAAAGACAAGGACAGAGTAAAGAAAAAAAAAACTAACCAAAAAAACGTCAAAAAAAGCGATATAAGCAAACTAATGAAAGCTTACAGAAGTAAAATTTATGGATTACCAAAAATTCACAAGGAAAATATACCACTGAGGCCGATAGTATCATTCATACAATCACTACTGTACAGGGTATCAAAATTTATAGCTAACACCCTTTCAACAGAAATAAACACCAACCAATATTACATAAAAAATTTCTTCCATTTAAAAAAATCACTAAAAGATATCAAAATACAAAATAACCAGCGATTGTACTCATTAGATGTGAAATCACTCTATACGAACATCCCCATTGACTTGGCAATACAAGCAATTGAAAATAAGTGGGAAACGATATCACAACACACAAAAATACCCAAAGAGAAAATTATCGAAACGATCCAGTACATCATGAACAACAGCTATTTCCAATATAAAAACAACTTCTATAAACAGACTGAAGGAGTGGCCATGGGTAACCCACTATCAAACCCTATAGCCCAGATAGTCATGGAAACATCGAAGAAAAAATCATGAGTCAATTTCAAACATCATTCTACAAAAGATATGTAGATGACTGCATTTTAATAACAACACCATCCGAAATGAATGAGATCCTCCACCATTTCAACAACATTCATAACGCATTAGAGTTCACACTGGAAGAAGAAACTAACAACAGATTAAACTTCCTAGATATAACATTCGTGAGAGAAGGTGAAGAACTGTTGACGCAATGGTACAGAAAGGAACAAAATTCCGCTCACATTTTGGATTTCCACTCTAATCACCACCAGTCCCAAAAGAAGAGCACCGCCATCGGATTTATCGACAGAGCATTGGAACTGACGACGCCGATACTACGTAAGCAGATATTGGGAGATGTGAAGGAACTTTTGTTCAGTAATAACTACCTACCCCGAAAACATAATTTACCGACTCATAAAACAAAGGACACACAGACTTTACAACACACAACAGGTTTCGAAAACAAACACTGACAACTCCAAACGTATACCCCTACCCTTCATTCAAGGTCTGTCACAAAAAATTAATAATATAGTAAAACCATACAACCGAGAGGTTGTTCACAAGCCACAAAATCAGATAGGGAAAATTTT
Organism: Micraspis discolor; assembly: GCA_030674115.1. Lineage (NCBI taxonomy): Eukaryota > Metazoa > Arthropoda > Insecta > Coleoptera > Coccinellidae > Micraspis > Micraspis discolor. The sequence continues at coordinate 205,336 of JARTUT010000445.1, read as the reverse complement.
CAGCAAAATAAAAGCTCCAATACCAAAAATGAAAAAGTCACATGTATAGTATACAGTGTTCCATGCAAAGATTGTGACAAAGAATATATAGGTCATACTTCACAAATATTACAAGAACGATTAAATGCACATAAATACACCAAAAACGCAACCACAGCACTGAACAAACATAAAAAAACGAAAAAACACGACGTTAATTACGAGGACACAAAAATCTTAGCTATTGAACATCAACCAAAAAGTAGGGAGATATTAGAAATGATACACATCCAAATGAAGAACGAAAATACAGTAAACGACAAGTTAGACACAAAAAATCTCAGTCGTATTTATATGCCCTTACTAAAGCGACCACAAAATTAAAGAAGAAGAATAACAATCATAAGAAACACACAGTGACATGGAATTGACAGTACCGACTCGACAACACCTAACCAACCAAAATGACAATTAGTGAGATGTTTGCATGAAATTTTTATTTTATTTAATTAATATACATAATTTCTAGATGTATCAAGTCCATTGTGATGTATTTCACACTGAAGAAGGCGGATGCGCCGAAACATTTGTATGAATAAATTATTTCACATTTTTCAATTATAACCTAGACACCCAACAAACAAATTCGAACACGTTGATATATATATAGATAACTAGGTAAAAATGAATTCAAATATATATATATATATGTTATGCTTAATTCAATATACTACTAGTTGGGCCAGTAAATTCATCGACGTGATTGAACCAAGCACTGACTAACTTGGGAAGAATTATAGGGCCGATCAATGATGGCATGTTTTCCGCCAACAACAGGTTTACAACATGGTTGTTTCCGGTGGAACGCACATTTCGCTGGTTATTTTGCTAATTGATATCGTAATTATGGTAGGGTTAACAATAACAATGGAAGGTTAAGGTTCAGCTCATTACGCTGTGACCCAACTTCCACGACTACAATCGTATAAAGCTGTTAAATATTTATTATTGTGTCCTGGTTGTTGCCGATTCATTCAATTATTTCCATATTCATGTTATATATGCGCGTATGTCTATACATTTTTTTATCCGTATAGTAAAAGTGTAATAGATACTCGAACCTGCTCATGAATAAGTTGGGTCTGAAGGTCCCAATCACAGCCAAGGTTGCTCCGTTATTAATCGTAATGGCAGTATCCATCTTATGGTACCGGATAATTATAATTGTTACAAAATATGTATTGGATTACGAAATTTTGAACGTGATCCAATCAAATCAGGATGTATAAGCTAGTTTATTGATCTATTTAAACGGGCTATTAGGACTGATAAGTGGATAGAAGCAAATTTGATTTTTAATTTTCATAAATACTTTGAATTATAATGGTTCGAATGTGTGACTAAGGTCCATTTAACAATTGTTGGCATCGAAGTGGGCCTTGAAAGTGTAGTCGCAGCTTTACGGAAAGGAACTTTGTTCTTTCTAAAATGGAACTTATTACATCGCTTCTACACATCTCGAGTGCCTACTTTGTGTTTTGATTTGAAATCTATTACAAATCTGAAAATTGGGACTTTGATGTTGCTCATCTGTGAATTCTAATACAACCCAACCTTCATTTAGCCATTCATTTTGGATTTTTAGCAACATCCCGGGATGTTCTTCACTAATGATAGCTTTCAAATTTTATACCATCAGAGAAGCACTGGCATGAGGTCAGGAGCTTTGGCAAGCCTATTCTAAAGTTCTTTTCCAAATTCTGGAATGGTGTGATACTGAAACAACCACCTCAATGAATGAACAAACCTCTCAAATGAAAAATGACGTTATGCAGATCTGTCATCATAATATCCTTGATAATATTTAAATATTACAACTTGTTCATTGATATTCACTTGAGCTAAGGTCGTAACGCACAGGTTGCTTGAACCTCTGTTGAGATATTTTGGCATTCCTCCATAACTAGAGATTCTAAGGTGAAAGTAATAAATTGTTCATTCGCACCTGCATTGGTCCCTTGCGGTATAGAGTAATAGTAAGAGTAGGTTTATTCATGTTAGCATACAAAAAGTATATACATTCGTCAAAATTATAATCCTATTAAAATCAACACAAGTAAATATCTACTTGAATAATTGAAGTAGGAAAATTCTAAAACACTGAAAAATCACATTTTAGGAAATCATTTTTGTCATACATTGCCTGTTTCACTGAAAACATCTTTATTTTATTTTTAAAAGAATTAAGAGGAAGCCCTCTCAAGTGTGAAGGTAAAACATTGAAAAATTTAGGCGACAAATAATCGGGTGCACCCTGTGACCTTGTCAACCTGCAAAATGGAACACAGTAATCTCCCCTATTCCTAGTGTAGTTAGTTCTCTTCTGTTCGTTACATTCTAGCCTTGGTTAACGATTGCCTTGCCAAAAACACTTGGCCACGATCAATTTCTACTATTAAAAATAACCTCGCACAGTTTTTCTTCAGTTTTGAAATGCTAAGAAACCAACCAAAAGTAGATATATTAACTCCATCAAACACCATTCAGAACATGAAATATTTCTTCCATTAACTACTTGTCCTTTGTAATACCTCATATATTCAAGTCCAAATTGCAAAAAAAGCTATGATTCTTCAGAATTCAATATTCTGAAACCACTACAGAAAACTAAACAGGAGGAATCATCTCCTATAGACAAAGCGGAACATGAAACTTTCTCATATGAAGATTTTTGGTCAGACTTGACAAAACATGACAACGTCCAATAGACTGAAGAATATCAATCGATCCTTCTGTGACTTCTGAAGTAAATGAAACAAGCGCGCAACAATCATACATATCTTCTGGTGGCTTCGATCTGCGAGGATGGAATTTGAAAATATGACAGATATCAATAACCTCCATTCATGCACGAATATTTGTTTTAATTTAAAATTTATAACAAATAAGAACCCATTTTAGGTTACATAATAGACAATTATTTATTCTTACAAAGAATTGTTCTTTATTTTTCAATGCAAAATACAATAGTTCACAGGTACTTGGTAAAACAAAATGACACATTCGTAAAAATTTCGCATTGAAGCAGTTTGAGTTTAAATTAAATTGAAAATCGTTTGGATAACGTTGAAAGAAAATGGTCGGCCACATTTTGTGAAAATCCTCAGGCTTAGCAAATTTTTAAAAAATTTTCGGTAACTCATAAAATATTCGTCGGATCTCAACAAAAAATGGAGTATATTGATGTATTCCATATTCAGAAATTTCATCTTCGTAGAGTTAACCCGCGAAAAGACATACGAGCATCATTTTACGAACTTGTTCTAGTTCAGAAAACTAGTACAACAGCGTTTTGTCTAAATGTCTATAATTTTCAAATATCGTGCAAACAATGGTCATGATCATTGGGTTCGGTTTCTGATGAAGAATCCGTGGTCAAACTTGACTATGTCCTGTCGATCGTTTCAGAACAAGCTTGTAAAAGCTTCTGTACTCACGTCAGTACTTTTCTACATTACAAAAAAATATTTTGAGAGCTGTTAAAGATATTGGGTTCTTGGCACAAAATGAGGAATGAATATTTATTTCTTTTCATAGAACCCACAAGGAGGAAGAAATCTGTTCACGTGAACCATTCTGAAAAACATCTAGACTAATTATCGCCCAATATGATATCAGGATTTAGGAAACCTTCGAAAGAATACACGAGTCAGCCGTTTTTATATATACAGGGTGTAACTAAATAAGTGTAAAATATTTAAGGAGGTGATTCCTCATCGAAAAAAAGATAGGATCTTTTATATAAAGAAACTTCATTGGAGCATCCCTTGTTAAGATACAGCCCCTCAAAGGGAGTACATAAAATTTGTCTAATTTTCACTTTATTGATATTATTACACGACCGGTTTCGGTTGTTAAACCATCTTCTGGTGTTAGGTACAGACTAAAATATTTCGTGGGTTTTAAATCTATGGGATATTCAAAAGTGGTGAATGGTTTATTTCTATTTGGGTGTTAAGTGGGGACACATTGGGAATATTGAACAGATTTGTTATCTCCATCGCTTCCAGCAAATTTAATTTCAGGCCTTTCTCGCATTTGTGAAGGATTTTAAAATTTACGATATCCATATGATGTTCTTCAGTCACGATATGATCATAAACTGCGGACTGTTTACCTGATTTCAGATGTTCTTTTAATCTGGTCTCAAAATTTCTACCGGTTTGACCTACATATGCAGCGTTGCAATTTTTACAACAGATTTTATAAACACCTGAAGTTTTCTCGGGTTTTTGAATTATATAATATTTTACCTAGGTTTGGACGTCCTGAAAATGTTGTTTTGAAATCAAGTTTAGAAAAATAATTTTGGATTTGGATTGATAATTCTCCGAAATAAGTGATATGTATGAATTTATTAGTAGGTTTTTCTGTGGTAGTGTAAAGCATATTAATGGTTTTCAGCTTTCTTTTGTTTTCAATTAGTTTGTTTACTAGGATTCTCGGAAAATTATTATTAGTTGCAATTTCTTTGATTTTATCAATTTCAGATTGTAAGTTAGCGTTCGATAAAGGTATGGTGAATGCTCTGTTGATCATAGATTTCAGAGCTGCTAGTTTATGATTATCAGGACTGAAGGAATCATATGGTATTATGGCTTCTGAGTTTGTGTCTTTTCGGTAGATGTTAAAGTCTAATGTGTTTCTATCTCTACTTATGGTCAAATCCAGAAAGTTAATCGCTTTGTTGCATTCAATTTCCAATGTGAATTTTATTTTGGGGTGAATTGAATTAAGGAAGTCAAGAAACATTTTTATTTGTCTATTTGTTCCGTTGAATCCTACTATAATATCATCAACATACCGGAACCAGAAAATGACGTGTTTTTTTGATAGGTCATTTGTTTTTATGAATTCATTTTCAAGGTGATTCATGAATAGATCTGACAATAATGGGCTCAAAGGTGATCCCATCGGTAAACCTGAATTTTGAAAATATAATTTGGATTCGAATTTAAAGTAATTTTGGGATAGGCAAATTGAAAATAACTCCTGAATTTCTGAAATTAAGAGGGGTTAACTTTATTTTTACGAAGTGACTCGCCAACTAGGGGTAAACATTCTTTTGCTGGAATGCTAGGGTACATATTTTCTACATCAAAAGATATTAATTTCATATTTTCTGTGCTGTTTATTTTAGATAATTTGTCAATTAAATCTTTGGAACTTTTAAAACTATATTCTGGTGAAAATTTCTGAAAGATTTTTGAATTTATTAGATAAAAATTTTGATAGTTTACCTGTAGGTGTATTAATATAGGAAACTACTGGTCTAACGAAATTGTCTTTTTGTGGAGTTTTATTAAACCACACATTTCTGGAGGTCGTGGATTCATTGGAAGATGCTTCTTCATTTCCCATGGTGTAGAAAAGAGTAGATTGCAATCTTCTAGAACTTCTTTTATTTGTTTTGAATATTTGTTGGTAGGATCCTTTGGAATTTGAGTTAAATCTAATGTGCTTATAGTCCTCTTCATTTTGTTGTGGTAGTCTTCTTTGTGGAGACACACAATGCTGTTTCTTTATCTGCTTTTGTGAATGTAAGATTTTCTTCGGTGCTTTTTCGAACAATTTCTTTAATTATCTTTGTTGTGTGTATTTCACTGGCGGTTATTTTTGTGGGTGTTTTTTTAATGATCTCTGCTGTTTTGTATTTGTGTAATGAAGGGTTATCAATTACACTTGTGTTTTTTATTATGTATTTGTATAACAATTTTTTCCACAAGCACCAAAAAAATTACAATATTGAAATTAACTTAACGTTTCCTACTAGCAAAAATACACTTATCCAGTTATTTATTTGGTTTACCCCATATACGCAGATACAAACTACAGAATAAAATAATAAATCCAGTTCGCATTTATGACGATGTACCTGTTGTTGATATTGTTCGTAAAATAATTTTTTGCTGTGAACTGGTTTATTTTGTTTAGAATGAAACAGGCTATCGGAAATAAATTTTTAAATGGCAAACAAATAATAAGACAAAAAGTTACATTGGAAATAAACTTTAGGGGTTGCGTTTCCCACCCTTACAACCATGGGGTAAACCAAATAAATAACTGGATAAGTGTCTTTTTGCTAGTAGGAAACGTTAGGTTAATCTCAATATCGTAACATTTTTGGTGCTTGTGAAAAAAATTGTTCTACAAATTTTATGTACTCCCTTTGAGGGGCAGTATCTTAACAAGGATGATCCAATGAAGTTTCTTTATAAGAAAGATCCTATCTTTTTTTCGATGAGGAATCACCTTCTTAAATATTTGACACTTATTTAGTTACACCCTGTATATTTCTTCTGTCAATCTTCAAACACTCAACACAAGTAAAGAGGTCGAATACCTTATCGTCATCTAACGCAACACGTCACGCAATAGTCATAAATGACGCCACAAGGCCACTGTGACCAATAATTTTAAATGGGACCCTATGGCAACTGACAGCTCGTTTAAAAGGTATTGAAAATACCTATTCAGTCATACCAATTTCGTTTGGGTGTCGGCTGATTTTGATTGATAAATTGAAGAAATACGAAAATTATAGTTTCGCATTTAATTAATAAAAATTTAAGAACCAGTTCTTATAATAAGTGTTCAAAATGTGCTCCATCTACTTCCTGGCAGTAATGCATCCTATTGCCAAACTCTTGTCGTACTCGTCCCAGTGTGTCAGCGGAAATTGCCCTACATTCTTCAACAATTCGTTGTTTCAGAATGGCAATACTGTCAGGTGATGTAGCGTAAACCTTAGATTTCAAGTACCCCCATAGAAGAAAATCTAATGGTGTAAGGTCCGGTGACCGAGCTGGCCATTCGATCGAACCTCGTCGTCCAATCCATCTACCACGATATTCTTCATCTAGGTAACGTCTTACTGCACCGTAATAGTGTGCAGGAGCACCATCTCGTTGAAACGTTATTTCCAAGTTGTCGAATTCATTTGGGTTATCTTTTAGAATTTCAAGAATTAACGCCTCAATATCATTTTGTAACATCTCCAGATACAATTCACCGGTTAAGTTAGCATTGAGAAAATGAGGCCCAACTATGTGGTTTCCCAAAATACCTGCCCAAACATTTACTTTTTCTGGAAATTGAGTACGTTTTTCACGAAAGATGTGAGGATTTGTGTCACTCCAATACCTCACATTTTGAGTGTTAACATTTCCATTGAGAAAGAAAGTACTTTCGTCACTGAAACAAATTGTCTGTATGTAGCCTGGTAGTTGGTTCATTTTATTGGACATAGTTTCACAGAAGTCTAGTCTTCGGTCGGGGTCATCATCTGAAAGGTAGTGCACCATTTTTAATTTGTATGGATGAAATTTGTTTTTAGCCAACACCCTATGTACTGTCCTTTGACTGACTTCACAGATAGACGCAACTTGCGCTGTGGAAGATGAAGGATTTACTACCATTTCTCCAATTATGTCAATTTTTTGTCATCACTAATTATTGTTGGTCGACCAGATCGTTTGGCATCTTAAACACTACCTGATGCTTCAAACTTCCGAAGAAGCTCCCTCAAATAAACTCTCGATATAGGGCGATCGGGATACCTCTCATTAAACAGTCGTTCCGCTGCATGGAAATTGTTTCTACTGTCACGGTTTTGAATTCCCGTGCCAGGATTTTTCTTTTTATTTAGCCTGATTGAAACTAAAAATGCCTCCGCCAATGGTTCCAGTGATATTCGAAGACCGCAAGTACGATCGCGATGTTTTTTTTTGGTAATATTAATGCGCTGAAGATTATCGATAGATCGACAGATGTGAGATTTGATACGCACGTATTTCATTTATTGTTTGGCTTTTCCAGCGAAGATATTGAACGTTGTATACGGAGATAAAGTTGGAAAAGTTTTGTTTCAAATATTGAATTGTGCTCGTACCTTTCGTTTTACCTTACCTGGAGTACAAAACAATACGACTTTGTCGGATTTTTACAATCAAACAATTACAATTAGCCTGCCCAACATCCTGTAAGTACTTTCGAAAGTTTGCCTTTTTTTGTTTCTTTTTCTGAGGTTTCTTGTTTATTTATTGCAGAAGGCTTTTACCCATTACTATAACTTATAGTATTTGATGGTCAGTACTTCTCTCGGCTTGCGATTTTCATTGTATTTGTGTGCTGATTGCAAAACTACAGTCCGCATTTATGACGATGTACCTGTTGTTGATATTGTTCGTAAAATAATTTTTGCTGTGAACTGGTTTATTTTGGGCAAAAACTTTTTTGTTTAGAATGAAACAGGCTATCGGAAATAAATTTTTAAATGGCAAACAAATAATAAGACAAAAAGTTACATTGGAAATAAACTTTAGGGGTTGCGTTTTCCCACCCTTACAACCATGTGACGTGACCGTCACCTTGCCGCGGTGTAGGGCTTATGACCTGCTTGCAGGTGTACTAGGAACGGTCTAGAGGTCAGTCATGATCTTATTGCGGAGCTTGGCTCAGGCTCGAATACCCAAGATTCAAAACTGAGAAGGGAATGCGTTCCCGTAGCATGTCCTAGCCAATGACGCGATGATTGGTACCACGGGGGCAGTTTAAGCCCCTAGGTCGGAAGAGCTTTGTCTCTCAGACCGGATACTGCCTCGCTTGAGGAAGGACTCGTGGTGGCAGTGGTTGAAAGCCCGCATGCTGGGCGAGAGGGTGAAACCTCGACTTGGATAGTGTTGCGGCTTCACTAGTAGTGGTTAGGCTTGGGTAAACCGATACCGAACTAGAAGTTAAGCCTGAGGCTTAACGTGCTGGCGTGGACATTTCCGGCCCAATGCCCTCATGTGGGGTACGTGTGGCGAAAAGAACGACCATGAGTCAACTTCAGGCCGCACGATAAACTGCATGCTTGGGCAACCAAGTAGGCACCAGAGCTCTCTCCAACCATGGGGTAAAAAATAAATAACTGATAAGTGTCTTTTGCTAGTAGGAAACGTTAGGTTAATCTCAATATTGTAACATTTTTGTTGCTTGTGAAAAAAGTTGTTCTACAAATTTTATGTACTCCCTTTGAGGGGCAGTATCTTAACAAGGGATGATCCAATAAGTTTCTTTATAAGAAAGATCCATCTTTTTTCGATGAGGAATCACCTTCTTAAATATTTTACACTTATTTAGTTACACCCTGTATATTTCTTCTGTCAATCTTCAAACACTCAACACAAGTAAAGAGGTCGAATACCTTTATCGTCATCTAACGCAACACGTCACGCAATAGTCATAAATGACGCCACAAGGCCACTGTGACCAATAATTTTAAATGGGACCCTATGGCAACTGACAGCTCGTTTAAAAGGTATTGAGAATACCTATTCAGTCATACCAATTTTGTTTGGGTGTCGGCTGATTTTGATTGATAAATTGAAGAAATACGAAAATTATAGTTTCGCATTTAATTAATAAAAATTTAAGAACCAGTTCTTATAATAAGTGTTCAAAATGTGCTCCATCTACTTCCTGGCAGTAATGCATCCTATTGCCAAACTCTTGTCGTACTCGTCCCAGTGTGTCAGCGGAAATTGCCCTACATTCTTCAACAATTCGTTGTTTCAGAATGGCAACACTGTCAGGTGCTGTAGCGTAAACCTTAGATTTCAAGTACCCCCATTGAAAAAAATCTAATGGTGTAAGATCCGGTGACCGAGCTGGCCATTCGATCGAACCTCGTCGTCCAATCCATCTATCGTGGATATTCTTCATCTAGGTAACGCCTTACTGCACCGTAATAGTGTGCAGGAGCACCATCTCGTTGAAACGTTATTTCCAAGTTGTCGAATTCATTTGGATTATCTTTTAGAATTTCAAGAATTAACGCCTCAATATCATTTTGTAACATCTCCAGATACAATTCACCGGTTAAGTTAGCATTGAGAAAAAGAGGCCCAACTATGTGGTTTCCCAAAATACCTGCCCAAACATTTACTTTTTCTGGAAATTGAGTACGTTTTTCACGAAAGATGTAAGGATTTCTGTCACTCCAATACCTCACATTTTGAGTGTTAGCATTTCCATTGAGAAAGAAAATACTTTCGTCACTGAAACAAATTGTCTGTATGTAGCCTGGTAGTTGGTTCATTTTATTGGACATAGTTTCACAGAAGTCTAGTCTTCGGTCGGGGTCATCATCTGAAAGGTAGTGCACCATTTTTAATTTGTATGGATGAAATTTGTTTTTAGCCAACACCCTATGTACTGTCCTTTGACTGACTTCACAGATAGACGCAACTTGGGCTGTGGAAGAAGTAGGGTTTACTACCATTTCTCCAATTATGTCAATTTTTTTGTCATCACTAATTATTGTTGGTCGACCAGATCGTTTGGCATCTTGAACACTACCTGATGCTTCAAACTTCCGAAGAAGCTCCCTCAAATAAACTCTCGATATAGGGCGATCGGGATACCTCTCATTAAACAGTCGTTCCGCTGCATGGAAATTGTTTCTACATTCACCAATTATTAAGATAGCTGCTACTTTGTCGGCTACAGTACGTACCAATTTGCCTATGTAAACACTTAAACGTCTCGTTAAACAATAGCTTAGGTAAATTTGCAAGGTATAAACACTTTTGACAAGAAGAGAATTCAAACACGTCAACCTTTTTGACAATTAACCAGAGGCGTACTTTAAAATCTTTATTAATTAAATTGCGAAACTATAATTTTCGTATTTCTTCAATTTATCAATAAAAATCAGCCGAAACCCAAGCAAAATTGGTATGACTCAATAGGTATTTTCAATACCTTTCAAACGAGCTCTCACTTGCCATAGAGTCCCATTTAAAATTATTGGTCACAGTGGCCTTGTGACGTCATTTATGACTATTGCGTCACCTGTTATGACCAGTTGAGAAGCCTACATCCGTTTATTTTCACCCTCCAAATTTCATTATTATAAGTATACCCGTTCAAAAGATACGAGGGGGGGGGGGACTTTTGACTAGCACTGTATATGGAAAATTTCAAGCAAAAAGCTCTCGACCAATATGTACTAAAACCAGAATCGTGGAAGAAATATGTAGGTGATACTTTCATCATTTGGCTACATGGAAAGAACAATATAGATAGAATACTTTAACAATCAGGAAGAATCTATTAAATTCACAATGGAGATCAAGAAAGATAAGCAACTTCCATTTTTAGATATACTTGTTCATAAACAGAATGGAATCCCGAGAACCAGTTTCTACAAAAAACTAACGAACACTGGTCAATATGTACATTTCCAGTCAAACCATCAACGGAACACTAAATTGGCATTGGCGAAATGTTTGTATGAGCAACGAACGTATGCTCTATCCAACAAAATAAAACTTAGGGATTAAATAACCTCATTCTTCTTCTTCTTCTTTCAACAGCCCTTCACAGTCCACTCCTGGACATAAACCTCCCCTGCCAGTTTCCATGCTTCCTTGTCTTGTGCCATGTTATGCCATGTTTTACCAACTCTCTCCTTGATATAATCTATCCAACGTTTCTGCGGTCTTCCAACACCTCTTTTGTGCAGTCGTGGTCTCCAATGAACTATGCGTTTTGTCCACCTCGATTCATCCTGACGGGCGACATGTCCAAGCCAGCTCCATTTCAACTGAGCTATACGTGCCATGACATCCTCGAATCCAGTTCTCTGTCTTATCTCCGTGTTGGTAATATGGTCACTCCTACCATAATTCTTTCGATGGCCCGCTGCGTTGTTCTGAGTTTATTAGCTGATTTGATAGTAAGCGTAGATGTTTCCATTCCGTAAGTCATAACGGGAAGTATACAGGTATTGAACACTTTTCTTTTCAAGTTTATCGGTGATATTTTTATCTTTTAGTATATGTGATAGTTTACCTGTAGCTGCCCACGTTTGTCGGACTCTCGGCGGTTTGATTTTCCTTACCCCACTTAATAATATGTCCCAGGTAGACATAGTGTTTCACATTCTCTATGACTTGATTGTCGAGTCGTATTACAGTATCATCAACTGTAGTCATGATTTTTGTCTTAGTCAAGTTCATGGTCAGTCCTATTTTTTCTGACGCCATCTTGAGGTCCTGCAACATCTCCCGCAATTCATCAACATCTTGACTAATGAGCACAATATCATGAGATGACTCAGATATTTCTTGTCAATTCGTATGCCTTTTTTGTTTCACTCCAGTGTCTTAAAAACGTCTTCCAAAGCAAGAGTAAACAGTTTTGGGATGATGGTGTCACCTTGCCTAACTCCCCTCCTTATTGAAATTTTATTAGTTTCCTTATCTTCTGCTATTTCAATTATTGACTTTGCGTTGTTATATATATATTTCAGAAGATCTGTATACCTAGAATCAACTCTTGCATTGTTTAAGGCTTCGAAGATAACCACAACTCCACGGAATCGAACGCCTTATTATAGTCAACGAAAGCAACGTGTAATATTTCATTGTATTCGTAACATTTTTCCACTAATGATCGGATTGACTGAATATGTTCTATTGTACTGAATCCTTTACGGAATCTAGCCTGCTCAGAAGTCTGGTAGTCATCTAATTTTTTGGCAAGCCTGTTTGTTATGATCCTTGTCAGCAATTTATATGGATGTGGAAGCAGACTTATCGGTCGATAATTATCTATTTTCATCTTATCACCTTTTTTGTGTAATAGAATCACATGAGCATTGTGCCATGTTTCTGGAATACCTTGTAGTAGGCATTTGTTGAGGAGGATTTTAATTGACTCAATCGTTGCAGCTTCGCCAAGCTTCATCATATCGCTTGTGATACCATCGTCTCCTGGTGTTCTCCTATTCTTCATTTGTGATAGTGCTAACTGTATTTCCTCTAAGGTGATGTCAGGCAGTTCTTCTGATCCAACATTGAGAATTTTCCTGTTGTCTGCCTCTGGGGTTTTGGAATCACTTCCCACTGTAGAAATTCTCGGTAACATTTACTAGTTCACTTTTTTCTTCTATGACGTTTCTGTCGGTATCCTTTAATCGATGCATTCTTGATCGCCCTTTTGTGTTAAACCTTGAGAACTTTCATATTTTTATTGTTCTCAATAAATGTTTTCACCAATTCTGTGTTATAATGTCTTAGATCATCTCGGGTTTTCTTCTTTATGACTTTATTCAGTTCTTATATTCAGTGGTGTTTTTATTCATTTCTCTTCTTTTGTACATAAGTTTTCTCGTTTCTTCACTAATTTTTGTTTGGGTGGGTTTTCTAGATGTGGAACATGCCTTCTTTATTGCTGCCTTAATATTCGTTTTTATGGTAGTTTCGAGCTTATTTATATTCTTATGATCTAAAAGTTCCTTATTTGAATATTTTCCTGAATTACTTTTTCCATGAGAAATCCTGGTTTCCAATTAATTTCTTGCGTTCTGATCTGGAGTTGATCTCAACTTTCGCTCTCACTACCCTGTGGTCGCTACCAGTGTTAAAATGATTTATGACTGAATTTTACTGCGTGCTTTTGATTGGTTAATATATAGTCTATCTCATTTTTAGTATTTGAATCTGGGCTTATCCACGTCCATCTTCTCTTCACTTGTTTCTTGAAGAAGGTGTTCATACAGTACACTCTTTCTCTATGAAGATAGTGCATTTGTCTTTCACCACGTTCATTTGTTACACCGAGGCCAAAGTTACCAACATATTTGCTGTCTGTTCCATTCACTGCTTTTACTCCAAACTTGGCGTTAAAGTCGCCTATGATAAACTTGCAGTATGCCTTTTCCGAGGCCATAGCTCTCAAGATATCCTTATAAAAATCTTCAACATCCGGTGCAGAACTTGTGGGAGCATATACAAGAATAATCTGAAGGCTATATCTTTCCGATATTTTGAGTACTACATATATTATAATAACACCATTAGAACACTCAATTGCTATCTCGATGAGATATTGAAAAGAGTGAAGCAAATAACACAAAATCAGCTTGAACCCCATAATGATACTAGATAAGCAGATATGGAAAAAAAGCATGAATATTCGTCAATTCTTATGCGGCAGGTTTATCAGAAAAAACAATGCGAAGAAGTGAAAACGACTTTACAATCGCTTTCAAGACACAAGGTACCATCAGGGCTAATCTAACGAAAGTTAAACCTGATGATGAGAATCAAAGATAAAAAAATTGCATATACACACACACTAAAAGAAGAAAAATCAAGGAGGCAATTAATTAACATTAATCCCATAAGTGCACCATCAATTGAGTTGCCAGAACTTTGAAGGCCGATTGTTCGAAGTAACTTGAAGCAGTCTTAAAATCAAAGAAAATTACAAATTTTATCTAGTTTTCAGAGATCTTTCAAGCTTGATACTAAAGGAAAATAGAAAATTTTTTTAAGACTTTCAAGTTTTTTGAAAGCTAATCTTTGGCCTTGAAAACGACAGATGCCTGTTAAAACGTTGGTAGCAAGAAAATAACACATCGTGGTTTGTGCCCAAATAATAAACACGAGTGATTTTTATCCATATAAACCTAATATTGCACAATATGGAACAAGCTCTCAACAATATCGATAGAAGAAGTTGGTGGATACAGCCCAACTATTAGTTCTTCATACAGTAAAGACGCACATTTAATAACAACAGATTGAAGTAATATCATTATTCTTTATAAATGATTGTTCAATTTACCCCTCCTATTAGCACGATATATTCAACCTGTTCAAAAGACCTGATGATTCATAATGAGTTTGTTTCCCTTCTGGTGTGCACGTGCATTGGAAATCGTTCAAAAACAGACCAAGGGTCATTTCAATTTGAATCCGTTCATACTGAATACTGATGTGGAAAATTATGGAACTGGTTCAGTTCGAAGTACATTCCGAGAGAAATCTTTTATGTATAATTAATCAGTCCTGTACTGGAAATTAATTTTTCTGGATAATATCAAATAACAAACACTGTATGGCAAGAAAATGCTGAAACTAAGTTTAGGTGCTTTTGTTGGACTACGTGCGAGAGGTTTTTGATTTCTGAATAATCGTATCTCCGGAAGTATTTGTCTGACATTGACAATGGTTGTCAACGTGATATTCCTGACAATGAAGTATTTGTATGAGGAGTATTTGGGCTATTTTCATTGTCCACACGGTTTAGTTGAACCAACGTTTCGGCAAGCATTCGCTTGTCGTTCTCAGGGTCTTGTTGATGTTGTGGATGAACGATCCTGAGAAGGACCGTTTTTTGCCAAACTTAGTCTGTCTGGACTTCTACGCACCATACTTTTTCTCGATTTGTTGTTATTGTGATGGGATTCGAACGCAGGTTATCTAGTTTTACGCAATTTTCGCAATTCCAGCCACTTCTAACACTTAGTCTACGGAAGCAGGTAACTATTATAGAATTTTAGTTACATATGAAGTTATAATTTGTGTTCGAGGTCACCTCTTAGTTTTTGATCAGGTCAGTTCTGGTAATTATTGCGTCAATTGTTTCTTTGAACTTGGTTCGTCCTCCTCAATTCTGATCTTATTAATGGTGTCCAGGCGTCTTTTATTTCAAGAGAAGGCGCACTGATCGAGTTAGGAGTTATAGCCATTCAGTTTTCTCCTTCGCCATCCTTCTTCCTTCGATATTATAGAAGCTTCATCCCATTTGATTTTATGGTCATCGTTCCAAGCATGTTGGACTAGTTTGGATTTTTCTGTTTCTCCCATTCGAGCTAGTCTTTGGTGCTCTTTAATTCTCACTTTGAGTTGGCGTTTTGTCTCTCCGATGTAGTATCTGCCGCATTCACATGGTATTTCATATACGCAGTTGTTGGTTCTTTGGTTTTCGTTATCAGGTTTCACTTTTGTGAGTTTCTCCCCGATAGTACCCTTGGTCTTGAATGCTGTTCGTACATTGTATCGGTTACCAATTCTTCTTATTTTTTCGGAAAGTCCCTTCACACATGGAATGACTGATGTTATCTTTTCCGAAGCATCGTCGTCTGTTTGTTGGGGTTCTGTTGTTGTTTCCCTCCTTTCTTTGGCATCGTCGAGGATCTTCTTAGGGTAGCCGTTTCTCTTGAGGGTTTCTGTGATATTATTAAATTCCTCATTTCGATCTTCTGGATTGGAGCATGTTCTGGTTGCTCTATTGTATAGGCATTTGGCTACTTCTAACTTGGTGTTAAAGTTATGGTTAGATTCGAAGTGGAGGTATTGTCCCGTGTTTGTTGGCTGTGGTCTTGGGAGTTCCATCTTGTTTATGAATCATTACATCGAGAAATGGAAGTTGATTGTTTCCCTCGATTTCAATTGTGAATTTAATTGATTCCTCTTTGTTGTTCAGATGTTCTAGGAATCTATCAAGGTTTTCTCTCCCATGTTGCCATATCACAAATGTGTCGTCTACATATCTCCGCCAGAGTTTCGGCTTTAACACGTATTGGTCCAATGCCCTTTTTTCGAAATCTGTCATGTATATATCAGCCAGAGGATGTGACAACTGTGAACCCATCGCCAGACCGAATTCTTGTTGATAGAAGTTGTTGTCCACCAAGGATAGGCACAAATTTGTTCGATTTTTCAGAGTTCTGTCAATCTCGATACTGAAAAATTTTCAAATATTGTCCTCTTTAACGAAAGATAATTTTTTTACATGAAAACCACAGAAGATGTCAGTCTAAACGTCGGTAGTATAAACAATAACAGATGAAGGTTATTGCCCAAATAAAAATTCTACACGAGTTCCTTCAACATATATTTCTCGTCAACAGTATACATTATATTATTAATTCTTCTTAATGGAAGAGGTTCTCCAACGATACTGACTGCCAAAAAAATACGTTGAATTCGGAATGGTCTGATAATTACACAATCCACTAAAACTACACCTGTTCTAACTTTTATAGTCGTATTTTTGCTCGCTTATTCACTTGCTCGAATTAGCAAAGCGGAAATGGCAGACCTCGCCACCCATCGCATGAAGACTTGTAACGGAAATGCGAGTTTCTCGATCTGATCGAGAACCTTTTAAACTAAGTACAGGCATTATATTTTATGTTAAATAATCGATGACAGAATTCTTATGAGATGCCCTGTATTTAATGTCGGAACTGAATTTTTTATTCCATAGCATTATATTGGCTTTAATACGCCAAAGAATAATTCGAAATAAATTTTAAATTATTTGCTGAAAATTCGAGATTAATTCATGGATGAGTTCTGCCAATCAGAACATTATGCAAAATAACTACACTCTTCCCGAAAACGTTGGATTATTCAAGAAGTATTGGGACGATGGACAATGAATCTTATGCCCAGATAAACTTCCTAAAAAATAATATAAAGGATTTTAGAAAATTAAGGTCAATATCATGCGGTTTCTCCTTCATTTTGAAGTCTTCTTTAAAGCTGAATTATGTGAATTTTAAATGCCGAGTTCGTTAGTCCTGTTTGAACCGATATATTCTTTCGTCAAAAAATCCATATTGTTCGAAACTTTGAGATAAGCCAATTTGCTCCGGGATATATCTGTTTGAAATTGGAGGAAATAAGAACACCACTAATGAGTTGTTGGTTTACTCTATCGACATCTGTGAGGAGATATTCAAATTCGAGCATCAATTTAAATCACGTGGAAATATTCCACTGAAATTTCTGCTCAATCTAAATGTATTTATCAATGTAGAAAATGTATATCGGGTAAATCCACAAGTAGCATAAGTAAATGAACGAAGGTTACCTGATCCGAATGAAAGGTCCTAGTAAATTGGTCGCTCGCTCCTGTTTATGTACCCCTACAATCTATTTATTTTGTCTTTTAACCATCTCATTATTCCTAAGGTTACCTTGCCCTGACGAAGCCAATCAGCAGAAACACGTGTCGGCAAGTACCATCTTTGTTCATTTCCTTCTGCTACCTGTGGATTCACACGATATACCTTCTCTACATATATTAAATCACCACGATGAATATACTGTGTTTTAATTGAATTTATCTTTGGTTCTAGGACAATTGTCTTCATCTAGATCATCAGATTTTCACCCCGGATTCTTCATCAATGAATCCAAACGAAACTCTTAATGCACTTTACCAAAAACTCGAAAAGACAGACATTTGAGCAAATCTATAAGCATGCTTTTTGAAGAAAAAGAATACCAAAAATGTAAAAAAGCATACAATAAATTCTGTATCACCCCTTCGAATATATAACATCACCACAAACTACTTTATTCCCAAGAATTATCGTTTCAGTAATGCAAGCTACATGATTGACGCAGTATGTCTAGGAGAATCGAGACCTCAAGTGTATCTTAGACCAGTATCGGAGTATTCCTCTTAATCAGCACAGGGTGGTACTGAAAGCTCGCAGGATGGTGCCAGTCTTCAAACGATATTGGGACGAACGTTCCGGTAGTGCCTAACAGTGTGCCACCAGTGTCGCAAAACTGAACACATTTTCTCTGTAGATTCCTACTACATTCGTGACTCCTACATCAACGACTTGCCGTGGTCCTCCAACGTATAAACATTCATCAGATGACCACGGGCAAGTTGAGGGGCTTGCGCTTGCTGGACCTTATTCTGGTCAGGGTATTCAAACAAGAAGAATATTTTTCCTTGCCTCTTTATTGCTAAGGTTAAAAACCCTATCCCTCGAAATAATATTGAAGCGAAGAACGAGTGTGTTATGATACATATTCATGAATTAATTTCAATGAAGAATCACTCATAAGTAATAAAACTGCGTTTACACCATATAGCGTGGAAGATGAAAATTGAGAAAAATTCACCGTATTCGTAGTCCCTTCATCTGAAATATGAATGTTTTTCAGAAAATTTTAACGAGTATAAGTCTAGATGAAATAACTCTGTCTCAAGTTTCTACAATTTTAAAAAAGAAGATTACAATGGATTGAATGAATATTTCCTGAATATTGATTGGTGTAAGGTCCTCGATGGTGGATGTGTGAATCAGAGTTTAGAAACATTTTATGGTATTATAGGGGAGGGAATAGATTTGTTCATTCCCAAAGTTGAAATAAGAAACAGAAGTTTTCCTTATTAATTTTCGAAGGAAACAATAATTGCAGCTAAGGAAAAAAAGAAAATACATAAGAAATTCAAAATATTTGGACACACTTGTTATTATGAAAGATTTAGAATTTTGAGAACACAATGTAAAATATTGATTTCAACAGACTATGATAGTTATGTTAGATTAGTTCAGGGTGAGGTAAAGTCAAGACCAAAACATTTCTGGAAATATGTGAGAAATAGCAAAGATGGAACTAAAATTCCAGATAAAATGGATTATGCTGATGAATGTGCTGAAGACGGTGAAAATATAAGTAATTTATTTGCTAGGTATTTTCGGGGCGTTTTTCGACCGTACCAACAGCTTCATCATGTCAGCACAGTGTGTAATGGCAATGCTAGTGTTCTGAATTCGGTTGTTATTTCTCCTGAGATTGTTCTGCAGAAGATAAGATGCTGATGGTGATGGGGGTGCCGGACCTGATATTATCCTTTTTCTATTTTGTATTCTAAATCTATTCAATCTGGTATTTTTCCGGACTCATGGAAGGTGTCACTCATAGTTCCAATTTACAAAAATTCTGGACTAAGAAACTCTGTTGAAAATTACCGTGGAGTGTGCAAAATGTCAATTTTTGCTAAGTTGTTCGAAATGAACATCCTTGATGTAGTGATGTCCCATCTGAAACCTACAATAATACAAGAACAGCATGGTTTTTTCCCAAAAGATCGGTAGAAACGAATCTAGTTACTTACACGGAATTTATCACGAAAGCACTGGATGTTCGTTCACAGGTGGATTCAGTATATACTGATTTTAGTTAAGCATTCGATAGGGTGGATCACAATCTTTTGGTTGCCAAACTTTTCTCGATTGGAATCCGTGGTGATCTGTTGAGATGGTTCGTTTCATATTTGTTCAATAGATCTCAACTTGTTTGCGTGAATGGATACAAATCCTCCCCATTAGTCGTAACATCAGGAGTGCCTCAGGGATCGCATCTGGGGCCATTACTTTTTCCCGTATTTGTGAATGACTTGAGGGATGTTTTCAGATATTCTCACATGCTCCTGTACGCAGACGACTTCAAAATGTTCAAGGCTATTATCAGCATTTTAGATTGCGTATAGTTTCAGGCTGACTTGGAAACATTTAGTGCATATTGTTGCCGTAATAAATTGGAATTGAATGTTGCCAAATGTGCGATTATTTCGTTTACAAGAGGAAGTATACCCGTCGAGTTTCACTATTCTTTGAATAACATTAAGGTTGGAAGGGTCACTAAGGTCAGGGATTTGGGCGTTATTTTTGATACGAAGCTCTCATTCAGCTACCGTTTTGACCATGAGATAGACTCTAGTGACAAGGTCGAATATTTAATTCAAGCTACAGTGCCGCGTAGCAGAGCGCGACGGTTAGTGGACAGTTTTCCTTCCACAGGTGAAAACTATTCGAAAATAGTGGGCAGCTTCAAGGCGCGATATGGAAGAAACGATCTTCAAATCGAGGTTTATGTGCGCGAATTATTAAAATTAATAATTAAATACGCTACCACGATTGATCGAACAGAGCTCTCAATATTGTACGATCAAATAGAAACTCAGTTACGCTCTCTAGAGACACTCGGTATAACGTGCGATAAATATGCTGCAATATTGTTCCCGTTAATCGAGTCATGTTTCCCACCAGATTTGCTTCGTATATGGCAACGTACCCCATATTCAAATGTCGCTGAACGTAGTGGTGATTCCAGTCTTGAGGCCCGTTCAAAAGTCTCATGTTATTCCTGAAAATGAGGTGGAAAACGAACAGCACATAGCTCTTGCTGTCGAAGGAGTTTCAATAAACGCGCCTAGACTGAGAAGAGAAACCGAAAATCACAGACGTCTGAATAAGGAATTCGGACATTCGAAAGATTATCTACCCACGGCAACTGACCTCGCCAATGACACAGGTGGTTCTAAGTGTATTTTCTGCAAGAAAACTTCACATGAGAGCGCTAAGTGTTTCAAAGGGCGGGAATTGTCGTATGCACAGAAGCGTAATCTTTTATTCGCAGCAGGCGGTTGTTTTAAATGTTGCAAACTCGGACACAAGGCTCGAAAGTGCACAGGGAAGTTTTTCTGTAAAACCTGTGGTAAGAAGACCCACGTCCAACTCATGTGTCCCGGGAAAAAACAGCCTGAAAACGAGAATGCGGTGAATAGAAACGCCACAGATGATTGTGTAGCCGCCAATTCTGACGTTACCTTAGCGAATAGCACTAAAACACAGGTGCTCTTGCAGACAATGAGGGTACAGCTAATTGGGAAGAAAGGCACCAGAACGGTACGAGCCTTGATAGATACCGGATCTCAAAGGTCGTACATTTTGACATCCACTGCAGACGGTTTAGGTTACGGCCCGAAAGAAAGGATTAACCTGGTACACAATTTGTTTGGAGGAAAACAGATGCTGCGGCAGCATAGCTGTTATGATATCAACGTAGGATATAATGGTTATCGCTACACGTTCGAAGTTCTGGACCAAGCGGTGATTTGTGCAGCAGTCTCCCCTGTTCCCGACGGTACCTGGTTCAAGGAATTGGATGATCTAGGTATACGGATTTCGGATGTTGGAGAAGACGCACCGATTGACATTCTCATAGGAGCAGACGTAGCAGGAGGATTATACACAGGCCCACAACATAAGTTGAAAAATGGGTTGGTGACAGTTGAAACACTGTTGGGATGGACTCTAATGGGTAAAATACACCAACCGAAAGGCGAAAGAGAGAGTGTCACAGCACTGTCCCTCTTTCTGAATGATGCTAGTTTGTCTAATTTGTGGAAATTAGAGACATTAGGCATTAATGATCCCTCGGAGCACGAAACCCGCGAGAAGAAACTGCTTCGATCAAGATGATGGGAGGGACCCAGTTGGCTCAGACAAGATATAGCTAGCTCTCTGGCCTACAGAAGATGAGAAAGTTAACTTACTTAGTTTGTACCCTTGGAGTGCGCTGAACCAGTTTTTGCAATCGTGTGGACCACAGACCAGAGGCCCTTCTTAGACCTGACGAGACGATTGGAGGTGTGACATCGGCGACGAGTGGGAACGAAAGTGCGGGAAGTGTTCGAAAAGAGGCCGCGATTTCGGGAGTGTTGAAACGCGAAGTGTCCCGTGAAGGGAAAATAGTGACGCGGAGTGGTCGACAAGTTAACCGACCACAAAGGTATCAAGTTGAGTAGTGAAAATATTCGGACCAAATTGACTCATAATGAAGACGTTATCCTATTTGTTTGATTTTATGTTTACTTGTAATATTCCCTGTTTTTTTTTTTTGTGAGGTCGTTTCTCGATGTTCAACGACCTCAGGTGGGAAGATGTTGGCGCCAGGGAATAACATGGTCTGGCCACATTTTCCTGTCTACCCTAGTGCCTCTTTGACCTTCGAGACAAAGAGATATCTGGGATATGTATTACATTTTCTTGTAAAATCTCTGGCGTCTATTCGAGACAAAGAGACATCTGGGGTATGTATTTCACATGTGGGGTAGACAAATATCTCATGGCACCAGTATTTAACTGTTTTTCGTCTCCGGTCAAGGGAACCTTTTTGGATAGTGAATCCCTATTTATTTGACCTGAGAACAGTTCAGTTCCGTATAAAGCCTGTTCGAAGCAAGAAGTACTTCGATCATCTGTAATTAGACCGCGAAGTATTGTTCACAGATATTCGAATTGACGCGGTGTTCCTAATTCGGTTGAAGTCAGATATTTGTTTACCAGGCATCCATTGTAAATATTGTCATTTTTTGTTATCGTACTTATTTAAAACTACGAATTGTTACGAGTGAAATAAAGAGGTGAATTTGTTAATTGCCTTTTTATTGATCGACACGCTCTGCGAGACAGGTAGTTTCGGGGCGTGAATGTGAATATTTCACACCCTTATTCATAGTCGACTCAATTTTGCCAGTGTGGTTTGGAACCCGATGTATAATGTCCACAAGGTTAGACTGGAAAGACTTCAGAACAGATTCTTGAGATTTCTTCATTACAAAGTATCAAATGTTTATGTAACCCTAGGTATAAACCAGATCCGTTCCCGGTACCATATCGAGCTTCTTGAACATCGGATTTGGTGTTCGCTTTTAAGTTGATGAGGGATTATTTGGACTCGCCGGACTTGGTTGCAATGATTCCGTTTCATGTACCCTCGAGAGCGACCCGTAGCCATGCACTGCTCTCGGAGAGTACATTTAACACCAACATCGGTAAGAATTCGCCAATTCACCGAGTGTGCACATCATTCAACAAATACTGTGGGGGGATAGACATTTTCCTTATTAGTTTGTCCATTTATAGGAAAAACCTAAAGTATACAGTGCTAGTCAAAAGTCCCTTCCCCCCCTCGTATCTTTTGAACGGGTATAATTATAATAATGAAATTTGGAGGGTGGAAATAAACGGATGTAGGCTTCTCAACTGGTCATAACAGGTGACGCAATAGTCATAAATGACGTCACGAGGCCACTGTGACCAATAATTTTAAATGGGACCCTATGGTGAGTGACAGCTCGTTTGAAAGGTATTGAAAATACCTATTCAGTCATACCAATTTTGTTTGGGTTTCAATGATTTTGATTGATAAATTGAAGAAATACGAAAATTATAGTTTCGCATTTAATTAATAAAGATTTTAAAGTACGCCTCTGGTTAATTGTCAAAAAGGTTGACGTGTTTGAATTCTCCTACTTGTCAAAAGTGTTTATACCTTGAAAATTTACCTAAGCTATTGTTTAACGAGATGTTTAAGTGTTTATATAGGCAGAATGGTACGTACTGTAGCCGACAAAGTAGCAGCTATCTCAATAATTGGTGAATGTAGTAACAATTTCCATGCAGCGGAACGACTGTTTAATGAGAGGCACCCCGATCGCCCTATATCGAGAGTTTATTTGAGGGAGTTTCTTCGGAAGTTTGAAGCATCAGGTAGTGTTCAAGATGCCAAACGATCTGGTCGACCAACAATTAGTGATGACAAAAAAATTGACATAATTGGAGAAATGGTAGTAAACCCTACTTCTTCCACAGCCCAAGTTGCGTCTATCTGTGAAGTCAGTCAAAGGACAGTACATAGGGTGTTGGCTAAAAACAAATTTCATCCATACAAATTAAAAATGGTGCACCAACTTTCAGATGATGACCCCGACCGAAGACTAGAATTCTGTGAAACTATGTCCAATAAAATGAACCAACAACCAGGCTACATACAGACAATTTGTTTCAGTGACGAAAGTATTTTCTTTCTCAATGGAAATGTTAACACTCAAAATGTGAGGTATTGGAGTGACACAAATCCTCACATCTTTCGTGAAAAACATACTCAATTTCCAGAAAAAGTAAATGTTTGGGCAGGTATTTTGGGAAACCACATAGTTGGGCCTCTTTTTCTCAATGCTAACTTAACCGGTGAATTGTATCTGGAGATGTTACAAAATGATATTGAGGCGTTAATTCTTGAAATTCTAGAAGATAATCCAAATGAATTCGACAACTTGGAAATAACGTTTCAACAAGATGGTGCTTCTGCACACTATTACGGTGCAGTAAGACGTTACCTAGATGAAGAATATCGTGGTAGATGGATTGGACGACGAGGTTCGATCGAATGGCCAGCTTCGTCACCGGACCTTACACCATTAGATTTTGTTCAATGGGGTACTTGAAATCTAAGGTTTACGCTACAGCACCTGACAGTATTGCCATTCTGAAACAATGAATTGTTGAAGAATGTAGGTCAATTTCCGCTGACACACTGGGACGAGTACGACAAGAGTTTAGCAATAGGATGCATTACTGCCAGGAAGTAGATGGAGCACATTTTGAACACTTATTATAAGAACTGGTTCTTAAATTTTTATTAATTAAATGCGAAACTATAATTTTCGTATTTCTTCAATTTATCAATCAAAATCAGCCGAAACCCAAACAAAATTGGTATGACTGAATAGGTATTTTCAATACCTTTCAAACGAGCTGTTACTTGCCATAGGGTCTCATTTAAAATTATTGGTCACAGTGGCCTTGTGACGTCATTTATGACAATTGCGTCACCTGTTATGGCCAGTTGAGAAGCCTACATCCGTTTATTTCCACCCTAAAAATTTCATTATTATAAGTATACCCGTTCAAAAGATACGAGGGTGGGAGGGGACTTTTGACTAGCACTGTATATTTAAATTAAATTAGTTTTCACTGCTAGAGTGAATTATTTTTAATAGTTGTAACATGTTTGTGAACTCCATGCTTGTTAATTCAAATGTTGTTTAGTTTATGAGTGGATCTATAGTGGCAATTATTTCCCGTGTGTATCCCTGTTTCAGAATAAATAAATAATTAAATAAACTCTGCTTTTTATATCATCCCCCTTTACACTGTTTTGAATAAGTTCATTTAACAAATTAGGTACCAGAAGAGTCTAACTCACCTGAGAAGAATAGTAAGATGGATATCATGGCTCAGTCTGTCTAAGGCAGCAGTTCCCTCCACTCTCACAGCATTAACCTTATCCCTCAATGTTGGTGAAGTACCAATAGGCGGATGCCTTTCTCGCAATATGTCTAAAATATTCGGTTGGCGTAAAAAAGCTACCACTTTATCATTATAGGCTATCGGTATTTCAGGCAAATTACTAACAGATGTACTAGCAGATGTACCAGTTCGTGGCGGAGGTGTTGGAGCCTGAAAAGAAGGGAGAAACTGGTGAAGGCTCAAATATTAACCAGAAAGAACTGACGAGCATCCACCAAAATGAGCTCACCTGTCCTTCTTCTGAAAACCTTCTAGAGAAGCAAGGAGATTCTGTAGGAACTCTGGGATCCATATATGTTGTTTTCTTGTGAGTATGATCAATGAAGAATTGCTACGAAAGTTAGTATTTGTTAATTTTTAGTTGCGGAAGGTATGAATACTACTTAATCAAGCATATTTGAAGAAGAAGAGATACGAATTTTATCATTTTTCGAGTAAATAAACACTCACCTTGGAATTTCTATCCTTTTTAGTGTCCCATCCTTGAGGTAAATCAAGAGAGGTGTCAGCAAACAAATTTACCAGAGCTACCAACTCTTTATTATGTTGATATTTTTCAAAAGCATTAGGATCCCTTCTTATTCTACCTATCATGTGCTTGAGTGTCGGGTTTCTATTATACAAGGATAAGGCGTCCTGGAAAAATAAACAGATATTATGATGATTCACAATTCAAAATTGCATTCTAAAAGCTTACTTGGTTCATGTGCAATATGGTAAAAAAATCTGGTCTGGTAAGTAGTCTACATCCAGGTGGAGCTGCTGAAAAGTCTACATTCTCTAGTCGGACAGAGCTTATTGTTCTTCTTATACTCTGATATCTTCTGTCTAATTGTCTTCTATGTTGTTCGGCACCAACACTGCTAGAGATAGAACTGGCGTTGCCACCTGGTCTTGTCCAAGATGTTGTTCTCGTAGCATGGTCTATATAGAATACCCTACCATGACTGTCCATCCTTGCTTCCCAAGCTGTAAATATGAGCGATAAAGAAATTATGAGATCAAAATGAACTAGCGTACAAAACTTCTTGAAATCATTCACGAAAATTGATGGATTCTTTGGATTGAATTTTATTGAAGTAACTAACTACAAATTCAACAATAATAAATTTTTTCGAGCGACAAATAGTTTTCTACCAATCTCTCGGAAATTGTTCTTTTTTGTGTTGCTTTAAAATTATGAACAAAAATGCACTCTCAATATCTCTTATGTCTTATATGTATTTCGATATTTTGCCGATCGAAGTGAACCTACAGACATCTGAACCTAGCTCTTTCCTTGTACCAGATCTTTGCTACGAAGAAAAGAGGAAGCAAAGTGAAATAATATAATTGTATAGGACATTTTAAAAAGAAGTAAATGTTTTCTGACAAAAAATTTATTACTGCAAAAATAGAAATTTGTGTGTAAAACGCGTAATTTGCTTTTTACAGTGCGCATCAAAATTATGGAACAATAATTCATTTACTTAGAATAAAAATATTTGGCAAAAAAACCCCTACAGGTCAATATTTGTTTCACTTCTATGAAATTTTTATACATTTTGAAGGATTTTAGTTGCACACTGTGTCATCCCCATAACCCTCTAAATTTTTAAACTGGGAATGTGGGTCATGTGGTACCTACTTTTTTGGCGAAGTCTTTGTATCTTCTTTACATACGTAAAGGGATCTTCGAGTAAAATTTTAGATTCAATCATCAAAAAATTAGAAAGCACTGACGTGAGGTCAGATTGCTTTGGCGCTCTTGTTGAGCTACTTGCGAGTACCTAAATATTCAAACCATAACAAATCTATAAGCACTCTGATCAGGTGAACAATAGTCTTTTCTCGTACTATGGGACAATGTGATGCAAATATGAACGCCTCATGAATGAACAAACCTATATCCCAAGTTTTGTTCGAAGCTGAATTCCCTTCTAAAAACTTACGTCAGTGCTTTTCTAAATTTTGACAACGTATTTTGTTTCAGCCATCGAGACTGAATTCTACCTCTATGATTTCCAGTTATGAAATATTTTGATTAATATTACGCCAGCTGACACTGATTGATGGGACCGGCATTTGTCAATCGAATATCGATCTGTGTTGGCCATCGTTCAGAGAAAATCATCGGGACGTATGTCATTTCTCCTTTCTCTTGAATAAATGAAAAAAATGATCATATCTTTAGATGGAAGAGAGCTACGACAATGAAATTTGAGAATAAGTAAGATATCGATCACCTCGATATATTCACGAATTTTCATTCAAATCCGAAAAATGTCTTATGAGATATGGAGTATTAAAAAAATTTTTTTTGGGAATTTTTTAATAATTTTCTATCGGGACGATTTCTGCGAAATTTTGTGAGCCGTTTTGTTTCAGCCTCCCTCAAAAATATTTCAAGTATCAACTTGATCGGATGGATATTCTAGTAGTTATTGAGGAAACAAAATTTCAGATGCTCATAACTTCGACCCAATAACGAACTTGACCGAGATATTTGAACAATTATCCTATTCTGAAAATATGAAAACTCTAGCTCATCTCATTTGGTTGCTAGAGAGGATACGGCCGGACAGACTCAACTTTCTCCACGAATTCTTCATCAGGGAGTCGAACCCAATCGATCGAGACCATTTTCGGCTCGATATTCCAAAATTACAGACATTCGGGCAAAGTGATAGGCACTCTGTTCGGGTCAACAAGAGCGCCAAAAAGGTTTCCAATATATGAACTTTGTCATGGCTCATTTACCCCATAAAAGTCGATCATTACAGTTATTTTCATGCACAACTTTTAACCCCTTCAACCCTCCAACGTGAAAAATTGGAATATGGGAAACACTGCGCTTCAGTTATGATCTCAAGTGGGTATGTTATAGTAGTATATACGAAACAGTAAACCGACAGAATTGCAGGTTTTGGAGCCAAGAAAATCCACATTGGATTGTAGAAGCATATACGCACACCCACAGAAAGTGAATGTATGGGCTGGAATCATTGACGGCAGAATGATCGGGCTTTTTTATTTGAAACCTCAATAGTTCATGGTATTTAGAATTCCTACGGAATGAGCTTTCACCCGCTGTTCTCAATATTTTTCCAAATCAAAATGAATTCCAAAGTGCACAATATGGTTACAACATAATGCAACACCTGCGCACTATGCACCTCCTTTGCCGCGTG
This sequence comes from Micraspis discolor, assembly GCA_030674115.1. Classification (NCBI taxonomy): domain Eukaryota; kingdom Metazoa; phylum Arthropoda; class Insecta; order Coleoptera; family Coccinellidae; genus Micraspis; species Micraspis discolor. The sequence continues at coordinate 176,593 of JARTUT010000445.1, read as the reverse complement.
CGAATGCGTTTACTGAGAGATGAATTGGAAGTCGGCGTCTCTTTAAGTGGCCAACGAGGTGTCCAAATCTAACACCGCTCGATTATGGTGCTATCGAAAGTGTACATCAATAGGCCTGAAAAGACTTGAAAAACTGGATAAGGTTCAAGATAGGTACACTAACTTCAGAAACTCTCCAGAAGGTACACAAAAAATGTATCATGCGATTTGATTAATGCATTCAGAACGGTGGTGGCAATTTTGAACACTTAATTTATCTTATCTCTTCTCCGGGTAATACTTCAATGCTCAAATAAATTTCCAATGTCGATCCATTTTTCTTCTTCTTCTTGAAATTGGTGTTCTGTGGTTGTAAATCGATCTGAATCAAGCAGGCCATCAATCTCCCACGAGACACTATAGACATGGAACGATCAGAACCTAGGTTTCTGTTCGAAACAATATAATTCCGTAGCCGTCGGATACTATGTTTGTTCCAGAAATGATCATATCTACTTGAAATATTTACTTACAGGGTGGCAAAGGCTCTTCGTGATCAACTGGATTTTCAGGAACAGTAACTATTCTATGATTTCGTTCTGGAATAGAAGGCAGCCTGGTAACACTCAATCGCTGCACGGGCAGAGGAACACCTCCACAAGCCTCTCCCTCATCACTGCCGTCGCTGGGGATCCTCAACACTGGTTTCGGTCTCAGATCTGGACTCCGAGTGTCAATGTTCCTCAGTTCCGACATAGCTATGATACTCAATCTAGGGTTATCTTTGGCTGACTGTAAACTGTTAGGATCGTTGTGTGAACTGGATGGGACCGACCAACCGTCTAGGGTATCCAAATTTCGAATATCTGCTTTTCGTACCTCTATGTGAGATGGAGATGATGCTCCATCAGTGGACGGACTAGAATACTTTAGGTTCGGAGGCTTCAATTCTGTTTTTCGTATCTTCCTAGAATGATGAGTCGGCGTAGGTGGACATACAAGGGTGTTTCCTGCAAAGCACAATGAATTAATGAAATACATGAAAAGAAAGTAACAAATTCGAGGTTAAAACGCATATATCAACTCAAAGTAATAGATATATCACTCATACATTCCACAACCTCTATCAAGATGCGTTATTACAAGAAAAAAATTAGTAAGTACAGACGTGACGATGGCTTATCACAAAAACACTAAGATGTACTGACTGTCCCAAAAAGAAGCTGAAAACTACAAAATAATTAACACAAAATCAATTTAAAGCAGATATGGGACAAACCATAAAAAGCGTCATTCATTATGTGAATAGTTTATCCAAAAAAAAATGAAAAGAATTGTAAATAAATACGACATAACAACCGCATTCAAGATACCATCAGGGCAAATCTAACAAAAGTTAAACCTGATAATGAAAATCAAAGAACGGAGAATTGCATATATGAAATACCACGCGAATACCGAAAATATTTTATCGGAGAAACAAAACGCCCTTGAATATAAGAATAAAAGAACATCAGAAGCTTTCTCGAGTGTCAGACACCGATAGATCAAAGTTGGTCCAACATGCTGTGAATCTGATGAAATGTAGCGATACATCTATCGTATCCCAAGAAGAGATACCAACAAGAAAAAAAATCAAGGAAGTAGCAATTATGACAATAGCTTTTGATCCCGTAAGTGCCAACATAAAATGCGTTGCCGGAAGTTTGAACGCCGCTTCTTCGAAGTAACTTGAAAAAGTCTTTAAACAACAGAATAGTATAAATTTGATCCATTTTGCACAGATCTGTCGATCTTGACACTTATAGAAATTGAAATATTTTCGAACATTTTCAGCTAAGTAGCTGAATAAGCTTTCCAAGTGGAAAGCTTATTTTTTGGCTTGAAAACGACAGAAGATTTCTGTGGAAATGTTGATAGAGAGAACAATAAGAGATGGTGGTTATTGCCCAAATTATTACTCTTCATTATTGAGTATTATGCGGTAAGCAATGCATTTTTACTGCTTTTTTTCCTAGGTTCTTGTGTTATAAGCCGAATTTTATGGCATCCTGACACTAATCCTAGTTAACACTTTTCATTGAATACACATGCTTCATGTTTTCTTATCGAAAATTGCAATCCAAAATTCAAGAGAATATGATATATATATATATATATATATGAACTTCAAGGTCCTTCGGAATTACCTGAGGTGCCAGCAACCCTGGCGAGAGCTTTTGAGTGTGGCTTCATAACCTGGGAGAGACTTCCCTGCGAATTGTCCTCAGCAGGCGAATGTGACCCACAAGCTTCATCGGGGTCCTCAATCTGGAATTGTTGGGGCGATCCCAACCTAACAAGTGGTTTGTGGAATAAATTGACTAAGTTGCTGCATTCCCCATCGACCATGTCGACAGAACTGCTACTTTGCGTTGAAATGGAACTGTGATTCTCCATTTTATTCGAATCTAAATGAGCATTTTGAAGACTAGAATTATCACCGAAGCTTCGAGACAGAGCTGTCGTTATGTAATTGTCAGAACCGATCGGAATCTCACCGTTCTCCCTCTTTTCGGTTTTGGATTTGTGGTTCGGTGTTGGTACCTAGAAAAAACACAAAAGAATTTCATAAATAACAGAGAAGAGTATTCCGGGTATGTTTGTGAAATTTGAGGAAACAAAATCACTCGAAGGAATTTGGAAAAGATGTCGAATTGCACTCACGACAGATTGTGAACTTTTCTCTGAGTGACCGGACATCGGGGACTTGTATTATAACCAAGTAGAATATTCAGTCCAAACCAAAAACATCTTGGACCTATTTACTGACCTCGATAGAGTACGCTGTTCTACTAGAACAAGGGCGCGATAAAATAATGAAATCAACAGCACAACTCAAAGTGTAGAAAAGCGTGCTTGATCAAAAATATTCTCCCGAACTCTGTGTAATACTAAAACAACAGTCAGAATTTTTGCGATGGAACCAACAAACAGATTCCTTATGAACATACTATATTCGTCGTGGTGATTAAATATATGTAGAAAGGGTATATCGGGTGAATCCGCAAGAAGCTGAAGGAAATGCACGAATATGATACTTGCCGACACGAATTTTTGCTGATTGGCTTCGTCAGGATAAGGTAACCTTAGGAATAAGGAGGTGCTACTTGTGGATTCACCCGATATACTTTTTGAACATATATCTTATCTTTATATACACTGATCAACAATTGCTAGGGATCACTTATGAACTTCTCTTCATTTGTATTTTTTTCAAGATATGTCGTAAATATCTGTTCATTATATGTTCTCTAAGGAAAAATTAAAATGTTTTGAGCTGATTATATCAAATTTTTCCTCACTTCATCGGCTCTTGTTCACAAAATCGATTATTATCTGTAGGCTGTTACAGGTGGAGTGAAAAGCAATGTGGTATTTGTTATTAAATCTGTTTTTCTCTCGTTCAAACACATAAGGTGACAATAATTGAAGAAATGAGAACAAAATCAGCTTATCAGTCATGCCGAGAAGACGTTTGGCTCCTGTGCAACTGGACCAAATCATACGGTGGATACAGGAAGGTTTGTCCCAGCGAGAAGTGTCACGGCGGTTGAATGTTTCGCAAAGTGTCGTGAGTCGGGCTTTGAATAGGTTCATCCAAAACGACTCAGTAGCTTATGTTCATGGGGGAGGTTGGCAGCGCAGTACAACAGCTGCCCAAGATCGTCTTTTGATCCTCAATGCTAGGAGAAATCCCACTTACCCGGCGTCGCGGCTCAATAGATCACTGAGAGTTGCAACAGGAGTTTTAATTTCGAACCAGACTGTAAGACGACGACTACATGTTAGTGGTTTGAGAGTACGTAGGAGGGTACAACATCCCCGTTTGAATAGGGAACACCGGGTTCATCGACGGCAATGGGCTGAAGAGCGCCGCAATTGGACAGTTGAAGATTGGAGCCGATGTTTATTTACGGATGAGTCTAGATTTCGTTTGGTCAACTCCGATGGACGTATTCTTGCTTGGAGGGAAAGAGGTCGAAGGTATGCAGAACTGTTTATGGTACCCACAACAGCTTTTGGCGGAGGTTCTATATGTGTATGAGGAGTCATTTGTTTGAACCAACGCACAGAGTTGGTTGTTCTGCAGAACACCATAATGACCAGCCAGAGATATCACGATATGATTATTGAACCCATAATTGTTCCGTTTGCGGCTGCCTTGGGCGAGAATTTCATTTTAATTGACGATAATGCCCGTCCACACCGTAGTCGTCTGGTTAATGAAGCGCTAGAAACTCATGCTATTGATAGGATGGACTGGCCAGCTCGCTTTCCAGACATGAATTGCATCGAACGTGTCTGGTCTGAGATGTATAGACAATTTTCAACCTTAGAACAACCGATCAATAACCTGGAGGACCTTTCTAACGCTTTACGGGATATTTGGACGAATTTGCCCCAAAATTTTATAAATCGTTTGATTGAGAGTATGCCTCGTAGGGTAAAATGCTTGAGACGAGCTCTTGGGGAACCAACTAGGTACTAGCTTAACCGAAACTTCTTCCTTCTTGTGGTTTCATCATAAAATTTTTATGTTATTCAAACACAGAATTTTGAGTGTTCCTAATAAAGTCTTTTTTTCTCTCAAACTTTCCATTTTTTCATTCTTTTCTCAAGTGAACCATATTATCAACTGAAAATACTCTGATATCTGACTAAATTTATGATCTGCGAATATTTCAGAAATAAATTTAGAAAAAGTAAATCATCCCTACCAATTGTTGAGCAGTGTATAAAAATGAAACCCGTTTTTCGTTGTCACGGCATAACATGAAAACGGCTTGACCGATTTGCCTGGGTTTTTTGTGGCTTTCCAATACTTTCTAATACTAAGAAAATCTCTAGGAAAATTTAAAAATATATATTTTGATTGTTTAATCATTATTGCTTTCACTGATATAAACTTGAGATTAGCTGTAGATCAAATGGCCCATTAGCTCAGTTGGTTAGAGCGTCGTGCTAATAACGCGAAGGTCGCGGGTTCGATCCCCTCATGGGCCAAGAAATTTTTATCATTCATCGAATCAAGTATAAATGAAGAAGATGCCATTTACCACCTTCTATATATTCTTTTTATTATATATAAAAATGAAACCCGTTTTTCGTTGTCACAGCATAACATGAAAAGGGCTTGACCGATTTGGCTGGGTTTTTTTGTAGTTTTCTAATACGCTGTACATGGTTCTTACGGAAAGAAATATTAAGTAAATCTCTCGGAAATGTTAGAAACCAAAAGGATAAGTCCAATGAATAAGCACAGATTGTAATTATATTCTGTGATTGTAGACTCTATGGTCTAGAAAAGATCTGGTAAAGTCCTTCTCAGGTAAGGCGAGACCAGGGAAATGGGAATTAATTCATTTTTATGTGGAGCATATTATAGATTCCAGTTTAAATTGCATAGGTAGGTGCTCATACATAAGATCAGCTATACAAAATAACCAGTGCTTCAAAGCTACGATGAGGCGGTACGAAGTTCGCCGGGTCAGCTAGTGATTTATAATTGTGCTCTAAAGAAAAATCAGTCAGTAGTATTATAGCAATTTAAAATTAAAGTATACGTCAACTTAAGTTGTTTTCTTAATAGTGCTAAATAAGTATCATTCAGATACATCACAATTAAAAATAACCACTAACAGTTTTTTTTTTTCAATTTCGTTCGAAGCTTAAAAATCATGCAAAAGAGGGTTTCTCTTTATTATTTCCTTCTTTTCCTTTCATATACTTTATTTATTCGAGTCCAAATTGAGAACAAATCGTCTGCTAGCAACTAAATCTTACTTACAAAGAGAAGATTTCTAAGTCATCTCAAGGAGAAGGAAATTATCCAAAGCATAGAACATCGGTCGATTCTTAATCGTTGCTCCCAATTATATAACAATTTATGTTCCCAGACTTTTCAACATAGAGAAGCTTTTCAATGGTACATTTACTGAATATTGATAACCACGTTTAAATTCAGAGTTATTTAGATCTTTGAACAATATCTTATAAGATATGAAGAAAAATATTCTGTGTAAAAAAACTTTTAACTTAATGGGTATAACGAAACTGTACAAACCTATTCATCTCAATCTCGGGCAAGAATCTTTCAATTTACGAATTTATCAGATGGATATCCAGGAAGCTAATAGAGGAAGAGGAAACCAAATTTCAGATGCTGATAACTACATAACCATTCGACGGATTTGGCTCAATAACGAACTCGACACAGATATTAGCTCATAAATGACATTATGAAAACATGAAAACTCTAGCTTCTTTCGGAAGATAGAGAGAATATGGTCGGACCACGGATTTTTTGTCAGGAGGTCAAACCCAATCGGTTGAGACAATTCCTGGTTCTACATTCGAAAATTTCAGACATTTGGGCGAAACGATAACCCGATGTTCTACAGGCGCAAAAAAACTAAAAATCTCCGTTGTTCCCGAAATCTGAAAACTAAGTGTTCGCATGTTTTTAGCTATGGTTTTTTTTACGCTGCAGTTTCGAGAACCAAACGCACAAAAAAGATTCCCTATAAAGTGATCCATACAAATAAAAACTCACATCAGCATCCGACAAGGAACTGGTGGTCGATGTAGTCGAATGAGTTCTATGATCTTCATCCGTGTCGACCAGCTCAAAACCGAATGTGTCCTCAGGGTTCTGCACTTTCTTTGGTTTCTTCTGCCTGTGCACCAGTGGTGGCACGAAATTTGTACTAACAGCGTGTGACCTCTCCAACGGCCTATGAGAAGAGCTCCTAGGCGGCAAAGGAGGCGCCGAAGCATCCAGTGATTCGAAATTATCGTTAACTGGAGTGGTTATATCTTTGGTTTCATCTGTGGGCGATGGTGAACTGTACGATGTCCAGATCTGGTAATATTCCTTGGTTGGAATCTTCAAATTATGCTTCGATCTTATCTTCTTCTTCGTGCCGCCCATATTGGTAGATTCCGACCTCACCAGACCCGCAGATTTTTTTTTTACGCCCAACATCATTTCGCTGTTCTTACTGGTGAGGTCTTCCAGGGAGTTTGAATTTCTTAATGCTGGTATTTCGGACTCATCTTGAAAGGCTGTGTTTTCTATACCGTTGAATTTCGTTTTGTGTTTGAGTTTCAAGAATCTTTTCAGTTTTTCCGATGGTTTTATGATAAGGGCGTCAGTTTCTGCCAAATAATCCAAAGTGGTTCCATCGTAGTACCGGAAACACAGGAGTTTTTCACAATCTGCAAGAAATAGATCATAGAATTTCATCATATCTCTCGGTTTATGAAAATTATCAACAGATATTTGGAAACATTTCTAACTAAATAAAACGCATTTCAAGAATTAAGATGCCTCAAGCTATAATATTTCTAGAGAATACATCACACATAGTGAATGAACAATGTATTAAAAGATTGAAATCCCCTGTTAGTTGATAGATTGCACAAGTTTTATGTTGTACTGAAATTTAGTATCTTACGTTTCATGAAATACGATATCAAAGTATTACAATTAACATTCAGAAACAAAAATTATATATATCTACAGATCCAGATTGGTCCAAGATGTCCAAGATCATCGAATAAAACGAAACTGAAGGAGGAGAAAGCATTACTGAAGTACAAATCTAGTCTCATAAGCGCTGCATCAGAATCAATTATTCGATCTGACTTAATATAATTTTGACGCGTTTATTCTAGTAGTAGGGCCGTATCTAGGTACTACTGCGATTGTGGCAAGATTTTCCTCAGCACCCCCAAATTGGCGTAGATTTTTTTCATCCCTTATATATATATATGTTTCAATTTTTTTTTTTCAGTTTTGGATAAACTAAATATATATATATATATATTATAATATTTTTTCATAATATTATTCAGATATTTTCGTCACAAATTTAAAATAATACACAATAATATAAAAATAATATGAATTCTAAAAACAAAACAGTTAAATGTTTTTTTGGTTAGTTGACTAGAAAAACTAATCGTTAATCACAATCATGTTATTAGGAATAAGTTCAAAACCTCACCTTTCTTGATTTATCAATTAATTCAGAGTAATCTAAGGTACATTTCACTTCTTTCTCTATGTCAAGGATTGATATATTTGATAAATCGCTCTTGTCCCAAGGAGGAACGAAAATACGACTTTATAAGTTTCAGTTTGCTAAAGGAACATTCATATGTAGCAGTTGTCACTGACAAACTAAACGCCGTTTCCAGATTGGAATAAATATTTTCAAGAGTCAGATCATATATACCTCTCAATATTTGTAATGGTCCCTTTTCATTCAAATTTTCTAAAATTAGGCTACTTTGAAATTTGAAACTTTCGATTTTCACTGAAACTCATGTGCATTTAAATCCAAAGGAGACTTCATTGCAAGATCTGCAGCACTTTTCTGTAAATCGTCAACAGTCATAGTTTGAATAGCATTCAAAAAACTGAAGTCGTCTGCCACTTCGTTCAGAGCAACGAATCTATTTTCAATCTGCATTATTACTTCATCAAGCACTTGTATCAGTCCAATTCTTAGTTTTGCCTCAAAAACATGAGCTTCATCACTGGCTAGTTCTCCTGACATTTTGGGTTTTTTTCGTTTTCTTGGCTCATTTAGTTTTGCTTGAATTCCAATTTTGTCTGCTTCACTTCTCGAAAGTTCCATTAATGGTGTAAAAAAGTTTTCTCTATAACCTTTTAATTCTTTCAATAATCCAAGTATCATTCGTGAGGCTTCTTGCTTATGAGGACCAGCGAGTAGGTATCGTAATAACACTTTGGAGTGTGGCGGACTTCTGTTTTGAGTAATTCCCACCTCGAAGAAGATCCAACAAAAAACTTATATATTTCAGAACAATTGCAAAGAATGTTTCCATTTGTGGGATTACTGCAGCAGAATTAATTAAGGCTGTGAGCAGAGCAAGTAATTAATTTTGCATTATGATTCAACAATAAAATTCGAGCTTGGACACCTTTGTATTTTCCAGCCATATTAGCCCCATTATCATAAGACTGTCCTCTTATAATATTGATATTCAAACCATCGGCAACCAATTTGTCTACTATTTCTCTTGAAAGCCCTTCCCCAGTTTTTTCGCTAGTGTTAATGAAGTCGATGAAACTTTCCTTAACACTGCATATTCTATTTTCATCAATATGTATTATGTATGGTATTATTTGAACCATCTGCTCTCGATGAGCTATATCTGTGGTACAGTCAAACAAGAGTGAGTAATATTTCGCGTTCTTTATATCTTCAATAATATGGCTTCGTACTTTAGTAGCTGCTGAAGCAATCTGCTCATTTTGTATCCCACAAGAAGAGTAGGACAGTTTGCCTTTGTTGTGAGTTTCAATGTGGGCCTTAATATTGTCATCGTAGTGACTTATCAGTTCAATTGTGTTGAGAAATCTACCAAAATTTGGATGCCCGATTATTTCAGTTGTTCCTCTCAGGGCATCATTATTTTTTATACAGTGTAAAATAGCATCAATGATCACTTTCAGTTCAATATCAATTTTTCTCGTTTCTTATTTTTTTCATCAGCTCATCATCAATAAAACCACCAATTATCAATCTTTTTTCAAAAGCTTCTAACTTTATATAATTATCTCTATGACTGGTGGAATTTTCGTGACGAGGTAGCAAAGGATTCAAATGTTTCCAATCATTGAAACCAGTAGTCCAAATATTATTCGTATCATTGAAAAATTTACATGGAAAACTATGCAATAGATGAGCCAATTTCTGAAAATTTTTTCTCCATTTTTTTGGTGTTTGTGAACCAATGTTTTTCAAATGTCGACCATGCTCGACATACATCGCAATCATATTTTCATTTACTGTCCACGTTGTTGGATAGTTAAAATCAATCTCAAAATTTGTTTGCAGTTTTTGATTTTGTTGAACATTTTCGTCATTTTCTAGGTTTTGACTAGATGTAAGTTCTATATTATTTCTTTGTTCGCCTTCACTATCTGAAGAACTAGATACAGAATGAGAAGGACTGCCAGTTGTGGATACTTTGGTAGTACACGGTTTTTGTGGTAGCAAAAACTTTGATATGTCAATAGTATTGGCTTTTAAGACAGCAGTCTTTTGAGCACGCAGTGCCCCTGATAACTTTTTTGGTGACATGTCTGCAAAGAAACAATCGTAAACTGATCATCATTAAGTATTTTTTTAACCCTTTGAAGCATTTTCTATTTTTATCTTCATTATGAAACCAACCTGCGGGAAGAATTTAAAAATTCATGGTTTCTGTCGGAGACCTCAATGCTTCAAAGGTAAGCCTAGGATTCTGCAAATATTTTAGGCGTATACATGAAAACCGTGACATGTTATCTCGAATATTTTGTTGGCGCTTCTATATTTTATTCTTTGAATTTTTTTGACGCTCAATTTTTTTTTTCATTTGATACTTTTTGGGGGCCACTTAGCCACACCCTAGATACGGCCCGGACAGCATTCTATCACTTAGCCCAAATGTCGATCCGAAAATGGCCTCAATCTATTGGGTTCGACTTCCTGAAGAAGAATGCAGGGTCAAACTTGAGTATGTCCGTCGGACCGTATACTTTCTATCATCCAGAGGAAATGAGATTTCAAATTTTCAAAATAGGTAATAATAATAATAATAACTGCTAAAATATCACGATAGTGTTCGTTATCGGTCCAAATTCGTCCAATGGTTAGTAGATATAAGCATCTGAAATTTGGTTTCCTCTATAACTCCTAGAATATCGATCCGATCAAGTTGTTACATAGAAGATATGCGAATTAGGTTTAAACAACAAGGCTTTCAAAATTTCGCAGATATCGAAACGCTAGAAATTTTAATACTAATAACATAATAACATATTCGTCGTATTTCAACTGAATTTTGTGCATGTGTGAGAGTTATTGATATCCAGCATATTCTCAAATTTCTATGTCGTAGCTTTCTCACACCAGAAGATTCAATAATTTTTCATCTACTTAAGGGCATGGAATGGCAAGCTAATGTTAATTATTCACGTTGACATTTACGTTCCGGGTCGATTCTCTGCTCATAAAAACTGGGGCAGCCGTGAAGACGGGAAATTTCCCATCTCCAGATTCGCCATATTCCCGTCAAATTATAGAAAAATTGTTCATCTGAAAATATGAATATTTCGTAACTTCGGAAAATAGAAATATCAAAAAATCCGCCAGAAATGTCAATGATTCAATTTCTGTTGATGAAACAATAAACGAGATGGTTTATAAACGGTGAAATATTGTATGTTGTCATTGAATGGTTATTTTTAATTCAAGATATTTCTAATTTTGGGTCTTCACTCAACTGCGAAATGAATTTTTAGAGAGAAATTATTTTACGAATGTTTACCAAAACGTTGGCTACAAAATGTAAAAAAACACTGACGTTAGGTCAGGAGCCTTTATGCCCATGTTCAAAAGCTATTTTCCATACTGTGGAACAGTGTGATACTGATACAACCGTCGCAATGAAGGAACATAAGTATATCCCATATTAAAAATAACCTCTCAAAGTTTTCCTTCATTTTCATTCGAAATACATAAACCCTTTTCTGAAATCCAACTGAAAGTAAATATATTTACTCCATTGAAAACAATTATCTTTCTTCCAAGAAGCTATGGTCGTTTGAAATTCCTTAGTTATTCAAGTTCAAATTACAAAAAGGCGATCATTTTTCGGAATCGAATCTTTTGAAACCTCTGTAGGACTCTAAGGAGGACTAATAATTAACTCCTAGAGACATTGAGGCATTTTAAGTTTCTCTCCTATACTGCCTCTTTATACAACTCTACGGTAATTATATTTCAGGATATGTAAGATATCAATAACGTCCATACGTCCGACGCATATCTTATGAGATATGGAATATCGAAACATTTTTTTTGAAATTTTGTTAAAATTTCCTAGCGTGATCATTTTAACTAAATAAAGCAAACCTATTCGTTTGAACTTCATTCCAATATCTTTCAAGTTACAAATTCATCGGATGGATATTTTAGGATTTATCATATGACACTGTGTGGAAAGGTGGATTAATTTACAAACTCTATACCCATCTGAACAGTGTGGGATAATGGTAAGATTATTAGAAAATATGTTATATGATAGAAGGTTTCATGTTTTTGTTGACAATAAGAGTAGCAATTTCAAATCATTGAAAAACGGTCTTCCATAATGATCAGTTGTTCTAGCTCCTCTACTTTTCAATTTATATCTCAATGATTTACCCACGACATCATATCAGAAATTTTTTTATGATGGTGACATTGCTATTGCTTACCAGCGTTCAGATTTCCATACTCTGGAAAATATACTATCATCTGATTTGTAAATTTTAAAGATTTATTTTATTGAGTGGCGATTATGTCCCACTCCCAATAAAGCAGGGATATTTTGTTTCCATCTGAATATCAAAATATAGGAAGCTGAAACTTTCAATGTTTCTTATGAGGCACCATAAGATCTGCACTGGTTCATTGGTTACCAGATTTATCTAACATTGTCTCTCCCCATATTTGCAGACAGATTGCAGCTCTGAATTCTTGGAGCAAATATCATTATTTGCAAATTTCAATTCCAATGATTTCATACATTCCACAAAATTGAATTCTCATATTGAAGTCACCTTTGGACATCTCCAATTGATTTTCAGGAAAAAAGAACCAGAGGGGTTTAGATCTTACAGTTTCATACGGAATATGATCCTCTGAAGTCTTTTCAACAATCTAAAGTATTTCTATTCTGAATATTGGCGAAACAGATTCGAAGCGAATATGAAAGAAAATGTTGTAAAACCACAGAAAGAAAATAAATACTCAAAATTAAGACTGGAAATTGAATATAATTCTAAGATACACCAAAGAATGTATATACACTCTCTTCCAAACTATTTTATCAATACTATTTCAGACAATTCGTACTTTTCCCAATTACCCTTATACGTCGGAATGGATAGTGCTCGAGTTCAAAGTTGCCATAAGGGTTGAAAAAAAAAAGATGTTCCACCCTGAAAGTTCAGTATGTTGAAGGGAAGGAAATGCTCTTTCCGAAAAATAAGCCGAAAATCACTTACAAGCCGTCGCTATATCCAAAAATTCGTACTTTGTCCAATTACCCTTATACGTCGGAAATGATAATGCTCGAGTTCAAAGTTGCCAAAGAGGTTGCTGAAAATAATGTTTTACTCTGAAAATTAATCCTGTTGAAGAAAATGAAATGTTCTTTCCGAAAAATAAGCCGAAAGTCATTTTCAAGCAGTCGGTATATCGGAAAAATCGTACTTTGTCCAATTACCCTTATACGTCGGAAATGATAATGCTCGAGTTCAAAGTTGCCAAAGAGGTTGCAGAAAACAATGTTTTACCCTGAAAATTAAGCTTGATGAAGAAAATGAAATGTTCTTTGCGAAAAATAAGCCGAAAGTCATTTTCAAGCCGTCAGTATCTCGGAAAATTCGTACTTTGTCCAATTAGCCTTATACGTCGGAATGGATAGTGCCCGAGTTCAAAGTTGCCAAAAAAGTTGAAGAAAAAGACGTTTCACCTGAAAATTTAGTAAGTTGAAGGGAATGAAATGTTCTTTCCGAGAAATGAGCCGAAATTCACTTACAAGCCGTCGGTATATCGGAAAATTCGTGCTTTGTCCAATTACCCTTATACGTCGGAAATGATAATGCTCGAGTTCAAAGTTGCCAAAGAGGTTGCAGAAAAAAATGTTTTACCCTGAAAATTAATCTTGTTGAAGAAAATGAAATGTTCTTTCCGAAAAATAAGCCGAAAGTCATTTTCAAGCAGTCGGTATATCGGAAAAATCGTACTTTGTCCAATTACCCTTATACGTCGGAAATGATAATGCTCGAGTTCAAAGTTGCCAAAGAGGTTGCAGAAAACAATGTTTTACCTTGAAAATTAAGCTTGTTGAAGAAAATGAAACGTTCTTTCCGAAAAATAAGCCGAAAGTCATTTTCAAGCCGTCGGTATATCGGAAAATTCCTACTTCGTCCAATTGCCCTTATACGTCGGAATGGATAGTGCTCGAGTTCAAAGTTGCCATAAGGGTTGTAGAAAAAGATGTTTCACCCTGAAAGTTTAGTATGTTGAAGGGAATGAAATTTTCTTTCCGAAAAATAAGCCGAAAATCACTTACAAGCCGTTGGTATATCGGAAAATTCGTACAGATACAAAACACTAATTTTTTTCTGGTGAAAAACTCAATTTCACAAATATATATTTTTGATATGCTATTATACTTTCTTTCTACTGAAAGATTATAAGCGATCCGTTTGGAGTGAGAAATTTTTAAAAATTTCAGAATTAATGGATATTATCCTTGAACATTTGTAATTTTCTCGTTAAGATTTTCAAATAATGAATGTCATCACTTCTATGAACACTTTCAACGCGTTAGGTTGTTAAATTGCTTTTTTCTTCACTTAAACCCAGACAAAATTATCTATGCTTTTCCAAACACTGATATTTCTGAATTTTCTTCTCTTCGACATACTTTCTTCAGTAATGACCTATGAACAGGTGGATGAGATGTGCAGAAATTCCTATTTTTTCCAAAACAAATATGGGAGACTGGATATTAAACAAGGTCCTAGACATCATCAATAATGAATACAGCAAATGACAATTTAGATTTTGTGGAGATAGAAACCAAAAATTGTTCACTGGTTAGTGTTATATTTAGTGTTTAGTGGTGGAACCACAGACTGAAGAGATTTCCCAACCTTTCGTAGAAATAATATTTCATTCCAAAAAACATAAAATACAATAACACTGAAAAAATCTGATTATTGGGTCATTTCAGCACAGAGTTGGATATAAGGAAATCAGAAAATTTTATCCATTTAATTCTTTTTAACTTCGAATATATCAAAAGTGGTGGTTTTGGAAAATTTGATAAGCAGAGATTTTATGTACTAAAGCGATTCTAGAAAGCCAATAATATTGACCTTCAGTTCAAGAGATATTTGTTTTCCATTGAATTTAACCTGTATAGTAGTGGCGAGAAAACTAGGGAAAACGGAATAAATCTGTTGATGCCAAAAAATGCATTACTGTATTCAGATATATCTTCTACCAGAGAGCATTTCAACTGATTTCATTGTTTGAAAAATATAGGGGATAATGCAATTTTTTCATGAAATTTCAACACCTTTGGAACGTTACCAAATTTGGAAGAATGGTATGGAAAAAAATGCTTTTCTGACTTCAAGATTTCATAGTTAAAATTAACGCCGTGGTCAAAGACTCAACCTGTATAAGCAACAGAAATTCTTTCGACTAAATGGTGAATAGCTTTGGATTAAAAAAAAGTTTTCATTAATTCATTTTATTTACTGGATGTATGAAGATGTTGCATCGACATCTGACAGAATACTCAAAACTTCAGAAAGAGAAGATTGAATTCAACATGGAGAAACAGTTGACTGCTTAGGTTATACCAACGGACGAAAAAATTCTTCTTAAAGTATTATCTCTAATGACAAATATTCGGAAAAAATTCTTACCTGCATGTTTTGGTGGAACATCCAGAAGCCACATGGTACTGCTTTCCTGAATGCCAATTTTCTGTCTGGAGAGGCACTCCTCAGTGCTCTTGGATTCTGCAAGAAATATACAGTTGAAATATTAGGCTGATGATAGAAAATATATGAAACATACATTTGAATACCACGAATCAATATAAAGCTATAAACTACAGATCCTAGCTTCAGAGCAATCTGACCGATCCAGAGCACTACTTGATGAGTTCGATCACTTTTTCAAATAAGGTAGAAGGGGATGAACAAAAGCTCTATTTTCACAGTGGAATGCGTCCTTTCAACATACTTGTTTGATTTAGAATCGTTCTGACCGGAACCCAATGGAATTCCGTACGGAAGCGGATGAATCAGTCCTTTATTAATAACAGTTGTTATTCAGGATACATAATACTTCTGTTTCAATTGACCCTGACATATTGAACAGAACGTGAAACAATAAATATTGATAACTAACCATTGTGTCTTCAGAACGTTATATCCGGGCAGATAACGTCGACTGAGTACTAGCGATCTCGTAATATCAAAGATGTATTAAAAAAAAATTATGTTCAATTTCGCGCTTGCTTTAGGTTTGAATACACTTTTTAGCGCACTTGTTTACCTGAATATAATGCTTATACGTGCCCCAATTGACAATTTTGTTCAAACTAGTCCCAAAGTACCAATCGTTTTGTTTTGTATCACTGATTGTATCTGTTGTTTCAAATCATGTCTGTCCGTAGGTCTGTGAGTACAACCTCGCCCTAACCGAATGAGCTACAATTTTAAGGAAAACTTTGAGTAATGAGAATCTCGACAGAGTCCGCCATTGACCCAGAAGTTTTGCAGTAACGTATTTTTTTTTCTCAAATGGCACAATTCAAATAAAACACTGTTGAGTGATTGCTCTAGCTTAGAAAACGTCTGTAATTTTCGAATTCGACCCGAAAATGGTATTAATCCATTATGGTCCTGATGAGGAATACGTGTTCAAATTGAACACTGTCTGGAAATGAATGATACATTCTATTTTTCAAAGGAAATGCGCTTGAGGATTCATATTCTACGAATAGGTTTATTGGGCCAAATCCGTTGAACGGTTCAGCAATTAAGAGCATCTGAAATATAGTTTACTAAACAACTGCGCGTATCTTTTGAACGGGTATACTTATAATAATGAAATTAGGAGGGTGGAAATAAACGGATGTAGGCTTCTCAACTGGTCATAACAGGTGACGCAATAGTCATAAATGACGTCACAAGGCCACTGTGACCAATAATTTTAAATGGGACCCTATGGCAAGTGAGAGCTCGTTTGAAAGGTATTGAAAATACCTATTCAGTCATACCAATTTTGTTTGGGTTTAGGCTGATTTTGATTGATAAATTGAAGAAATACGAAAATCATAGTTTCGCATTTAATTAATAAAGATTTTAAAGTACGCCTCTGGTTAATTGTCAAAAAGGTTGACGTGTGTGAATTCTTTACTTGTCAAAAGTGTTTATACCTTGAAAATTTACCTAAGCTATTGTTTAACGAGACGTTTAAGTGTTTACATAGGCAAAATGGTACGTACTGTAGCCGACAAAGTAGCAGCTATCTTAACAATTGGTGAATGTACAAACAATTTCCATGCAGCGGAACGACTGTTTAATGAGAGGTACCCCGATCGCCCTATATCGAGAGTTTATTTGAGGGATCTTCTTCGGAAGTTTGAAGCATCAGGTAGTGTTCAAGATGCCAAACGATCTGGTCGACCAACAATTAGTGATGACAAAAAAATTGACATAATGGGAGAAATTGTAGTGAACCTTACTTCTTCCACAGCCCAAGTTGCGTCTATCTGTGAAGTCAGTCAAAGGACAGTACATAGGGTGTTTGCTAAAAACAAATTGCATCCATACAAATTAAAAATGGTGCACCAACTTTCAGATGATGACCCCGACCGAAGACTAGAATTCTGTGAAACTATGTCCAATAAAATGAACCAACAACCAGGCTACATACAGACAATTTGTTTTAGTGACGAAAGTACTTTATTTCTCAATGGAAATGTTAACACTCAAAATGTGAGGTATTGGTTGACACAAATCCTCACATCTTTCGTGAAAAACATACTCAATTTCCAGAAAAAGTAAATGTTTGGGCAGGTATTTTGGGAAACCACATAGTTGGGCCTCTTTTTCTCAATGCTAACTCAACCGGTGAATTGTATCTGGAGATGTTACAAAATGATATTGAGGCGTTAATTCTTGAAATTCTAGAAGAGAATCCAAATGAATTCGATAACTTGGAAATAACGTTTCAACAAGATGGTGCACCTGCACACTATTACGGTGCAGTAAGACGTTACCTAGATGAAGAATATCGTGGTAGATGGATTGGACGACGAGGTTCGATCGAATGGCCAGCTCGGTCACCGGGCCTTACACCATTAAATTTTTTTCTATGGGGGTACTTGAAATCTAAGGTTTACGCTTCAGCACCTGACAGTATTGCCATTCTGAAACAACGAATTGTTGAAGAATGTAGGGCAATTTCCGCTGACACACTGGCACGAGTACGACAAGAGTTTAGCAATAGGATGCATTACTGCCAGGAAGTAGATGGAGCACATTTTGAACACTTATTATGAGAACTGGTTCTTAAATTTTTATCAATTAAATGCGGAACTATAATTTTCGTATTTCTTCAATTTACCAATCAAAATCAGCCTAAACCCAAACAAAATTGGTATGACTGAATAGGTATTTTCAATACCTTTCAAACGAGCTCTCACTTGCCATAGGGTCCCATTTAAAATTATTGGTCACAGTGGCCTTGTGACGTCATTTATGACAATTGCGTCACCTGTTATGACCAGTTGAGAAGCCTACATCCGTTTATTTCCACCCTCCAAATTTCATTATTATAACTATACCCGTTCAAAAGATACGAGGGGGGGGAGGGGACTTTTGACTAGCACTGTATAACGTAATCTGAAATGTTAACAAGGTAGATTAATCCCACGAAAGATATAAGAGTTCACGGGTGTGATCTTAACAGACCGAATTCAGCAGACCGTTTGTCGGAAATACCCGAACGGCATGTTCATTGGCGTGCGGGTTGATTCAAATTATTCATTGAATAGGCGGAATTCTCGGGAAATATCAACAGGAATGAATTGAAATTTGGCAGTAGGAAGGGAAGAGGTAGTAGAAATATAGTGCAAGTGAAATTTTTCTCCTCCCTATTATAATTCGAGCATTTTCCGACCTATATAGTAACATTTAATATCTCGGAAACCTCTCGATAGAACATTTTTATTTTTGGGATGAAGTTAGATGACAACAAAGGAAACTCGATAGTGAAAAAATTTTCGACTGCCCGACGGTCCATCATGCAGTTTTTCCGATATATATATAGCATATTTCAATATCTCAGAAACCTCTCGATAGAACATTTTTATTTTTGGGATGAAGTTGGATGACATCATAAGGAATTCAACTATGAAAAAATTTTTGACTGCCCGACGGTCCATCATGTGGTTTTTCCGATATAAATATAGCATATTTCAATATCTCGGAAACCTCTCGATAGAACATTTCTATTTTTGGGATGAAGTTGGATGACACCATAAGGAATTCAACTATGAAAAAATTTTCGACTGCCCGACGGTCCATCATGATGTTTTTCCGATATATATATAGCATTTTACCATATCTCGGAAACCTCTCGATAGAACATTTTTATTTTTGGGATGAAGTTGGATGACACCATAGAGACTTCAACTATGAAAAAATTTTCGACTGCCCGACGGTCCATCATGTGGTTTTCCGATATATATATATCATTTTCCAATATCTCGGAAACCTCTCGATAGAACATTTTTATTTTTGGGATGAAGTTAGATGACAACAAAGGAAACTCGATAGTGAAAAAATTTTCGACTGCCCGAAATGTTCTTTCAGAAAAATAAGCCGAAAATCATTTTCAAGCCGTCAGTATCTTGAAAAATTCGTACTTTGTCCAATTACCCTTATACGTCGGAATGGATAGTGCTCGACTTCAAAGTTGCCAAAGAGGTTGCAGAAAACAATGTTTTACCCTGAAAATTAAGCTTGTTGAAGAAAATGAAATATTCTTTGCGAAAAAAAAATGAAAATCATTTTCAAGCCGTCAGTATCTCGGAAAATTCGTACTTTGTCCAATTACCCTTATACGTCGGAATGGATAGTGCTCGAGTTCAAAGTTTCCAAAAGGGTTGAAAGAAAAATGTTTCACCCTGAAAATTTAGTAAGTTGGAATGAAATGTTCTTTCCGAGAAATGAGCCGAGATTCACTTACAAGCCGTCGCTATATCGGAAAATTCGTACTTTGTCCAATTACCCTTATACGTCGGAAATGATAATGCTCGAATTCAAAGTTGCCAAAGAGGTTGCAGAAAACAATGTTTTATCCTGAAAATTGAGCTTGTTGAAGAAAATGAAATATTCTTTGCGAAAAATAAGCCGAAAATCATTTTCAAGCCGTCAGTATCTCGGAAAATTCGTACTTTGTCCAATTACCCTTATACGTCGGAATGGATAGTGCTCGACTTCAAAGTTGCCAAAGAGGTTGCAGAAAACAATGTTTTACCCTGAAAATTAAGCTTGTTGAAGAAAATGAAATATTCTTTGCGAAAAATAAGCCGAAAATCATTTTCAAGCCGTCAGTATCTCGGAAAATTCGTACTTTGTCCAATTACCCTTATACGTCGGAATGGATAGTGCTCGACTTCAAAGTTGCCAAAGAGGTTGCAGAAAACAATGTTTTACCCTGAAAATTAAGCTTGTTGAAGAAAATGAAATGTTCTTTCAGAAAAAATAAGCCGAAAATCATTTTCAAGCCGTCAGTATCTTGAAAATTCGTACTTTGTCCAATTACCCTTATACGTCGGAATGGATAGTGCTCGACTTCAAAGTTGCCAAAGAGGTTGCAGAAAACAATGTTTTATCCTGAAAATTAAGCTTGTTGAAGAAAATGAAATGTTCTTTCAGAAAAATGAGCCAAAAATCATTTTCAAGCCGTCAGTATCTTGAAAAATTCGTACTTTGTCCAATTACCCTTATACGTCGGAATGGATAGTGCTCGACTTCAAAGTTGCCAAAGAGGTTGCAGAAAACAATGTTTTACCCTGAAAATTAAGCTTGTTGAAGAAAATGAAATGTTCTTTCAGAAAAATAAGCCGAAAATCATTTTCAAGCCGTCAGTATCTTGAAAAATTCGTACTTTGTCCAATTACCCTTATACGTCGGAATGGATAGTGCTCGACTTCAAAGTTGCCAAAGAGGTTGCAGAAAACAATGTTTTATCCTGAAAATTAAGCTTGTTGAAGAAAATGAAATGTTCTTTCAGAAAAATAAGCTGAAAATCATTTTCAAGCCGTCAGTATCTTGAAAAATTGTACTTTGTCCAATTACCCTTATACGTCGGAATTGATAGTGCTCGACTTCAAAGTTGCCAAAGAGGTTGCAGAAAACAATGTTTTACCCTGAAAATTGGCTTTGTTGAAGAAAATGAAATATTCTTTGCGAAAAATAAGCCGAAAATCATTTTCAAGCCGTCAGTATCTCGGAAAATTCGTACTTTGTCCAATTACCCTTATACGTCGGAATGGATAGTGCTCGAGTTCAAAGTTTCCAAAAGGGTTGAAAGAAAAATGTTTCACCCTGAAAATTTAGTATGTTGAAGGGAATGAAATGTTCTTTCCGAGAAATGAGCCGAGATTCACTTACAAGCCGTCGCTATATCGGAAAATTCGTACTTTGTCCAATTACCCTTATACGTCGGAAATGATAATGCTCGAATTCAAAGTTGCCAAAGAGGTTGCAGAAAACAATGTTTTATCCTGAAAATTAAGCTTGTTGAAGAAAATGAAATGTTCTTTCCGAAAAATAAGCCGAAAGTCATTTTCAAGCCGTCAGTATCTCGGAAAATTCGTACTTTGTCCAATTACCCTTATACGTCGGAATGGATAGTGCTCGAGTTCAAAGTTTCCAAAAGGGTTGAAAGAAAAATGTTTCACCCTGAAAATTTAGTATGTTGAAGGGGATGAAATGTTCTTTCCTAAAAGTAAGCCGAAAACCACTTACAAGCCGTCGGTATATCGGAAAATTCGTACTTTGTCGGAAATGATAAAGCTCGAATTCAAAGTTGCCAAAGAGGTTGCAGAAAAACAATGTTTTAACCTGAAAATTAAGCTTGTTGAAGAAAATGAAATATTCTTTGCGAAAAATAAGCCGAAAATCATTTTCAAGCCGTCAGTATCTCGGAAAGTTCGTACTTTGTCCAATTACCCTTATACGTCGGAATGGATAGTGCTCGAGTTCAAAGTTTCCAAAAGGGTTGAAAGAAAAATGTTTCACCCTGAAAATTTAGTAAGTTGAAGGGAATGAAATGTTCTTTCCGAGAAATGAGCCGAAATTCACTTCCAAGCCGTTGGTATATCGGAAAATTCATACAGATACAAAACACTAATTTTTTTCTGGTGAAAAACTCAATTTCGCAAATATATATTTTTGATATGCTATTATACTTTCTTTCTACTGAAAGCGATCCGTTTGGATTGAGAAATTTTTAAAAATTTTAGAATTAATGGATATTATCCTCAAACATTTGTAATTTTCTCGTTAAGATTTTCAAATAATGAATGTCATCACTTCTATGAACACTTTCAACGCGTTAGGTTGTTAAATTGCTTTTTTCTTCACTCAAACCCAGACAAAATTATCTATGCTTTTCCAAACACTGATATTTCTAAATTTTCTTCTCTTCGACATACTTTCTTCAGTAATGACCTATGAACTGGTGGATGAGAACTTTTTATATTAATTCGATATTTTACCATATGAAAATATAAAAATCCTATATGAAATCTTCAAAAACATTTAATGATATCAGAATACAAATGCACATAATTCGTTTAAGTCACTTTTTCGCTTCTTCCTTTGCCTGATGATTATCTTCTGCTCTGATATCCAATAACAATCCACTTCGAAAGATTTTAAGCATTCACAGATTTAGGTGTACAGTTCCATTTGCGTTGAGAAATCTCAGTATAATCACGTAAATTTTTTTCTGGAAAACCCTGTAGGTACTTTATAATGACAAATTTATGTTATAATGAATCTGTTTTCTTTTGGTAATACTTAATTGAGTTAAGGAAAACGTTATGAAAGTTACTTCATAGATAAAATCAAAGTTAATACTTTAACATAAAATATTAAATTTATAACCAATAAATTTGCTGAGAGCAAAAATTAATAATTGCAAATTTTTTTTATATGAATGAAAATATCTATAACCATTATTGACATTCAATTATAATTGTTGCCAGAATAACTGAAGCGAATTATTACCATTTCATATGGAAGATTAAAATTTTATTATAACTCAATGGTGGCTTTGATTTAGTTTGACGTTTTGACAGTTATTCGTTGCGTTCTTCAAAAAAATGTGCGAAATATTTCAAGGATAATTTCAGTAATTTTAAATTATTGAATTTAACATGAAATGAGAATGGGCAGAAATCTTTCTAGTCAACAATATACTCTTTGGATTGCCTTGAAGTTTATACCTTTCAGTTTCAATATTATGGAATTTTGATTGGTATATCTGCATCATAAGAATGAACGAATCATAAGAAGCATTCAGATGCTGAGCTGATAGAAATATTATAACAAAGTAAAATTCAATTATCACCTTAGTTTGTAAACCAGGTTGAATTAGTGTCTGAAATGAAGATGTGCAGAAATTCCTATTTTTTCCAAATCAAATCTAGGAGACTGGATATTAAACAAGGTCCTAGACATCATCAATAATGAATACAGCAAATGACAATTTAGATTTTGTGGCGATAGAAACCAAAAATTGTTCACTGGTTAGTGTCATATTTAGTGTTTAGTGGTGGAACCACAGACTGAAGAGATTTCCCAACCTTTCGTAGAAATAATATTTCATTCCAAAAAACATAAAATACAATAACACTGAAAAAATCTGATTATTGGGTCATTTCAGCACAGAGTTGGATATAAGGAAATCAGAAAATTTTATCCATTTAATTCTTTTTAACTTCGAATATATCAAAAGTGGTGGTTTTGGAAAATTTGATAAGCAGAGATTTTATGTACTAAAGCGATTCTAGAAAGCCAATAATATTGACCTTCAGTTCAAGAGATATTTGTTTTCCATTGAATTTAACCAATCTGTATAGTAGTGGCGAGAAAACTAGGGAAAACGGAATAAATCTGTTGATGCCAAAAAATGCATTACTGTATTCAGATATCTTTTACCAGAGAGCATTTCAACTGATTTCATCGTTTGAAAAATATAGGGATAATGCAACTTTTTCATGAAATTTCAACACCAACACCAAATTTGGAAAAATGGTATGGAAAAAAATGCTTTTCTGACTTCAAGATTTCATAGTTAAAATTAACGCCGTGGTCAAAGACTCAACCTGTATAAGCAACAGAAATTCTTTCGACTAAATGGTGAAAAGTTTGGATTAAAAAAAGTTTTCATTAATTCATTTTATTTACTGGATGTATGAAGATGTTGCATCGACATCTGACAGAATACTCAAAACTTCAGAAAGAGAAGATTGAATTCAACATGGAGAAACAGTTGACTGCTTAGGTTATACCAAAGGACTAAAAAATTCCTCATAAAGTATTATCTCTAATGACAAATGTTCGGAAAAAATTCTTACCTGCATGTTTTGGTGGAACATCCAGAAGCCACATGGTACTGCTTTCCTGAATGCCAATTTTCTGTCTGGAGAGGCACTCCTCAGTGCTCTTGGATTCTGCAAGAAATATACAGTTGAAATATTAGGCTGATGATAGAAAATACATGAAACATACATTTGAATACCAGAAATCAATATAAAGCTATAAACTACAGAACCTAGCTTCAGAGCAATCTGACCGATCCAGAGCACTACTTGATGAGTTCGATCACTTTTTCAAATAAGGTAGAAGGGGATGAACAAAAGCTCTATTTTCACAGTGGAATGCGTCCTTTCAACATACTTGTTTGATTTAGAATCGTTCTGACCGGAACCCAATGGAATTCCGTACGGAAGCGGATGAATCAGTCCTTTATTAATAACAGTTGTTATTCAGGATACATAATACTTCTGTTTCAATTGACCCTGACATATTGAACAGAACGTGAAACAATAAATATTGATAACTAACCATTGTGTCTTCAGAATGTTATATCCGGGCAGATAACGTCGACTGAGTACCAGCGATCTCGTAATATCAAAGATGTAGTAAATAAAAATTATGTTCAATTTCGCGCTTGCTTTAGGTTTGAATACACTTTTTAGCGCACTTGTTTACCTGAATATAATGCTTATACGTGTCCCAAATGACAATTTTGTTCAAACTAGTCCCAAAGTACCAATCGTTTGTTTTGTATCACTGACTGTATCTGTTGTTTCAAATCGATTCTGTCCGTAGGTCTGTGAGTACAACCTCGCCCTAACCGAATGAGCTACAATTTTAAGGAAAACTATGGGTAATGAGAATCTCGGCAGAGTCCGCCATTGACCCAGAAGTTTTGCAGTAACGTATTTTTTTTTAATGGAACAATTCAAATAAAACTGTTGTTGCGTGATTGCTCTAGCTTAGAAAACGTCTGTAATTTTCGAAATTCAACCCGAAAATGGTATTTATCCATTATGGTCCTGATGAAGAATACGTGTTCAAATTGAATGTGTCCGACGGTCTGGAAATATATGATACACTCTATTTTTCAAAGGAGATGCGCTTGAGAATTCATATTCTACGAATAGGTTTATTGGGCCAAATCTGTTGAATAACGCTGAAAGCGAGGATTGTGTCAAATTTTGTTGAAATTTTGATTTTAAAAAGTTTTCGAAACATTCATTAATTTTTTAAATATTCGAATACTCATAATATATTCATCAAATCTCAAAAAAGTTGTGCTTTCATATTTTATCGATACATGACGTAATCTGAAATGTTAACAAGGTAGTTTAATCCCACGAAAGATATGAGAGTTCATTATTAAGAGACTGTTATTGGTCAGGAAACCAGTACAACAGAGTTTCGCCGAAAAGCTGTAATTTATATATATTGGAAAAACCATATGATGGACCGTCGGGCAGTCGAAAATTTTTTCTTTATCGAGTTTCCTTTGTTGTCATCTAACTTCATCCCAAAAATAAAAATGTTCTATCGAGAGGTTTCCGAGATATTGAAAATGCTATATATATATCGGAAAAACCACATGATGGACCGTCGGGCAGTCGAAAATTTTTTCATAGTTGAAGTCTCTATGGTGTCATCCAACTTCATCCCAAAAATAAATGTTCTGAGAGGTTTCCGAGATATGGTAAAATGCTATATATATATCGGAAAAACATCATGATGGACCGTCGGGCAGTCGAAAATTTTTTCACTATCGAGTTTCCTTTGTTGTCATCTAACTTCATCCCAAAAATAAAAATGTTCTATCGAGAGTTTTCCGAGATATGGTAAAATGCTATATATATCGGAAAAACCACATGATGGACCGTCGGGCAGTCGAAAATTTTTTCATAGTTGAAGTCTCTATGGTGTCATCCAACTTCATCCCAAAATAAAAATGTTCTACCGAGAGGTTTCCGAGATATGGGAAAATGCTATATATATATCGGAAAAACCACATGATGGACCGTCGGGCAGTCGAAAATTTTTTCATAGTTGAAGTCTCTATGGTGTCATCCAACTTCATCCCAAAAATAAAAATGTTCTATCGAGAGGTTTCCGAGATATGGTAAAATGCTATATATATATCGGAAAAACCACATGATGGACCGTCGGGCAGTCGAAATTTTTTTCACTATCGAGTTTCCTTTGTTGTCATCTAACTTCATCCCAAAAATAAAAATGTTCTACCGAGAGGTTTCCGAGATATGGCAAAATGCTATATATATATCGGAAAAACATCATGATGGACCGTCGGGCAGCCGAAAATTTTTTCACTATCGAGTTTCCTTTGTTGTCATCTAACTTCATCCCAAAAATAAAATGTTCTATCGAGAGGTTTCGAGATATGGTAAAATGCTATATATATATCGGAAAAACCACATGATGGACCGTCGGGCAGTCAAAAATTTTTTCATAGTTGAAGTCTCTATGGTGTCATCCAACTTCATCCCAAAAATAAAAATGTTCTACCGAGAGGTTTCCGAGATATGGTAAAATGCTATATATATATCGGAAAAACATCATGATGGACCGTCGGGCAGTCGAAAATTTTTTCACTATCGAGTTTCCTTTGTTGTCATCTAACTTCATCCCAAAAATAAAAATGTTCTATCGAGAGGTTTCCGAGATATGGTAAAATGCTATATATATATCGGAAAAACCACATGATGGACCGTCGGGCAGTCAAAAATTTTTTCATAGTTGAAGTCTCTATGGTGTCATCCAACTTCATCCCAAAATAAAAATGTTCTACCGAGAGGTTTCGAGATATGGGAAAATGCTATATATATATCGGAAAAACCACATGATGGACCGTCGGGCAGTCGAAAATTTTTTCATAGTTGAAGTCTCTATGGTGTCATCCAACTTCATCCCAAAAATAAAAATGTTCTATCGAGAGGTTTCCGAGATATGGTAAAATGCTATATATATATCGGAAAAACCACATGATGGACCGTCGGGCAGTCAAAAATTTTTTCATAGTTGAAGTCTCTATGGTGTCATCCAACTTCATCCCAAAAATAAAAATGTTCTACCGAGAGGTTTCCGAGATATGGGAAAATGCTATATATATATCGGAAAAACCACATGATGGACCGTCGGGCAGTCGAAAATTTTTTCATAGTTGAAGTCTCTATGGTGTCATCCAACTTCATCCCAAAAATAAAAATGTTCTATCGAGAGGTTTCCGAGATATGGTAAAATGCTATATATATATCGGAAAAACCACATGATGGACCGTCGGGCAGTCGAAAATTTTTTCATAGTTGAATTCCTTATGATGTCATCCAACTTCATCCCAAAAATAAAAATGTTCTATCGAGAGGTTTCTGAGATATTGAAATATGCTATATATATATCGGAAAAACTACATGATGGACCGTCGGGCAGTCGAAAATTTTTTCACTATCGAGTTTCCTTTGTTGTCATCTAACTTCATCCCAAAAATAAAAATGTTCTATCGAGAGGTTTCCGAGATATGGTAAAATGCTATATATATATATCGGAAAAACATCATGATGGACCGTCGGGCAGTCGAAAATTTTTTCATAGTTGAATTCCTTATGGTGTCATCCAACTTCATCCCAAAAATAAAAATGTTCTATCGAGAGGTTTCCGAGATATTAAATGTTACTATATAGGTCGGAAAATGCGCGAATTATAATAGGGAAGAGAAAAATTTCACTTGCACTATATTTCTACTACCTCTTCCCTTCCTACTGCCAAATTTCAATTCATTCCTGTTGATATTTCCCGAGAATTCCGCCTATTCAATGAATAATTTGAATCAACCCGCACGCCAATGAACATGCCGTTCGGGTATTTCCGACAAACGGTCTGCTGAATTTGGTCTGTTAAGATCACACCCGTTAAGAGTTCATTATTAAGAGACTGTTTGTTATTGGCCAGGAAACTAGTACAACAGAGTTTCGCCGAAAAGCTGTAATTTTCGCTGATAGAGCCGAAAATTATCTCAATTGATTGACTTCCCGCTGAAGAATATAGGGTCAGATTTGAGAATAAACACTTCGAAATATAATTATAATAAGATAATATATAATATAATAATAATAATATATATAAGATTTCTTCATTTGTTTAGGTGAAAATAGGAAAGTCAAGAAGTCGCTGAGAAATTTCAATGCCATATGCTTTCACAGATACGTATTCGATTAACATCGGTCGGATTTATTGATCAATATCAGTTGGGGGAAAATCAATCAAAATGATAAATTTACAGTGGAAAAATGTATGTCAAATAATTAAAGCACTGTCATGGGTTTCCAGGAGAAGGGGATTTGATTGAACAAAACTTCAATATATATATATATATATATATTTTGTTAGAATTTCTTGTGCTTTGGTATAAATTTTATTGTTTAAAATTTCTTGGGTGTATAGCACTTATTTTACCAATAATGGTATTCGTTAAATTATTATTTTATTTATTTTATTTTTCCAACATATGTTTCGGCGTGTCTACGCCTTTTTCAAGGAATATAATTCCTTGAAATTAAACCTGTAAGTATGAAATCTTGGATTTCTGGCGCATGTTCCTGAAAACCATGTATATATTACCCTTTTTGGCGCTCTTGTTTACCCGAACAGAGTGCCTATCATTTTGCCCAAATGTCTGTAATTTTCGAATATCGAGCCGAAAATGGTCTAAATCATTTCAAGGGTTTAACTCCCCAATGAAGAATTCGTGGCGAAAGTTGAGTCTGTCCGGCCGGCCGGCCGTATTCTCTCTAGCATCCAAACGAGATGAGCTGGGGTTTTCATATTTTCAGAATAGGTTAATTGTCCAAATATCTCGGTCAAGTTCGTTATTGGGCCAAATCCGTCGGATGGTTCAGTAGTTACGAGAGTAGTTATGAGCATCTGAAATTTTCTTTCCTCATTATCTACTAGAATATCCATCCGATCAAGTTCATATTTGAAATATCGTTGAGGGAGGCTGAAACAAAACGGCTAGCAAAATTTCGCAGAAATCATCCAGCTAGAAAATTTTTAAAAAAGCCCCAAAAAAATTTTTTTGATACTCACTATCTCATAAGGCATTATTCAGATTTCAATAAAAATTTGTGAATATATTGAGGTGATCGATATCTTACTCATCCTCAAATTTCATTGTCGTAGCTTTTTTCCATCTAAAGATATAATCATTTTTTTCATTTACTCAAGAGAAAAGAGAAATGACATGAGGTCCCGATGAACGATGGCCATCATAGATCGATATTCGATTGACGAATGCAGGGCTCATTAATCAGTGTCAGTTAGAGTAATATTAATCAAAATTTTTCTTAACGGGAAATCATAGAGATAGAATTGAATCCGATGACTGAAATAATAAACGTTGTCAAAATTCAGAAAAGCACTGACGTAAGTTTTTAGGGGAAGGGAATTATAGCTTCGTTATTTTAAATTTGAGATATAGGTTTGTTCATTCATTAGGCATATTTGCATCACATTGTCCCATAATACGGGAAAAGACTATTGTTCACCTAATCAGAGTGCTTATAAATTTGTTATGGTTTGAATATTTACTCGCAAGTCGCTCAACAAGAGCGCCAAAGCAATCTGACCTCACGTCAATGCTTTCTAAATTTTTATTGTTTATCACCTACAAGTGAATGAGGTAATAATGTGAATTCAATGGTGCTGGGTTGGTCAAGTCTGATTTCTTCTTCTTAATTATTTCTAGGACACGGACGTTTATTTGATGTTTGCCAAGAGTGTAGAATAGATATTGTGTAAATTCATATTACATATATCGTTTTATATCATTTGACTTTAATTCCCACGTTGCTTAAAATGTTTAAATTCGATGATTACTCTGTATCTGATATTTGATTCTCTGGGTAATATCTATGATCATAATAAATGAGGGATTTTTGAGGATTTGCTTTTATAAAGGGCAGCCCATCTTTCAAAATATTTGTGTTCTTTTATCTAGTATTTCAATTTCAGTTCCGTCTGTCCTATATACATACACGCTCTCATAATCATTTCAACTAATTGTGATGTTTCGTTCACTGGTGTCAGTGATTTTAATTTAATGTTGAGGTGTTTAATGCAAAGATGTGGTGTGTGAGGTATTTAAATGTTACGGTATAGATTCATAACGTTTCTTATTTTATTTTTTATTCATTCATCTTGCCAGAGATCGAAACCTTCTTCCGAAAAGTCTCAGGGTAAAACTTCCGGTAAGAAGTAGAAGAGCATATTGGATCTCTAACAGAACTAGTCAAGCATCTTTCCATTAAAACCACATACCTACTTCCATTTTGAAGACATTTTTCATCAACAAAAATTTGGAATGACCACTGTCTCTTATTTCATCAGATTCATATACCATATGGAGATTTGCAAGCAAAATAGCGTTCGAACAATATATACTGAAACCCAAATTATCGAAAAGATACGTAGATTATTCCTTCATCATTTGTCAACATGGAATGAACACTATAGTTGAATTCCTTAAATATCTTAACAATTAAAAAGAATCCATTGAATCCAATGGAAATCGAGAAAGATAAACAAGAAGATCTTGTATCGGAAAACCAAAACGCCCCTGGAAAGTGTGAATGAAAGAACATCAGAAGCTTTCTCAAGTGTTAGACACCGATAGGTCCAAGTTGGTTCAACATGCTGTAGATGAAAATCATCTGATGAAATGGGGCAATGATGACATTTAAGAATATCGCTTTTAATCCCATAGGTCAACTAAGTTGCCGGAAATTCAGAGGCCAATTGTTCGAAATAACTTGAATAAGTCTTCAAACCACAGATAAGTAGTTCTCAGAGTTCTGTAAATTTTACAATCATTAGTGGAAATTGAAAAATTTTCTTATATTGTCAGCTTTGTCAAAATATATTTTTTTGCCTTAAAAATGAGAGAACATATCGTCGAAGCGTTGGAAAGAAGAGATGATGGTTATTACCCAAATAATAATATCACCGAAGTTTTGGAGTAACCTGAAGGATGGATGTTTCTGTATTATCACGAATTATCAATGGTAGACATTGAAAGAAAATATATTGAAGTTTGTGTATCGTTGTTTCTTATAACATCAGTCATCCTCTCCCTAAAGGAAAAAATGTAAAATTTTTCATTTCTAAACGAACTGCGACAACTTATATCTTTTGCAAAAATACCTTATGGGTGAGACAGATAATTATAACACTTTCTGAAAATTTGGTGATTCATCGAAATACATGAAGTTTCACTAAATTGTATGTCTCCATCCAGTGTGAAGATATTTCGGTGACATGATATATCATGATTTTAAATAGAAGGAGTTGGTGGTTGAGATTAAACTAAAGGAAATTGTGAGTTTGGTTATTATTAATTCAAGAAATTCGTTGATTCTTTTACAATGTCAATATTATCCGTTATTTATGTGTGGCATTATTCCAGAGGCAGGAAAGAGACTTTAAAATAGACACGTAAAAACTCCTAACCTCCGGTCGTTACTTTTCTAAATATTTTTGTATACACGCTTGAGCAATCAGAAATTCATAAGTGAAATCCTAAATTCTTTTCTACGTTTTCGTCTTAAATCGAAATCGTCCTAGGACAACATTTTTTACGAAATTTTCAAAAGGAATAAAATCGGAAATCATCGTTAACTGATCTCAATACGTACAAAAGTGAAATTCAGAAGGAGTGAAAAATAATTGAAGATATTTACAAACATACTTTTTCTACATGAAGGCACCATAGTAAGTCACAGAAATAACTTCAAACATAAAAACACTTTTTTCAATAAACACAAAATTAAACAATTGCAAATTAGACCTCCTCACAAGCACCAACCGCAAAATTTAAATTGCGATCACCCGTTTTAACGGCAGCATTTCCGATAGAAAAAACGAAATGAATCACATGGTTAGTCAAAGGCTTTTCTCAATGAACTAATCCTGCCATTCAAGAAATCGGTGCGGTTTTAGGAATCGACATTCCAAAGTTGAACACTTCTTCCGGTTTAGTGAGCTCAGAGGCCGGATATAGGACGTCCGAAAGTGCCTGCTTGAGGTACGGAGAACAGGGTTGTATCTGCGTATTTCTCCCTGACAAAGAACAATTAGGTCCAAAGCAGAGTTAGACGATGTTTCGCCATTTCTGAAAAAAAGTTCACTATATTTCGATAGATGCTTTTACGCATTCAAACATCCCTTAATCGTTCTACAAATGACGATAATTCCACAAAGCTTCTCTTAGAGTCCATTCAAGAATATCAGTTAGAGGATATGAAGGATTGAATTTAAGGTGGCAACGGCCGATTTGGGTACATTTCAAATTGAATTCAAGTTGTTCTCACTGAAAATCACTAGCTAATGCTAAACTGTCATTTGTCATTTGGTTCTTGACTTAACGATAATTGATCATTTTCACATATCAACATATGAATCCTTAACATTATTTTATAATATTATTTGATGTGTATGGTTCAATTTTAATAATAATATAATACGTTCAGTTCTGCAGCATTCCAATTCAATTCGAGTTGCAAATTTTGAAGTAATAAATTCAACATTTTGGCCGATGGGTCTGCAATTAAAAAGTTTTTTTGAAACCAGAGGAACCAGTAAATCCAAGGAAAAGGAATATTGTAGGAGTTTCAAAATTATTCAACGTCATGCACAAAGCATATTCAACAAAATTAATGAACAAGATGTTTTAAATAAGCAACAAAATCCCGATATTTTGAGTGTCGCCAAACACTGCTCCTCGCTTCCTCAAATACCTTCAATTTTGCGTGAGGGATATACTTTGGCAGCGTTCTACTTTCAACCAAACAGACAACATGGTGGTACGGCGATTTACGTTCGTTAAAGCTGCATATCCGAAGAAATCGAACATATAAAGGACATCCCGAATTATTTATCACCACCCTATCTCATGTTCTTGATTATTACCTCACCGGCTCGACAATTATCTTGGTTTGTGGGAACTTCAGCAAAAATTATTTCGACGTTAACCATTACCTTAATTATTTGATGCAGAGTTTCGATCAAAATATACATCCTACAAACCCACAAGAGTATTCACCAATAAGAATGGAGTCCCAAGTTCATCAAAACTCGTCTACATACTAACAAATGCCGATCAACAAAGCATATCGACCACTTTACATCACGATGATTTAGCGGGCCATGGGGCAATAGAATTCAGATTTGGCCATCGCTGTTACATTTGAACTGCGAAACTGGTACCTAAGAAATATCGTTTGAAATCCGAGAAATGCTAACAGTGTCTTTCGCCAATAGTGAGCTTACTTCGTTAAATAGCATTTATGATTGTGTCGATCTCAATGGCGCTCTCAATGATTTTTTTTCTATTTTACTATTATCCATAGATTTGAACTATACAATCAACGTTCCTCTCTTGCGGTTCCCATTCATTGCCAATGGATTACTCCTGAAAAAAGAAGCTAGCACTGACCTTGAAAATCTCTATTGGCTGTAAAGGATCATACGAGATCAGGCTCCAGTATTCATCAGCAAATGAAACCTATTCCAATTTGTTAAGAACTACCAAGTCTTCTTAGTTCGGAAATATCTTGCAAACGTCTAGTAACAAAAAGAAAACTGTATGGAAAATAGTAGGGGATGAAATGGCCAATAACTCAAAATCTGGATTGATAACATTAAATCAGAACGACAACATATCGAATCCTTTCCAAGTCGCTGAAGCTTTTGGGAAGTACTTTTCTAGCTTTGGAAAATGTAGCATTGACAAGGCTATAACACTAAGAGATCGACGACATGTACCATTGAAAAACTATCCAAGAATAATTTTTATTTCTTTCCAGTTATGGCCGATGAGGTTGAGAGGGTAATTAACATTATGGAACAAAAACAGTTCTGATCAAGATATGATCTCTGTCGAAATCAAACTGTTTGACGGATAGCGCACATATTTGGCATAGGAATTAAGGAAAGTCCTACTACCATACAGAAACTTAAAATTCATAGGAATAATCAACACAAACAATTTATATGAGAATCTTTATTATAGCACGGTCCTGTCTAAGGTGATAGAACTATTACAGTTCGTTCCGGTTTCCTTAGTCTAGGAAACATCTGTTAACATTAAACCAATAAACCAACCCTAAATGAAAGGGATGTTGAAATATTTGACTTCTATTTGTGGCAAAATCATTGGCATGCCCAACCAATTATAAGAAATCCAAAAGGGGATGACAAGAAGGTAACGTGAGTCATTTTTTAAAGTAATTAGGAGATTTTGTTGATTCACTTTCGATATGGAAATATTACTAATACAGTCTACAAACTTAAGATGGCAATTTATTATTGTTGAAATCAACATTTCATTCGTAACATTCATTATTATAGTTGAAAAAGCAAAAATATTCATTCAAAAACATTCTGTAAAAAGCTAGCCAAATATCGATGGAGCCGCTTGTTCATCTCTAACAAATATAGTTAAAAAAAACTAAAACAACACGCTTATAAAGAATATCGGGCTAAAAAAGTTAGAAATAATTTAAAAAAATCAATTTATGACAACAGTTTATAAAACTTACTAGAAAAATGAAGAAGGAAGTTGGGGCGCTTTGTGCCATAATTTTCGTATATCAAGCGCCCCACGCTTCTTCCTCAATTTTATTAGTATGTTTTATATACTATTGTCATAAACTGATTGTTAAAATTAAAATTAAACTTTTTTAGCCCGATATTCTTTAAAAGCGTGTTTTTTTTAGTTCTTTTTTAGTGACTGTCATAAAAATATTAATGGTAACGGTTTTTTTTTCGGCGTGGACGGAAATCGAACCCGCGATCGATTAATCCAAAAGCTGATATCACAGAAGACGCGCCTTACACCGCTCGGCCAACGAACGCTTTGGAAGAAGTGGGATCTTTTCACAGTAATGGGCCACTTACGCTTAAAGAAGGAGAGTTACAAACTAACATACCAAGCGTACAAAATAAACTGAAAAAGATCACGAACCCCACCACGATTCTCCAAATGGCACATCAAAATCATTGGTAGTTCATCGTAGTAGATATCGCATCGGCCACAAGAACTGTCATATAAGTTACACATGAAGTTGATAGGAGACCGTGACATAACATTTGTCCTACCAAAATCAACATAGAAGGTGTTATATTGCCTCAGACCAGGTCTAGGTACATGAATATTAACCTTACTGAAGAGAAATGAACAATCAATTCCACCACGCAGAATCCCGTAGAGTAACTTTAATGCACTACGCTCACGTCTTAACTTCAATACCTCAACTCCGAGGTTCGCGACGAGGACCGAGTGGTCAAATCCTCTCGAAGGGTACTGTCCGAAACATTTAAAATAAATATATTTCAAACACCTTCTCTGGACGGCCTCCAGGATGACGACAGCATTATTGTATAATGGACACCAGATTATAGAGGCATACTCTAATCTACTACGAATGAATGACATAAAAACATATATACATACAAGTGAAGCTAATATAAGCCTGTTAAAAAGTAATGAAATCTAGAGAAAATCGTGCCAAGTCTAAAGTTCCTTGCTGCGATTTCTTTATTAGGTGTTTTACAGTTAACGTCGTGTGACTTGGCCGTTGGACCGCTACCCATTGAGGATGGACAATTGCCATTAGGAAAAAGTTGATTGAATCTACAGCGGTTCTGGCGACAGATTTGTTCAATGGTGTATAGCACCTTTGTGTACCCTTCAACGGCCAAGTCATACAACATTAAATATAATAATAAAGAAATCGCAGTAAGAAACACTTGGCACGACTTTGTCTAGATTTCATTACTGTTTAGAGTTAAAGCGGCTCTATCGAGAGCTTTTTACAAAACGTTTTTTGTTGTATTTCATTTTTTTTTGTAGAAACTTGGGCATATTGAATTATTATATTATTTTTTTATTATATTTGCAATTTTTGGTTTTTGTTATTATTTCCAATCTCTCTTTTCTTTTTTTACCGGTTCTGATGATTGTACAGTGGCAACAGATTTTCGTATTGCCAATCCTCTCATTATTTATCGAGTTATTTATTTTTTTAGACAGTTTAGAAGGTTTAGGTACATGTCAATCTCTCATAGTTAGATTGGGTTCTTGTGGTTTCTAACCAGGGTCACCAGGTACTCCAGATCTTCGATTATCCTAGTTCTTACAGCTTTCCCTTTATGTGGCCATTGAACCCTAACTCTGTACCAAATTTCAGCTCTCTGAGATCGTTGGAAGTGTCAGTTCTATTTTGATGATCATGACTGAGTGAGTGAGTGTCATAAATGCGAAAATTCGCATAACTCATAGAATGCAGTTGTAATTTTCTGTGTCGATTTGGTGGAACAAGATAATACTCCATGCTTATATTTGAGTTTAATTTTTAGAATATCAACCGATTTCAAAGTAGCACGTGCATTTGTTCCGTTGCGGCATATCACACGTAATTTGTAACCAAGAATTGTTTAAATTATTGTTAATCGAATATGAATGTCTGACGAGAGAACAGTGTTATACACAAATCTTGAAACACATGTGTCGTATTCTATTTGATTTTTAGTTAATTATTTTGTAATTTTTTTGATTGTTTGATGTTATGATAAAAATGAAAAATTCTCTCTTATTCATCAAAGAAAACAGTGTTTTCTAGAATAAATAAAGGTATTATTCATACTTTCAAGAAGTGTAAAAATATAATTGTCAATATTGAATATTTTTTATTTATTTACACTTTCAAGAATAGATTTTTTCAATTAAATAATGGTCTGGTAGTGTTCGCTTCGCGCTCAACTAGGCGGGACACTCCTGTACCCCCAGATATCTATTCACAACTTTCTCCTATGAATTTCAGTGGCTTACTGAATTTCATTACTTGAGAAGAGCTGCTTTATATTCCCGTAGGTTCAGTATAGAAATATGAATTTTCAGACTATGCAAGATATCAATAACCTCCACACATATGCACATTGAAATTTATTTGGGTTCGTGGCAAAGGGGGCTATTTGATTCAGGCAACCATTTTGAAATACGTCTATATTTCGAAACTATATTGGCTTCTTCATCAGGACGCTGAAATATATCATAAAAAAAACAATTACATCAAAAAGAGGGGTAAAACAAAAAAACATGTAACATGCAAAACATGAAGTTTTTTTGTTTGACCCTTCTGTTTGATGTAATTGTTCAATGTTCAATGAAATTGTACAAAAACCTACGTCATTTGAAACTTACATTTTCATCAGTTGTGTATGAACGGACAAAACAGCTTCATCAGATAAGATATAAGTTAGATTCCATGAAGCTGTTTTGTCCGTTCAAAAGACACGATTCTTCGAAATAAACTCTTTTGAAATCTCTACCCGATCCTAAAGACCATGAACCATTTTTTATAGACATAGCGATGCATTAAACTTTTCCAGGGCAACCTGATTCTTTAATTCTTTTTATAAACTTCTGTTGAAACATCAGCGTCGACTCTTTTTTTTGCCATTTCTTGGAAATGTATGTATATTTCTTCTCTCTCATTCTCTTCAATTAATGACGTTTGTTAATGGGGTACAATGTTCAATGGTGTACAATGAATGAATAAATCTATATTTCAAATTGCAAATCACCATGAACAATTTACTTTCAGTTTTGTTCGAAGATCTAATTCCCGTAACTTAAAAACCAATATGAGGTAGATATACATGGCATATGGCCATATGCCATCACCATATCAGCATACTCAGCGTTGGTGAAATTAGGCATATCGACAACCAAAATTAAAACAACAGTAGCAAAACGTCGATAAAAGTAACAAAAACAGAAAAATACAAATTTAAAAAACTGAACAACGCGGCACAGACACTTCCAACAGCAGAGACAGTTAAATCTCGAATGACGGTAGGGTCAAGTCAGCGGCGACTAACCCAATCCAACCTAAGGACAGAAATAGTAATAATAATTCACACGCGTCTAAAACGGGCAGGTAAAATTTCCTTGCTCGCTGTGTTCGTACTTTTATTTAGGTGCGACTTTCTTCACTCTTCTGACTAGAACCTTATTTGCAGTATTATTTTTTTTTATTGACTTACGTAAATAGCATATGGTTAGCAACGTTATAAACCAAAGAACATTTTAAAACAAAACTAAGTTTGTAATAGCTGTAACTAGTGGAGATGTTTTCATACTTTCATAATTTTTTTTTAATAAAAGGCCCACGTGTTCATTTTGTGGTGTTATCTGTAAAAATAAATACTTTTTTTCTGAACACACTAATGTAGACTTAATACAATAAAAAAAAAATGCATGTAAAAGCACACGCAAAAAATGTTATGGGGCATAAAAATCATACCTCCGTAACCGTAATACTAAGGACCCAGGTTCCAAGACTGAAAAGGTAGCAAATGACCCTACCAACGCCCCAAAAAAATTTGACGGTCCATATGCCGAGCACCCTGTATATACTCCATCGAAAACCATTCTAAGATTGATATCAATCTTCCAATTAACTTCAGTTCAATAAAATACCCTATATAGTTAAGTCTAAATTAAAAAAATGTAGAAAAGCACTGTCATGAGCAAAGGAGCTTTTGGGCGCTTGTTATAAATTTTTTTCTAGACTCTGAAACAGTATCATTTTGATCAAAATCGCCACATTGAATGTAAAAGTATCGTAAAACCTATATCTTTAATTTTAAAAAACTTCTCACTGTTTTCCCCAGTTTTGTTGGGAGCCCAAACTTCGTCTTCATCAAGTAATGGATATATTTAAGCCAGAAAGCTCTTGTCCTCTGAAATGCCTCATTTATTCAAGTCCAAATAACTTGCCTTGGATTGTTCTTCAAGATAAAGTGTGAAATGAAACAGTTGATGAGAATCATGAATATCTTCTGACTGAAATTATTAATTATAGAAATATCCAGGAATTGTATATTTACTTCTCTCAAAACACAGAATGCGTTAAGTTGAATCAATGAAGGTTTACAATCTTCAATTTATACGTAGGCGATTTTAGCAAACACTTTCGATGTAATTTTTGTCGGAGATCTAAAATATTTCAAATTGTTGTGCAAATTAGAAATCATTGATCATGAGAACAAGACCGCGAAAAAAATTTTTTGGGATAAACTCATTTCGCACCCCCGGAAGTATTAGTTTGTCGAGAATAAAAATTGCTTCAGTGTATTTGTATGATAGAATTATATCACAAAAAAGTTTATTTGGAAATTGTTATTTGAAATTTTTTTTTCATTATTCCGAAACTACATGGCCAATCTCATCGAATAATAAAAGTGTCTGAGATAATCATACCTCACCCACACTGATAATTTGGTCTCTCCAGCTCTGTCCGATCGGACGTTTAAATGGAAGGACGGACATACATAATCGATTTTGACTACGGATTCTTTATCAATGAGTACAAAGAACCATTGCTACCCTTTATATCCAAATATTCCATAAATACAAATATTTTGGGAAAAATATAAGAAAAACAGCGATACCATATCTGGTGAGAAAAAAAGCTTAGTTTATTTGAATTCCCCAAGCTTATAGTAACTTCTGGTATATAATTAAGTAGAAGTCAGATTTTCATGAAAATATTTTAGCACGATATCTGAAAACCGGCTATCCACCAAATTTCAGAAACATATCCTTCATAAAAGATATGTGAGGAGCAAAATTGCTAATCTGCAAAGGTTTCATCAGGAAGTTCATGAGTGCACCTCCGTCATTTCTTTCAGAACTGAAAGGTTCAAAATGTTTCGGTATTTGAGAAAAAAAGAGTGTTATACATAAATGTTGATAAGAATGTTCTAAACATATAAATTCTAACTCTGTATTGTTTGTCTAGCTTAAAGCAATGCAGATGTCGAGTAGGCGGAAGTAAATTAAAAAGCGTTCTGATCGAATTATTATGCATTTCAATGTCTTGGTCGGTCTCGCTAGTTAGCTCCTTACCCTTCCAACTTCCTTTCGATTTTTTCATGGGAACCCAAGCCTTTCCTTCAAGTTCTTCGAGGAGGGAAACCATGAACATACAGGAAGTGCATGTTCAACTCAATCGTCGAAAAAAGAGGAATTTTTCCTCTGCAATGTACTTGGAGTCAGTTTAAGACTTCATAAACTCATAATCATGAAATATTACTGTGGCAAAAAGTACCGAGGAATCTGATTTAAAATTTTATGGGGACTCGAACAGGGAAAAATATTTTTAATTATGAGTTGGCACTTCTGCAATTGACATATGTGCCAAACAGGGCGTCAAAATATTCATTAGTGTTTGACATAGGCGTGATTTTGTACACTTTCATTCAATTTAGCGTTCTGGATGAAATTTTTGCTGCTCTATCGAAAACAAGAGTTTATGAGTGAAATAAAATGTTCAAAGAGGATCGAGTAGCGTTGACAACGAGCGAAGGTCAGGACGGCCATTAATATCAACTGATGAGCTACACGTCAACGAAATCAAGAGATTGGTGCTCCAATATAGTCTTTGAGAACTTGGTGGTAAATACGAAGGATTAGTGAGTGATCATTTGGGTGGAAAAATGAAATTTCGATTGGTACCTAAAATGTTTTCATCCTCAAAATTTGTGATTTTTTTGCCAATAATTCAATCCATATCGTTCCGCAAGCACGTATTCGCCAACCATGGCATCATGTGACTTCTGGCTGTTCTCTAAACTCAAGTGCCCGCAGCGTAGACACCGCTTTGAATCGATAGAGGAGATACAACTGCTACGAAAAAGGAACTGAAGGCAATACCGAAAGGGATTATGCATTATGTGTCAAAATTTGGAAAAAACATTGGCATATACATGCTGTCATTTAAGTACTTGTACATACTTCAAGCGATGAATCACACAAACAAGTTAGATCCGATGGATATTCTAGGAGTAATAGAGAAAATAAAATTTCAAGTGCTCATAATTTCTGATCTATTCGGCGGAATTGGCCCATAACGGATTTGACTTATGCTGAAAATATGAAGAATCTAGCTCATGTCCTTTGGATGATAGAGAGTAATCGGCCGGGCGGATATTCTCCATCCAATCCAATGGAACTATTTTCGAAAATTACTCACATTTGGGTGAAACAATATCAAGCTGTTAAAGGATTGTTTGGGCTATTACCATCATGAAGATGTCGCAAGATGGCGGAGAGTGAAGGTGATTTGAGCGATCGCTCTGTTAAATCTTTGAAAGAAAATAATAAAAATGAAGTTTTGTGCGCGCACTGTACCAAGAAAGTGGTTGATTTTGTGTTGTGTATCAAATGTACTAAACAATTTCATCCTGGTTGTGTAACACAGTCGTCAAGCAGAAAATCCGCGCCTTGTATTCACGAGGTGATCAAGAATACAAGTAATGAACAGCAAATGGAGTTATTAATCCTAAGATTACGAAACGAATTTCTAGAAAAATTAATATTGGAGATTCAAAGCAAGAATGAAATATTAATGGAGAATAATCAATTGCTCAATGAGAAAATTAAGGTAATTGAAACAAATAATGGTGATAAGATAAAGAAAGTAAACATAATAAAACATGATGAAAAAAATTCCGACATGAAAGACACGGCAAATTCAAGTTCAAGTGACGGATCATCGTATGCTTCTTCCTCTGTCACTGGAACACACAAAAGTTATAGTTCTGTGGTCCTGCCGCAAAACATCAGAATAACCTCAAACCGCGCTGTCAACCCACAACAACAACAAACGAAAAACGTAAACGATAACGAATCCTCAGCAGAAAATCATGATTGGAAAGAGGTCAAATCAAGGAAAGGTCCAAAACATAA
This sequence comes from Micraspis discolor, assembly GCA_030674115.1. Taxonomy (NCBI): domain Eukaryota; kingdom Metazoa; phylum Arthropoda; class Insecta; order Coleoptera; family Coccinellidae; genus Micraspis; species Micraspis discolor. Next base: position 134,528 of record JARTUT010000445.1, on the reverse strand, counting down.
GAAGGGTACTATTTGCAGTGGTCCAACTTCTGAAAATTCTACTTTTTCTGGAGCCCCTCGGAGAAGGTGGATTTACCTAGGCAGAGTCGTTGGAAACAACGTAGAGGAGAACACTATTAAGAACTTCGTGAGTAATTCTTTAATGACTGAAAATGTAGAAGTGAAGAAACTAGAATGCAAAGGAAATAATTCAGCGTTTAGTGTTGGTGTACCATCAGACAAGTATGATAAAATAATGAATGAGAACTTTTGGCCAGAAGGTGTTCTAATAAGGGATTTCGATTTCAGGGGTTTTTTTCGGGGGAATCTCCGGAAATCTTCGATTTTAAATCGGTAAGTACTGCCGAAAAAATCTTTCATCATGATAGTTTGTGTTTGATGCATCAGAACGTTCAGTCAATTACAACAGCTCTCAATACACTCCAGTACATAGTTGACAAATATGAGGTTGATTTTTTGGCAGTTACAGAACATTGGATGGATTATGAACAATTGAAATATTATAGACTTTCAGGTTACAACCTAGCATCCTGTTACTGCAGAAATTATGGTGAGCATGGAGGTAGTGCTATATTTTTCAAGGAAAATTTCTCGTTTAAGACGAGGGATGATTTGAACAACTATAGTATTCCATTCATCATTGAATGTTGTGCAGCCCAAGTACACCTGAATATGAGGAAAATCATCATGATGTGTGTTTACAGACCTGAGTCATCTGCAGGTAATTACGATATTTTCTTGGAAAGGCTGTCATGTATATTGTCTAGCTGTTTGGAGGAAAAATCCGATGTTATACTGGCAGGAGATTTTAATATCGATTTATTATGTGAAACATCTGCAACTAAGAACTTTAGGTCAACAATAGAGAGTTTTGGTCATCGATTAACAATTAATGAACCAACAAGAATCTCCAAAACTTCAGCAACATGTATTGACAATATAATAACGAATATAGTAGGAACCAGCTCGGTAATTGAAGAACATATATCTGACCATTCTGCACAAAATTTTATTTTTCCTAATAAAGAACACTCAACTATACCATCTGAAAAAAAACAAATTAGAGATATAAATGAAAAGAACATAAGGAAGTTTGTGGATCAAATATCAGATCAAAAATGGACTAATATGGGTGAGGATTTAGATGATGATGCAAATTCACTGTGGAGAACATTTTTTGGAAGATTCTATGAGTTGTTTACTTCCTGCTTTCCCATAAGAACTATTAGTTTTCATAGAAAAAAAAATTTAAATCAAAGAATAGTACCATCCAAGAATATAAGAAACTCTTAGACATTTTATTCATACTCTCGAGGAGATCCGATAGGTACTTGTCGGCATATAAAGAGACTAAACAAAAATATGATTTCATGATTAAAAAGGAAAGAACTGAATATTGTAGAAAGACTATCGAAAAATCAACTAATAAACCGAAAACTATTTGGAATCTTGTAAATGAAACACTAGGGAAACAACACAAAAGTTCAAATGGAATAAAAAATGAGTCTGAACCTCATAAACTGCTGGACAAATTTAATAACTTTTTCTCCAATGTTCAATCAGCACTTAATATTGAAGAACAGTCAGATAATGATGATTCTAATCCTATACCACGTCAGGAAAAATCCTTTTACTTGTTTGACATCACTGAAGATGAAATAATAGCTACAGTAAGGAAAATGAAAAACTCCAAATCATCAGGCTGGGATGGTATTCCTTTGGAAGTGATAAAGGCATGTGTTCATCTTATTGCAGCACCTCTAGCAGATATTATGAACAAATCATTCAGGGATGGTGTTTTCCCAGAGGACCTAAAAATTGCTGTAGTAAAACCAATTTTCAAAAAAGGCGATCCTAAAGATCCTGGAAGCTATCGACCAATCAGCATCCTGTCCACATTTTCCAAAATATTTGAAAAAATTTTGGCCAATAGGTTTCTGAAATTCTTCAAAAAATTCAACGTTTTTACACAATGTCAACATGGATATATTCAGGGAAAGAGTATTGAGACAGCAATATTTGAGCTATATAATTCTATAGTTACAGCATTAGAAAACAAGGAATTGCCAATTGGATTATTTTTGGATCTGTCTAAGGCATTTGATTGTGTTGATACTGGAATATTGCTGGAAAAGTTGGAAAAGTGTGGGATAAGAGATAAACAGCTAATACTCATAGAGAGCTACTTAAGGAATAGGCCTCAGACAGTAAAAATGGTAATAAATGGAAAAGAATATCAATCCTCAGGGGAAGTGAGCAAAGCTGGTGTGCCACAGGGTAGTGTTCTTGGGCCATTGCTTTTTCTAATTTACATAAATGATCTTCCATCGGCCTTGCGTGATCATGTTTTTGGTGGTTTTTTGGAGTGTGTGCTCTTTGCGGATGATACCAATCTTCTCTTGAGATCCCCGTCTTTGGGGTTCACCTTGGAAATAGCACGGAAGATACTTGATAGCGTAAATGGATGGTGTAAGAGGAATCGTCTCATTTTAAATCTCGAGAAGACTGAGTGTATGGTCTTCAGTACTGGTAGATCTGCCGTGAGTGTACCTCAGGAAATTGAAGATGGTATGAGTTTGTCCACATCTGTGAAATTCCTGGGAGTTTATCTGGATAATAACTTAAGATGGATGTTCCACATAGACAATCTCGTGAAAAGACTAAACTCAGTAATATTTTCAGTGTGTGTCCTGAGAACTAGAATGGACTTTGATACTTTGAAGATGGTGTATTTTGCGAACTTTCAGTCATTGATGAGCTACAGTATAATTTTTTGGGGGGGCAGTTCTTTGTCTGAATTAGTGTTTTTAAGACAAAAGGCTATGTTGAGAAAACTATTGGGTTTGAAGTATAGGGCGTCGTGTAGAGGACATTTCAGAGAAAATAACCTACTAACACTATACGGTTTATTTGTATACAAAGTTCTTATATTCATGTATCTTCATCCTCATTGTTTTGAAATTTATAGAAATGTTAACTTAACAAGAAGAAAAGAAACTTTCTTTTATCCTCATCATTCTCTGTCAATCACCGAAAAATCTCCACTCTATCTTGGGATGAAATTGTTCAATTGTCTTCCTAATAAATTGAGAATGATAAGTAATGTAAAAATTTTTAAGAAGACTCTGCATGAATTAGTTATAGTAAGTGAACCATATTCTTTGTCTGAGTGGTTCACCTTTTGCTCAACTTACTGAATTTCATTACTAATTTGACGATGTCACTTTTATTGTGTATGCAATAATTTCTGTACTGAATAAATCTACTTCTACTTCTACTACTTCTACATCTATTGTGGATGTTATGTTTTCCGACGTTTCGACAGACATCTTCTATCTTTATCAAGGAGGAAAAGTTTGCAGAATATCGTGAAAATGGTCACGCTAAAGGAATGAATATTTTGGATGAGTTTATTATTGGGCCAAATTCTCCCAGTGATTCAGCAGTTACGAACATTTGAAAATTGATTTCCTTGGACTCCTAGAATACCCATCGATTATACAGTTATAAGTAGGATTTTATCTGAACTAACTTGAAACAAATAGGCTTGCAAAATTTTCCAAAAATCGACACGCTAGAAAATCTTCAAAATATTCCACATGAAAAAAAAAAAAAAGAGAAATGACAAAAATCCGTCAAAAGTAACGATGCTATCACAGATACGTATTTGATCGACATGGGTCGGACTTATTAACCAGTATCAAGAGAAAATGAATCGAAATTGTTCATTACGGTGAAATAATATACAATACGTTATTGAAATTTAGAAAAGCACTGACGTAGCCTCGAACAAAACTTTGAAAAACTATGTGTAGATATTTTTTTTATTTGAGATATAGGTTTGTTCATTCATCGTGACTCTTCTTCACCTGAACAGGGTGCTTATAGATTTGTTATAATTTAAATATTTACTTGCCTGTAGCTCAACAGTCATCTGACTTCACGTCACTGCTTTCTGAATTTTTGAAATCAATATAAAATTCTCCTCAAGAACACAGATGAAAAAAACCTAAAATCGTGGAATAAAAATCGAAACAATCAAATTCGATTTCCTGAAGCATTTTCCATCAATGGACGTAATCTTTAATTCTGATGTGATTTCCTACAGATTCTGGCCTGCAGTCAACGAACTAATTGGTACCACTGAACAACACTAATTCCATTGATTCACAATGAGCCTTGATGAGTGAAAAACCATCAATTTATGAGAAAGCGGATGTGCAATCAAGATTGGAGATTGAATAACGAATTATAATATTATAGTCGAGGAGATTTTGACCTAGATTATGGGTTCATAGATCTCGTTAAGTGACCTTTCAATGTCAACACCAGAAGAGATGCTTAATAATAATTACCCATATGAATGAAAAAGATACAATCGATAAATTCGAAAAAAATTATATATTTATTGTTCTATAAATGATTCGATTGTTGACGAGACATTTTTGATGATGGAACTTGTGTAGAATTATTATTTGGACAATAACCCTCAACTCTCATCGTTCTTGCTACTAACGTTTCGAAAAAGATCTGTCGTTTTCAAGGCAAAAATTAGCTTTAAAAAGGAATCAGCAATCATGAAAATCGCTCCATCATTTGAGTTGCCGGATGTTTGAAGGCCAATTATTTGAAGTAATTTGAAGAAGTCTTTGAAAGACTGATGAGAACAAATTTGATCTAGTCAATGAGTTCATTCCATCTTGACACTTAATTATAATTGAAACAATTTCAAATATTTTCAGCTTTTTTGAAAGCAAAATTTTGCCTTGAAAATAAAAGCAGATGTCTATCAAAACGTTGGTAGCAAAAACAATAAGAGATGGTGGTTATTTCTTTTGTATAGTATTCATTAAGATATTCAATCTACTTTCAAAAGTATTTAGTAGACGTTTTGTATGTACATACTAAAAGAAAGTATTTCACATTCACTAAGGTCGTTTGGCCAGGTCCTTTTCAACCTTCCTGAGTTGAATGTATCATCTGCCAGTTGGTCGATCAGTTGGTTGGCATATTTGTTCTTACATTTTTTCGAGCGGTTTCCTATTACTGTCCTGACATATGGGACTCTTAAATCCTCATGAATGGTGGGGTTGGAGATATACCAACAGACATTAACTAATGAACATGGTATTTCAAAGAGAAGTTTTGGATGATTTGATGGTTTTGCGCAACCCCAGAATTGTATTCCATACGTCCTTATTGGTTTTATGATTGCTTTGTAAATTAGTGATTCATACTTCACGGCAAATTAACGGTCTACAAGATACGATTTCCGATCATGTGATATAGTCGTGGGACGAATTGTTTGAGTTTGTATAGCAATCCGTTGTACCAAACCTTGTCGAATGCTTGGGATGAGTCCAGAAATGCTGCTGAGCAAAATTTTCCTTCTTCGAGGCTTGTTGAAATGCTATTCACGATGCAATGGACCTGATGCTTTGTCGAGTGTTTCTCTCGGAAACCTAATTGGTGGTCTGGTATCAGTTGGTGCATATCTATGTTATCTTTCAGCTTTCGAGAAGCAACTTTTCGAAGAGTTTACCCAAGATTGGTAGAAGGCCAATGGACCTATATGATTTCATATTGTGTTCTGGTTCACCAGCTTTGGGCATCATTATACCCTCAGTAAACTTACATATGATGGTTTAATAGGATACAGTCATCAATCCATTAAAATAAGTTTTGAGCAGTTCGACAACTTTCTTAGGTGTTTTTATCAAAGTTTCTGATGTTATGAGATTGTATTTAGGAGGCTTCTTATTTTCCGGATTTCTTATCTCATTGACTACATATGTTGGTATGAAAGTTTAAATTGGTAAGGACATCTGAGATGGAACATCCAATAAGCTACTAGGAACCTGGATTGAGGTTATTTGGTGACATGTATGGCAAATGTATTGTATTTTTCTTCATCTGAGGCAGCCCACTGTCCATAGGCCATTTTAATCGGACATTTCCTCAAAGTAGATCTTTTGAATTTCTTCGTAGCTGTCCAGGTACTGTGCTTATTTTTGTCATTTATATTCTCTTTATAGTGTTGGAATTGAGAATTTTATATTATTGTAGGGTTTCACGTAGTTTTGTCTTGTCAAGCAGTAATCTTTGCAATTAAAGTCTTTTCGTTTTTCTAACAGCAGTTCCGGAAATTAAAGGGTTCATTTCATTTGAATTTTGCCATTTTTGAGTGTGTTGAGGTACTTTCCCATGCTGATTTTTCGATCATTTTTGATATATTGTTTGGAGCTGTTTCCATGTCATCAGGCGTTTTGGAAATTATATTCATAACTGCTTCTTCCTCGAGTATTTGCTGGAACTTAGCACAATTGGTTTTATCTGTCGTTCATAAAGATTTAGTTTCATACGATTTGGGCATTGTGAGTGTTATCAGGACTCGTGAATGATCAGATGAAAGGTCTGGTGGATAGGATTCTGCTTGTATGTGGCTATTGTTAATTTTATTCGTGACGAAAACGTCCAAGACATCAGGAATCTTGTCTCTGTCTGTTGGCAAGTAGATCGGTGAATCTGACGAAACTACTTAAAAATTGTTACATCCAATAGATTACGACCTTTGGGAGTAATTAGTCTTGATGCCCATGGGGTATGCTTCGCATTCCAGCCACCTCGTGATATTAACCTTGTTGAAAATTTAAAAGAAATGACCCATTTTACTTTGGGAAAATATTATGCTTTGGTGAAGGGTATAATACTGATACATCGAAACCATAATTCTGTGTACATTCTGATGTATGTTGATTTTATATAGTGAGTAACATATTTCGGTAGTGGATCTTGTTTCAAGCGTCTTCGAATTAGAATAGCTGCGCCAGCGTGAGCAGTGTCGTCTGGGTGTTCAGTGGAGTAAGTGAGGTATTGAGGGATCTGAAACACGATTTTGTCGGTGAAATAGGTTTCTGATATCAGCATCATATCTATTTTATGGAGGTTCATGAAAAAACTGATGCTATTTATAGTCTCGATAGCTAATACTTCCAGAGATATGGTCTTTTAAAGTTTAAATAGTTACTGGTTAGGATCTGTATAAATGAGCTGAAGTCAGTAGATTCAGTATGATCTGGTTCTGGTTCATAATTTGTGCCATCATGGATTCGAGATCTGATAGGAAAGTTGTGTAGCGGCTCTCTGTCAGCGGCAGGGGAGTGTGTAGGGACCTCTTGGCGGCACTCTATATAGCCACGCATAGCTTAATTCACAGCGCTCCGGTTGCCTAGAGGTAAGCGCTCAAGTTTCACACCGACTAAGTACTAGGTGCCCGGGTTCAACTCCCGGCGGCTCCCTCAAACCTCTAAACCCCTGCGTCTATGGCATGGCGCACACAAGCCATACTGATGAGTCCAAATGTGTGCGCCAGGGACGAAACGCATAAATAGGCATAAAACTTCCGATCCTACAGTTGATATCACCGTCTCAAGATAACTTGGATTTTGAATGTGAGTAGGTAGTTGTGGCTGTTGGTTTCTCGTTGCATCTGGGTAGGACATCTTTGGTGTTCTGGTTATAGCTTGAGTTTGGGGTATGTAGATACGTCAGTAGTCTATTACTTCTACGAATTTTTGGATTCTTGGTTTAAACTAGTAGTTTGTAAACTTGACAACCTCTGTAGTTTGCTGAGTGTCTGTCTACCTTCATATAAGAGACAAGTCTCTGGTGTTGTACTTGGTTTGGAGCATATTTTTAATTTCTGCTGTTTGCCGCATTCAACGCACATAAATTGACTGTTGCAATAAGTTTTTGTGCGGCCGTATTCTTGATATCCAGTGCATTGAATGATTCCTCGTTTCTTCTTGGAGATTCTATTGAAATTTTTATATTTGAGAGGAATTTGAACTTGTGAATATATTTGTAGTTTTCTCTGAGGTCCAGGTTCACATAAAATAGAGATAGTGGATTTTTTTTGTACATTTCGTATGTTGCTTATGTTTCTCACTTTGACTTTTAAATTTTCTTTTTTATCTCATCAATAGGAACGCTGTAGTGCATATGTCTGATAACCACCCGATAGGCTCTCTTTTGTTTCAATCCATAGGTGTGGAAAACTACTTTTTCATTTCTAAGGAATCTCACCAAACTTCGGTAGTGTCAGAATTTGTTAAGTTCACCTTAACGTTGTTATCTGCTAGAGTTTTCGTATAGAATTGTTTGTCAACTATTACGGATGTAGATTTTCTTTTCATTTCTGGGTAATTTGTTAACCCGCGTATAGAAATGGAGGAAGTCTTTGAAGTGTTTGTGTTGTTTGCGATATATTATTTCATTTGATTCTCCAGACAACAACAAAAATCTATTTTGTGTGCTGTGTATTTACTGTCAGAAAATTTGTTTTATTTTGATTATTTCGATTAAACGGAAACCGATATTGAAATGTGCTGTTTTCGTTTGAAACAGATTATTGTTCGTTAAGATAATGCACCTAGGTACTCTTGCGATCACAGCTCTGGTACGAATATGGTGGTTATTGTCCAAATCATAATAATAATATACAAGTGATTCAATCTTGACCAGAATTTGTACGAACTTTCAAGACATTAAGGCCGAATTTTGGCGGTGCAATCTTTCGAAAGATTCCGTGTCTTTCAAAATATTCGTATTTTAGCGTAGCAACGGTGACGTCACACGCAAAATCTTTCGAAAGATCTTTCAATCTTTTGAAAGAACATTTTTGGGTAGTTGGAATGTTTTGTAAATATGTCATATGTCAATTATGGCGGATAATTTGAATTTTGCTTATGATTGTAATTTGTAATATTGCATTGAAAAAGCTAAGCACACGTTTATATTTATTGTTGAAGTAATAGCGAAATAAATAAGAAAGTGATTATTTACAATAATTCTGTGATTCAAGAAATGGGGTTTGCTATGCTTTGCAAGATATCTGCCTTTTTCGTTTAAGTATTTCTGAAAGTACTCATTTTATTGAATCAAAACTTCCAGATATTTTAACTATGTATCAAATACAAATTGGGGACAAAGTTTTCACAGTTGATGAGGAGACCTTCCAACATTTTAAAGGTAATTCTTTATAGTATCATAATAATTATTAGTTTGGCTTGCTTTTAATACATCGAATCGTAATGTATTTTTTGGTTTTTAGATCCTGCAGCCAGTGTACGAATAGTAGCAGGAAGTTCATGTAATGGTAAACAGGAACCTGTGGAAGCAACCACAATGAAATATTGTGGAAATGTTCCAAAACACAAACAGAGGAGGACGAGCGTGCAACTCTTTTATTATTAGATCTAAGGCTTAGGTTGAATGAGGAGTTCAACGACAAAAAAACTTTTAAGAAGGATCTATGGGATTCCATACCTAATGAAATGAGTCAACATGAATTCAATATTAACTCGAAAAAGATTGAAAAAATCTCTTTCAAGATAATTTGGCAACCAATCTTCATAGTAGTCGGGCATGCGAGTATGCACTAGAGTTGCAATTTTTGAAACCTGGCTGGCAGAAGTCATTAAAAAAACACATACAAAATAATGCGAAAACTAGAAAAATGCAGATATTGTTGGATGCCTTCACGCGCAGGGTTAAAAAAAAATTGTTGACGTCAGTAAATTCTATTATTTGAAATCTGATTTTGTACACAAATGAATAAATCTCTTTTTCGGCTTCTATGTTTACTGGATGAGTACACAAAATAATGATATGTGATACGTTGTCAATAACAGAAATAACTAGCATGAATCCCCTATTTTCTGAAAAATGAATAAATTCTATGAAAATTTTTCAACACTGTCATGACCATTGAAATCTGATTTTGTACACAAATAATGTTTATGAGAATGATTCACTGAAGTAGAAACATTTATCATTACAAAAAATTGATTATGTTTTAAACGTATGTATATATGTTTATATCCGGTCACCTGGCATATCTCATAAATTTATCTGTCACTAGTGGTGTATTTCCGAATCTTCTTAAGGCTGCAATAGTTATTCCGGTTCCAAAGAATAAAAATGACATTCAAAACATTTCCAACTACCGTCCTGTATCTGTGCTGAGTGTTATTTCAAAGGTGATTGAAAGTATTGTTTTGAGGAGAATCACACAGTTTCTGGATAGATACAGTTTGATTTCTGACTCTCAGCATGGGTTTAGGCCTGGTCGTTCTACTGAGACGGCAGCTTATAAGTTCATTGAATGTGTCCATAAAGGTCTGGATGAGGGCCGATTTGTGGCGGCGTTATTTTTCGACTTGTCCTGTGCATTTGATGTTATATCATTCGAGTTCATAAAGGATTGTATTGTGTGGGATTTAGAGGTGTGTTCCTTGACTGGTTGTACAGTTTCATCACTGGTAGAACCATGAATGTAAAGGTTAACAACGTTTTCAGTAATGAATACGACACTACGTCTGGAGTGCCCCAAGGTTCTGTCTTGGGTCCACTTCTATTCATAATGTTCATCAATGATTTACCTGATTACCTGAGATCGGTGTTAGTGCTCATTTTTGCAGATGATTTTTCTGTTGCTGTTACAGCCTCGAGTGTTACTGAACTTGTTGATGCCTGTAAAGGTATTATTAAAAGTCTTATGGATTGGAGCCAAAGGAATGCACTACTGTTAAATGTTGAAAAAACTAAATGTATTTACTTTGGTCTGAAAAATGAACCGTGACATTTTGAGTATCAGCTGTTCTAATACTTCAATAAAATCTGAAGAATATATAAAGTTTTTAGGTATATATATTGATGAATATCTTAGGTGGACTAATCACATAGACATACTGAGTAAAAAGTTGAATTCATCATATTATGCAATAAACCGAGTAAAAAATTATTTTTCACTAGAATGTTTGCTTTTATACTATTGTTTGGTCTACAGCCACATTTCTTATAATATTTTACTTTGAAATTCCACTGATGTAGATAGAGTTTTTGTTGCTCAGAATGAGGTCCTGCGCTTGCTCTTTGGTATAGTCTCGAGATCCTCCTGCAGACCACTCTTTGTAGAATAAAATTTGTCCCTTGTATATATATTTATAAGTCACTTCTTGATCAAGCTTTAAGAACTCTAGAAAGATTGTCCAGTCATCACTATGTACAACGATTAAATAGTTATATCTTTTGGTGGAAAGAAGCTACGACGATAAAAATTTAGAATAGTGAGATATCAATAACGTCCATACAGGTACGATGACAAAATCCTGTCTCTGTCTCCTCACATCTTTCTTGAAGATTGAGGGAGTATACAACCGAACAGTGTATTCTTATCTGACGAAGTCTTGATTATAGATTATAAGTCATTCACCTACTGTTAAATCTTGTCTCAGATCCCTTGAAACTAATGTTATTTTCAAAATTTACAATAAATTAATAATATTCAAGAATGTTTTAAAAATATGAATTTTGCTTGTTTCAAGAGGGAGACTAAATCCATGTTATGTAAAAAAATGTTATAATAGTCTAAATGAATATATGGTTGATCCTTTGTAATTTGATATCAAATTTTTTTTTCTCTTCAAGTCGATCTTTCAGATCAAAATTTGTTGTTTTCCTGTATTTTTTACATTTTGACTTGTCTCATACAATTAATGTCTAAGGGTAGATGAATAAAGATTATTATTATTATTATATATGTTCAAGGACGATTTATTGTATCCAATATTGTTTTCGGTTGTAATCATGTACGATCGGTATGAAATCTGGATCTAGGTTATTTTAAAAATCCATATATGTCAGCCCTTATGTGTGAAGATATTTAAGTAATGAAATATTCAACTTGGTAATTCTATAACGTCTTTAATCTTCGTGAAATTTCGTGTTAGAATCATTTCAGAAACACAAATACTTGAGAACTCTAATCAGTAAGATAATATGTTCCATCATTCACCATTCAAACGGAGTAATTCAATAATAATAATAAATAGTGGAAACCATCAAAATAATCTTGCTAATAACATTACATTATCAAGAATATCACGACTCCTCTTACGTCAGTGCTTTGCATTTTCGTCCAAGCAGAGGTATATCGTTCTTTCTGAAAGTACAAGCATATTATTAATTTCTTCACCTTCTTTCATCAGTGAATTTCATGAAACAGCACAAAAACAGTAACATTAGATCACAAATGTCAATCACAAATTAAAAATTATTAACTGACAAAAGTATTCATGAGAGTCGAAGTGTATTCTAATAAATATAAAAAATAAAAATAATAATAAAATAAGCTGTAGGTATTTATCGCTATTTCAAAATTAGTAGCACCCTTTGTTGAATTATAAGATTTCACAGGTTAATTATCGATCTCGTTATTTCTCACACCTACCAATATCAGTAAAGCAACACGAAAATTACTGAATCGGCGTTAGAATCTCTATTTGGATTTTTCATCGCTACATTCAGAATAAACTTTTTGAGTGTAATTTGTTCTACTGCATCAAGACCACACGAACCATTAATGAATGAACATTCAGACTCGTTCAGGAAGCGACAATTCTCATACATTTTTCCAGAATTGTTACACTACATCCTCTCCAGGAATACCTAATGGTAACCCATTAGCTTGAAATGGCCCTCAACCGGGTGAATTATTACGTACAAAGACTTGATTATAACCGATGGACGGAAATTTTCCGATGTTAATCTGAAAATACCCTGGGTGTTTATGTTTAATGCTAAAATTTCCTGTGTTTATTTGTACAAAATGTTGCAAAGCATATTCTGCGTGAGGTGAATGCATTTATAGCGTTTCCGTTTCTTGCCTAGAGGAAACAGCCAGCGGAAGCAGTTTTTGTGAAAATATATCAAAGAAAATAGGGAATGAGATGATTATTCAATCTGTATACGCCATGGAAACATGTGGAAGGAACATCCTGGTTATTTCTGGCATCAGATTATTTTCTTCAAAGTCACCGATCTTGGAAAAATATGAATTCTGCATGATATTTATAAATTGCGATGATTATCCATCTGTTGAAATATTGAATATACAACCTAGATCAGTGGAAGAATTCTGATAGCAGTAACAAATGATCAGAATATTTTGCACCAATAGGTAGCCATGAAGAATGAATATCTCAAGGCGCTATAAGTGTTATCTGTTATTTACCTTACCCGCTCTTGAATTTTAAAGTAATGATATGGAAGACACAATATGAAAAACATAAAAGCATTAATAGAATTATGGCCAGTCAGTAGGATATGTCTATCGGAACGTTAGTTACAAGAAGATTAATAATATATGTTGGAAATACTTTAAAATATCATTTTATCTTCTAAATTGAGCGAATACGCCGAACAAAATATGTCTAAAGCGAAATTACAAGAGCTTTACTTCATATCAAAAACTCAGTTGACTGTAAAGTCGGTTTAGTGACGATAGTTGAATATGACAACGTCATAAGATACTGATGAAATGGTTTCATTTTTTGAAAGAAAATTTGTATTTTAATTGTTTGACAGACATTTTGTATGGATATAGACAAGGGAGCAAATGAAAATCACAATTTAAATGATCAAGTTATACAATTATTTGTACACATAAAAAAATTGTGTCAACTTTTATCAAATGGTTTTTTAAAATGTACATATAATAGCTTATACGAATATGAACGTGCTTTGAGCAATTGTTTTACAACTCTCATTCACAACTTTCAAACATATTTGATATTTACTTCTTGACGGTGGCAAGTCCACTTGTCATTACTGTCACGTTGTTATGATATTTAGAAGATTCAACATTTATGTCTTAAGTTGTCGAAATTTTAGCTGAGCTCTGTAATTATTTCGATCGAATATTGAAGGATCAAAAAAATTCAGGATTTTGGGCGATTTTCAACACACCTGGAGAGGAATATTCCTACAAAGAATGAAAAAGAAGAGAAAATAGCTCCGAAAGTCGGGTATTTGGATTAGAACGACAAAAAAATTTCTAATTTTTTTGCAATCAATCATCGAGTTTCAGAATCTCGAATAATCATTGATTAACGCTTCGCCATTGCTTTTTTGTAAAATGTTTTTTTTTTTTCATATGAATATAAAAATGCAATAAAAAGCCTATTTGTGTTTTTTGAAAATCAACCACTGGATCAAAATATTGAGTGTAATTTTTACAGTTCGATATGAACACAAAAACCCTACGAAGACATAAATTGATCAATATACCAATTTTTTTGTTTCACTCGATGGAATTTTTGCAAAAATGTTGGTTGACTTAAACAAAATAAGAAGAAAACATATTTTTGAGCATTTTACACATTTTCATCGCAGACAGTCGTTAAATTTTTCAAAAATAATAAAATTAATATAATCTATTTTTAAGAATTTTTGTTCAGAAGTTTGAGAAAATGAAAACGCCGGCATTAGTGTTGAATAACCACATGGAAGTTGGCCATTCATTAGGAGGAATAAGACCCAGTCGCTCGTATTTAATGACTCCCAACTCTTTCTCCGAAAAGTGAATGTTGGTTTCTTTTTTTTCAATTTATTTTGTTGACAATTTTAACCCCTATGAAATGTGAAAATGGTTCAGAACAATGTTTTTTTTTTTTTCATTTTGATTAAAATTATGAGCTTCTCGGAGAGGAGCGTTTCTAAATTTGAAACAATAAAATGCCGGAAATGATCATTTTAGATCTTCTCAGGGTTTTTGTGGACACTTCACGTCATAAGTGTAGGTTGTCCCAATATTTTCGATTCAGAACCTGATTTTCCATAAATCACAAATTGACCTCTTTTGTTGTATTTTTAAATTAATGTGAAGGAAAGGTAAGGTTTTTATGAAAAAAAGACATCGCCAGGCGTTCAAAAATAATTATTCAAGTATATGAAACCCACCTTCAACTTTCTGAGCGATCATTGGTTGCTGAGATATCAAGAATCAAAGGCATAGGAAATAAAGGTATCAGGGGCTTTAAAAAAGCAAAAAGAGCTCAATGAAGAAGGTATTCAATCCTCATAAGGATTAGGCAAAAAAATTTTCACCCCCATAGATGAAAAAAAAATTGTCGCTGGTGCCTGAGATCACTCCAAAAACATTGACGGTACAAAATCAGACTTAAAATTAACTTTGTTTTCAAATTGTTTTACGACTATTTCGCTCGAAGTTATGGCCTTTTGAAAAACGATCGAAAATGTTTTTCATCCATTCGATTTTTCCCACTATCATAGGAAAAGTTTAGCCCAAGTCTGACCACGTCTCTTTCATCAGGAAGTCGAACCCAAACGATTAGGACCATTTTCGGCTCGATATTCAAAAAATTTAGAAAGCACTGACGTGAGGTCAGATTGCTTTGTCGCTCTTGTTGAGCTACTTGCGAGTAAATATTCAAACCATAACAAATCTATAAGCACTCTGATCAGGTGAACAATAGTCTTATCCCGTACTATGGGACAATGTGTTGCAAATAATGAACGCCTAATGAATGAACAAACCTATATCTCAAATTAAAAATAACTATTCATAATTTTCCCCAAGTTTTGTTCGAAGCTATAATTCTCTTTTCCTAAAAACTGACGTCAGTGCTTTTCTGAATTTTGACAACGTATATTATTTCAGCCATCGAGATTGAATTCTCTCTCTATGATTTCCCGTTATGAAAAATTTTGATTAATATTACGCCAACTGACACTGATTAATGAGCCCAGGATTTGTCAATTGAATATCGATCTGTGATGGCCATCGTTCAAAGAAAATCATCGGGACGTATGTCATTTCTCTTTTCTCTTGAGTAAATGAAAAAAATGATCATATCTTTAGATGGAAAAGAGCCACGGTAATGAAATTTGAGGATAAGTAAGATATCGATCTCCTCAATATATTCACGAATTTTTATTGAAATCCGAAAAATATCTTATGAGATAGTGCGGATTAAAAAATTTTTTTTTGGGAATTTTTCAGAAATTTTCAAGAGTGACGATTTCTGCGAAAATTTGCGAGCCGTTTTGTTGCAGCCTCCCTCAACAATATTACAAGTATCAACTTGATCGTATGGATATTCTAGTAGTTATTGAGGAAACAAAATTTCAGATGCTCATAACTACTGAACCATCCGACGGATTTGGCCCAATAACGAACTTGACCGAGATATTTGGACAATTAACCTATTCTGAAAATATGAAAACTCTAGCTCATCTCTTTTGGATGCTACAGAGGATACGGCCGCCCGGCCGGACAGACTCAACTTTTGCCACGGATTCTTCATCGGGCAGTCGAACCCAATCGATTGAAACCATTTTCGGCTCGATATTCCATTCGTGCAAAAGGATAGGCACTCTGTTCGGGTGAACAAGAGCGCCAAAAACTTATACATAGGGGCAAAACGTTGTTCCACCAAGGACGAGATCACAAAAAAGAGGTGAATCAGTATTTTACTACGCCTATTATTTTTGTGTTTTCCAAGACAGCAGTTAACAGAGACAACCGAGACGGTCAACTCCAAGCCAATTTTTGTCCGATGTTAAGGATTATGTTGTGTTACTGTCTCTTCCATCTCAACTACCATAAGTCTATCTTGGTCCCACTGGAACCTATTTTCAGATGTCGCTGTATACATTGACTGGATGATTGAAAATATTTATGCGCAATACGATAACAAAGAAGAAAATTTTCGCATAGACCTAACCTACAAATGTTTGAACTTGTATTGAAAACATTTAGCATGGTTCTTTTAATTTCAACCTCCAACGTCTACAGTTGTAATTTGAGAAAAAGTGAGTTAATATTTACTCAAAAAGATGAGTGATAATCATTGTATTATATGCGGTGCTTAAGAGGACGAAGTCAATTCTTTATTTTGTTCTCCTTCCAATCCTGAGCGGTAAGAATAAAAGTTATATTTATTTCATCTGATGCTTGCTTTGGATGGAAATTATATTGTTTAAGTTAAAAATTTATTTTGTAGGATGAATTTGTGGAAGAATGCTCTTGGTCTTCGTTCTAGTGCTGTGATAAGAAAACGTCATAGAATTTGTGATGGACATTTTAGTGAAAATTCTTTTACAAATTCAAATCGCAACAGGTTAAACAGACATGTTATTCCTATGGCTTGGGTCAACCCTTCATCAGGCATTGAAGTAATGGAGGAATCACATGCAATAATTGAGGAATCACATGAAGTAATGGAGAAATCACGGGCTGTAGGATCTATTGAATCGTCAGGTATTGTGAATTATTTGTTTGTATCTTCAATATAATTATTTTGTTGTCTTTTCACTTGCGTAATATTTCATTTTTGCATGTGAGAACATTTGAATTCAATAAGTTACATGACTCCTTAAATGTTCAAACCTTGATCATTGTTTTAGGTAACACATCAGGCAGTGAGAGGTCCCAAATAGCTGAGGAACAACAAAGTGCAAGTACTATAACAACTACAGGTATTACATTCTTTCAATCAAAGTAGGTTTGTTGGCGTCAGTTTCGAACTGCGAGATGAACAAACCCATTATTTCAAATGCATTATCCTATTACAGCATTGTTGATTAACTGAAGCTTTTGATTTATGAAATAATATTTCATTATTATTTTCATTACTTGCAGCTGATGGTGAAGTACATAATATATTGCAGGAGTCGCATGCTAGTGGATCCATTGGAAGTTTAAAAACTCAACTCTTTAATGGTTAATCCTTCCAAGGCAGAATTGTGAGAAAGATGAAAGTTCTCTTATGTGCAATTTGAAATAATTCCTCAATTTCTCTCCTGAAAGTCAGGAGAGTGGGGTTCCTGATCAACATTCATGTCACAATTGAAAAAAATGCACCATGAGTAATTTTTGATTTATTTTTTGTTATTTCAGCAGTCTGTTCTGTTAATTCAACCTTTGTTAAGTTCCATATAATGTTCACTTATTGTTGAAAGTTTATCATTGATAATTACTCCAGGCATATCTCAAATTTGTATTGCTAGTTTTTCCCCAACGTCTTCATTCTTAATTATTTCTTATCTCAAGCACCCTTGTTATTTTTTGCATCATTTTATGTTTATTTTCTGTACAATAGTTGTCATCGATTCGAGAGCATAGAATAAGTGATAAAATGTTCATATTGTTCAATAAAAAGAGCTGTAATCAATAGTGTATTATAAATATTTTTAATTTTCAAGATGAAAATACCGATATGCAATTTTAAAAATGTATTTTGTAAACATAATGAAAAAATTTTCATCTTTGATATTGCAAATGTTTGCCAAAATCATACATTGCATATCGAGGATCAAAGTTTTTTCATTATTTTCGCAAAATTTATTTTTAAAATTCAGTGATCCTCTGCTATCGATTCAAATTTCCCGCCATTCTTTCACCGGCACTGATGTCAGCGCCATCTGACAACAGACACATTTTTCGGAGAGAGATAGGAAATTAAATCGGACACGAATTTAGTTCGGAGTTGACCGTCTCGGTTGTCTCTGGCAGTTAAAACTCCACTCCATTTGAATTCCACAACGGAGTCAATCAATATTATTTGTGGTTTATATAAATTCGATACTGCCTCATTCAATTATAATTTGCACTCTTATTTATAAGTTTCTTATAACTAAGTAATAAATATCTGCCAACACTGATTACGTTACAGTATGATAACTGTGGAACAGTAATTGAAACAAGAGTACCTAATGCAAAAACAGGAGTGGTGTCTATAGGATTCAATGAGCGTGAATCCAGCAACGATTTCTCCAGCATCACTTTTATCGCTTAGCGGACGGTGCCTTGCACATGCCGTAACTATTGATCCCGGCTGAAAATTTGCTCTAAGGAATTATTCGCTTCTGAGTTTCAACAGTAGACTCTTTGAGTTGTTATTATAAGATAATAAAGGAAATATATGATATAAAATGTTCGGCGTGATCCATTGCCATTCGCTTGAGGTGCTACAAATAGAATTTGAATCTTTGGAATGGGCTATTCGATAGAGTAAGACGAATTCCTGAGAAGACGTTGTCGCATATGTTTAATGAAATTAAAGTGATATTTATGACTTGAATAATCATTAGAATCGATTAAATACAGTGTCACGCTTGTCGGGCCTCAGGAACGGCAGGACCGGACTTTGAAAATTTCTACCAAAAATAATTCAAAGTTCGATAAATATCAAGAAATGCGTTGTCACACCATCTGACGCTATTGAGGTTGTTAATTTTGATATTAAGAATACTCTGTTATCAATAGAATTGATTGTCGGGCCTCAGGAACGGCAGGACCGGACTTTGAAAATTTCTACCAGAAATAATTCAAAGTTCGATAAATATCAAGAAAAGCGTTGTCGCACCATCTGACGCTATTGAGGTTGTTAATTTTGATATTAAGAATACTCTGTTATCAATGGAATTGATTGTCGGGCCTCAGGAACGGCAGGACCGGACTTTGAAAATTTCTACCAAAAATAATTCAAAGTTCAACAAAAATTAATAAATGCTTTGTTTCACCTTCTGACGTTATTGAGGTTGTTAATTTTGATATTTAGAATACTCTGTTATCAATGGAACTGATTGTCGGGCTTCAGGAACGGCAGGACCGGACTTTGAAAATTTCTACCAAAAAAAATTCAAAGTCCGGTCCTGCCGTTCCTGAGGCCCGACAATCAATTCCATTGATAACAGAGTATTCTAAATATCAAAACCAAAAGCACCAATACCGTGAGATGGTGCGACAACGCTTTTTTTAATTTTGTTGAACTTTGAATTTTTTGGTAGAAATTTTCAAAGTGCGGTCCTGCCGTTCCTGCGGCCCGACAATCAATTCCATTGATAACAGAGTATTCTAAATATCAAAATTAACAACCTCAATAGCGTCAGATGGTGCGACAACGCTTTTTTTGATTTTTGTTGAACTTTGAATTATTTTTGGTAGAAATTTTCAAAGTCCGGTCCTGCCGTTCCTGAGGCCCGACAATCAATTCCATTGATAACAGAGTATTCTAAATATCAAAACCAACAGCACCAATATCGTGAGATGGTGCGACAACGCTTTTTTTTTAATTTTGTTGAACTTTGAATTTTTTTTGGTAGAAATTTTCAAAGTGCGGTCCTGCCGTTCCTGCGGCCCAACAATCCTTTCCATTGATAACAGAGTATTCTAAATATCAAAATTAACAACCTCAATAGCGTCAGATGGTGCGACAACGCATTTTTTAATTTTTGTTGAACTTTGAATTATTTGTGGTAGAAATTTTCAAAGTCCGGTCCTGCCGTTCCTGAGGCCCGACAATCAATTCCATTGATAACAGAGTATTCTAAATATCAAAACCAACAGCACCAATATCGTGAGATGGTGCGACAACGCTTTCTTGATATTTATTGAACTTTGAATAATTTTTGGTAGAAATTTTCAAAGTCCGGTCCTGCCGTTCCTGAGGCCCGACAATCAATTCCATTGATAACAGAGTATTCTAAATATCAAAACCAACAGCACCAATATCGTGAGATGGTGCGACAACGCTTTTCTTGATATTTATTGAACTTTGAATAATTTTTGGTAGAAATTTTCAAAGTCCGGTCCTGCCGTTCCTGAGGCCCGACAATCAATTCCATTGATAACAGAGTATTTTAAATATCAAAACCAACAGCACCAATATCGTGAGATGGTGCGACAACGCATTTTTAATTTTTGTTGAACTTTGAATAATTTTTGGTAGAAATTTTCAAAGTCCGGTCCTGCCGTTCCTGAGGCCCGACAATCAATTCCATTGATAACAGAGTATTTTAAATATCAAAACCAACAGCACCAATATCGTGAGATGGTGCGACAACGCTTTCTTGATATTTATTGAACTTTGAATAATTTTTGGTAGAAATTTTCAAAGTCCGGTCCTGCCGTTCCTGAGGCCCGACAATCAATTCCATTGATAACAGAGTATTTTAAATATCAAAACCAACAATCTCAATAGCGTCAGATGGTGCGACAACGCATTTTTTAATTTTTGTTGAACTTTGAATTATTTTTGGTAGAAATTTTCAAAGTGCGGTCCTGCCGTTCCTGCGGCCCGGCAATCAATTCCATTGATAACAGAGTATTCTAAATATCAAAATTAACAACCTCAATAGCGTCAGATGGTGCGACAACGCTTTTCTTGATATTTATTGAACTTTGAATAATTTTTGGTAGAAATTTTCAAAGTGCGGTCCTGCCGTTCCTGCGGCCCGACAATCAATTCCATTGATAACAGAGTATTCAAAATATCAAAATTAACAACCTCAATAGCGTCAGATGGTGCGACAACGCTTTTTCTGATTTTTATCGGACTTTGAATTATTTTTGGTAGAAATGTTCAAAGTCCGGTCCTGCCGTTCCTGAGGCCCGACAATCAATTCCATTGATAACAGAGTATTCTAAATATCAAAATCAACAACCTCAATAGCGTCAGATGGTGCGACAACGCTTTTTTTTATATTTATTGAACTTTGAATTATTTTTGGTAGAAATTTTCAAAGTCCGGTCCTGCCGTTCCTGAGGCCCGACAATCAATTCCATTGATAACAGAGTATTCTAAATATCAAAACCAACAGCACCAATATCGTGAGATGGTGCGACAACGCTTTTCTTGATATTTATTGAACTTTGAATAATTTTTGGTAGAAATTTTCAAAGTCCGGTCCTGCCGTTCCTGAGGCCCGACAATCAATTCCATTGATAACAGAGTATTCTAAATATCAAAATCATAAGCACCAATATCGTGAGATGGTGCGACAACGCTTTTTTTTTAATTTTGTTGAACTTTGAATTTTTTTTGGTAGAAATTTTCAAAGTGCGGTGCTGCCGTTCCTGCGGCCCGGCAATCAATTCCATTGATAACAGAGTATTCTAAATATCAAAATTAACAATCTCAATAGCGTCAGATGGTGCGACAACGCTTTTTTTGATTTTTATCGGACTTTGAATTATTTTTGGTAGAAATTTTCAAAGTCCGGTCCTGCCGTTCCTGAGGACCGACAATCAATTCCATTGATAACAGAGTATTCAAAATATCAAAATTAACAATCTCAATAGCGTCAGATGGTGCGACAACGCTTTTTTCGATTTTTATCGGACTTTGAATTATTTTTGGTAGAAATTTTCAAAGTCCGGTCCTGCTGTTCCTGAGGACCGACAATCAATTCCATTGATTGGGTCAGATGGTGCGACAACGCATTTTTCAATTTTTGTTGAACTTTGAATTATTTTTGGTAGAAATTTTCAAAGTCCGGTCCTGCGGTTCCTGAGGCCCGACAATCAATTCCATTGATAACAGAGTATTCTGAATATCAAAATTAACAACCTCAATAGCGTCAGATGGTGCGACAACGCTTTTTTGATTTTTATCGGACTTTGAATTTTTTGGTAGAAATTTTCAAAGTCCGGTTCTGCCGTTCCTGAAGCCCGAAAATCAATTTCATTGACAATAGAATATTCTGAATATCAAAATTATTAACTTCATTATCGTGAGATGGCGCGACAACGCATTTTTTTTTTTTTGATGGACTTTGCATTTTTTCCAATCCCTCTGTACCCTCCCTGAAGCGTGACACTGTATTTAATCGATTCTAATGATTATTCAAGTCATAAATATCACTTTAATTTCATTAAACATATGCGACAACGTCTTCTCAGGAATTCGTCTTACTCTATCGAATAGCCCATTCCAAAGATTCAAATTCTATTTGTAGCACCTCAAGCGAATGGCAATGGATCACGCCGAACATTTTATATCATATATTTCCTTTATTATCTTATAATAACAACTCAAAGAGTCTACTGTTGAAACTCAGAAGCGAATAATTCCTTAGAGCAAATTTTCAGCCGGGATCAATAGTTACGGCATGTGCAAGGCACCGTCCGCTAAGCGATAAAAGTGATGCTGGAGAAATCGTTGCTGGATTCACAGCCGTTAGGATTCATGACATAGAACAGTGATTCATATCACTAAATTGAAAAAATATATTCAATTGATTTGAATATTATCGTGGAGAGATTGATGGAATGTATAAAAGAACTGACGTGAATCCAGGCGATCCCACGCTTTTTTATTTTCCTAGACTCTAGAAAACTAAAATATAAAAACAACAGATATAATTTGTAAGAATCAACAAACATATATAAACCTTGAGTTTTATTTCAACCCCAAACTTCCTTTTCTTGAAATGCTCGAAAGAATTTTGAAATACTTCAGCTATAACCGTATATGTTTATTAGATCCTTTTTTCTTCATTCAATCTTGAGCTTACATTATTTCAGTTATCAAAGAATATTGCCACGGCAGGTTAAAGTTTTGTGTAGAGAGAGGTTGATGTAACAGGAAATTTTGCGAAAACTTTCTATTGTGTCGACTTTCACGAAATTTTGAAAACCTATTTATTTCAACCTCGTAGGAAATCTTCCAAGTTGATGCGATGAATATTATAGAAGTTATTAAGGAAATAAGCATTTTTTATCGAAATACCTTATACAGGGTGAGTCTTTGACCACTGCGTTAATTTCAACCATAGGTTTTTGAGATTAAAACAAACACTTTTTCCATTACGATTTTTCCATATTCAGCTGGGTTAAAAAGTTATAAGCATTTTAAGTTTTCACATTGGGTAAATACCCTCTGTAGTCCAGTTTAGTTTGAATGAAAAATATCTTCCACAGCATCCACTAATGAATCTGAATTGTTCAAAAACATTATTTTCCTCTAAAAAATGATTCACTCACTCATGTTTCATCCGGTGAGGTCCATATCTAGAAGGAAGACACAAAATACTAATTTTCTGGTAAAAAAAAATTCAACACCATAAACATAGATTTTTGTTGTTCTACTACAATTTCTTTCTACTTCAAGATTATAAACCATCTCTTTCTAGTGAGAAGTTCCAAAAAAACCTCAGAATCATTGGATGTTATCATCATACATTTGTAACTTCCTTCTCAAAATTTTCAAATCATGAAAACCATCATTTCTATTAACACTTCCAAGGCAAGAGGTTGTCACTGTGCTTTTTTTTTCACTCAAAGCCACAAAAAATCATCTATGATTTTCCAAACACTGATATTTTTTAAGTTTCTTCTCTTTGACAGGGACCAGTGAACAGGTCTATCAGATCTCTTGATATCATACTGTTAAAAATATGAAAATCTTTTTCGAAATCTTAGGTGTGCAATTATACTTGCTTGAAGAAATTGAGTTTGATCACCTAAATTTGATTCCGAAAAATCCACTAGGTGTTCTTCAATAATTTTTTTTTGTTAAATCATTAATATGAATCTATTCTGTTTAGACTATAATTACTGATTACTGAACATGCGAAAGTCTTTGGTTTTTATAATCAGAGTATCTGTTTTAATTACGTAAACATAAACATAAATATTGAATAATGGTTATTCATAGATTATGTCAAATTTTACCATAGAATATTAATTTATTAACGAACCCCAGGAGAGAAAAAATAATAATTGCAAAGTTTTTTTTTAATGAAATATAATATCTGTAACCATTATTGATCTTTAGTTATAATTTTGCTCAACATAACTAGAGTGAATTATTATCACATTGAAATATTATAACGTCTCTGTGGTGGGTAGTTCCTAATAAAATTGTGTTCTGTGGTTCCTTGTTGTTTTGATTCTGTTTGAAACTGTCAACAGTTATTTGTATCTTTCTTTAAAAAAATGTGGAAAATATTGTAAGAATAATTTCGATAGAAAATGCATTTTATTGTAATCTTTCTTGTTTATGAGCTTATAGCTTCCAGTTTCAATATTGATTGAATTTTAATTAACCATGCATCATAACAAACATTCAGAAATATTAAAACTAAGTCAAATTCTATTATCTCCTAAGTTTGTGAACCAGGTTGAACCGGTGAATGCAATAAAGATGTGAAAAAACTTCTTTAAAGATACCAAACAAATCTAGGAGACTGGGTTCGAAGTTATTTTCAAAACTCATACGAGCTTAATTTGAAGCATTCCTATGTTAGAATAGATATAATTTGATGAACCCAGAAAGTCTGAAGCTATAAAGAACCAGCTCTTCATAATGACCAGTCTTCAATTTAACAGGTCCTGACAGAAAATACATTACCTATTTCAACGGACAATATACCGAAGTACCTATGTGAGTGATGGAAAACTTTTTCTCTATTTATTATGGAATATTACTCTGGATTAAATATTAAACAAGCTGCTGGACATCATTAATAATGAATACAGCCAATGGCAATTTAGATTTTGTGGTGAATATAAGACAAAAATTGTTCAGTGGTTAATTTCATCTATAGTGTTTAGTGGTGGAACCATAGACTGGACAGATTTCCCCAACCTTTTGTAGAAATATTTCATAAAGACATAAAATATGGCAACATTGAACAAATATGATTATTGAATCATTTCAGCACAGAGTTGGATTTGGGAAATTCAGAAAATTTGGACAAAATTATATCGATTCAATTCCTTTCAACTTCAAATATCTCAAGAATGGTGCAATTTAGGAGCAAAGATGAGGAATAATTTTATCTGCAAAAAAGACTAATGATTCCAGGAAGTACAAGATAAGGACCTTTAGTTCAAGCAATATTTGCTTTTCATGCAATTTAACCCATCTGTAGAGTAGTAGTGAGAAACCCACAAGAAATGGAATAAATCTATTGATGCCAAAACATGCACGAGTGTTATCAAAAACCTTCTACAAGAGATCATTTCAACTGATATTGTCGTTTGAATATTACAGGTGAAAATGCGATTTTTTTATGAAATTTCAACTCCCTATATCTTTTGAACGGGACCAAGTTTGGAAAAATGCTATAGGAAGAAAATGTTTCTGTTGACGTCAAGAATGATTGAAATTAACGCAATGGTCAAAGACTCACCCAGTATATTCGAATCAATCATTACACAATGCCATGATTCTTCGGAATCAAATCATCTGAAACCTCTACAAGACCCAAACGAGCGGTATATTAAACTTTTTCACAGCACGACTCCTCTATCTTCTGGTAGAAGAAAGCAATGACGATGAAATTAGAGAATATGTCAGACATCAGTAATGATCATACATCCACAATTTTCTGTTCAAATCTGACGGATATCTTATGAGGTACAGAACTGAATTTTTTTAATTTCTTGATAAACTCCCAAGTTACAGCTTGATACAATAGATATTCTAGAAGTTATTGAGGAAATCTAGATTTTAGATGCTTGTAACTCTTGAACAAATCGACGGATTGGACCGTATAACGAAGTTGACCGATATTTTTGGACAATTAACCTATACTGAAAATATGAAAACTCTTCTCTTTCGAAAGATAGGTAGCATGCGGCTGACCGGACGGACATATTCAAGTTTAACCCAGGACTCTTCATCAGGAAAGCGAAACCAACCGATTTATAATATTTTCGGCTCCGTATTCCAATATAAAAGATTTTGGGCAGAAAGTGTTTTACTACAACAAGCGCATAGAAAGAAGATTAATTACAGAGAACATAGAAATGTAATAGAAATTCCATTTCTGGAAATTGAAACAGTTTACTTTTCAATAAATTAATTAGAATTGACTTGGCTTCCCAATATTTATCAACAGATATTAATAGTTGAAGATATTGATTCTGTAGTCAGTCTATTATTTATACTATCAACGTCAATCTAATTGATCAAATATGCTCAAACTTGAAAGATCCAAATTTCTATCAGTAACCCTATCATTTGAAGAAGTTGAAGAAGGAATATCCATTCCTAACTTCGTTTTATAAAGTTATTAACTTCATTTACTTCCTCATTAAAAAAAACCATATCTTCTTGTAGGTTCAGTCAACGAATATGAATTCTCAGAATATGTACAATATCAATGAGTTGAATATATTTCCAAATTTTAGGGTAAATCCGACTAATATCTTATGCGTAAGAGAATATTCTCAAAAACAATTTTCAAAGTTTTCGATCCTGAGGATTTGAACAAAACTTGGTGGACTCCTTACTTTCAATGATATCCGAATGATTTTTAAATCTCGAATCAATTGGTTGAATACTTCGAGTTATTGAGGAACCCAAATTTTAGATGCTTAAACTGCTGAATCATTCGACGGATTTGGCCCAATGACGAATTTGACCGAAATATTTGGACAATATTCTGAAAATATGAAATCTCTAGCTCGTCCCTTTTTGAAAATAGAAGAATATACGGCCGGACTGCCAGACATACTCAAATTATAGATAAAGTTCGACTTCGCACATCGACATCACAACTTGTTTAGTTTCGAACAAGAAGATATAATCTTGTGAAGATCGAAATTGATAATAAACGCAACTCAACCTTAACATCGATAATACTGAATAGACGACTAGTTACGATCTTGAATGGAGTAGCCCCGAGACCTAAGATCAATAAGTTCTTCTTCATACATATTAATGTCAAGAAATTACTGTTGTTAAGAGATCGATCACTTCCGTCTAGAAAGCTAGTAGACATTGAATGATCAAGTTCGATCAGAGATTCAAACAAGCGACATACTTAATACTCGCAAGAGTAGGTGCTTCAATGTTGAAGAAAACTCATTCGATTTTAATCATATATTCCTGAGACCTGAAGAAAATATTTCTTTTCATAAGTTCCATGAGGGGATGTCATTTTCTTATCCCCATAATATTCTCTTGTCGTTGATATATCAACTTATTTGGACGCATCAACGAGATGATGGTCAATTAACTCCGGATCAATTTAAGAAGATGATGTAGGTAGAGGAATAGATTCTTCACAGCTCCTACTCGAATTTGTGAAATTCATTTGCGATACTACACTTTTTTTGCACGCTTGTTATCAAGACTTCTCCCGGACCAAAACAATCCCCATAATGAAAGTGAATCAACAAACCTATACAGGGTGTTCATAAATTGAACGTACAAACGAAAAGAGGAGCATCCTTAAGTGAGTTTAAGAAAAGAAAGTCCCATAAACATGGGGTCACAAACGTTTCGTTTTCGAGATACAGAGTGTTGAAGTTTGAATTTTTTTCAAGTTTTTTTCATAGTATCTACACTTCACAAGATATTCAACTGAAATTTGGCATAGATATTACATTTGAGAGTTCTCACCACGTGACAAGGCAATTTCAATAGAAGATCTACAGGGTGATATTTTTTCTGGAACACTGCCACCTGTTCTTCTGCAGAAATTCATTTTGGTGAGCAACTGTTAATTTGAAAAATTGTAAAAAGAAGCTTTGTTCTTATACTAAACTTTTCGGTCTCGTGTAGTTTTGTCGTATCTACCAACGATTTCGAAAATAAATATTTTGAACGATTCTCTCGAAATTCTCGTAACTATGATAAGAAGGCCAGTTTGTATTATGTGGTGAATGAATTCAGTGTCAAATTCAAATCATTGAACGTTTGTTCATTAAAATGTGAAGGTGGTTGAATTTGTGGCTATTTATTTTTGTGAATGTAGTTAGGCTTCTACTTTCATTACGATTTTTATGACTGTGACAACAATAATTTGATAAGAAATTAGACCTCTACATATTTCAATATCAAAACATGCAGAATTTCATGAATTTCGAAATGACTGATATACATTTCAAGTATGGTCTCGCAAATGGAAATGCAAGAGAAGCTTTACATGGAACGCTATCCCAAATTATCGAATTTTCTCTGATATTCATAGGCGTCTTTCAGAAGCTGGATCTTTTTCCACGAAAAGAATTAATGCTGGGAGACCACGCAGTGTGAGAACACCACAACTCAAAGAGGCAGTTATGAACGAACTAGAACAACATCCAAAAACGAGAACAAGAAAAATTAGTGTACTCTCAATGCAAGTTTTGAAGTTGTTTGTCACATTTTGCGGGATTCTCTGCTATATCCTCATCATATTGAGGGGGTGCAAGCTCTTCTGTTTTTGTCAATGGTATCTCAGTAGACTATTGATGAATCCTTATTTTCATTGGCCAATTCTATTCACTGATGAAGCCTGCTTCTCAAGGACTTCAATTATCAATTTTCAATATGAACACGAATGAGCTGAGGAGAATCCGCATGGATATGTTGAAACCCATTTTCAAGAGCAATTTTCACTAAATGTGTAAGGTGGTAATACTGGTGATGATTTGATTGGTCCTTTCTTCTTCCCAAGTCAAGTAACAGGTAAATCATATAGACATTTTTTAAAAAACGATTTGCCCTTGTTATTGGAAGATATAATGCTACAACGAGAAAAATGGTTGATGCATGACTGTGCTCTTGCTCATTTTTCAGTTTTGGCAAGGGATTATTTAGACGAAAATTATGATAACAGGTGGATTGGACGGGGCTCAGTAATGGCCCGCTAGATCCCCAGACTTAAATAGTTTAGATTTCTTTTTATGGGGCCACCTGAAATCTAGTATACCCGACACCCGTGAACACCGTAGAAGAACTGAGAAATCGTATAATAGGCGCATTTGATACTGTTAGGAATAATCCGGGAGTATTTGAAAGAGTTCGATCATCTATGAGACGAAGAACAGAAGCTTGTATAAGAGTTGAGGGAGGACATTTTCAACATTTACTGTAGTTCAGTCCTTTGCGGTTACTTAATTTTCTTGTTATGATTTTTTTTTTAGTTTTACGTTTCTTGTTGTGATACATTTTTTGTGTTGATTATACCAGTTTATCAAATCTTTATGAATCATCGATACAGTTTTCGTTTGTATGTTCAATTTAGGAACATCCAGTTTACACGGTCAGTCTTTGACTACTACATTAATTTGATTCATAGATTCGTGAGTCCAAAAGAAGAATTTTTTTCCTTTACCTTTATTCGAAATTCCGCTCCATTACAAAGATCAAGGAGTTGATATTTCATTAAAAAAATTTTCTTCTATCTTGGAAGTGGCAAACCAAATGAATTAAATTTTTGTAGGGAGTTTCAAACAAATGGGACACACATTTTAGATCAATAACACTTGCCGTAATCCTCTAAGGTCTTCGAGTTAATACATCAACAACTCGTGAAACCATCAAAACTTACTATGAAATAGGCAGTTACTGAACACATCATACGATGCCTGTAAGCGTGAACTCTTTAAAATTAATTCATCATTTCACATTTATCACGATTGAGAAAACTGCTCTCTTTCCTGGATTCGAATCTGACTCGAAAAATAACTGAGACGAAATAATTTCACGTTATTTCACAGTATTTTTGGCGCTCTTGTTCACCCGAACAGAGTGCCTATCATTTTGCCCGAATGTCTGTAATTTTGGAATATCGAGCCGAAAATCGTCTCAATCGATTGGGTTCGACTCCCTGATGAAGAATTCGTGGCGAAAGTTAGGTCTGTCCGGCCGACCGTCCGGCCGTATCCTCTCTAGCATCCAAAAGGAATCAGCTAGAGTTTTCATATTTTCTGAATAGGTTAATTGTCCAAATATCTCGGTCAAGTTCGTTATTGGGTCAAATCCGTCGGATGGTTCAGTAGTTATGAACATCTGAAATTTTGTTTCCTCAATAACTACTAGGATATCCATCCGATCGAGTTGATACTTGGAATGTTATTGAGGGAGGCTGAAACGAAACGGCTTGCAAAATTTCGCAGAAATCGTCACGCTAGAAAATTTTCAAAAAATTCAAAAAAAAAAATTTTCAATACTCAATATCTCCTAAGACTTCATTTAGATTTGAATAAAAATCCGTATATATATTGAGGTTACCGATATCTTACTCATCCTCAAATTTCATTGTCGAAGCTTTCCCCCTTCTGAAGATATGATCATTTTTTTCATTTACTCAAGAGAAAAATAGAAATTTCATGAAGTCCGAGCTTTGTCATTGAAAGATGTGCCATCACAGATCGATATTCGTTTGACAACTTGCGGACCTAGATATCAGTGTCAGTTGGCGTAATATCAATCAAAATTTTCATAGAATTCATAGAGATAGAATTCGATGTCGATGACGTTGTCAAAATTCAGAAAAGCACAGACGTAATATTAATCAAAAAATTTTTTATCATAGAGAACGAATTTGATGGCGTCAAAACTCAGAAAAGCAATGACGTAAGTTTTTAGGAGAAGCATAGAACAAAATTTGGTGAAAATTATGAGTAGTTATTTTCAAATTGAGATAAAGATTTGTTTATTCATTAGGCTTTCATATTTGCATCACATTGTCCCATAGTACGGAAAAAGACTATTGTTCACCCGATCAGAGAGCTTATAGATTTGTTAAGGTTTGAATATTTATTCGCAAGTAGCTCAACAAGAGCGCCAAAGCAATCTGACCTCACATCAGTGCTTTCTAAATTTTTTTTAATGATTATCATCATCAAAAATTTTGCTATGATGTAAAAATTTCATTTTTGTGTGGATCCGTCAAAATTAAGTAGAATTACTTAAAATGTTTTTATTGATGGTGACATACAGGGTGTAACTAAATAAGTGTAAAATATTTAAGGAGGTGATTCCTCATCGAAAATAAGACAGCAACAACAATTTTTTCCGAATAGGTATTGACAAGCATTTCATCGAATTTGCTTTTATGTTGGGAACCAATTCAGACTTCAAAAGATGATAACATTTTTGAATATCATAAGTTTCTATTCTATGAATTATTGAAACACTGAAATTTACAGGTTCAAAATAGAAAAATACATAGATAAAAATCTTCAATAGTTATGTGAAATGAAAAAAAAAAAAACATGGCAATAAAGTTGATTAGCTTTGTAATGAATTGAAAAGACTAATACAGTAATGCAACGCAAATGTAAGATATGAATTGTTACATTAAATTGAGAATAAAATTCAAGAATTTCAATATTTTCACCAATACTCAGCTAAAACAATCAATACATAATAACTCTTTAACCATTGGACAGATTCAGCTCAATATCGGACCAGACTGAGATATTTCGACTTCGACAGTTGAACTATTCTGAAAATATGAAAGCTCTTGCTCATCTTTTTCGGGAGAAAGAAAGTATATGACTGGCCGGATGGACATTTTCAAGTTTGACCATAATTTCTTTATCAGAACGTCATGCCCAATCGATTGAGATCATTTTCGGTTCGATACTCTAAAATTACAGACATTTGGGCAAAACGATAGCACTGTTCTTCTAGAATAAGCGCGCAAAACTCACAAAAACTTGTTCAATTACAGACATTTTCAGAAGGGTATATAGTTGAAAATTGAAAAAGATTCAATACATACTCAGAAATTCTAATCTCAACTCGACAAGGATTTCGAACACGTTGGAAATAATTCACTTTCTAAGCAATTTTTAAAGGTTATGGACGCCTTCTTTAATACGAAAGGTGTTTGATACCAGCTTTTTTCCATAAAACGTTGTAGGCTCACAATTTCTCCTTGCGTTCTATGCATTTGGAAAACGGAATGGCAAATTGAACAATTTCCAGCCTCCCACTAAAATGATATCTGGATTCGTATCATAAGTAGACGTATGAGAGGCGTGCAAAGGGGCAGCATGTGGGCTGCATTTAATTGACTATCTTTCACCGTGAGATGAGAGCAGCAGGTTGATTGTCGGTTAACAAACACATATTAGAACCGAGACACCTCTGCCCGGTTTTCATTTTCATAGTCCACACTCAACGGTCAGTTTTTTTTCAAGGCACGACGAAGGCGTGTGCGTCCGTCGGTGGGTTGAGGTTATGGTATGGTATGGAGCAGGGACCGTCGGCGGGTTTTATGGCAAATATTTAGGTTAGGAAGATACGATTATTCAATTCATTCAGATCAAGGTATACAGATGGAAATATAAATGATGTTCCGAAACTCGATGATAACATGATGCCGGGCAAAAATCAAGGTTCATTGGCTAATCTAAGGTTAAAATTAATGTAGAGGTCAAAAACTCATCCTGTATATAGTAAGCTGGCCAAATATCAGCGAAAAACACTACAAAAACCCTACAATTGCCTTGATAAAGATTTTAAATAAATCGAAACGTCGGCCTTTTTGTTGAATGTGTTTCTCTTATAACTTGGCCTTAGATCCTCTCAAAATTAAGAATATCATCAGCGAAAAATTTGCCATATTGACGTAGACATGGAAGTTTATGATTTTAGAAAATTTAAAAAAAGAATACCCTTTCTCTGAAATGGATATCCCTATTGGACATTTAAACCCTTCCAATCCTCATTAACTTTGAGGTCCACTGTCTTCATTTAGAAGTTGCTCCTCACTTCACCAGTCAGGCATCCTGTATTATCGAATCATAATCTGTATTTGAATCAAAAACTATGAGAACCGAAATCCATCCCAGTTTAATAAGATTGAACCAAAAACTTATACAACAGTATCAGTACTTACCGCGGCACGTTGACCCACTACATGGTGTTACTCAATATAGAACAATTGTCCATTCAGGTACATGAATGCGAAAAACATTTGCTTTCTACCACTCATTTGGAGAACATTGATTCGAATGTGGATAATAATCAGCCGATTATAATACGGCCGGAAGTCTGCGAAAGGAAATCGTTGCTAACTGCTGATTCATACAAAAAAAATCGGAACTGGCTAACAAGCCAGCACACCAACTGTTATTTAAAGACTCACAAATATATGAATTGCAACTGCTAGGGGTGTACGATGGGTAGATGATAGGGCATGATTAAAACTTGAAAAGAAAGGGGAATAAATTATTTCAAAATTATAAAAATTGTGAATTCAATACGTATGTTGGCCAAGCAATTTTCAATTTTCGAAACAAGTTTGTTTGTGCTGATTTGTTTTTGCTGCTTTGTGCTGTTCAAATTTTTTTATAATTCCATGTTCTCGGATAATGGAAAAATAAAAAAAAAGGGGCCCACCAATATATTTTTTAGTTTAGTAATATTATTTGATTTCAGGGTTTATATCTACTATAATATAACAAAATGTATTCTGGCAACGTTTCGGGCAGTGCCCTTTTTCTAGCCTGTAAAAATATCACATACAATATACAACAATTAAAACGAACAATCAATCTATAGGTATCGTAAACTGAGAAATATTTTGTTGAATAGAGATCTAATATAATAGTACCTTAAAGAATAGATTATATTCAGTCTTTTACCAACTTATTTTGTTGGATGTCATTGAGGTTATAATGTCAACTGATTCTAGAAGTGTCACGTCATATTTAATTTCTTCTTCTTTGTGTTTGTTGGTCTGTTCATTTTAGATTATTCAAAAGAGTGGAATAGATGTTGTGTAAATTCCTAATATCTGATCTGTCGTTAATGGAATTCTCATTTTGTTTTATGCGGATCATCTCAAGAAACTCTCTAGATTTTTTATTTGATTCTCGGTCCAATATTACTGTTTCGTCATAATTGAAAGTGTGTTCATTCTCGGTTTTGTGTCTGTAAAGTGCCGTTGGTGTTTTGGAGTACTTGTGTCCTTTCAGTCTATCCTTCAACTTTTGCTCTGTCTGTCCTATGTATACGCCTTCACAATTATTACATTCAATCTTATATACAACATGTGATGTTTTGTTTGAATAATAAATTTCAATTCAACACATATCCATAAACAAAAGAAGGCTACAGATCAGATATTAGGAATTTACACAACATCTATTCCACTCTTTTGAATAATCTAAAATGACCAGACCAACAAACACAAAGAAGAAGAAATTAAATATGACGTAACACTTCTAGAATCAGTTGACATTATAACCTCAATGATATCCAACAAAAGAAGTTGGTAAAAGACTGAATATAATCTATTCTTTAAGGTACTATTATATTAGATCTCTATTCAACAAAATATTCCTCAGTTTACGATACCTATAGATTGTTTGTTCGTTTTAATTGTTGTATATTGTATGTGATATTTTTACAGGCTAGAAAAAGGGCACTGCCCGAAACGTTGCCAGAATACATTTTATTATAGTAGAAATAAACCCTGAAATCAAATAATATTACTAAACTTTTAAATGTACAGGGTAAATAATTCTATTCAACAAATATATTTTTTAATCCCAATAAGTATAAAAAATTGTTATACATATGTGCTGTAGACATTTTTATGGTTATACTGGGCATTTTCCGGAAAATCTGCAGCATATTCAACATATCTCCAGCCAAGCGCTTTCGTTTTTCTGTTCAATTGCAGTATTCGAAAAAAAACATGGTAGGCAAATATGAAATAGTGCTGTTCACATTTTGGAAAATATCAAACTGGTTTCCGAATAAACTGGAAAAAATTAAGCGATGCTTTTTCATTTTTGCTTCATTTGTATCGACAATATTTTCACAAGAACTTGGATGATGAACATTCAAAATGGCAACTGTGCTGAGGAGTGTAACAACCGAACACTGTTATCATTTGAACTTTTCATCAACCAAGCTACTAATTTTTCGGTGTTTCTTCATTCAAAAGGATGAAAAGATTTTTTGTGAGAATCTCTCGAATGTAACACAAGTGTATGAAACAATTTTCACAGAAAAAAAATGCTGTGGTGACTGGTTTCCGATTGTCCATAATAATGAATCGGATTTAAAACTCTGGTCCATATCTTATCCATCCATATAGGGCATTTATTCCCAGACGTGCCATCCCGTTTTCCTATATTATAGCGATTGGAAAAATTTCCTGGAATATGCAAATGATTTATTGATAGATCTTGGAAGCCTTTGTACATCGGTGAATGAAACACCTAATTAGGATGAACCGTTTTCACAAAAAATCATTTTTCTAGCCATAATGAGCCACCTGGAAAATTTTGGTAATTTTTTTAATGTACAGGTAGTTCTATTTTGGCTGAACGCTATCTACAGATCAAAAAATTCAGAAAAGCACTGATGTAAGATCAGAAGCTTTTGCATGCTAGTTTTAGAGTCTTTATCAGTACTATGGAACAGTGTAATACTAATACAATCAACTCGACGAATGAAGAAATCTATATCTCAAACTAAAAATTGGTACCCACAGTTTTCAATAGGTTTTGTTCGAAGCTCAAATTCCCTTAACTTGAAAACCAATCATAAAACCAGTTAGAAAATCTTCTATTCACTATGCTACTGTCCTTTGAAATGTCTTATATATTCAAGTCCATATTACAAATATTTTGAATTAAACATAACCAAACTAACAGTTTATC
This sequence comes from Micraspis discolor, assembly GCA_030674115.1. NCBI lineage: Eukaryota > Metazoa > Arthropoda > Insecta > Coleoptera > Coccinellidae > Micraspis > Micraspis discolor. Next base: position 98,527 of record JARTUT010000445.1, on the reverse strand, counting down.
TTTAGTTTCATTTCAGCCAAAATCCTGTTCCACTTAAAACTGTACTACTTCATAATATAATCACTTGATTGCATATGGCAACAAAATCAGGAAAATTGATTGATCAGCAATGGACTTCTTTCATAATCATACCAGATTTACGGACGGGCAAACATTGTCCATTGAAATACTCAAATCCAAATTGCACAAACACGATTATTGTTCGAAATAAAATCATCTGAAACCTATACATGATTCAAGCAACTATTCATTAAACTTATTCAAGGCACGATTCTGGGTTGTCAATTCTGACAATATCCCATTAACTTCACTGATGTGAAAACAGCCGAGTAAAATAGCCGAGTTTTGTACAGAATTTTTCGTACGCCACTAGAATATTGGCCAGATGGCGATGCAAATAATTTTGATTCGCCGAGATAATATGAGACTTTTTTATTTTCACGTTGGAATCTGGATAAGGTACGTTCTCTACCCCGGACGAGTTTTCAATAAAAAAACTGTTATCTAGCAAACAAATTAATTAATAATTAATATTTGCTACACGCATGCCTTGCACTATTGGTAACTGTGTATTTTCTAAAATAAAGGACAAAACTTCAACAACTAATAAATCTGGAATAGTTTATTCTATAGATTGCATGGAATGTAATAAGCCATACATTGGTCAAACCAATAGAACTTTGAAAACTAGAATAAAGGAAAATTTTAGGGATTGTACAATGGCAAAACAAACTACTGGCTTATCTGAACACATTAGTGAAACAGGACACAATATGAATTTCTCAGGTGCTAGGTGCTTAAGATCTGAACGCAATAAATATAAGAGGGAGTTTTTGGAGGCTGTTGAAATTATGGGTCATAATGGTAATTTGAATATAAATTCAGATTTTAATGGTATCAATTCCATTTATTGTAAAATCGTTTAATTGATCAACATGCGTCATGTTAGATGATTCTTTCATGATAAAGAGCGTTTTTACACTTTTTGTTGGTGATTCACTGTACCTCATCTGTCGTTCTTTTCCGTGTCTTCTATTTTGTTCTGTTCTGTGATTCTAACCTTACCGACTCATGACATTATTGCACGTCGTTTCTTTTTGAGAGTATATTTTAGCTGTTAGTTTTCGATTGTAATTTGATTTTTTGTATGTATGGATGTTCATGGTCTCATCATTTTTGTTGATAGTTGAGTCTCACATTGATGTAAGTTTTAGTACCTTTTATGATAACTTTTAAAACATTGATGTTATTTCTAGTAGCCCTGAAGAAGGACAAGAAAATTGTCCGAAAGCTTGGTTAAGACAATAAAGAGCTAATAAACCGGATATTTGACTACATACCCGATATACCATTTAGAAATATTTTTATATCTACATCAGCCAGCGGTTTTCAGATGAAACAAAAAAAAATTACCCCACCCCCCTCGATACCAACACAATTTTCCGCTAAAAAAATAAAAAATATAACCTGAGAATTCATTAATTTAGAGAAAAATTTCAAAAGACTGAAATCAGTAAAATGAAATACTCAATTAATTTTATTCCTTGAATACATTATTATTATATGTTAAGTTGTCTCATTTTATACATTTAATGGTATATTTCGAGTATAGTACGGATTAGAAGAAATTTAATTTAGACCTACGAACCAGCACCCATCTACCGTTATGTTTTGGGCAATCTTCAAACACATAGACAATTTGTTCATCAATTTCTAAACGTCTCAACTTTATTTCTATAAAATAAAAACCCTAAAACCAAACATATACGAATCAAGAATTACAGTTATCAATTATTTTCAGCTAGTAATTTATTATCCATACTATAATTATATGGAACGCTAATATAGAAGCGTCGCCTGTAACTTCCGATACTTCGGAGGCTGCTTATGCACATGTTGCAGTCAACATATCCGGTAGTTCCTACTTCGTATTACTGAAGAAACACAATCGTGAGACATCATGCCATTCCGGCGGTAACCGCCTATTGTCTCCTAATAGAAAATGACACGGGCTTCCTAGAATCTTCTAGGGGACAACTCAAGATTTCACATCAACATCCGACAGATGCCGCAGTGATAAGTCACTAGGTAGCCGCATGGCTCCTAATCGACTTCCCCACCGCCTATGAAATCTCATTTTTTCTCTTTTATTCGGTGGCAGCTGTCAAATCGATTACCCTGATTATAGTACGGTGCAAATAATGATTTTGACTCCTAATAAAGAGATCATTTCTAGATTACATGATTGCCTTCCAATATCTGAGTACTGCATTTAGGTTTGTGGTATATTTTGTTTTACAAATCAAATATACATTAAAATAAGAAATACAAACAATGATTAGAGCAGACGGACATTCTTGATATAAATAAGAATGTTTAAATTAATGATGATATTGAATTGAAAGCAGATATTGAGTAGTCAGTTTGTATGAATCAGGAATTATCAGACATATCAATCTGCTGCAAATACAATACATTGTATATTCAGATTATAACAAATATACAGATAGAGATTATTATAAAGTACAAGATCAAATACATGTGTATGAATAATGTGACGTTCTTCAATGTTCAACGGAGTTGATTAATTTTCTATGCAGTTGAATGAAATTTCAAAGCAATCAGGAAAATTTCAAAGTAGTCAGAGGAATTTGAAATCAGTTGAAAATTTCCTAGCAGTTGAAAACATTCCAAAGTTATTAGAAAAATATTCGAACATTCCGGACTAAATCTAGATCATTTTTCGAAAAAAATGAATTTGTTCATAAAAAATTTCAAAAGTTATAAATAATTAAAAAAGTAAATAATATAATCATTTGTGTAATAACCATCATCTATTATTGTTCTTCTTTCCAACGTTTCGACAGACATCTTCTGTAGTTTCCAACGTAAAATTAGCTTCAACAATAATAATTCTATACAAGATCCATCATCAACAATTTCTCGTAAACAACAATTAAATATGGTTAAATATTGGTGTAAAGAATTTTACTTGTTACCCAAAATCAATAATTTTTTGGACTTTAAAAAAAAAACCTGAAAGAGGAGGAAATTACCTAAAAAAATTCCAATGCCCGACACTGTACCTTCATAATAAAAAATTTTAATATAACGTTGAAAATTGCGTCCTTGCGCCATATTGAGGTAGAGCGCATCCCGTAGCAAGTTGATGAGTTGAAAAAAAAAATTTAGGGTATTGTAAGACAATACACAAAAGAAATTATTTCCAAGTGCCTATACGTCGGCACAAAGCTAAGTAATTAAATAAAGATTTCTTCCTTGTTAATAGTCTATAAAAAAAAATTGAAATATAATGTGATGTGTTAACGAATATTTTTGTAATGATATGAAATAAACGTAGTTTTGAAATAAAAGTTGTTTGAAAGTCAAATTTCCCTATATTTTTTCTATTTCATATTGCGATATAATCTATGCACTTCAGAGAACTGATTTCTGTTGTAATTTTTAATTGGAGTTCATTTTACAACAAACTCTACTAGAAGTAAGTGAGAGATAAAAACGAATATCTTCATATTATGGTGAATTTTCTCTTATTTCCTATAAATCGAAAGCAAAATTATAAATCGAAAGAATAATTATAAACAAAGACTTGAATTCATTCTAACTTTTTACACATCAACTCAACTTATGTAATTTTTTGGCTATTATGATTATGGAAATTAATTTACAACATTCTCTTGTATTGTAAAAATATAATATAATGAATATTTCAAACCGGAATCAGGTCATCAAAGAGTTTAAATTTAAATTGTAATTGTAGGTTTTTCAGATTTTTATATCTACTATGTACTCCAGTAACCAAAAAAAAATTTACTGCAACTTAATAATTTGCGACGCCATGCGCTCAATCTCAATTTGGCAGCAACCTTTTACCAACAAATTGATGGCGTAGCTAAGGGTAGCCCTATTGCAAGAACACACACAATAAATAATGAAACATCTCGAGGAGCATATTTTATTGAACAACATATATGATATTCCAATATTCAAAAGAAATGTGGACGAATGCTTAATAATTACGCTAGAAATTGAAATAACTAACTAAATAAGATACTATCCAACAGATTCCATGAAAACCTCAAATTTAGACTAAAGCCAGAACAGAACAATTAAATTAAATCTTCAGATATTACTATAATTAGAAAAAGCAATTCAGCCAACACAAAATTATTTAGGAAATCGATAATTCCAGACCAAATACTTGATTTTAATTCATCATACCACTTTAAACAATAAGAAGCGGTTGTGATAAAGTTTATAGATAAAGCAATCAAATTTACCTCACCAAGTTACAAACCCCTCATTCTGCATCAAGTAAGCAACTTATGGATCAAAAATAATTATGCATTAATTCATTCATAAACAAAATTAAAAGGTAACATGTCCATAAATTTTACACCAACCAAATTCAAATGAAAAAAGGAACCGATTACGTTTATATTTTACGGATTGATTCAATACACTACTACCATATATAATCACCAAATTTTGTCCGAAAATGAATAAATATCGCCATACCTCGCACTTGTATGAAAAAGCTCACAAACCTTATACGTAAGTCAGGCAGCTCTTCTCAAAGCTAAAATCGCGAAAACTAATATCTCAGGAATCACACATCACTAGAACATTCCATGAAATGATTGCGAGGGTGTGTTCATTAAAAATTGAAGAAAGAATTAACGACAAAATGAAGGATTATAAATATTCAAAGACCCAAATAGCTCTTTACGAATGTGAAATAGACAAAACCTTAAACTCGAGAATACAGAAATATTAGACAAGGAGAAAAATAGAAAGACCAGACAATATGCAGAATGATTTATATCGAACAGAAAAAAAAATCAATGACAGAACAGACATCCAAGGGCTAAAAAAAAACTACTCAACACTAATTCAGAAAATAAATAATGAGAACATATAATAAAATGAAGAAGAAGAACTGATGATGATGATTTGATGAAAGGCACATCCCGAAACGTCGTTTGGCAATAAAATGATGCGTTGATCACAATTAGAAATATTGATTACTGAATCAAGAAAATATAGAAATGAAAAAGTAAAATTATTAACAATACAGGTACAGTTTCGGCGATCGAAATAGTTTATTGATAATTTTTTTCCTCTTTCTCGATGTTCTTTCTAATATCCGAAAGAATTATAAGTTTACGTTTTATAAATAAAACACTGAACACCACGTTTTCACCATCTCCAATTGTTTATACCTTTTGAAAATTCATTCACATTGAAAGTTTGAATAATTAGGCACTCGTAAATACCCAGTACATATGTATACTGACAACACCAAATTAAGAGAGTTATGAAGTAAGTCATAATTCGACATTACCAGCATACAAATTATTTGTTACAGTTTAGTGCATTATGGTGTTATTGAACCCAATTGCAATATAATGCAAGGTGAAATGTGGGAAATGAGTATGGTAAAAACTCATTGTTGTGTGGTGTGAATTGTTAGATGATAATGAGGAAAGAAAAATGTTGCGTCATACTCACTTCCCACCTGTTCAGGTTACAAGTAACATACTTCAGCAATTTTTTTTTTGTGAATTTGTTACGCCGTACTCAAAAGCAAGAGAAATTGAATATTCTTGAATCATCACATTACTTTATTTCGACCTGTAGAAACTCTAACTCTATAAAGGTACTATCCGCTAGTTATTTGAATATTAGATGTTTCAGAAGAACTGGTCTATCTGAAATCTCGAAATTAGGGATACGACATTGTTCGACCATTTTATTCTTTAGTAACCTAAACAGTCCCGGGAATACGAAAAGTGAGTTTTTGGCGCTCTTGTTCACCCGAACAGAGTGCCTATCATTTTGCCCGAATGTCTGTAATTTTGGAATATCGAGCCGAAAATGGTCTCAATCGATTAGGTTCGACTCCCTGATGAAGAATTCGTGGCGAAAGTTGAGTCTGTCCGGCCGGCCAGCCGGCCGTATCTTCTCTAACATCCAAAAGGAATCAGCTAGAGTTTTCATATTTTCAGAATAGGTTAATTGTCCAAATATCTCGGTCAAGTTCGTTATTGGGCCAAATCCGTCGGATGTTTCAGTAGTTATGCGCATCTGAAATTTTGTTTTCTCAATAACTACTAGAATATCCATCCGATCGAGTTGATACTTGGAATGTTATTGAGGGAGGCTGAAACGAAACGGCTTGCAAAATTTCGCAGAAATCGTCACGCTAGAAAATTTTCAAAAAATTCCCAAAAAAAAAATTTCAATACTCAATATCTCCTAAGACTTCATTTAGATTTAAATAAAAATCCGTATATATATTGAGGTTACCGATATCTTACTCATCTTCAAATTTCATTGTCGTAGCTTTCCCCCTTCTGAAGATATGATCATTTTTTTCATTTACTCAAGAGAAAATAGAAATGTCATGAAGTCCGAGCTTTGTCATTGAAAGATTTGCCATCACAGATCGATATTCGTTTGACAACTTGCGGACCTAGATATCAGTGTCAGTTGGCGTAATATCAATCAAAATTTTCATAGAATTCATAGAGGTAGAATTCGATGTCGATGACGTTGTCAAAATTCAGAAAAGCACAGACGTAATATTAATCAAAAATTTTTTATCATAGAGAAAGAATTTGATGGCGTCAAAACTCAGAAAAGCAATGACGTAAGTTTTTAGGAGAAGCATAGAACAAAATTTGGTGAAAATTATGAGTAGTTATTTTCAAATTGAGATAAAGGTTTGTTTATTCATTAGGCTTTCATATATGCATAATATTGTCCCATAGTACGGAAAAAGACTATGGTTCACCCGATCAGAGAGCTTATAGATTTGTTAAGGTTTGAATATTTACTCGCATGTAGCTCAACAAGAGCGCCAAAGCAATCTGACCTCACGTCAGTGCTTTCTAAATTTTTTATATAATTTTTTTGTAGATATTCAGGTAATTATAATTTCAAATATCGAACGAACACTGAAAATTCTCAAAGTCCTACAATCTAGGTCTTTGCATTCATTGAAATCGTTTTCAAAATATCGAAATAATACTGAAAAGAGAAATAGTGAAGCGTTATGTTTATAATTCCTATTCTGAAAATTTCAAGGTTTATAAGAAAAATGAAGCCGACCTAGCAGTTTTGATTTTCAAAAATAATTTATTACGTTGTGCTAAGTTTTTGGATAAACTGGAAAATCCGATAAAAGTTTTGTTTTTTTTTCTGTGAAAAATTTTATGTCCATACATTTGTGCTGACTTGTACTGATAATATTTTCACACTTCATATTTTTTTTTTCATATGGCTCTACAGGATAGGAGCTTTTGCGCGCTTGTTCTGAATTCTTTTGACGGACTAAGCCACAGTGCAATATAAAAACAACCAAGACAGACACAAGCATTTTCTTGAATTAACAATAACGGAACCTACAGTTTTCTGTTGAATGATTGTTTTTGCTATTACCATCATCTATTGTGGATGTAATGTTTTCCGACGTTTTTACTTTTCTCCGTGATAAAGATAGAAGATGTCTATCGAAACGTAGGAAAACATCACATCCACAATAGATGATGGTAATAGCCCAAACAATCATTCAACACGAGCTCCATCATCAACAATATCTCGTCATCAACTACAGTTTTCTGTCAGTTTTATTCCTTCCACAATCCTCTTCCACTCAAAACTGTAATACACAATCTTATCGGATATTCTCATGATTTTTGTTAGCTCAGGATCAAAAGAATAAGTAAATAAATATCCTCACACAGGATTAAGACATGTCATTCAATGGAACTACATATATTTTTTTATCTTTCAAACCAGATATTCGAATAGTATGATGATTACCTATGTCTCAATCACAAAATGGTTAGGATGATATATGGAAATTAGAAATAACGATTCACAATATAGTATACGAGTATATACAGGGTGCGGCAAAAGTCAGTTTACCGTGTTGCATATGAGAGAAAAAAAGCGAAAATAAAATAAATAAATTCATTTCCGAGAGAAATATAACATCAATAATTATTTGTGGCCTCACATTTTATGTTCGAATTATTTCCCCCCCTCTTCAACACACAAGTGGTGTCGTTTAGTCACTGTAAAACAAAAAATAAAAAACGACCTGAACGCAGCGCTTCGACTACGGAGCCAGGAATTACGAACTTACGATACGGTTTATGCACCATTTGTCTGGTGGGGACTTGCTCCTTTGGAAAACGTTGGCGAAATTCTTCGAAAATTTCAGTATAATCTCCGTCAAGTTTTAGGTAAGAAATCAGCACACACGTTATTCTTTCGCGCAGCCATGGCAACAAACGCACTGTAAACGTACACAACAACACTACTACACGCTGAAAACTCAACTCGCTACGTTTCAGCTGCCTCCTTCCGTCATAGGGGTCGATACTGGCGGAGAATACGCACATGCGTGATTACTGACTTTTGCCGCACTCAGTTAAATATTCCAGCTTGCATTAAGGAAACTATGATTGCATCTATAAATGATGATCCATTTAAAACACATAAACTAAATTAATTGAACTATAAAAACACATGAAATTAATTATAATATAACATTACCTGTAAATGATAAAATTGAGAATATAACCCTTACGGATGGAAACTCACAAATGTAGATAACGAGTGGTCCATCTAGTGTTTGGAATTTGAACTACCGATTATTTGACATTATAAACGTCAACTATTCTTTTTGACGTGACTAATATTTAGTTGAAAGTTTGAAGTTTACGAAATGGGACGCTATTCGCTTGAAGAAAGTTCGGAAATATTAAAAACTTATTTCCAAAGTAACCGTAACCGTCAATATCGCGCGCTACCGCACAATGTTGAACGATTGGTTCTTTCAAGAAATTGAAGCTAACGACTTGGTCTATGTTTGGTTTCAACAGGACGGTGCAACGAGCCATACAGCACACGCCACAATCGATGTTTTACGCCGCATTTTCGGAAATCGAATAATCAGCAGAAATGCTGATGTGAATTGGCCACCAAGAAGCTGCGATCTGACGCCATTGGATTATTATCTTTGGGGAGCGGTGAAAGATAAGTGTTACGCCAACAATCCAGAAACAATTCAAGACCTCAAGACCGAAATTCGAGCTGCTATTGGTGAAATAGAGCCCCAAACAATCGAAAATGTATTAAAAAATTGGGTGGAACGAATAGGCTACTGCCAAGTCAGCCGTGGTGGTCATTTGACCGAAATTATTTTTCATAAATAAATGTCATGAACCAACCTTTTAAATAAATGTTCAACCATTGGAAAATATTGAGCAGTTTTTTTATAGCAAAATTAAATTCCAATTTTTAAATGGGCCACCCATTATATATATATATATATATTCTTTTGACCTGTACCAGCCGACATTAGCAGAAGTACGAAAAATGTTCATCCTTCAGCTTATTTTATGAACTTCTCCGCCTTTGTCATGTAATATATATAGTATATATTCCCCTTCGCTACGATGAAGGAACTTCAGAATATGCAAGACCTCCACATATGCGAAACAAGCTCATACTAAACTGCTACCGTGGATTCTTCATTTCAGAGTTGAGTCCTATCATTGGACACCATTTCTGATCCTGTTTTCTGAAGTAACAGGCATTTGGATAGAACGATAGCTCGCTATTCCAATAGTGACAGGCGCACTAAAATGGGGTCTCTAGAATAGCAAAATATTACTATTATTAAGGGTTTTGTTGCAAAATATTTTTTTCTGAGAAAATGAATTAGAACCATAATTTTGACGCGCACTGTTTATGTTGAAACCACTGTAAAATCATTGCTCATTTGACTAACATCAGATGATGAAAACATTACAACTTTTCTATATGGTCATGTCAATGGTCAACCATGATCAGTTTTGAAGAACTCAATAAACAGTGTATTTCTAATCGACGAAAACGGTAGGCAAGGACTATTACCTACATATTTCTCCAAGCGTCATTGAAAGGATTTAATAACGGTGCCAATAATGGCAGTATATTCGACGAAATATCCATACTATATTTCCTTCCACGTGCCGGGCGTGATAATGTTTTAGCTTAGCTTTTAACCTGTTTGATCAACATGCAACATATGTCTCCATATCATATCTATCATGCTCGGATATTATCTTATAATGGAATGAAGTAACTCCCACACATCCTGATGTTACGATCCATTAATTTGCAATTTGATGGAAGCGTTGTTTACTTACCGCCCAATATTTCACTCGAGAATATACAATGAGTAGCAAAAAATAAAATACTGGTAAAGGCATTGAAAGAAATACAACAAGTAATTTCCAACATTAGGAATTATGTCTTCAAACGCCCATCGTGAAGTAATTGTTCAAAAGCCGAGATCGAGATCATCCGGCAAATTATACAACTGACAAAGAAATTCCAACACCCAGGAGGAGCTGCATGTTTAAATTTTAATTTATAGTACAGTAAGGAGTAAATAATTGATATTTGGAAAAAGGTTTTTATGTGTAAACATTTTTTCTTGAATATTATTTTCGTTTTTTGTACATTTTACAAAAAAACAGATGTTCGAGGACAACTGAAGTCGATGTTTAGTTGTTGCTGAAATAAATGCCTCAATAGAATTGTTTGGGTACTCGGCATTCAGGGCTATTTTAATCAAGCAATATCATTTGTTAATTCATCTATATTATGGGACTAAATTGGACCCTTCATCAGGATGATCTAACTTCATTGTGGATGAGCGGCAAGAACATCTTCAAGGATCGAAAAAATCCCACTTAGTGATTAATTTTGCATTTCAAAAACATTATATTTTGTATCAAATTTACTGGTAAAAAGCTTTTAATGTCCATCTCAACACGTTTTCGCTCAATCTCACTCTAAATCTTCTACCCAATACCTTTAGTTCATGTTTTCAGGTATATTCTCAAATTCTGATGAATCTGCCTCCAACCACCAACGAAATGAATTTCAATCTCCCCAAATTTCTCCAATGAGTCAATGAGTGCCCTTGTAAAACTAAGGTTTATAAATGGCATTACCTCTTTAAGCAAAGCAGGGACTCACTTGAAGACGATCAGCGCCCAGGACGACCGATTGAGGCGACCACTCCGGTATTTAAAAGTGGAAAAAATAATATTGGAAGATACCTGTCTGAAGATAGAACAACTAGCAAAAATGGTTGAAGTATCAGATACAACCATTTTTAAAAATTTTCACGATCACCTTGGCATGACAAAAGAGAATGCAAGATGGACGCCGAGAATGCTCACGCCACCTCAAAAAAACAACAGCGCATGGATTGTTTTCGCGAGTTTCTGGATCTCTATAGTGAAGACAGATTTGAAGTATTTACTCAGATTGTTACTGGGGATCAAAATTCATTAATATGAACCTGAATCCAAGCAACTCCATGCAGTGGCACAGAAAGGGCACACTACTACCCAAGAAGTTTGAGGTGTCACAGTCGGCGGGGAAAATCATGATTACAATCTTTCGGGACGCGGAAGGGAATCTGTTGATCTATTACAAAAACAAATTGGTCTCCATAACCGGAAAATACTACGTTTCAATTCTAAAGCGGTTGAAAGAAGCCATCAAAGAAAAAAGGAGGGGAATATCGACCAGAGGTGTCCTCCTTCTACACGACATCACGACTGTTCAGAAGAGCCATGTTGTGATGGCTGTACAAAAGAAATTGGGTTTCCAAATTTTGGTAAACCCTCTTTAGAGTCCTGACCGGGCTCCTAGCGAATATTATCTATTCTCAAAAATAAGAAGAGATTCGTAGGAAGAAATTTTCAAGTGATTATGAAGTGAGAGATAAAGTTTACGCGTATTTTTAGACAGTTATCGAACTGTTTTTTCCAAAGGAATAAATATGTTAATTGAAAGATCTGAAAATGTATAAGGGTTCCATGTGAATGTGCTGAAAGGGAAAATTAATCGTTTATTTTTATAAGTTATTTATATTTCAGAACATGAAGAGGTCCTCTTCACATCACATCATCACAGAATCAATAAGCATGAGTTGAAATACTTTCAACATCCTCAAATACGCATGTGAAAAATTGGATAGTTCTTCATCACCTAATTAGTGACACATCAGATCGATAAGTGACGTCGAAGCGTGACTCAATTACGACGATGAGGGTTACAGGTCATACTTTCATCATCTAATGAAATGGGAAAGTAAGTCCACAGGAAGTAAACAATTAAAGCACCACCATCTTTCTGCTTGCAGTGAGCCAACCATACACTGAAGGCGATTTAACCTAATGAAATAAGTTTCCATTGTTCAGGTGTTACATACCTACGATGCAAATATTGGTACTTCCATAATTAGGAATTTTATTTTATGGAAAATTATGAGAAATTCGAAATCAATGAAATTTATATGATATGATGGCTTGGGTTATTCACAGTATCTGTTATGGATGTTCTTTTAACTATCGTTTCCATAGAGATCTTCTAACGTTTCAGGGTGAAAACTTCCGAAAACGGCAGAATTTGTTTTCTCATTTCATGAGCAGTATTATCAGAGGTTTCAAAATACGTATTTTTTAGTCTCAATTTGAACGTGTTTAACGGGATATTTCTGTATTGGGAATAATGAAGACCAATCGTCAGCATTCTTGCTCGCTTTTCCGAGTTTATTGATCTAGTAGAACAACGTGCTATCGTTTTGCCCAAACGTCTTTAATTTTCGAATATCAATACGAAAATGATCTCAATCGATTGAGTTTAATTTCCTGGTGAAGAACACGTGGTCAAATTTGAGTATGATCTCATCTTCCGAAGGAGATAAGCTAATATTTTCAAGTTCGCCATTGAGTTAAATCGGTCTTCAGTCTAGCATTTATGATCATTTCGATAAATTTGTAACTTGAAAGATGTCTGGATGAGATCGAAGTGGTTTGCAAAATCTCTGAGGATTCGTCATGCCAGAACATTTAAAAAATATGTATACATTTTTTTTCAATTATTTTAGTACATAATATTTCATAAGATATTCATGAGAGGTTCGCAAAATTTGAATGTATATCGACGATATTGATATTCAGAACACCCTTGAGTTCCAGCATTGTACGATCTTACTGTAGAAAGCTATGAATTAACCCTATTTTTCAACATCTCGAACCAAAACAAAACTTTTGATTGGCAGCCTCGTTTGAGATAATCGCTATTGGCATTTAAATGTTTTGATATTTGTCAAATTGTCAGATGTGTCAAGAATTTCTTTTTCCTTGAGAAAACTGTGTGTGTTTTCTTTAAATTTAAGATATAGGTTTGTTCATTCCTCCATATTAATTGTTGCAGTCTTTATAGTATAACACTGTTCAAGAGTTCCGGAAAAGACATTAGAACAAGCGCCCAAAAGTTTTGACTTCACGTCAGTGCGTTTCTGCTTTTTTCTACTTAAGAGTCTCACATAACAGTAAATTCTAAAATCTGCACAATTTTGAATGATTATTAGGTACTCATTTTATTCCTTTAAAAACTATAGTACATATTCTTTTATCTAAGTTTCACTAGATAAAAGTGCTTTACGTACGAATCGTATTGGGGCTCTTGTTTACCTTAACAGAATACTTATGAATTTGAAGAATACCTGTGTTTAGGCCTAATGCACAATTTTTTTCTAATTACTCTTCTCACATAAAAAGTTTTACAATGCAATTGTATCGAACAAATATATGGATAACATTCTAGTTTGAACGAAGTTATACTTTAGATATTTCAATAATTACTCGATGAAATTCCTCAACCGTCAACTCAATTAATCTCAAGATTTTCAGGAAATCATCCCAGCAGGAAGATTGGGGTACCTGCTTCTGATGTGGAAATCTACAGTTCAATCCCGGGCAGGTTCTATTCTGCCATTCTATTGGCGATATTCAGTAGGTAATCTTGAAGATTATTGCGAGAAAAACATCGAAATCTTCGTGTCAGTTCTGGAGGTATGCAACGGTTTATGATTTGATAGAGAACTCTGGGATGGAGGTTGCGGAATTCATCAGTTTGAATTCCAATTTGATCATATTGATTCTTTCATTTCACGAGAAAAAACATCGGGAATATAGATATCCACTTCCTTCATGAAGTGCCAATAAATACACTTCTCAACAATTGATAGGGATCACTTACTTTTTCTGAATTTATTTCTGAAATATTCGCTCCAAGATTATAAATTTTGTCAGATATCAGAGTATTTTCAGTTGATAATATGGTTCACTTGAGAAAAGAATGAAAAAATGGAAAGTTGGAGAGAAAAAAAGACTTTATTAGGAACACTCAAAATTCTGTGTTTGAATAACATAAAATTTTTATGATGAAACCACAAGAAGGCTAAAGTTTCGGTTAAGCTAGTACCTAGTTGATCCCCCACGAGCTCGTCTCAAGCATTCTACCCCACGAGGCATACTTTCAATAAAACGATTTATAAAATTTTGGGGCAAATTCGTCCAAATATCCTGTAAAGCGTTAGAAAGGTCCTCCAGGTTATTGATCGGTTGTTCTAAGGTTGACAATTATCTAGACATCTCAGACCTGACATGTTCAATGCAATTCATATCTGGAGAGCGAGCTGGCCAGTCCATCCTATCAATAGCATGAGTTTCTAGCGCTTTATTAACCAGACGACTACGGTGTGGACTGGCATTATCGTCAATTAAAATGAAATTCTCGACCAAGGCAGCCGCAAACGGAACAATTATGGGTTCAATAATCATATCGTGATATCTCTGGCTGGTCATTGTGGTGTTCTACAGAACAAGCAACTCTGTGCGTTGGTTCAAACAAATGTCTCCTCATACACATATAGAACCTCCGCCAAAAGCTGTTGTGGGTACCATAAACTGTTCTGCATATCTTCGACCTCTTTCCTCCAAGCAAGAATACGTCCATCGGAGTTGACCAAACGAAATCTAGACTCACCCGTAAATAAACATCGGCTCCAATCTTCAACTGTCCAATTGCGGTGCTCCTCAGCCCATTGCCGTCGATGAACCCGGTGTAGGGTAAAACCGGGATAGATGCCGCGCTGGGATAGACGCCTCGTTTCTAAAAATTCAACTACCAGAGAACAAAACAGTAAATTGGTTGTTTACATACGCGCCACATGCACCCCCACCTCAATGACGCGCGAGTTGTGCTAGACGGACGTTTCTCGCTTGTGTGTCGAATTACATTCGTAGCGGACGCGACGAACGCTTCAAAATTTCAAACGTAAGTATTCACTATTTCATATCTTTATAAACAGTTAAATGATTACATTTTATTTGAATTGTTTTAATACATTGGTTCTTTGAGAACACATTTAAGAGTCAATCACTGATGTTCGCATTTATTTTATTTATAAAATATTGAGAGGCATCTATCCCTAGTGAAAAGGATAGTTGCCCTGAGTTTACAAGGGATAGTTGACTTTAGGGGCATCTATCCTCTATACTGCAAGAGCCTTATCGAAGTATTTAAAAGTCATAGTCGTGAATATTTTCGTATTTCCTAATAGTAGAATATTAGAAAATACCAAAAAAAAATGTATCCAACTTTAATTTCATAATTCGAATATGATGAAGTGAGTGTAGATACAGTGTTTTATTTATACTTACTTTGCTTATTGTAGATGAGCCATGCCAAGGAAATACAAAAGAAAGGAGAGCGTACGAGCTCGAGTAGTTTCTTGGACAACAGAGCAGCTACAGTCAGCTTTCCATGAATTGGATAAAAAAGAATTGGGGATCAATGAAATATCCAGACAATTTGGGATTCCATCCAGAACATTGCGAAGGCGTTACGCTATTAAAAACCAAACTATGCTGACTTTGGGAAAATATCCTGTCCTGGGTTTTGAACACGAAAAAGGTTGGTAGCGCACATTTTGAAGCTTAGCGACGCTGGATTTCCCCCAGATAGACGAGCTATACGTACGTTAGCATACCAATTTGCCGAAAAGCTACAGATTCAACACAATTTTGATAATGAAAACCAGATGGCTGGGAATGAATGGTTCAAAAGTTTTATTGAGCGAAATCCAGAGTTGTCTATTAGGCAAGCAGAAGGTTTATCTGTCGCTAGGGCTAAAGGTCTCAGCAGAGAAGAAGTAAATAATTTTCATGAACTTCTGACAAAAGTCCTGGCCGATAATGATCTCTTGGATAAGCCTCTGACTTTAGGAAGGAGAGCTAAACGATCGGCAGATATTCTCAATTCTAGAGAAAAATAAAAGAAAAAAGGGATATTGCTGACAGGAAAAAGAAACAAATAGAATCTAAGATACACAAGACTGAAGCTACCAAAAAAAGACAAACAATAAAAAAAGCAAATAAAAAAACCAATGAACAAATACAAAAAAATAAAAATAAGAAAGGAAAACCAAAGAAAAACTATGACTCAAGTGAAGAAACAGATGGTGACGTGACTGATTGCAGTCATAAGGAAAATGATTATTATTTAAAAGTAAACAAGGATCGTGGACAACGTAAAAGACTAGCTATTTATAGCTCAAACAGTGAAAATGAAGATCACCTCTCACCTAATACTGAAAAAGGTAAAAAAACCATAGGACTACCCGTGAAAAAAAAAAAAAAAAAATTTGAAGAGCCTAATTCTATAGATGAAAATGAAAATATACCTATAATAACACGAATTCCAAATCTGATTTGATCCAGTGCATTATGTGTCAGAAGTAGCTGCACGAAACATGCACACTTTTTAAGAACTATTGCTCAAGATGTGGAAAACTTAAAATGTACGGTTCCACTTAATGAAGGATAATTCCTTACAAATATGTTGATTTTTTTAAATGTTTAAATAATAACTAAGGTTAAACGAAATTATTAATTTTTTTTTTTTTGTTAGAGATTCATATGAATGTTGATTTTTTTAATGTTAAATAATTATTTCTACGTTAAAACGGGAATGTTTCGTTTGAGATGATTCTATATGATAGTTTTGAATATAACAGATTTTTTTATATATTTTGTAGACATGCATAAACGTAAATAAATATGGTTGAGCATTTTATATTACCTACACATGTAGATAATGAATAAATATTACATTTTGATTACGTATTCTTGTTAATTATTTAAAAGGCATATATCCCGCATCACAGGCATCTATCCTCCTAAGTGACTTCATAGTGGGGCATCTATCCATATAGGTAGGCACGTATCCCCAAAAATGTGTTTCACAAGAATTTCATTTTTGCAAAACCAGTAATGGTTAGGTAAATAAATACAGTTTCTAAAGCTTTATGAATGATTAAACTAACTATATTACAGGGTCAATCTAAGCAAATATGTTTGGTATTCAAATAATGAAACACTTTCGAAAAGTGGGGCATCTATCCCGGTTTTACCCTACCCTATTCAAACGGGGATGTTGAACTCTCCTACGTGCTCTCAAACCACGAACATGTAATCGTCGTCTTACAGTCTGGTTCGAAATTAGAACTCCTGTTGCAACTCTCAGTGATCTATTGAGCCACGACGCCGGGTAAGTGGGATTTCTCCTAGCATTGATGATCAAAAGACGATCTTGGGCAGCTGTTGTACTGAGCTGCCGACCTCCCCCATGAACATAAGCTACTGAGTCGTTTTGGATGAACCTATTCCAAGCTCGACTGACGACACTTTGCGAAACATTCAACCGCCGTGACACTTCTCGCTGGGACAAACCTTCCTGTATCCACCGTATGATTTGGTCCAGTTGCACAGGAGCCAAACGTCTTCTCGGCATGACTGATAAGCTGATATTGTTCTCATTTCTTCAATTATTGTGACCTTATGTGTTTGAACGAGAGAAAAAAACAGATTTAATAACAAATTCCACATTGCTTCTTACTCCACCTGTAACAGCCTACCGATAATAATCGATTTTGTGAACAAGAGCCGATGAAGTGAGGAAAATTTTGATATAATCAACTCAAAACATCTTAATTTTTCTTTAGAGAACATAAAATGTACAGATATTCAAGAGATAACTCGAACAAAATACAAATGAAGAGAATTTCATAAGTGATCCCTAGCAATTGTTGATCAGTGTATTATATTCAAAATTAATAGAATGACCTGATGAATACTTCAATATTTATGCATTTCACTAATTTTTCTATAGAGTTATAATATATCTATACATTTTTCTACCCTTCAATATCTGATTTGTGTGAAAATAAGTCATTAATGACATTTGTTACATGTGGACCCTTTATAATTTATTACACGACCTACGAGGGGCCGTTCTTAAGTATGAGGAACGAGGAGTAAAATATAGACATTAACAGTCGAAATCATTTTTCCTTTTCAATATGTTCACCTGCAACTTTTTTACATTTTTTCAAATCTTTCAATTGACATAATTATCCCTTTGAGAAAAATGTTGGATCTCTGTCTGAAAAATACGCAGAAAATGCATCTCTCACATCTTCGTCACCAAGTTTTCTTTTCAAGTTAGGGAATTGCTAGGAGCCAGGTCAGGATAGAAAGGTGGGTGAGCCAAAATTTCGAAGCCTACTTTCTGCACTGCAGTCATCGCAACGCGGCTGTTGTAAACAGGCGCGTTGTCGTATCGAAGGAGCACATCTCTGGTCGATTTCCCTTCCCTTTTTTCTTTGATGGCTTTTTTCAACCACTCTATAATTGAAGCGTAGTATTCTGCGGTCATGGAGACACATTCGTCTTTAAAATCGCTCGATATAATACCTTCATAGTCCCTAAAGGCTATTTGATATATTGATTTTCCTCGACGACTGTGACATTTTAAACTTTTTGGGTGGTAGTATGCCCTTTTTGTGTCCCTGCATAGAATTCTATTTGGATTCAGGTTCATAATGATGAACACAAGTTTTATCCCCAGTAACAATCCGAGTCAATATTTCTTCTCTGTGTTCACTACAGAGATCCAAAAACAGCGTGAACAATCTACGCGGTGTTGTTTTTGAGGCGGCGTGAACATTCTCGACACCTGACTTGCACTCATTTTAGTCATGCCAAGATGATCGTGAAGATTTTCAAACTTCCAATATTATTTTTCCACTACCGGAGTGGTAGCCTCAATCAATACGATTTGAATTGATTTTCCTTGCTTGGTAAGGAACTTAAAGACAGTGCGGAATTCGATATTCTCTATACTTCACAAGGTCTTAGACAGACCTAAAATCGATAACACTATATTTATACTTATACCTGTTACTTAATGTGTGAAAATTGTGGTAACCTCACTAATCAATTTCTTACCCGTTCCGCGAATTGAAAACTCCCCTTCGTATGTCAACTATTCAAAATTGGAGGGTGGTAGACACCTCTTCAAAAGGTGGTTATTATATCAATGAATATATGATACCGTGTAGCTACGTTTTCGAATAGCCTTGCTCTTTACAGTTTCATTAATCAGCGTATTTTGAAATCAACCAATCTGATTTCAAGTCAGAAAACTGCATTCTGCTATTTATGCTAGTGAGGAAGCACTGACGAAAAGATCATAAAACCAGAATTAAAATCAAGGCATTTCATTCTCATGCCGCGGCAAATAACTTGTTGACAAAACGAAAATATTACCACGTAATAATAATTTACACCACATTGTTTATTATGAAAGTACGGACCTGTTTCGTGTCTAGCAACAGGATATCGTAGGCGGAACCATAAAATTCGGTGCCAAAGTGACCGCACCAGTTGCTTTCATCCATCGGTGTTCTTTTTTTAAAGTAATTGTTTTCCGAAGCTCAGGTAGTCTTCCGTGACCATCAGTTGTTCGAAATTAATCAATTAGCTGCTAAATGTTATCGACCATTTTTACGAAGTAACCTTTCGGAAGTTTTCTAGATCTGTAAATATAGTCCAGTCAATAATGAACTGTTTTTGGACAGAAAGATATTAAACCAACACGCCGATAAATTTGTCATAAAAATGCATTAATGTAAAATTACTCTTTTACGCATCTCTTATAAGGTGGGGATATATTGGAAGAACAATAAAGTTCGGTTGGATACCTGACATTGTTTCTATGAGTAGTACGAAAAATAACATGCGCACTCGGTAGGATTATAATATTGTAAAACTCATAGGAACAATTTCAAGTACCCAACTGGACTCTATTGCTCACTTAGAAAAGAAATCTTGAAAGTTTCACATTTGTCACTTAAGAATCACAGTAACCAAATTGACAGAATAGTCCGGTCAAAGTATACATACCAGGTTACCAAAATTCGCATAGAGCTGAAAATTGGTAGAGATGGTCAGGATACCATTAGAAAGAAAGGGTGGAAAGTCCCCAAAAATCCCATTGTTGCTAAAAAAGTTATTCAAGGTCAAAGGTCGCGAAAATGGGTTTTTCGCTTTTTTCAGCCAAACGGTGAGCTTTATCATAAAAATAGCTCAGACATAAATTGTAGATCGTGCAATTATCTACAAAAATTGTCTTTATACTTTTTTTCGTGAGAGTCACCGTTTCCGAAATATGAGCGAAGATAGTTGTATGCTCCATAAAATGCATAAGTACGCCACATTCATTCGTCACTGGCGCCGTAATGCGAGTAGAATTATTTTTCTCTCGGTATAACTTAAAAAAAATCAATATTAACTCAAAGGAAGCTAAGTCCATTGCCTTCTACGCCAGTGCAACCTTGACGTCTGTTTTTAAAATGTTTGAGAAACAAGATTTTGTGCCGAAGTTTTTAAAAATAATAGTCTACTATTAATAAAAATAAGTCTACTCCAAAAGACATAATTATTAATGGAATTCGCTTTCTTCTTGCCATGTACGGAGCTCCAAAAAAAATTACCTGCATTGATAAGTTCCGTTACGTGTCTTTTGTCAAAAATACTCGTAACAAAAAGCAAGTGCAATTGGCTTCTCTTCCTCCAACCTCGGCTTCTGCACATCTTCTTCGAGTATATTATCAAGTTCAAGTGTGGCTTGGTAATCAATTAGACCCAAAAGAATGGGGTTGGATGTTGATTGATAATGCATTAGAACCTGTCCAAACTTTACTTCCACCTGCACCGGAAAAACTGCTCAACACCATTTTTTGCAATTGTAAAAAAGGATGTAATGCCAAATGTGGCTGCAAAAAAGTTGGGTTGTTCTGTTCCTTAGCCTGTACAAGTTGTCACGGACAGCTTTGTTCTAATGCTGAATCTCCATTAGAAGAGAACTCATTTCATATAAACGACGAGACATCCGATCCATCGCTTTTGGACGAGTTTATTTTCACTCAGCTCGAAGAAGACGAAAAACAAGAAGAAACAGATGTAATAAATGATTATAATTCGGACCAATAATTTTATCACAATTAACGACAATTTTTTTTATTATTTATTAGTACAGATCGGTTCGTGGAATAGGCCTACCGGGGAAACCACGTTAAAAAAACGCGTCAAATACACTACCTCACAGGTGACGTGGAAACGTGTGCATTTTATACAACTTTCTTTGCTCATATCTCGGAAACGGCGACTCTCACGAAAAAAAGTATAAAGACAATTTTTGTAGATAATTGCATAATGTACAATTTATGTCTGAGCTATTTTTATGATAAAGCTCACCGTTTGGCTGAAAAAATTTTCAGCTCTAAAACCCCATTTTCGCGACCTTGAATAACTTTTTTAGCAACAATAGGATTTTTGGGGACTTTTCACCCTTTCTTTCTAATGGTATTCTGACCATCTCTACAAATTCAGAAGAATGGGCAATCACATGGAAGTGTTCTTTTTCCAATTCCATACAACATCTATACCAATGACATCCGACAAAGTAACGAAATTGATTTACATTTATTTACACTTACAAACAAGTTTGAAGAAGTAGAACCAACTTTAACACAAGCTGTATCAGAAATGTCAATCTAATACAGAAAAAGTCATCTAAAACCAAATCCAAGTGTGTGCCTTCAACCTAAGAAACAACCAAGCAGAAAAAAATTTGATGTTAGATAGAAAGGTGAACAACTAGAAAACTATAAGCACCTGGGTGTTAAACTAGATCGAACCTTGCCCTATAAAACCCATTGCAAAGACACCAAGATAAAGGTTTTGACAAGAAACAACATAATAGATAAACAAACACGTACATCATGGGGTGCCAAACCTGAAACTTTGCGGACATCAGCAACTGCCCTATGTCCATCTACAGATGTATACGCCACCCCTACGTAGAGGAATTCTGTACATTTAGAAGAGAAGTCATTACTGAAAAAAAGAACCAAACAAACTGAAGATGAAAGACACCCTCTTCATGGACATATACCATACCATCATCGATTAAAATCAAGAAGTAGATTCATGAAAACCACTCAACCAAAAACTAGATCACCTAAAGAAAGAATAGAAGAACTTTGGAAGAAATCCACTAGAGGCAACATCACCGGCAATGAAGAGATATCACCTCTGGAGCCCACCTACCTTACACTACGTGGAGAACACTTGATAGACCGGTGAATGGGTTCAAGAATTCTCTGGATCGATGGTTCGCAGGTTTAGTTTCTCGTTAATTGTTCTTTGCTTTTTTGTTGTATTTAGTACTGTGACATTTCATTCATTGTAAAGTTTTTTTGTGAGTAGAATTTATTTCTCAACTCTTCTCAAACTGTAATAATAAAAGACTCTGAATGTAAGTATCCCACTGTAAGTAGGAATTTGGTAAAGTGAGGATACTCAAGGGATCAATTGAAGAGCTTAGTGGATGAACATGTTAAGTGACATTTTTGAGGCAATCGAGATTTTCATGTGGATGAACATGTTATGCTCTCCTTTAAACATAGCATGTTTAATCTCGATTGTCTCAAAAATGTCACTTAACATGTTCATCCACTAAGCTCTTCAATTATGTGACTGTGGAGTAATTCAAGACGGGGTCCATTTATTCGTCTGCAACAACGTCGGTACCACCTACACCAATCATGACCTATATGCATGCACCCCCGAAGCCGTCACTGTTGCGGAGTGCTGGAGATTCATTTGCTGAAGATAAATTTTGACCCGGATAAATTGAGTTAAGTTAATTGACAATCTCGAAATATGTAGAACTGAGGAAGTTTCTTTCAACTTCTAGTGGTAATATCATAAAGCATTTGAAAAACATCTTTTAAATACATGGAATTCCAATATAATTTTGTAGAAAAAAATTTGTTGAAAAAATTTAGTTTCGATAAAAGAAATATAAATACCGCTTTATTAGAATATCGAAGTAGACCAGTGTCCCATGAAATTTTATCACTTTCAGAATAAAAAAAAATTGTGATTTTCTCCCCAATTTTAATAATAAATACAAGAAGATAAACTCAAAATAAAGAGAAGCAGAATTCATAAAAAATGATTTATGATTTAAAAAATAAAAAACTGAATGCCATTAAACAAAATGAAAAAATATATATAAAGAAATATGATATTTGGATACCAGGTAGAATAATTGAAAAATATAATTCAAATTCCTAAATTGTACAAAAAAAAATTCTAACAAATGTAAACGCAGAAACAAAGTTTATTTAAAACGTATGTGTAACAATTTAACATTTTACTATGATAGTGATAGTGATGAGAATGATGAAAATAGAAGTGACAGAATTTGCTACTACTTCGGGAGTAACTGAATTAAAATATGATACTCAGTCTCGCATGATTTCAAGATTTGGTAGAAAAAAAACCTGCTAAATTAATATATAATTAATTCAGAGATTTTTGAATAATTAGGCAATAGTAAATACAAATTATGAATAGATATTTGAATTTAATAAGATCAATTTATCTATAATCGAATTTTATATTATGTGAAAAAGAAAGATTATAATGTATTAATTGTAAGATTATAATGTATTAATGTGAAATTACTATTTTACACATATCTTGTAAGGTGGGAATAACCGCCAGGATATTGAAAGAACAAAGTCTATAAATATTCATATATGGAGAATTATACACTTGCTTGAAAAATACGTGGAAATTATAAATAAACCATTTGTATGAAGCCAAGATAAATGTTTGTAGAAAAAAGAATTATTAAAATACTTGGAAATGATCATTCATAGAATAGATTAAGAGAGGAATTGGATATGTTAGTGATATATGAAATGTTAACCCTAACTTGATGATAAGAAGTGCTGATATTCAAATCTACAGGGTGAATAATGAACAATGATCATAAATTCGAGCTTAAAATAACTGGTGTGAAAACAGCAAACCGAGATAGCAAACTTTGACCTTGAAATCCCCGAGCGCGCTCGAAAGATTGCGCGGGGAACGATGCAAAAATTTCATTTTTGCCGAAACATTTGATCGATTTCAATTCTTTTATCTGTATTGAGGACAAGAAGGACACTCTCAGAGTATATACGGCAATATCCTACACTTACGGGATGTCGAAGGGGAGCACCAAAAGTGACAATTTTGCGATTTCTCAAAAACTGTACATAGGACCGCGATCAAATTTGGTAGTAATATTGAGGACTCATAGAAACCAGGATCTGCACATACGGCATGCACTTACAACTAAGGGGGTCGAAGGGGAGCACAAAAAGTGACAATTTTGCGATTTCTCCAAAACTGTACATAGGATCGCGATCTAATTCTGTAGTAATATTGAGGACTCATAGAAACCAGGATCTGCACATACGGCATGCACTTACAACTAAGGGGGTCGAAGGGGGGCGAAAAAAGTGACAATTTTGCGATTTCTCAAAAACTGTACATAGAATCGCGATCAAATTTTGTAGTAATATTGAGGACCCATAGCAACCAGGATCTGCACATACGGCATGTACTTACACCTTAAGGTGGACGGAGAGGGGCATAAAAAGGACAAATTTGCAATTTCTCAAAAACTGTACATAGAATCGCGATCAAATTTGGTAGTAATATTGAGGACTCCGATCTTGATCGGAGAAATAAAGCGGCCCTTAAAGGTGAAAATAAAGGAATATCAGAAACGTTCTCAACTGTTAGACACCGATAGGTCCGACATGTTGTTGATGAAAATCACCTGATAAAATTAAACGAAACATCTATAATATCCAAGGAAGAAACCTAGAAAAAGAAAACTCAATAAGGCAGCATTCAATATTCCGAAGTTGATGAACTAGTGTTTTTATATTTTCAGATTGAGTTAATTGTTCAAATGTCTCGGTCAAGTTCGTTATTGTGCCAAACTGTTCCAATGAATATCCTAGAATATCCATCGGATCAAGTTGAGTTGGCAATATTTCGTGAACTCGCCTCGTTAAAAAGTTTTAACCCGTTTCTAAAAGTTTTTTTAATACGTGATATTCATCGGATCTCGACAAAACTTGTGCATATAGGTAAGTTATTCATGTCTTGCATATTCTGAAGGTATTTGAGTTTTTTTCCTTATATGAGGAAGTCACCAAAGTTCAAAAATAAACGGAAGAATGGATATTTTTGTACTTCTGCGAATAATAAATAGTTCGAAACGAAAAGGAACTTGTCTCGCCAGAATATGTTTTAGAAGTTTCTAAATTTTTTTCCATACTTGATATTTCCTCAGATATTCATCAAATCTCGACACAAATTCGTTCATATATGTAGGTTATTGAGGTATTGAATATTCTGAAGTTTCATAAGCGTAGCTTTTCATCAGGGAAAGATATAGGTGTTTTTTCATTCATATGAGAAAGTCACAGACTTTCGAAAAATAATAATTTATTTATACTACTACGAATGATGAACAGTTCATAACGAAAAGAAATATAATGAAGTTTATGAATCACTAGTAATTCCGAATATTACGTTATTTTCTCAGAAAATACTTATTGATTGAGACAAAGATAATCATAATAATGTCGAAATAGCTGTTTTGAAGTTTCATCGAAAGATAGTATATGGAGTTTCATTAAATGACATATCTTAATCCTGTTGGAGGTTCTTTTGTAAGATGATATGTTACAGTTTTAGGTAGGATTGTTGTTAAATTTTAATTGAAGGAAAACTGATTATTTCTTTATTCAAGGTGTTTGTTTACCGATCCTTCATCTATCTCCATATCCATATTTAGGGAAAATACTTAACACCAAGCGAGTAAAAGCTCTTTAACTGACATCAAGACTTTTCTACATTTTTTAAATACATTTTTATTGACGAGTTAGTATGAATTTCAACCATATTACCATCTGTTAATTCGTTATTCGAATCCATCAAATGGTTCAATAACTTCTACAATATTTAAGGGATCAAGTGGTGACTTGAAAAATGCCCAAAAAATGTTTACATGATACCTTATAAGATATTCTCCGGCTTGTGCATGTATGAAGGTTAAATAATCTCCAATTTCATTAAATTAGCATTCTACTTCGAGAAGATATGGGAGTTTTTTTATTTATTTTAGCGAGTCACAAAAGTTCATAAAATGAACTGAAGAATGGATGGATATTCTTGTTTATTACGGTATTTGGGATTTTTATTCTGACAGATCGAACTAAAAACCGTGCTCTACGGTAATTTCATACACCTCTTTGTTTATAGGAGATAATTAATCCTGCTTAGCGATCTGAAAAGGTTTCAGGAGATTCAATTCCGAAGAAACATGGCTTTTTGCGAGCTTATTTTAGTTTAAAAAATTAGTAGACATCGTGCTATGGATCCGCACAAATTCTCTTACTTTGAATGTCGAGCCGAAAATGGTCTCGATTGCTTGGATTTAACTTCCTGATAAGGAAGGTCTAAATGAATATGCCCGACCGGCCGTATACTCAGTATCATCCGAAGGATATGAGCTAGAGCTTTCTTATTTTCAGAACTGATTTTTTGTACAAACATTTCGATCAAATTTGTTTTAGGGCCAAATATTTCTGATGGTTCAGAATTTATAAGCAGCTGAAATTTGGTATCCGTGATTAATACTAGAACAACCATCTGATCAATTTATAACATGAAAGAGATTTCAGTGAGGTTAAATCAAATAGGTTTCCTGAATTTTGTGGAAATCATCCTGTAGAATAATTTGGAGAAAATTCCTGATATTTAACTCACATAAAAGTTTTATATTTAAAATTCACAAAATTTGAAAATTGTCGAGTTTATTGATATCCAAGATATCCTCAAATCTCTGCATTGAATCATCTGATTTTATGAAGTTTATTCAATATATGAAGAAGTCTGATGACTTAACCTTTTGATGTCATAGATGGTCATTGGGTACTTATTGAAAAACGATGATAGTAACATCCAAAGAATAATTCAACTAATTGTCAAAACAAATAGTGATTCAGTTTCATACCTAAGTTTTTCTTAAGAAAATCCAGGCTTTTTTTCGTAATTTGGACGTGAATAAATGAAATTCTTCAGAAAACAAGAGCTGACTGAAAAGAAGATACATATTTCTATAGAAAATATAAACCATTTTTGGTTGATTTCCATGTAAAGAATTCGTTAAACTGAAGGAAAACTGTGAGTGATCATTTTAAATTCAATATGTAAGTTTCATTATTTTTCTACATGCATTGTTTTTTTTGTATTACACTTATTAAAAGTCGAGGGAAAGACTTCAGAACCAGTGTGCAAATGATTCTGACCTCATGTCAGTGTTTTCCTATATAGTTAATTTGAGATATAAGTTTGTTCTTTCATTGTGGTAATTCTATCAGTATCTTATTGTTCCAGATTATGGAAAAAGACTTTAGAATAAGTGCGCAATTTCCCTGACCTTAAGTCAGTGCTTCTCATCAATTTGAATTATTCAATTTCATCCATAACTCACCACGATGGTTGCGAGCTGAATTTGAATGATATCTGCAACTTTTCCAACTTTCCATTTTAATTTTCGGCCCGCATCGTGCGGCAGGTAAAACTCTTCCATTTTTTCGACCAGCATTATGGTCTGAGCCCACACGAAGCGTCCGTTAGGTCGTCAACCCAC
The DNA here is from genome assembly GCA_030674115.1 of Micraspis discolor. NCBI lineage: Eukaryota > Metazoa > Arthropoda > Insecta > Coleoptera > Coccinellidae > Micraspis > Micraspis discolor. Next base: position 70,663 of record JARTUT010000445.1, on the reverse strand, counting down.
TGGTTACTTGCTCAAATGTTAATTTCATTCAGGCCACACCGTAGTCGGCATGATCTGAATAACAATTTTTTAATCAACCATGTGGACGGCATTTTGCGATTTTCGAAGAAATAATAAATAATAGAGCAGCCTTCAGAATTTTCACACGATGAAAATGAAATGGAATTGGAAGAATGGAGTAAAACAGATATTGATTTGATTACTATTCGGCAAAAACTCAACATCGCGAAATAGAAGGTGCTGCTGTTCAATAATGAAATCCTACCTTAAATTTTCATGCAGAACTAAGCAAAAGAGAATCGTTCCAACGATAACATTTCATAAAATCGTTAACAATGGTATCCCTCCTTGTATTATCGAGATATAAGCGAAAATTGGAATGATGGCGATATGGAAAAAAAATTATAGCTCCGCTAATACTGATAATGAAGTTTAATTTTTACGCCATATTTAATTACAATGTTATGTTATGACCCAAGGTTATACTTTTCAATATGGGAACACTGAAACTTTCTGAAAGCTTGAATTTTTCAAATTTTAAAATAATGCAACAAAATAAGATACAACGAATACATTTATTGTTAATTCCTCAGAAAAAAAAAACGAAAATGTGGTATCAGATTTTGTCCATCTCCTCTACTCTAAAAGTTATAGTGCTACGACCACCTTCTATTGGTGGAGGTTTTTGTAATTTTCAAAACTATGCGAAAAAATCAAGAAAAAGAACATGATGAATAATGAAATTGTTAGTAAAAAAATAGAAAGCACTGACGTGAGGTCAGATTGCTTTTGCGCTCTTGTTGAGCTACTTGCGAGTAAATATTCAAACCATAACAAATTTATAAGCACTCTGATCAGGTGAACAATAGTCTTTTCCCGTACTATGGACAATGTGATGCAAATATGAACGCCTAATGAATGAAAAAACCTATATCTCAAATTAAAAATAACTACTCATAATTTTCCCCAAGTGTGTTGTTCGAAGCTATAATTCCCTTCTCCTAAAAACTTACGTCAGTGCTTTTCTGAATTATGACAACGTATATTATTTCAGCCATCGAGATTGAATTCTATCTCTATGATTTCCTGTTATGAAAAATTTTGACTAATATTACGCCAACTCACACTGATTAATAAGCCCGGCATTTCTCAATCGAATATCGATCTGTGATGGCCATCGTTCAAAGAAAATCATTTGTATTGAAAAAATTTTTTTTGGTAATTTTTTTTTAATTTTCTAGCGTGACGATTTCTGCAAATTTTTGCGGACCGTTTTGTTTCAGCCTCCCCCAACAATATTTCAAGTATCAACTTGAGCGGATGTATATTCTAGTAGTTATTAAGGAAACAAAATTTCAGATGCTCATAATTACTGAACCATCCGACGGATTTGGCCCAATAACGAACTTGACCGAGATATTTGGACAATTAACCTATTCTGAAAACATGGAAACTCTAGCTGATTCCTTTTGGATGCTAGAGAGGATACGGCCGGCCGGACGGCCGGACAGACTCAACTTCCGCCACGAATTCATCATCAGGGAGTCGAACCCAATCGATTGAAACCATTTTCGGCTCGATATTCCAAAATTACAGATATTCGGGCAAAATGATAGGCACTCTGTTCGGGTGAACAAGAACGCCAAAAAAAGTTTCTTTATGAATATGTAGTGAACTGTCAATAGTGATTCAAAGAAAATATTTTTGAAATAATTATTTGAACAACAGAAACATTAAGATTCTTAAACACTGAAACAATGTGTTTTCCTGGTACCATAACTAACCCCAACATTCTAGGTGCTTACTTGCCTTTGTTTGATTGAAATTCTTGAGATGAATATTCAGAACATGACCTCAATATGATATTGGCATATGAATCAGTACATAAAAAATTCCAATAAGCACTCTTCCATCAGGTATTTCGATACATAGTGTTTTATTCCAAAGTTCCCTCAGATTTTCTACCCCATTTGATTTCTTTCTTATTTCCATTGAATGGTCTTTAGATGTACTCTAATCCATTGTTTCAAACGTAGAAAACATTCGAGATCTTGAAGTCAAACCAATATTTACATGAACGATTACAGCTTAGAATAAAGGTAATAAAATTTTTTTCGTCATACATACATGTTTTCTAGAAGTTGTAAAGAATAATTATTAATTAATAAATATTTTTTCATAACATTATAACAGTAGGCGACAAATGAAAGCAAAATATTTTTACATTACGGTGAATTTTCGATTTTTTTTGTTCAATAAAAAAAACATTGTAAACAAAGCAATGAATTTATTGAAAATATTATCACACTCTCTTATTTTATGATTTTATGGGCATACAAAAAAAGCTCTACGAAGAGAAAAAATATGTATGGCAATTATTCAAATATTTCTTTGAATTACAATGGATCAAGGAAGTCATGGAAGAGTTTGTTAATTGAAAAAGGTCTAGATTATCAACTTTAATAAGAAATTCAAGCGGAAATCTTTTCTTTGAAGTCGTTAGATTGAATAATATTTTGTAAACTTTCAAAGTCCACTACACATGCTCTAAAAATTTTTTCTTCCATTTCAGTAATTAGCGATGCCCTGTATTCAATCTCGATATGGAGCGCAGATGTTGAATCAAAATTATTAATAATGGAGATACCGTTTCGAGAACCCTATCATTTTTCAGTAAATTTCCTACCTTTTCAGGGTCTTCTTTCCAAAATCCAAATAACTATTTGTTTACTAATTATAAGTAAAAAAACTAAACTCCATTTCAATACCATTTTTCATAACTTTCAAAAATTTTAACTTACTAATGCAATTTTTCGCACAATGATCTATACATAATCCCGAATCGAAGGAACTATATCACATAATTTTAGTTGAAGTTTTTACTATTAACGTCATTTAGGATTCATCAACTCAACTACGAATTAGTTATCTCTGATTAGTTCGGTTCGGCTATAACAAAATGTACATCTTCGTCACTCTGAAGCAGTCACAGATCATGATTAAATAGGTCTTTCATACATAAATCTGTCTGGAAGCATTGCTGATTTTAATCATTCTCCGAAAAGAAAAAAATTGTACTCAACCTTACAAATCCAAGATGGCTCGCACTCTTAGGTCGTTCCTACATTGGAAGCGGAATTTCTCCAGACCAGACAGTCTGGAGGGTCTGGACAGGTCTGGCTGGGTCTGGAGGAAACAAAACAAAGAAAACGTACTTTCCTCCTACATTGGAAGTGTTCCATCTGGTCTGGACTGCTCTGAAGAGAATCAAATCGGGTCGGGTTGGCTGGCCAGACCAAATCCGCTTCCAATGACTGGCCTAAGGCCAGTCCTACATTGGAAGCGGAATTTCTCCAGATCAGACAGTCTGGACGGGTCTGGCTGGGTCTGGAGGAAACAAAACCAAAGAAAACGTATTGTCCTCCTACATTGGAGGCAGTGTTCGATCTGGTCTGGACTGCTCTGAAGAGAATCAAATCGTGTCGGGTTGGCTAGCCAGACCAAATCCGCTTCTAATGTAGGACTGGGCTTAAGTGCCTACCACACGCTAATGCTTTACGACAAACTTGCTTGCGCAAGCATCTCGTTCACTAAAACTGAACACAACAGTTGCTACCACACGGCACAAGTAAGTACGCGCAAGCCTCATTCATGTCGAAGTCGTCAGCGCGATAACAATGCCTCCGCACGAACTATTGCTTCAGCTGCAATTTTTCCAGTGTCTGCTGATGAAAAAGAAGGCAATTGGAAATTCAAAAAGTAAACGTTCTAAATGGACTAAACAATGACTTTTAAAAAGAAATATTCATTCTCACGTAAATCTACTGAAGGATTTGAGTGAGAATCCAAATGAGTGGCGAAACTATTTACGGATGGATGAAAATGCCATACGCTGATTTATTATGCTTAGTTAAACGCAAACCATACGTACATGCCAGGCTTGCGCAAGTAAAATTTCAAACACGTCGAAATTTGCACAAGCCAAGGCGTGGGGTTTGCGCGGTATACAGTTTTCCCAACCACACGCTCAGTGTTCAGTGTTCAAGCCGGCTTGCGCAAGCAAGTTTGTCGTAAAGCATGAGCGTGTGGTAGGCCCATTACTCGCGCGCCATATAGCCGTGATTCTCTGAGTCTTCGAGTCACAATTGTAAGATGATTCGCCTGAAAATAACAAAAATCGCAATTTTCGAGCTAGGCCACTTTTTCACCGGACCAGGGATATTATGTTAGCGTGATATATTTGATAACTTGGTTTTAAGTATGCAAGTAAGTTTGTTGTTGGCAGTATATTATACGAATTTCACAATCTCCCAAGTAGCATTTTTTGTTTTATAAAAGTGGAATACACTCTTCGACACTGCCTTATAAAATTCAAAGTTATATAATGTAGATACAATAAATTTTCCCTGTCTCCCATATATCCTTTATTGGCCTTAATTGATATAATTTATAACTTCCCTATAGATATCGACAAAGACTTAAGGTTTTTCCGATAACCATCTGAACACTTTCATGATCCTATCTATACGGCTTTTATAAAACTCCCATAGGGAGACGATACTTTTTCTGTTACTGAAAAAGGCGGATGGTCTCAAGATTTATAAGTGGCGCGACAACAGATCTGGTAGTTGTTTCAATTACCTTTCTGGATGAAAACAAGATATTGTGAATTTTTTTCAATAATTGTGTTTAGGTGTGAACATGTCTTTCAAAATAGTTCATACCGAAGAACCAGGAAGAAATATTTCTTCTCTTACAATTGTTCCTGAAGCTTGGGAACAAAACGGCATCCTATATTGGCCCAAATCAAGGAATGCAGCGAGTGCAGTACGAAATCCGTTTTCAAAGCCCGATAAAGACTGGAAACAGCATCCTTGTATTAAGAAGAGAGACAAATTTTTGTGATACAAGGCTGCAGAAGAAGAACAGCTAGAAGAACATTTTTATGTTCTTCATTTTCTGTAAATCAAGAAAAGTTCACCTTTTGAATCAATAACTGTTTTTTAATATTGGCCATTTACTCCACTTGTTCTCCATCTCGACAATAAATAATTTCAATAAGGACCTAATGAAATTTCTTTTCCGATCGTTGGGTGTAAATTTAATAATTTTCATAGGTTATTCTGCAAATTATGAAAATGCAGTGATGTCAAAACACTTTCAATTTTCAAAAATACCTTTTTATTACTTATTCTCATCTTGATTTATAAGGGTACTCAGTTATCGGACATACATGATTTTTATGTATATAAAAGCCTTGATAAAAACTTGAAAACACTGAACACTGGCGGTTACATTACGAAACTGCATACACTTCTATAGAACGCCCTATGATAACTCTTATATCACCTTGCTCCCGATGTTTCATAGGCGGGCAGGGGGTGGGAACTCGCCCACTACTAAGGTGGTCACGTTTTTCTTCGACGAGCAGCAGAGACATCTTTAGTCATTTCCAAAGCGGATCGATAAATTAGGATAAGTACCTAGTGATCGGTAAAAACGGATTTTATCGAGTCTCGGTCGTGATGAACTATTCTTTGACGAGCATGAACTTTCATGTTATCTATGTCAGCACCATTTTTTTTTCCTATGTCGTGTTCTAGGTTTATTCCATACATAGACTACTTATTTTTAATTCAAAAAGTAGTGTTATTCAGCTAGAGAGGTATTCATTTTCAACTTATTCAATTTAATTTAATTGAAATGGTTTATTCTTGCTGTGTTCCCAATTGCTACAGTGATAGTAATGTCAAAAGGTATGTGTTGCATTCATACATAGACGTTATATACGGTTATATAAGGTCTATGCATTCATATAAGTAGTGGTTTTGGATTAACTTATACCTCACTAAAAATGTACTGTGAATTAATATTTTCTGTAGCAATTTCATATTCGTGTAGTAATTTCTGATTAGTAAAAATTTGGGACAGTTTCTAACACTGTTTTCTTTCTAGGTTTTTCATTACACAAATTGAGGGTGTTAGAAATGTTTGGTTGGAAAGAATCGGAAATCCATGTCTTCATTCATTCAAAAACGTTATTTGCATAAAGAATTTTCATATGGATTGTATAGACCCACATGGAAAGCTAAAAAGATTTGCTCTACCAACACTTCATTTGTCAAGTAATTCATTCTACTCCCTATGATTATCATTTTTGTAATTTCAATAATCTTTCAGATTATGTAAGCCGCCCTCATAATGATGACATATATTTTCTACCCTCCAGATCTCCTGAAGAAACTTTGAGGCAACAAGGTATTTATATATAAGTGAACTGCTCATGGTCATTGATTATAGTTTTGGGTATTCCACTGATAGTTGGTTTCATAAAATTCGTTCATCAGAAGATTCCTAGAATACTTCAACGAATATGTGAGATTTACCGTTGAAACGCCAAATTAATGGAATTTCAGTTAATAAGTTTATTGATTTTGCCATGAAATTAATTCTGTACTTTTATGACAGAACTATTAATAAAATTTTATCGGGAAAAAAAACAATAAGATCTTATGATCCAATAATGAAGATGGCATCCGAAAAAGTATCTAAAGAAGAAAAAGAAAATAGACTTTTAGAAATTGTTTCTGTCATAAAAGTATAAACCTAATGCATTTCATGCTTAAATTGATATATTTGTCACTAATATTCTAATTTATTCTTGTAATGTATTTTCATAACTTGATGAGTAATTGTTGCATAATTATTGTTGGTTCGTTTATTCTTTCCCTCGATATTGAAATTTTTGTAAATTGATTATTTACTGCATTATATATATATTTCTAAAGTTTCTTTTTTGTTTATTTCCTTTCATCCTCTAAAGATTAGTATGTTCTTTGATTTGAAGGGCAGATATATTTGAAATGACCATAATTCTTTTAATCTGCTGCAAATTGTCACAATTTTCTGATCAAATGATATTTTTTTATTGAAATTGTGACAATCTTCAGCAGATTAAAATAATGGTCATTTCAAATGTATTTGTTTCAAAATCCAATAAAAATATGGGATTCAATATGATATGATAACTCATATAAAATGCACTAGAGGGCGCCACGAGACGGAACGTTGTGCGAATGGAATCTGTAATCAACTAGGCAATGACTAAAGATGGCGCTGTAAGTTGAGCTCTCGAAATCGGGACAAAATTCATGCCAGAGTTGCCTAGCTATAGGTAGTCTATGTAGGCGGGTTCCTGTCACCTTTATAAACCCATATTATGAACCTTTGGGTACTATAACCTGAAGTTTTTATGAACAGTTGAAAATCTATAGTTTATAGAAACTTTTGAGAAACAATATTTTTTGCAACTCCTATATGAACTAAAACACCTCTGGTATTCAGCACCCCTATTATGAATCACCAATAACACCAATTTCAAATTTATAAATCTTCCGGTTACCAAAAATGATACTTGGGCTATCTCCTCGATTTTAATGGATTTAGTTTTCTACTCTCTCCTTGCTCATCATAACGGTATTCATAGAAATATTTAAGGCAGATTTCAAATTGTTTCATACGATGTCTCAAACATTAGCATTTCGTTTTTTGGAAAAAAGACACTCCTTTATCGTTTTATCTACTAAATAATTCATATCTTATAATTTCTGGTCCTGTACCCATAGCAAGAACGACTTTACAAGCTGATTTCACAGGTTGTATTTCGAACACCCTCTATGGAAGAAGTGAAAGGCACCGGATACATTACCTAAGTAGATAAAGTATTAAACATTATTCCATATCAATTCGTTGAATCATGCTCGGTTCGAATGCGATTCACATCAAGGTTTATATCGTTTAGGTTTTTATGAATGGGATATCCCGTTTCATTCTATTTTACAAACGCGTAAATGTCAACCAGGACGGTTTTAGTGCTCGGAAATAGTCGAAGCAGGAGCAGATTTTCTTTATAACAGCGTCTTTGAAGGCGGTCACAAGTTCGAACTCTGCATTGTTATTCCGTATGGTATTCGAGATAGGAGTAGAAAAGCTACCATCAAATCCAAGTGAAGTAATTGTGAAGTTACAATTGTAGGGTAACCAAAACGAGTAACCGGCCTGAGTGTTTTTTTACGAGTAAGGGTCGATTTAAACCATGCAGTGCCAACTTTTACCCATAGTCCGGAAAGGATACAGGTGGATATGATGAATGCAAAATAATAGGCAAAAATCGATTTTATATCGTCCGAAAGACCACAATGCACAACGTTACTTTACCACCACATCAATAAAATAAAAAATATATAATTTCAAATTGCAATAATCTAAATAAATTGTTTGAAAATTTCAATCAATTAATGCGCTTTTAGATATGTTATATTTTTTACGATATGTCGATATTCGGTTTTATTTTTGTAATTGCAACCCGTAGAGTACCTTCCAGATGTGAATCTGTAACTCTGGACCTTGTTTTGGACTTCACATTCTTCATACGAGAAAACAGCTGCTCTCCCAAACAAAGATATCATTTGTGAAGAATGTTGTCGAATTTCAAGAAACTAGTTTTGATCAACACATATTTTGCAAAAAAAGGGATAAACGCTGGTAACCTGGTTGATCGCTTACTCGCTTGTTCGATGTGTGCACCCTTCCCGGTAACAAGCCATGGTCCAAAACATGCTTTCTAATCCCATCAACCACTTCTTCAGGTGTCGAGAAACGTTGATCAATCATTTTATTTTTTACGTACGGGAATGAAAATAAGACATTCGGTGCCTAGCCAGGAGTATACGGCAGAAGACTCATAAAATCGATGTTTCGAATGGTCAGAAATGCAGTTGTTTGAGCCGATAAGGGGTGTTCGCATTGTCGTGGTGAAGGGTGATCCGCCTTCGGCGGTTGGTTTTCCTGATTTCTTGGAAGATAACTAGCTGGCAAACAAATGGTTGTGTACTACTCAGAATTGACTGTTCTGCTCATCTTGAAACACCCATACAGTCGACTGCTGTTTACTTTCGGGCTTATACGCGTAAATCCACGATTCATCACCTGTCACGATGTCATAGACGTGCTTCGAAGCACCGCAATCGTATTTTTGCACCATTTCTTTCGACCAATCGACATGCTTGTGTCGATTCTTAGAGCGATTGACAAATTATATGCGATCCAACGCTAAGAAATTTTTTTGACGGTCAAATGTTCATGCAATATTGAATGTATGCTGGTCCCACGAATGCCTTAGGTTGTCTCAATCTCACGATAGGTCACATGACGAACTTGTAAAATCAGTTGGCACACAGCATCAAAGGGTTTCAGCAGAACAACTGATTTTGGACGACCTTCACGAAATTCGTCTTGGAGTGAATTGTGACTTCGGTTGAATTCACCATACCATCGATAAACACTGGTTTTTGTTGGAGCTTCAACGCCAAAACTTGAATTAAGTTCATTGAAGCACTGTTGTTGAGTTAATTCACGTCGAAAGTTGTAAAAAATAATCGCTATTACTATAAACAACACAAATAGCGCTCGTAATTCTGACTACGTATAACTTCTAAAATGTCAAGCTTTGCGATTGAGCTGTCAATTGGCAGACTGCAACACAAGGGTTGTCCAATCCCGAAATATAAAAGACAACCTAGTAGAAAAGGACAAATGTTGGCTCTTTAGATGACGCTTTCAAGAAAAGTAGGCCACATTAGACAATATTTTAGAAGATGACACAGAATAAATCATCCACAAATCGTTTATATTGACCAATTATAGTAGTGCTAATGGTTGGAAAATAAAAAAAATAATTTATGAAGAAAGAAATTAGCAGAACACCTACGATAGGCAAATGATTATGCGAACTCCGTGATCAATTGCCAACAATCATGGATAAAGCTAAAACAATCTTTTGAGCCTAGAGCATGGTTAAAAACTGCAATGATAACAGAAAGGAAATAGAGTACAAATGGAAAATATCCTGATGGAATACTCGACCGTTATGTACGTGCTCAGAATAGTACTCTGAATTTGCCGGTAGAACGGAGTCGTTTTATTTGCTGTGACGTAGACGCAGCAGCCTTCTCGATCCATTTATTTTCATGAATGGTTTATTTCAGAGGATTAACTGAAGGTCGAATTCTAAATTGAATTTAATCTAGTATGAATTGAAATTGGTCACTGGATTGTTTTGATGCTGAACTGTCAGACGTAGATAGAGCACCAGGCTGCAAGAAGTAATCCATTTCCTCCATTCATGCGAAATTAAAATGCGCATATGAAGCGGCAGTATTTATCACTAACAAGTGAAGACCGTTCAAGGCTTTCCTATTCGTTTTAGTATAATCTGAAGGCTTTTCATATAGAATTGCAATTCAAAACGTCTTTAGTGCTGAATGTCTAGTCAGAAAGAGTTTTCATTTAACGCTATCATACAAGACGAATAGATTAAAAAAATTGTAATCATTTTATGTAGATGAAAAAATTGTAATGGAAACGCTTCATCGTTGAATGGATACAAGCAATCTTTGGATCGAAGGATCGCGGGGTGAAGTTTTTCGTTAATTTTTCTTTATCCAATACTGAGACAATTCATTTATTGAATAAATTTTCTGATCTAGCCAGCTTTTTAAAAGCTAATTCTTTGGCTTGAAAACGATAGAAGATAATTATCGAAACGTTGGAAAGATGAACAATAAGAGATTATTATCCAAATAATAATTCTATACGGTAAACTTATACTCTGTACATTTTAGTTCAGTCTGTAACGGTCGAATTTCCCGATGGCGATTACTTCGAAAATTCCGGCTGAAATTTAGTTTAATGCCTGCTTGTTACGATCTCTAGGTTTCAGTGTGGCGCGCATGATAGAGAAGTGCGGTTGACTTCGATCGACCTTCTTCGATTCTGCATCATTTTTCGTGTTAGAATGTTAGAAAATACATGTATCTATCTTCTGTAATGATTTTTTTCGAATTGAAATTAAGTTTCAAATAGAGAGTTTGTCATGGCGAACCGTTCTATAACGTTCGGTACGTACAGTTTTTGATCAAACAGGGTTTATTTAATTTAAAATTATCGTATTTAATTGTTTTATGTACAGGAGATGGCAATGGTCTCATGCATTCTTTTTCAGATCGCCATATTTAGTTCTCACCGTGTCTTTCGGAGAGATATCTGATGAATCAACTTACCTTCCTAATTGTTTCAATATTCGTGCTATACTTTGTTGCTCAATAATCAGTTTTTTTCGTTTCTCGGTTTCTAGGTTACCCTGTTGAATTTTTTATCGAATTATATGTACCATTATGATCTGTTTTGAACACAATACATTCAGGGATCGCTGAAAAATGTGGAACATTATCGGCTCAAGTACTTATGAAATTGATTTTCACAACCAAATTCGCCGGAGCTGACAATTTATCTAAGAATTGAACCAAATTTGCCGGAGCTTGGAAGTTTACCGAAGAACTGAACCAAATAAGCCGGAGTTAGATATTGCCGAATTTTACATACCTTGCCGAGGCTGAACAAATTTGCCGAAGTTGAATTTTGTGGCGTAATAACAGATATTTCCCTAAGGGACTGAAGAATTGAGAGAGAAAACAGTTTTTGTTAGAAAGTCTTTTTACAGGGTGGAAGACTCAAGACTTACTTTCTACACCAGACTCATCCCGAACACCCAGAATGATTATGTGGTCCTGTTATCTCATGAATTAGGACTCAAGACAGACAAGATAGGTTCCAGCAAAAATTGTAGACATCACCTGTTCACTTGCAACTTTTGATTTGGACAATTTAACATTTGTACATACTGTAAATATCTAGGGTTTGTAAAAGAGTGGAATAAATTTCGATTGTTCGATTATTGACTATGATTGACTGGGGTGAAAGCATCTATTTAAAATCTCTGAAGGTAAATGTGAGAAGGTTTTGTGTTCTAGCTAGCCGGAACATATTCGAATTAATCAGATTGAATAAATGTATTTTTTTATACCATTACACAATTTTTTTTTCAGCTCCAGCTAATGTGGCTGTGAAAATTAATATCATAAGTACTTGGGCTGATAATGTTCCACAGTTTCCAGCGATCCCTGGATGTATTGACTCACAAAACGATAATAATTCAAGAGAAGAAAAAATATCCATATGTTCAAAAAACAGAACACAATGGTACACATAAATCGATAAAAATTATCATCATTATCAAATCAGGGAAATCTAGAAACTGAGAAACGACAAACACCAATAATTGAGCAACAAAGTATAGCACGAATATTGAAACAACTAGGAAGGTAAGTTGAGCTACTCGTGAGTAAATATTCAAACCATAACAAATCTATAGGCACTCTGATCAGGTGAACAATAGTCTTTTCCCGTACTATGGGACAATGTGATGCAAATATGAACGCCTCATGAATCAACAAACCTATATCTCAAATTGAAAATAACTAATCATAATTTTCCCTAAATTTTGTTCGAAGCTAAATTACCTTCTAAAAATTTAATTCAGTGCTTTACTGAACTTTGACAACATATATTATTTCTCTCATCGAGATAAAATTCTACCTCTATTATTTCACCGTAATCAAAAATTTTGATTAATTTTACGCCAACTGACACTGATTGATGAGCCCAGCATTTTTCAATCGAATATCGATCTGCGATGGCGATCGTTCAGAGAAAATCATCGGTACTTCATGTCATTTCTCTTTTCTCTTGAGTAAATGAAAAAAATGATCACATCTTCAGAAGGAAAAAAGCTACGACAATGAAATTTGGGGATGAGTAAGATATCGATCACCTCCATATATTCGCGAATTTTTATTGAAATTCGAAGAATGTCTTATGAGATATTGAGTATTGAAAATTTTTTTTGGGGAATTTTTTTAAAATTTCTAGCGTGACGATTTCTGAGAAATTTTGCGAGCCGTTTTGTTTCAGCCTCCCTCAATAATATTTCAAGTATCAACTTGATCGGATGGATATTCTAGTAGTTATTGAGGAAACAAAATTTCAGATGCTCATAACTACTGAACCATCCGACGGATTTGGCCCAATAACGAACTTGACCAAGATATTTGGACAATTGATCTATTCTGAAAATATGAAAACTCAAGCTCATCTCGTTTGGATGCTAGAAAGGATACGGCCGGCCGGCCGCACAGACGCAACTTTCGCCACGGATTCTTCATCGGGGAGTCGAACCCAATCGATTGAGACCATTTTCGGCTCGATATTCGAAAGTTACAGATATTTGGGCAAAATGATAGGCACTCTGTTCGGGTGAACAAGAGCGACAAAAAAGGGCCAATAATTCTGCTGCCAACGATCCCAGTCCATACATTTACTTTCTGTGGGTGTTGCGTTTATGCTTTCACCATCCAATACGGATTTTCTCGGCTCCAAAACCTGCAATTCTGTCGGTTCACTGTACCGTTCAGAGAAAACGTGGCTTCATGCGAAAAAACAATTTTTTTGATTAATTGCCGATTCTGGTTCAACGCATCTTGCATAATTTCACAAAACTGATTTTGTCGATCGTGATGATCTTCGTTTAATTCCTGATTTAGCTGAATTTTATACGGGTGATATTTATCTGCCTTCAATGTGCGTAAAGCAGTCTTCTGAGAAATATTATTATGTTCTGATAATTATCTTCAATTTCCACCAAGATATTCAGTTTTGTGTCTTCAGAGGTGCTCTCAATTTAGCTGACCGTTAACCATCTGATTGATATTTCTGGGTGTTTGACTCTGAAAATATCACAAACCTCTCGTTGAGTACGGACTCTATAGTCTCATTTAAAATTTCAATTTTCTCTTTTTAATTCAACTGTGTCATTTCTTTTCCGATTTTCAAAACAATGAACTGAAATTTGAGCAACGATTGAATGCAATTTGAATTCAAATATTCGGAAAATGCATCGTATGATATGATATCGGGCGCAATTGAACATCACATGTTATGTACTTTCTTTTCAGTCATGAACATGAAAACAATTTTATTACTTCGACTTTTAAGTCTCTTGGTTGTAACTGGTAACACATTCATAACATTAGAAACGATCATAACTGAAGCACAGTGGTTTACACATACTAATTTTTCATGTGAAGTGATTGAAATTTGAGCATGAACCAAATTTCTATCGGTGACAAATTTCATCAGAAATCATCGTATCAAAATATGACAAAGATCATATACTGAAAATACAAATACTGTGCCCAAAAGGGTGGTACTTTCCCACTTTCCTTTTAGAGGGTTGATGTGGATGGTAGAGGATACAACAGAATCCTTCAAAATGCATACAAATTTGGTAACAGCGAAACAAGAATTGACCTGTTTCAAGATTTTGTTGCCAAAAATGTTTTTCTGAGAAAATGAATTTGTTCCATAACTAGGACGCGCACTGTATATTGAATGGACTATACCATACATACTGGTAAACCTAATAAAAACGTAATGAAAACTTAATTGTAACGATATGAATTCTGACGATAAGGATCCATGCCAAGAAAGACGTCAACCTTTGTGGGTACCTGCAGTGCCCGTCTGAACTGAAAATGCGAAAGAAAATTAAAATTTAATCAGCAATCGCAAGGTCAAAGCCGAGGATGTGGAATCAAAGGAATAATTCTGTTCGTCCATCCGTGCCTATCCTGGCATTAAGCCAGTCACGACTTGGCGTAATATTTTTTCAGAGCTTGCGAGTAGTCGTGAATTCCTAATGGTCTCCGCTTCGAACTCCATCCTCGGTTATTCCACGGAGAGACCGATTTGGAAGAGATTTCTCTGTGAAGTATCACTCTATCGGAAAGAAATATCTCCGTTATTGTTTCAAGATGGTATTATGAATTCCACTCCCATCAGCAGGGAGTATTCGAGTTTGATATGTACTTGATTCATTCCTTCTTGATCGAGTAGTCCGAGCTGGAGTTTATAAAGGTTTGAAGTTTCATCATTCACCACATTTTGAATTTGAATATAAACATGTTTTTCCAGGAGGAGGGTACTCTGGGTATTTTTTTTTAGAACAATCTATACTTTGGACTTGATTCAGGAAACACTGTCAGAGTGTTGAGAAGCGCAGAAGTGAGTATAGAAGCTTTTGCGTGCTTTTTCTATTTCAAAAACAAGTGGGGTGGCCCATTTAAAAATTGGAATTTAATTTTGCTATAAAAAAAAACTGCTCAATATTTTCCAATGGTTGCACATTTATTTAAAAGGTTGGTTCATGACATTTATTTATGAAAAATAATTTCGGCCAAATGACCACTACGGCTGACTTGGCAGTAGCCTATTCGTTCCGCCCAATTTTTTAATACATTTTCGATTGTTTGGGGCTCTATTTCACCAATAGCAGCTCGAATTTCGGTCTTGAGGTCTTGAATTGTTTCTGGATTGTTGGCGTAACACTTATCTTTCACCGCTCCCCAAAGATAATAATCCAATGGCGTCAGATCGCAGCTTCTTGGTGGCCAATTCACATCAGCATTTCTGCTGATTATTCGATTTCCGAAAATGCGGAGTAAAACATCGATTGTGGCGTGTGCTGTATGGCTCGTTGCACCGTCCTGTTGAAACCAAACATCGTCCAAGTCGTTAGCTTCAATTTCTTGAAAGAACCAATCGTTCAACATTGCGCGGTAGCGCTCGGCATTGACGGTTACGTCGATTTCTGCTTCATTTTCAAAGAAAAATGGACCGATGATGCCGCCAGACCAAAGTCCGCACCAACCAGTCACTCGTTGTGGGTGCATTGGCTTCTCTATGACGACGTGCGGGTTTTCTGTGCCCCAGATGCGACAATTTTGCTTATTAACATAACCACCGAGGAGGAAATGAGCTTCGTCCGAAAAGATGATTTTTCGATAAAATTCGTTATCCTCCGCCAAACAATTTTCCGCCCAATTTGCGAACCGTAGACGACTCGGATGGTCAATTGGCTTTAGCTGTTGCACCAATTGAACTTTATACGGCTTCATGGCAAGATCTTTACGCAAAATTCGCATCAAAGAAGTGCGTGAAATGTCCAATTGTTGAGAACGATGGCGAACTGATGTTGATGGTTGTTCACGCTCACTTTCAGCCACAGCAGCAATATTTTCGGTTGAACGGACCGGACGTGTACGTACACGTGTTGGTTTATCCACCAACATTCCGGTTTCACGAACACGCTTCACAAATTGATCCACAAATTGGGTTTTTGGAACATTTTTTTTGTCGAATTTTTTTCTTAAATTTCTCATAGTTTGAGTAGAAGACTCACCACTTTGGAAATAAGTTTTTAATATTTCCCAACTTTCTTCAAGCGAATAGCTTCCCATTTCGTAAACTTCAAACTTTCAACTAAATATTAGTCACGTCAAAAAGAATAGTTGACGTTTACAATGTCAAATAATCGGTAGGTCAAATTCCAAACACTAGATGGACCACCCGTTAGAACCGCGGGCTATAGTTTTGCCCAAATGTCATTTTCGAATATAACACCAAAAATGGTCTCAATCGATTAGGAGTCTGCCAAATTTTGTGAAAATGCACATAATCACAATATTTGAAAAACTTTTTTTCCATATACTGAGATATTCGTCGAACCTCACCAAAAAATTGTGCATTCATGGTGGTTATATTCTCTTTGGGCGATTGTTCTAGTACTCTGAACTAGTAGAATACTTATAGATATAATAGAATTATTATTTTAGCGATAATCACCATGACTTATTGTTTCCGTTACCAATGTTTTGACAGACATCTTCTGTTGCTTTCAAGGCAAAAAATTAGGTTTTAAATAATCTAACAATATTTCGAATATTTTCAGTTTTCATTGAGTGTCAGAATTGACAGAACTATTATATATCAAATTTGTACCTATCTATGGTTCAAAGACTTCTTCAAGATACCTCGAACAATCGGCTTCCAAACTTCCAACAACTCAATTGATAGTGCACCCATAGGATTCAAATCAATTTCCACAAATGCTGCCTCCATGATTCTTCTTCTTATACGATACTCTTTTATCTGATGATTCTCATTTCTAGCAAGTTGGACTAACTTCGATCTATCTCACACTTGGGAAAGCTTCTGTGGTGTTCTTTTATCCCATATGTCAAGGGCCGCTTTGTTTGTCCAATATAAGTTCTTCTGCATTCGCATAGTATCTCAAATATGCAATTCTTGAGTTTTCGATTTCAATTACCAGGTTTAGCTTTTGTTAGATTAGCCTTGATAGTATCTTGAACCTTGAATGCGGTTATTCTGTAGTATTTTTTTCTAATTCTTTTTATTGACTGATTTCAACAAGCTTAGATTGTACACATTAGATGGTCTAAAAAATTATAAGGGGTGAAAAAATTTTTTGTCATTTCTCGGCAGTTTTCAGGCATTCATGATTATATTCATGGATGACCCAGATTGAAATTATTTATTCATTTATTTTTAGGGACCTTAACATTAAAATAAATACGAATTACAAAGATCACACAATTTGATAATTTGATTGCAAGTCGAACAGTAAACATAAAACCAAAAAATAAGAATCTTCTATATGGAAAAACGATCACAATTTTGAGGAGTAAAATTGAATCGAAATAGCTTGAATTTTTACAAATTCCGACAATTACTTTTGATTTTTTATAAACACCTACATTTTAGCTAATTCAAACTCATTCCAAAATTGAACCTGTGTAATACATAAGAGACCATTTAGTATGGCTTCTTGAAATCAGTTAATTACCAATCATCTTTTATGATTCTGTGTTGTAAGAAATCCGAACATTTTGTCTGCACTGGTCAAATGGCCAATTTAATATGCATCAAATCGTTTACTGAAATTGCCGAAATAATGTGTTTCAGCGAATAACGTAGGTTTCCTGTCGAAGCAACGTTATTACAATGTTTTCAATCTAAATTCAAGTTTTTTTTTCCGCAAAGAAAGCATTTACGATCAAGAAAATGAATTTTACGAAACGGCCTTTTGAAATTTTTAGATGCTGTTCTGCAATTTCCGCGGTGAATATCGTATGTCTGAGTGCAGAACAAATGGGTAAATGCTCTGAAATGTTTCTAAAACGCGAACACTCTTATATCACGATCATTCGGTTGAAAAATTTTCCATGAAAGCATTTCGTGGGAGTTGCTTCGAGAACGTTTAATTTATTCCCAGAATAAATAGACACAAATTAGTGTCATTAGTACAAGACTCGATAATTAGATGAATCTTGATTTTAACGCTCCGCTGATCCTCGAAAAACATGTTTGAATTTTAGATAAAATCATTTTCGGGGAGTCAATGGAAGGTGATTGTATCATTTGATTTTTTGAGTATATATATATACTCAAGCAAGGAAATCGGTTCAAACCATATTGGAAGAAATGTCATTGGTATACGGAGACTCTTGCTCTAGTAAAGCTATAGTTTATAAATGGAATAACCTCCAGAAGCAAAGCAGGAACTCACTTGAACACGACCAGCACCCAGGACAGCCGAATGAGGACACCACTCGTGTAATTATTCAAAAAGTGGAAATAATATTTGAAGATATCCGTCTGAAAAAAAAACAACTCGCAGAAATGGTTGGAGTATCAGATACAACACTAAAGTGAGTGCAAGGTGGGTGCCGAGAATCCTCACGCCGCCTCACAAGCAACGGCGCGTGGATTTTTCTCGCGAGTTCTTGGATCTCTGTAGTGACGACAGAGATGAAGTATCATTATGGACCTAAATCCAAACAAAACAACAAAAAGTGGCACAAAAAGGGCACCCCACCACCCAAGAAGTTCTGGAAAATGGATAAGGGTAGGACGAAAAAGGAAAAATAATTTTATATTTTTATTCCTATTATTAAAAACTTCTCCTAGTAGATATGACACAAACGGCTATAAGCCCGACCATAATAAACTGATAATGAAGCACCGAGTGGAAGTTAGCTCTGAAGTCTACTAATAGGATAGTAAGCAGTAGAGATTTTTTTGTTGACATATTCAATAAATGCAGTCCACCGTTTCACTAGACCTAAGAAGAACAGGAACATCCGAACCACAATAAAGTGTTACAATAGTGCTTTGCATCAATTCAAATATAATTAGTTCAGTTTTATCGACATTTGAGATGAGACAGTTAGCATGACACCATGACTTGAGAATTACTACTAGAATCTCACCGAGACTAATAACTCACAACAAAAAATGTGTTATCATCGAAAATAATAGTAAATCATGTGCATGTACAATTTTTTGATTGAATACCACGAATATCTTATAAGGAAAACAGTATTGAAAAAAATATTTTTGGATTATTCTTTAAATTTTTCAGCGTGTCGATTTATTTGAAATTAGTTTCAAGCTAATTCAAATATCTTCCAAGTTACAACTTGATCCGATAGATATTCTAGGAGGCATACAGGAGACCAAATAGCAGATGCCCATAACTCCTGAACCATTGGACGGCTTAGGGCTAATAACGAACTTGACCGAGATATTTGGACCTACAGCGAAAGACACAATTAACCGCTCACCATGTGTTTTTTTAAGTTTCCATTAATTGTCAAACTTTGATCACATTTAATGGAGGTTATGTTTAAAGCACATATTAAGTGTTAATAAAATCACAAAAGACTTGAACAAACCTGTTCATTAAATAAGAAAATACCAAAATTCTTATGAAGATCTGCATGAAAATTTCAAGACTTTGAAATTGAAAAAAAAAGATTTTGTTTTTGGCGCTCTTGTTCACCCGAACAGAGTGCCTATCATTTTGCCCGAATGTCTGTAATTTTGGAATATCGAGCCGAAAATGGTCTCAATCGATTGGGTTCGACTCCCTGATGAAGAATTCGTGGCGAAAGTTGAGTCTGTCCGGCCGGCCGTATCCTCTCTAGCATACAAAAGGAATCATCTAGAGTTTCCATGTTTTCAGAATAGGTTAATTGTCCAAATATCTCGGTCAAGTTCGTTATTGGGCCAAATCCGTCGGATGGTTCAGTAGTTATGAGCATCTGAAATTTTGTTTCCTCAATAACTACTAGAATATCCATCCGATCAAGTTGATACTTGGAATGTTATCGAGGAGGCTGAAACGTAACGGCAAAATTTCGCAGAAATCGTCATTCTAGAAAATTTTTAAAAATTCCCAAAAAAAATTTTCAATACTCAATATCTCCCAAGACTTCATTCAGATTTAAATAAAAATCCGTATATATATTGAGGTTACCGATATCTTACTCATCCTTGAATTTCATTGTCGTAGCTTTCCCCTTCTGAAGATATAATCATTTTTCTCATTTACTCAAGAGAAAAATAGAAATGTCATGAAGTCCGAGCTTTGTCATTGAAAGATTTGCCATCACAGATCCATATTCCATATGACAACTTGCGGACCTAGATATCAGTGTCAGTTGGCGTAATATCAATCAAAATTTTCATAGAGGTAGAATTCGATGTCGATGACGTTGTCAAAATTCAGAAAAGCACAGACGTAATATTAATCAAAAAATTTTTTATCATAGAGAAAGAATTTGATGGCGTTGTCAAAACTCAGAAAAGCAATGACGTAAGTTTTTAGGAGAAGCATAGAACAAAATTTGGTGAAAATTATGAGTAGTTATTTTCAAATTGAGATAAAGGTTTGTTTATTCATTAGGCTTTCATATTTACATCACATTGTCCCATAGTACGGAAAAAGACTATTGTTCACCCGATCAGAGAGCTTATAGATTTGTTAAGGTTTGAATATTTACTCGCAAGTAGGTCAACAAGAGCGCCAAAGCAATCTGACCTCAGGTCAGTGCTTTCTAAATTTTTTTAATTTAAATTTTAATAGTGGGTGTTACCACTTCGGGCCCTATAACTTCTCGTAGCCGGTTTGGCAATCCATCGATGATGTCTTGAATATCCGACTGAGGAATATTGTACCGTCTTGAGCTCTCCTAAGCTCGTAGGGGCTGATACTCTTACTCGGACACGTCTGCTTAGGTTGTACCAAATGTGCTCGATTGGGTTAAGACAGAGACTGCGTGGCGTCCATGATAAAACTTGAATCTCGACTTTATCGAGGTATTGGCGACGAATCTTGCGGTATGGCATTGAGCATTATCGTACATTGGTCTAAATTGTAAATGGTTAAACGAAGTCTAGTAAGACTACCTCGAAACATCTTTAAGCGTTCAGACAGCCTCTATCAAACACCACAAGATCGGTACGAGCTTCGTAAGAGATACCTTCCCAAACTATTATCGATCTTCCATGATAACCTACGGTTTCGATTGGCGCCTACATAAGAGGTCCATCTGGACCTCTTGATGCTATTTTGCTCTCATCTGAGAACAGTACGTTCTTCCATTCCTCCATAGTCCAGTCATCATCTTGAGCAAACGAAAGTCTAGCTCTAGAGTTCTGGTGAAGCAGTTGTCCTGAAATTACTCTCAGCCAGTCTTCTTCTTATGGTACGTTAACTCACAGTGACATTTCTCACCTCAAAAAAATATGTACGAGCGGTCATCCAGAGCCGAAATGTCCGTTGTCGGTCTTGACATGGACTCCTGGTATAGAAACTTGCCTCCCGAAAGCGTCTGATGGCATCCCGTAGTTCAGGGTACACCAAGCATACGAGCGATCGTTGTTGGCTGTACCCAGCGTCAGCGAAGGATACTGCCCAGCAGCACCAGATGCATCGAGTGGCATCATTTCAGACACGAAGAATAATCTGAACACTAAGCAATATTTGCACACGATTGTAGAAAAAATAAGAAAGTTAAATGAGTTAACTAAAACGACTAAATTCCAAAAAAACCCTCGGGTTACTCGAAATTTATAATATTGCTAAAATACCCACTTAACGAAAAACAGAACAGTAGATAAGCCATAGTAAACATGAACAAACAGGGTGATCAACAATAGAAGGGGGCGGTTAATTGTGCCTGTGAGTGCATATTCTGAAAATATGAAAACTCCTTTGGATGATAGAGTTTATACGACCGGATGGACATACTCAAATTTGACCCTGTATTCTTCATCAGGTAGTCAAACACAATCGATTGAGACCATTTTTGATTTGATATTCGAAAATTGCAGACATTTGGGCAAAACAATAGCCCGATGTTCAAAAACACAAAAGCTCCATACCTCACTTCTGTGCATTTCAACATTTTGACTGTGTTCCTGAATAACGTCCAAAATTACATCATACATAAAAATAACAGAGCTATTTTTTGGCGCTCTTGTTCAGCCGAACAGAGTGCCTATCATTCTGCCCGAATGTCTGTAATTTTGGAATATCGAGCCGAAAATGGTTTCAATCGATTGGGTTCGACTCCCTGATGACGAATTCGTGGCGAAAGTTGAGTCTGTCCGGCCGTATCCTCTCTAGCATCCAAAAGGAATCAGCTAGAGTTTTCTATTTTCAGAATACGTTAATTGTCCAAATATCTCGGTCAAGTTCGTTATTGGGCCAAATCTGTCGGATGGTTCAGTAGTTATGAGCACCTGAAAATTTGTTTCCTCAATAACTACTAGAATATCCATCCGATCAAATTGATACTTGAAACATTGTTGAGGGAGGCTGCCACAAAATAGCTCGCAAAATTCCGCAGAAATCGTCACGCAAGAAAATTTTTAAAAAATTCCCAAAAAAAATGTTTTCAATCCTCACTATCTCATAAGATATTTTTCGGATTTCAATAAAAATTCGTGAATATATTGAGGTGATCTATATCTTACTTATCCTCAAATTTCATTGTCGTAGCTCTTTTCCATCGAAAGATATGAACATTCTTTTAATATACTCAAGAGAAAAGAGAAATGACATACGTCCCGATGATTTTCTTTGAACGGTGGCCATCACAGATCGATATTCGATTGACAAATGCCGGACTCATTAATCAGTGTCAGTTGGCGTAATATTAATCAAAATTTTTCATAACGGGAAAAATTCAATCTCGGTGGCTGAAATAATATACGTTCTCAAAATTCAGAAAAGCACTGACGTAAGTTTTTAGGGAAGGGAATTATAGCTTCGAACAAAACTTATGAGTGCTTTCTAAATTTTTTATTATACGGGGCTGAATGTATCAAATATCCAGAGTATCCCGATAACTAAACATAGAATACACAATTAAGTGGCAAGGGACTGTCTTGCACCTTCTCGTTGTTTCTAGGTGAACAATAAATTATGGAACAAATGGTATTACTCATTTCTGCTCACTAGTCTATTTCATTGAAAATCATCATTCTATGTCGACTAATCGAGTAGTGATTGAAATAGACAGTGGAAACCACTTGGGGAATAAAATTCTTTTTTTTAATTTCAAGTCAAGAAATACAGAGTTCTTAGAATAAAATTAGTTTGAAAGAATGTGTTTGACGGAATTTTTTTTTATATCTTCGAACTTTTGTTATATTTCTTCGAAAATTGTTTCAAATATTTGGGCTCGACTCAAAGATTATTAGAGTTGTAGATACAATAATATTCGAAGGAGATGAACTGGAGTATTCATATTCACAGAATACTTGTTATTGAGGAAAATATGCCTATTGTTCCTAAGTTCTGATGAGTATCTCAAATATTCACCAGATCAGTTTGTAACTTGGAATTCGTATGAATAACATTGAGCGAATGGAGTCGGCCGAATTCCGAGATAATTACCAAGCAAGAAAAAATTTTAAAAATTTCGAATTTTTTTGTTTAATTATCGGTGATATATAGGATATTTTGTCAACGCAAATTTATGCATACATGGATGTAATTGATATCTCTCATTTTAATAAATTGCACCGTCACATAGCTTATGATTACGAGAAGATATGAGTTTTTATATAACGAAATCACAGATGTTTTTCTATTTCAATGAATACTGAATATTTCAAATCCAAAGGGAATATTGTGAAGTTTGCGAATCATTTGCTTATTACAAGTTTTATTCTGTTCGAATAAACTTCATGGTTTCAGGGGTTTGAAAATATCGAAGTATATGGATGACAACAAAAGTCATTATCTTTGGTTCAATTCGAAATTCAGATCAGATATTCGACTTTAACATCAAAACTCATCAACATCAAACGGATTATAATATATTCTTCAAGATCATCATTGATCTGGCGATGCGAAAGATAAGTGAATCTCATCTCAGGCTGATTTAAAAATATCGGTGGTAACGACATAATTCTAATTTCCAGAACGCAAAACAACATAGGAAATACAGCAAAATTCAACTTACGGTAAAACCTATACCATCACCAAAGGAAGGAGCATTCCAAAGAATAAAAACACTGAGTGTCAAAAACGTGGGTGGCAACTGTCAAGACCGTAAACGTCGATCTGCCGATCAAAAATAAACGAAACGTAAAATACCGCAAAACCGGAACGTCAATGGTTCCTGAGCGCAATAGTTTTTACAACTGAACATTTGAGCATCGGCTCGGCAACATCGGCACACGCTTCAATTCATTCATAGTCGCTATTCATGAACGAGAAAGCCGGTGTTGGTGGGAGAAATGGTCACCGCGGAAGGGGAAGGGGATTTCATTCATAATCGCGCGACCTTTACGAGGCGAGGAGCAGGAGGGACAGAGATCCGGTCGCACGGAACGACGGACGTAAGAAATCGGAATTTTACGTTCACGATTGTTATCGTAAGTTCCTTTATGTACAGGTTGTGGCGAACAGAAAGAGTGAATGGCGTAACGAAGGGTTAATCACGTCATTTTATAGAGACTTACCAAATAATGTAGAAAAGCACGGATGTGAGGTCATGTGCCTTCTAGAAAGTACTGCATATAAATGAAAAGAACTTTGAGAAATGATTCCTTAGTGAAAATTAACGAGGGTACTCCCTTTAAAATATTTTCCAAACCGTTTTTCTTTCCGAGTTACATCCTTTAGAAGGGGTCGACGAATTCCAGTTTTAAATTAATTTTACCCGTCCTGAGAATCGAATAGAGATGAAATTCCACAAATTCGATTAACTGCATAGTTAGTTTTTTCAGAGATTTTTACATCCCCCTAACTTTATTTTTAGAGGTTGAAAAAGGAAACCCTATTACTTTTTATTGTTATATCTGTTTTTGTGACGAACGAAATTTTGAAAATGTTTTCCTCCCTCGTATCCTTGCTCAATTTTCAAAACACAATGTCTCTCGGAAAATTTTGATATAATCGATACTTTTCCCGGAATTACATTAGAGCTGAATTTCGTGAAAAGTCGTCCAAAATCAGTTGTTGTTCCGAAACCATTGATGCTGTGCGCCAACTGATGTTGCAAGATCGTCATGTGACCTATCGTGAGATTGAGACAACCTTAGGCATTAGTGGGATAAGCATACCACCAATATTCCATAAACAGTTAACCGCCAAAAATAATTAACGCGTTGGATTCCAGGAAATTTGTCAATAGCTCAAAAAAAGGCTCACGTTATTTGGTCGGAAGAAGTGGTCCAATAATACTATCGCGGTGCATCGAAGTACATCTATGACATCGTGACAGGAGATGAATCGTGGATTTACGCGTATGAGCCCGGAAGTAAACAACAATCGACTGTATGGATGTTTCAAGATGAGCCAAATCCAACAAAAGTAGCTCCAAGCAAATGGTAGCCTGTTTTTTCGGAAAAACTGGACATGTAGCAATCGTACCACTAGAACAACGCAGAACAGTCAATTCCGATTGGTACACAACCTTTTCTTTGCCAAAAAAATCAAGAAAACCAATCGCCGAATAGGGATCACCCTTCACCATGACAATGCGAGCTCTCGCACATCAGTTCATACAATTGCCTTTTTGAGTCATCCGCCGTATAGTCCTGACTTGGCACCGAATAACTTCTTTTTATTCCCGTACGTAAAAAATAAAATGAAAGGTCAAAGTTTTTCGACATCTGAAGAAGCGGTTGATGCGTTCAGAATGCATGTTTTGCAGATACATCAAGCAGAGTGGCAAAAGTTCAAACAACAATTCGTTCAAACGCATGAAAAACTGTATAGCTCTAATGGGGAATATTTTGAAAAACAATAAAGCGATTTTCAATGATAATAATTTGTTTTTGTTCCCTAACCCCGAAATATAAAAGGCAGCTCTCTTATTTCCATCAGCAGCTGAGTGTTTGTTATGATACATACTCGTATATACCAATTAAAATTTCATCAATATTGAAACTGGAATCTTTAAACTCATAACAAGAAAGATTAGAATGCATTTTCATTCACTCTAACAAATAAAAGAATTATTATATCTTATGTTCCTCCAATCATTCCCCATAAAAATATTGAAGAAATCTTCAGAAAACACAACATAAGTCTCTCTTCGACAATAACTCACCTCAGAGCTGGATTTGCTGAACCAGGACTTTCTCACATATTGAGTTTTCGTAGACAAGTCTATATACCTCCTGAAGATCTTTCAAAACTGCCAGAATGCTCACAGATAAATTATGAAAATACAAATTACTGGATATATTTTTCGGAAGATATACTAATGTGTTTCCTCTGTAAAAAAGAAGGACACCTCGCAAAAAACTGTAAAAATAGCACTAATCAACCACAGATTACAGAAGAGAGTTTCACAGCAAACTCTGAAAATGTGAATATCGAGCAAACCAGGCACCAAGAATGTTCTTCTGAAAAAGAGCAAGGTGAGTCAACACCAGCTCTTACAAAAAATTACAAGATAAATAAACGTCCATATCCTGAATCCACATCCTCAAAGTCGTCCGAAATATTAGCTAACGAAGAAGAAATCCTCTCAAATGCAAAAGAAACTCCAGCAGCGGAAAAAAAGCAGTCAATCAAACAGCCTACTAAAAAAACGAAAATACAAGAAATGGATACATCCTTTTATGAAGACCTCAAGCCAGTAGAAACCGCCATGGACACAAATCTACACCTATTCAAATTCGACTTCCTTCAACTAAAGGAATTTATTGCTGATACTTATGGACAGAGAAATATCACGGAAATTGCCTATACAATAACGGACGATCATCTGGAACTCGCAAGAACACTACGAGAACTTTACAAGGCATTGTCAACTCGTAGAATGAAATCAAGATTCACCAAAATCATCAAGCAATTAGATCCAGAAGGCATCACCGGCCAACCTTTAAGTACAAGCTCCAGCCTCAACGACATATTAGATTTGTAGAAGACTCCATTATGGCAGCACAAAACAATTTGAATATTTTGTACTGGAATACAAAAAGCATAAAACAACATAAAGAAGAGATAGAGGGTAGGTTGAACGAATTAGATATTTTGGTTTGTACCGAGAGTTGGTTGAAAGACAAAGATAATTTCAATTATTCAGGTTTTAATTGTTATAGAAAGGACAGGCTAACATCGCGAGGTGGTGGTATCTTGATATTAATGAAAAAATATATAATTTTCAAAGAACTCGATTACATAACGACTCCAAATGACTCGCTAGAGATTTGTGGTGTTTCCTTACTTAACGTAGTTCCATCATAGATTTGATAGTCCTATATAGAGTTCCTGGTTCCAATTTGAGCCAGTCCACATAGAATTCTGCAATTAATAATGTAAATAAATCAAACAAAAATATCCTATTAATGGGAGATTTTAATGCTCATCATGTAGCCTGGAACTGCAAACATAACGATTATAACGGCGATAGGTTATTACAAGCAATTCACAACTCAAATCTGATCATTCACAATACTGACTCTTTCTCGTACATTAATCCTCACAGTGGAGAAAAATCAAACCTTGATTTGATCTTAACAAAAAGCTCAATTGCCGATATAGTTTCCACTGAAATATACGATGAAACACTCGGTTCAGATCACTATCCTATACGAGTAACAATCAATGCGAAGAAACAATTCTATGTTAAAAAATTAACTTTATTCATTCAAAACAAACTGGGAGAATGTCGATCGAGCATTGAACTCTGAATATTCCAAATTTTACACGACAGAATACTCCAACTCACCGGCAAACAAGAAATATGAATATTCTTAAAAATGATATCAGATGCAATTGCCCAGAACACACCAAAAAGGTCAAATAATAAATTTTCTTCCAATAATAACCCCGTCCCTTGGTGGGATCAGGAATGCAATGAACTTAAAAAAATGAGAAAAGAAGCTTTTAAAAAATGGGTTTTATCGTGTGAGATGAAAGATGGTATTAATTATAGACGAATTAAAGCGCTAACCCAGAAAAAGTTCAAAATGAAAAAAAAAAAAAGCTTTCGTAATTTTGCAGAGACCATAAATTTTAGCACAAATGTTAAGTATACCTGGAACAAATGCAAAATATTCAAAAACAGATGGGTAAATGTAGAGCCCAGTATTACTAGTAATTTTAAATCAACGGAAAACCTTAAAATTGCTCTTAATAAACTCAGTCCACCTTTTGTCCCTACTGACCCAGAGTACTTTCCGCAGTGTGAAGAAAATGATTTCTTTGACACGCCTTTTAGCTATTCAGAGTTCAATTACGCACTTGACAGTAAAAACAACAAATCATCTCCAGGAATTGATGGCATTGACTATCTTATTTTGAAAAACCTAATGCCAAAATATAAATTGATACTTTTGGATGTATTTAACGAAATGTACATAACCAAATCTTACTCCTCTGACTGGACAAAACCCTATATACATTTCATTGAAAAATCAGACAAAGTAAATTTTAGACCAATTGTTCTTACATCATGTATGAGTAAACTTTTGAAACTCTTGTTAAAAATCGTCTTCAATACTGGTGTGAGACGCAACAAATCTTTCCAAACTCACAAACAGGTTTTAGAAAAGGACACTCTTGTAATGACAACTTAAATAACATGTCGATGTATATACAAAATGGACTTGAAAATCGAAAAGACACACTAGCGGTATTTCTTGACGTTCAAGGAGCCTTTGATAATGTAGATACAAATTTGTTACTCAATAAACTAGCTGAAATTGGATGTTCGAGTAAACTTATTGCTTTTATAAATGCTCTAATTAGATGTAGAACCATATATACTAATTTCACAAATGAAACTAGGTTTGTTCATAAAGGAGTTCCGCAGGGAGGAGTACTGAGTCCTCTACTCTACATCATATATGTGATAGATATTATTAAAAATATTCCTAGATGTGTACAGATATCACAATTTGCAGACGATATCTGTCTATACACAAATATCGGCTCAATTAAAACCATCATTAAATTAGTCGAAAAGTCTGTTCATATTATACAACAAAACCTCAACTCTTTGGGTTTGGAATTATGTACTCAAAAAACCGTCCTCATCCATTTCAACAAAAGGAAAATTCTCCCCGGAAAAACTGAGATCAAAGTAAATAATTTCACCATTAAATCTATTGAATGTACCCGATTCTTAGGAGTATTTTTTGACTATAAAATGTCATTCTCAACTCAAGTCACCTATATCCTCAATAAATGTAACAAAAGTCTAAATTTGATAAAATTTTTGCGAGGGACGTGGTGGGGCTGTAGCCCAGAAACTCTTATCACTATATACAAAAGCTACATAAGATCTCAAATAGAATATGGCATATCGGCTTACTTGCCAAGATCTAAAAAATTACTGCAAAAATTAGAACTGGTGCAAACTAATTCTCTACGAATATCAATGGGTTATAGAATGAGTACACCTACCAACCTAATCTTAGAAGAATCTAAAATACCTTCTCTTCGAGAACGAGCCAAATTTTTGTGCAGCTCAATCCTTACAAGGGCACTTTCAAACAGTGATACAGCATTGAGTCAGAATATACATAATATTATGAAAAATCGAGTATCCAAATGTAGAGTGAAAAAAACATTAATTGAAGAATGCCTAGAAGATCTGTTTGAGTCAACTACTGAAAAAATTGATATCAGAAGAAAATATAATCTATACAACGTAAATTTTGAAGCACTATTCACTAAAATTCCAATTAACACTGAAATTGGTAGAATGGCAAAAAATTTCACCAACCCCAACTCTGTCATAAATAATTTGATAGCACATGATAACTTCGTAAATATATTTACTGACGGAAGCAAATACCCCAACGCCAGATCAGTTGGTAGTGCAGTAGTCTCTGAAGAGTTGAAATTAGATCTCACGAATAGTTTGCCTGAAGAATCCTCAATATTTACCGCTGAATGTGTAGCTCTTTATGAGGCAATCAAAATAACGCTCTCCAACCCAAATAAGAACTATAGAATTTTCTCCGATTCCCTCAGCGTATTACAATGTTTGGCTGACATCAAGTTAGATATTAAAACCAACCCATATATTTTATTCACAAAAGAAAAATACTTACTGTTTCTAGAAAGTTCGAATAACTCAGGAAAAATAGAATTTTATTGGATACCATCTCATAGCAATATAGAGGGTAATGAAAAAGTTGATAAACTGCTAAAAACGCAGCTTGGAAAGTAAGCGACAGTAAGATAAAAATGCCATACATGGATTTAAGACAACAATATAAACAGCAAATGTTTAACAACACAAAAAGGAGAATGAAAGTGATGGAAGGTACAAAGGAAAACTGTATTTTCAGAACTTCATTTCTGGGTCAACCAAACCTTGGTTTGGTTGAAAAAAATCTACCTAGAAAACTAGTGGTCACCATCAACCGGTGAATAAGTAACCACTACAATTTAGCTTCATCTTTAGCAAGGGTTGGAATCATAGAAGACCCGTCTTGTACTTGCGGTTGTAGAGAACAAAACCTAGATCACATATTATGGCAATGTCCTTTGTATGACAATCAAAGATCTGTACTTTACGGAAACTTGGCAAGGTACAAATAATTCCCACCCTTTATCTTCAATTCATTTCCATCAGAACTAAAAATTAGTCATATAACTTTAATAATTAAGTAATTTGTTGTAAATTGAACATTTAGACATAATTTCAAAATTTTTCAAGGATAAATCTGAAATTGTAATTGTAAATATTCAGCTGTATAGTCCCTAGGGACTTTGGTAAGCTTAATAAAAAAAAAAAATGCATTTTCTGACCACCCTCATTTCAAATTGAATTCAATAATTTTAAATTACTAAAATGATCCTTTAAATATTTTGTACATTTTTTTCAAGGACGCAACAAATAGGAAGTGTTAAGCAGAACCAAAACAACAAGAAACCACAGAACACGATTATATTAGGAACTACACGTTATAATAGTATATTCTAAAACAAGTTGCAATATGGGCACCTATTCCAACACGCATGAGTGTTGGAACTGCCTTCTGCAATGAGTATTAGACGATATTTTCTCTATTTCAGTCAAGAATTGTGAGAAATTTATTGGAATTCAATGAAAAATTCAGGTTATACTTCCTAATGCCTTTTGTATTTTATTTTCGCAGTTGGTGTTCAGATGTTTACATGGTTTAATATTGACAATTGAAATGCAATGGACGCGTGTTGACATTCGAAAGGATGGGATGTCAGTGTTGTCAACCACAAAACGAAAAATATAACTAAAAACAATGAAACAGAGAAAAAATTTTAATGTTCCATATGGAATAGGAACTTATTTGACAACAATTATAAATGAATATCAATAATGGTTACATATATTCTCTATCATATAAAAAAATTTGGAAATTATTGATTTTTCTCTCCTTGGGTTCGGTAATACATTTAATATTCTATGATAAGGTATAAAATTTTAATTCTATTCAAAAATCAACCTTTTTTTCTATAATAAGTGTTTGTTTACTGAATTGATTATAACCTAAAGAAAACACGTTCATCATAACATAAGTTTTTTCATTAAAAAGTACCTACTGGGTTTTCCAGAACCAAATTCACGTGGTTATACTCCGAGTGCTCAGAACAAGTGAAACTGCACACCTAAATCTGTGAATGCTTAGAATACTTCAAAGTAAATTGTTATTGGAATTCAGCACAGAAGATAATCATCAGGCAAAGAAAGAATTAAAAATGGTAATCTTAAATTATATGCATTTGTGCACTGATTTCATTGATTGTTTCTGAAGATTTCATAATTGATTTTCATAATTTTAATGGTATGATATTAAATAAATATCATATGATCTCATCTATCGTTGATCAGTACTCAAGATCGTATGTCAAAGAGAAGAAACTATATACAGGGTGTCTCAAGTTCGAGTGCCTATTAGACGTTTCTGGAGAACTAGACATATTTGAAATCTGAAAATTGGGATTATGATATTGTTCGAAGTTCTCTACAGAGCTAAAATATTTTCGAAGCCGAAAAACTTCCGGTTATACAGGGAGTGAAAATAAATTCGACGAAAAAATTTTTTTCAAGTTTTCCATTCCTGGTATGATCGAGTATTCAATAAGTGAATACATTTCTGTTAAAACCATTGTATTAAATTGAATAGTTTTCAAAATATCAAAAAAAAACTGGAAAAAAAGTGAAATATGTTCAGTTAGGAATATGTTCATTATTCTTATTTTAAATATCCTGAGCGTGAACCGTTTTTACAACATTGAAGAGCAAGTATGTGGAAAGGTCATGCATCTTTTGGATTTCAAAAATATCATCACAGGGTGTTTCAAATTTTATGTTGAAAATTGTGATCTTAAATTGGTCATAACTTTTGTTTTTCAAAATAGAACCCTATTTTTTATAATTGTGTTTGATTCTGCGGTCAAAAATAATGATAGTTTTCTCATATGGTTATGCTCCTAAATTCAATAATTTCTGAGTTATTTGAGATTTTCTGGGTTTATGTAGTACGTACTTTGCTTGATGATTATTTTCTGTACTGAATCCCAATAACAATTCACCTGGATAGATTACAAGTATTTCCAGATTTAGGTGTGCAATTAAACTTTCTTAAAGAAATACCTCAATTTGATTTTGAAAAATCAACTAGGTGTTCTTTAATAAAAAATTTTTTGATAAATCATTAATATGAATCTATTCTGTTTAGACTATAATTACTGATTACTGATTTTTATAATCAGAGTATCTGTTTTAATTACGTAAACAAGTACATACATATTGAATAATGGTTATTCATAGAGCATGTCAAATTCTAATACCTTACCATAGAATATTAATTTATTACCGAACCCCAGGAGAGAACAAATTAATATTTGCAATGTTTTTTTTAATGAAAGATAATATCTGTAACTATTACTGATCTTTAGTTATGATTTTCCTCAGAATAATTACAGTGAATTATTATCACATTAAAATATTATAACGTCTCTGTGGTGGGTAGTTCCCAATAAAAAAGTGTTCTGTGGTTCCTTGTTGTTTTGATTCTGTTTGAAACTGTCAACAGTTATTTACAGCTTTCTTTCAAAAAAATGTGGAAAATATTGGAAGGATAATATCGATAGTTTTAAATTATTCAATTCAGTATGAAATGATTATGGTCAGAAAATGTATTCTATTCTGATCTTTCTTATTTATGAGCTTATAGCTTCCAGTTTCAATATTGATTGAATTTAAATTAACCATGCATCATAACAAACATTCAGAAATATTAAAACTAAGTCAAATTCTATTATCTCCTAAGTTTGTGAACAAGGTTGAATTGATGTATGAAGTAAAGATAATAAAGGTATAAAACAAATCTAGGAGACTGGGTTCGAAGTTTTTAAAACTCATATGAGCTCAATTTGCAGCATTCCTATGTTAGAATAGATATAATTTGATGAACCCTGAAAGTCTGAAGCTATAAAAACCAGCTCTTCATAAAGACAAGTCTTCAATTTAACAGGTCCTGACAGAAAACACATTACCCATTTCAACGGTCAAAATATGCCGAAGTACCGAAGAGTGATGGAAAACTTTTTCTCTATTCATTATGGAATATTATTCTAGCTTAAATATTAAAAAAGGTGCTAGACATCATTAACAATGAATACCGCAAATGGCAATTTAGATTTTGTGGTGAATGTAAGACAAAAATTGTTAAGTGGTTAATTTCATCTATAGTGTTTAGTGGTGGAACCATAGACTGGAGAGATTTCCCCAACCTTTTGTAGAAATATTCAATAATTCCCTTCAACTTCAAATATCTCAAGAATGGTGCAATTTAGGAGAAAAGATGAGGAATGATTTTATAAGCAAAAAAGACTAATGATTCCAGGAAGTACGAGATACGGACCTTTAGTTCAACGATATTTGATTTGTTTTTCATGCAATTTAACCAATCTGTAGAGTAGTAGTGAGAAATCCACAAGAAGTGGAATAAATCTATTGATGCCAAAATATGCACGAGTGATATCAAATACCTTCTACAAGAGATCATTCCAATTGATATTGTCGTTTGAATATTACAGGTGAAAATGCAAATTTTTTATGAAATTTCAACACCCTATATCTTTTGAACGGGGCCAAATTTGGAAAAATGTTATAAAAAGAAAATGTTTCTTTTGACGTCAAGAATCTATGGTTAAAATTAACGCAGTGGTCAAAGACTCACCCTGTTTGTATTATCACACTCCCATTTTTAAAATAGTTTGGAATTTCATTTAGAAGAATTAAAATTAAAAAAATTTATAAAGCACTGACGTGAGGTCAGATTGCTTTGGCGCTCTTGTTGAGCTACTTGCGAGTAGTCTTTTCCCGTACTGAGGGACAATGTGATGCAAATATGAACGCCTAATGAATGAACAAACCTATATCTCAAATTAAAAATATTTATTCATAATTTTCCCTAAGTTTTGTTCGAAGCTATAATTCCCTTTTCCTAAAAACTTATGTCAGTGCTTTTCTGAATTTTGACAACGTACTATATATTATTTCAGCCACCGAGATTGAATTCTATCTCTATAATTTCCCGTTATGAAAAATTTTGGTTAATATTACGCCAACTGACACTAATTAATGAGCCCGGCATTTGTCAATCGAATATCGATCTGTGATGGCCATCGTTCAAAGAAAATCATGACGTATGTCATTTCTCTTTTCTCTTAAGTAAATGAAAAAAATGATCGTATCCTTAGATGGAAAAGAGCTACAGCAATGAAATTTGAGGATAAGTAAGATATCGATCACCTCAATATATTCACGAATTTTTATTGAAATCCGAAAAATATCTTATGAGATAGTGCGGTTTAAAAAATTTCTTTTTGGGAATTTTTTAAAAATTTTCAAGAGTGACGATTTCTGCGAAAATTTGCGAACCGTTTTGTTGCAGCTTCCCTCAACAATATTTCAAGTATCAACTTGATCGGATGGATATTCTAGTAGTTATTGAGGAAACAATATTTCAGATGCTCATAACTACTGAACCATCCGACGGATTTGGCCCAATAACGAACTTGGCCGAGATATTTGGACAATTAACCTATTCTGAAAATATGAAAACTCTAGCTCATCTCTTTTGGATGCTAGAGAAGATACGGCCGGCCGGACAGACTCAACTTTCGCCACGGATTCTTCATCGGGGAGTCGAACCCGATCGATTGAGACCATTTTCGGCTCGATATTCCAAAATTACAGACATTCGGGCAAAATGATAGGCACTCTGTTCGGGTGAACAAGAGCGCCAAAAATATCAACCATAAGTATCAATTTGAAGCTTTAAAATCATTTGAATAATGTTGAAAGATGGAAATGGCCCAAACAATCTTCCGAACAATTAACCATCAAGAATATTAAGTCCACAAAAATGACAAATTTCTGAGAGGAAATGAATTTCCATAACTCTATAAGGTACTGCAGATTTTCAAAGAGAAGAAGCTTTCAAAACCACTTGACAAATGCTCAAGCTCAAATCTATCTAAGTGAGTTGGAACCACAACTTCAAAAGCAAACATGGCCAAATAACAGAGATCCTTGGATGAAACGAGTGCGCACTATAATTAGAATCAAATCGGCACAAAACTACGTTGCAAATGCATAATAAATGATTCGAATAAACACTTATCCGATTTCCTGGAGTGAATGTATTGATTCAGTGTCCACAAATGCCCAATTCAAATAGCACTAATTTAGAAATTACGATAGCATCGAGGAAAATTGGATCAATTCGCTATTTGTTCCCAATCAATACTGATTCTATTTATTGCGAAGAAAAGTCAATGTTATTCAGTCAACACCAACGCTAGCGTCGCAGTATTTACAATAACAACTATTGGTACATAGATCTCAAGTATATTGACGGCAAAATTTGTCAAGCATCGTCCAGAAATTGTCATCCGGAAACGTCACTTCGACTTTCTAGGCTATGTAATCTCAGAAATTTTAAATGTATTCCAAAATCGATATCATTCGATATCACTCGTTGCAAAATGTAATAACTAAAAGATTATTGTGTAAACAATTACCTAATGAGAGTTGTAAACCGAGCAAAATCAATCCCCAAAATCTTCCACTGCTTCCTATACCGAAATTAAAACATACTCTCTTTAAATTCCTCAGATCTGCAGAACCGTTCGTAACAAATTGTGAATTATCAACAGCTAAAGATATATGTTATAAATTCTGCAAAAACGATGGTTATCATATACAGAAGTTGTTAATCCAAAGAGCTCAAAGAACTCATAACTGGCTGGAAGAGTGGTATTTGAAATGTTCTTATTTGTGCAACAGAGAAAGGCTTCCTGTGCATACAAGCCCAGTGTTAGTATTTCCTACTGAGACCTTTAACACCAGATGTGAACAGATCAAGTATGCAGCTAAATTGATTCATGGAGTTCTCAAGTTCAGGAAGATGTGCAAAGAAGATAAATTACCCTTAGAAACATGGGGAAAATATCCATTGGATATGGAGGTATACAAAAAGTTGTTCGCATATACTAGAGTACCAAGGTTTGGTTGTGACGAGCTTGTTGAAGTGGGTGAAGATTCTAAACATATAATCGTGGTATTTAACAACAATTTCGTTAAAGTTGAAATTTTGAATGAAGAGGAACTACCACTAAGTTTTCCCCAGCTGATGTCAAGGCTGAATGATGTGTTGAAATTTGGTACTACTAGAGGTGATCCAATTGGTATCCTTTCATTCATGAAAAGAGATAAATGGGCCAGAGTGTATAATGAAATGAAACGTGTGCCAGAAAATGAAACATATTTCAATGATATTGAAAGAGCCATGTTTGTAGTTTGTCTAGACCATCCCAGTCCGAACAAGATATGTTCGGATGAAGGAGGGAAGACAAGCTCTTGCATGAATGGTTTCCATGGGCATGGACCAGCAGTTAACGCCGCCAATAGGTGGTACGATAAAACATTACAGTTCTTCATCAATATAGATGGATCCGTAGGACTTATATTCGAACACAGTCCAGTGGATACCATGCCTTTGGCAAAATTAGCTGATTTTCTAGTGTCGTATGTGAAGACT
This sequence comes from Micraspis discolor, assembly GCA_030674115.1. Classification (NCBI taxonomy): domain Eukaryota; kingdom Metazoa; phylum Arthropoda; class Insecta; order Coleoptera; family Coccinellidae; genus Micraspis; species Micraspis discolor. The sequence goes on along the minus strand of JARTUT010000445.1, from coordinate 33,481 downwards.
AACGAGTGTATGAATATACCATTTCGGTATATTTGCAAAAAATCGAAGAAACTAGATTTTGTTTGCTCAAAAGATATCAAAGTAAATATGCAAGAAGGATGTGCAGAAGCAAAAGAGGAAATGAAAAATTTCAGCTTACACCTGCATCAATTCAAAAAGTTTGGAAAGGATTTCTGGAAAATTTATGGAGTAAGTCCTGATGCAATAGTTCAGTTGGCTCTACAACTAGCGCATGTTAGGGCCCATGGTAGATTCGTACCCCAGGAAGAAATAGTCACCACAAGAAAATTCTTCAGAGGTAGAAACGACGTTGTGCGTTCTTGTACCCGTGAAATGATGAGGTTCATACAATCGATAGACGATCCCTTAATTTTTTTGAAGGATAAGTATGATTTTCTCAAAGAGACCCTTAGTGTACATAGGGAAATGACGGAAGATGCCATGGAGGGAAGAGCTATTGACTGTCACTTGTTTGGAGTGATGATGGCCTGCAAAGAAGCTGGCTTGTATCTACCAAAAATCTTTCAGACACAGGCGTATCTGAAGAGCAGCAAATTCAAGATTTTATCAATGCAGATACCGATGGAGAGCAATTCTCATATATGTTATCCGCCATGTTGCCCTGATGGTTATGTTATTTGCTATAATCCGAGAAAAAAGGATATAAACATCAGTGTCACTCGTAAGAATGTATTGAGAACTGACACGAAGAACTTGCTGAAATGTTGGCGTAATAGTATGGAAACAATTGCTGAAATTATCTGCGGATGTGAGAAGAGACAAAAAAATCTATGCGAATAAACATTATTAATAATTAAACTCAAGTAGTTATTGTCGCTAACGCAGCGAGATCTAGTCTAAAATATATGTGTCACGTTTCCGGTGAGTGAAATTTGTATGGTACTTAGAATTTAAAAAAAAAATAAATATCGAATATGCCATTCCATTTACTCAGAATATAATTGTTCATATCCAACATGCGAAAGAATAACATAATGAAAACGATAAGACTGAAAGAGCTTTCGGTTCATATCGATTCAAATTTAGGAGATACATCACAAAAAACAGCAGTTAATCACATAGATCGATATAAGTTTCGAAATTACCTTTCCGCCTTTTTCAAGTCTTTTTTTAAATTCCGTAAATAAAATGAGGCAGCTATCTTCAGAGGTTTTGCCGTTTCAGGCTGCTCCAAGATTACTGTGGTGGGATTCTGTAAGAGCAAAGCGAAGCGAAACCAAGGCGAAACGATGATTTTATTCGATACGGTATTCTGGAAGAGGATTCCGATTGGTTGAATTTTATCACGTGACCACCTCAAGTGTCAAATCTTGAACTATTTCAGCTGTCAGTTCAATTATTCTGAATTCTTGGTTAAATACTCAAAATAAATGCATTTACATTTACATTGCTTGCAAATTTTTGTTAGAAAAGAATAAGAAAGAATCGGACAGAAAGATTAGAACAAATCCCCAGCAGTTGACTAGCTACAAGCAAATATTCATGTGTGTGAAGTTGGCCCCGCACTTTTGGTTTTCGAAAATTTTTTTAATGTGCTAAATTGTGCTAGGTTTGTGCTGCTTTGTGCTGTTTGAATTTTCTCGTTATTTCAAGTAGTTTTCGAGATATTTCACTAAATGCATAAAATGGGCCAGCCCCGCACTTTTAGAAAATTTGAGTTTTAACCACTGAAATGAATTGTGCTAGACGTATACTGAGTTGTGCCGTTCGAATTTTTGAGATGGATCTCTTAATTTCCCAGAATATGGAAAATAAAAAAAAAAGTTAGCCCCGCACTTTTGTTTTTTCTTATCGGAAATGAGTGTAAAAAGTTGTGCTAGGTTTGTGCTGAGTTGTGCCGTAAAAATTTTCATGGAAATACCTCACATTTTCCGGAAAATCCCGAAAATCCATTACAAGGCTAGCCCCGCACTTTCGTTTTTTTTTTCAATCGGAATATGTGGATAAAATTGCGCTAAGCGTGAATGAAGTTGTGCCGTTAATATTTTTGAAAAATCGAGTTTTTTTTTCCGAAAAAACTGGAAAATTCGAAAAAAGATAACCCCGCACTTTCTCTTTTTTTCCATAAAAATCATCTCATAGAGTTGTGCTACATTTGTGCTGACTTGTGCTGATAATTTTTTCAGAAAAAACTTCAAGTTGTCTTTTTAAACGGTGAAAAATCAAAATATCAGTAGATTGAATGATGAATAGTGTGAATGGCAACACTGTTGTGAAGTTCGCCCCGCACTTTCTGATATTTTCAAATGTTTGTGGTGCTGAATTGTGCAAGGTTTGTGCTGCTTTGTGCCGTAAAAGATTTTTTTCAAATGGTACGATTAATAAGATATTTCACTAAGTGAGTAAAAGCGAATAATGTAAATTTTCATTTTTTCTTTCCGTTTAACGGTCAAGTGCGGGGCTAACTTTTTTTTTGATTTTCCATTTTCTAGGAAATTAAGAGATCCATCTCAAAAATTCGAACGGCACAACTCAGTATACGTCTAGCACAATTCATTTCAGTGGTTAAAACTCAAATTTTCAAAAAGTGCGGGGCTGGCCCATTTTATGCATTTAGTGAAATATCTCGAAAACTACTTGAAATAACGAGAAAATTCGAACAGCGCAAAGCAGCACAAACCTAGCACAATTCAGCACAACAAAAAATTTTTCGGAAATCAAAAAGTGCGGGGCCACCTTCACACACATCAAATATTCTTGTGCACTTCCACATTGGTAATTGCCACTGGCAAAAAACCTCAGCGCCATTAATATTCGCTATTGGAATGGTATTCTAGTGGTCCTAGATGTATTATCCATGAGAGGTCTCAACTTATCGAATAACGTATGGACTAATTGTTTTGACAAACGAAATATTTCTTCGAACCTCTCATTGGTCAAACTGAAACTCTTAATAAATTTAGACGAACTCTTCTTTCTATTGCACTTTCGGTAATCATAAGTATGGAAAACATTATTAGTATTTACTTAAACACTATTATAGAATTTGTTCTGAAATTAAATCGAATAAAGGTTATAATCTTAAAATAAAAATATATTTTCAGGTTATAATGTCAGACACAACAAACACAACAGAAAATTTATATGAAAACCTCTTAATAGTTCAAATGTCTACTTATATACGCCGTGGCCATTGTTTCATCGTGTATCTTCGGTATACTTCGAAAACCAATGCCCGAGCATAAATATGACGAAACGAAAACGCTAAAGACGATTATAGAATTAGAATACCGCTTTGCTTTGACTCGCTTCGTTTCGCTTCGATTTCGTCTTCGCCTGCTATGATAACGAAAGTTACAAAATCCCACCACTGGCCGCCCTGATCTGCTACTCCGATTGTTCTGTGTTTAGAATATACCGTATTCATTCAATGATTTATTCTTCCGTTGATTACAGTTTTCTGATCAAATATTTCAGATTCATTAATGATTTCTGTATCAGAAGGTTTGTTGCGTCACCGTTAGAAATCTTAATGCGACATCCGAGAAATTAAATTTTTCATTCAAACCAAAGCACAGCTAACATAAACAAGTTTTTCCGCAAATCGCCAGGCAATTTTGACATTCCTATCAAAATTTTTTGAAGAAAAAGTCAGGACGTCCTTACTGTAAGGAAATGATATTTCCGTACAGCTGTTAGTGTTCTACATAAATGATAGAAAACACATTGCTTATAAAGAATTAATTTATATTTCGAAAACATCAAGTCATTGCTGAATACATTTTTAAGATCAATTTGTTATATTTACAGTAATTTGACAGTTAGTACAATTATTGAACACTGGAGGAACACTCTTAGAACTGTGAGAAACATTTTGGACAACATGCAGGGTGGAAGGGTCATTTTGTTGAATATTTTGTACTGTGAAAATTTTATTTGCCACCTCAACCTTATTGTTAAGCGATTCTTCGATATATCTTTCAGCAACGTTTGATGACTTCCATCCGCCATGCCTCTTTAAACTAGTTATGTCGGCACCAGAGTCAACCAATATTGTTGCAGAAGACCGACGAAAGCAGTGACCAGTATATTCTGTCGGATTTACCAAGTTCAAATAAGTAGCAACTATTTTGGGCATTTTTCTAAATTGATGAATTCCTATCACTTGTCTACCACCCTTTCCGCTTTAATATTTAAAGAAAAATCGGTCACTGTTCATATTTTCTGGTCTTAACGAAACATACTTTCGATAAACATTCAAGTAGATCTGATTAATTACAAATGATCTTGGTTTGTTGGTTTTCGAATCAGGTATGCTGATTGAAAGCTTAGATTCTAAGTCTTCTATATCGTGTACAGTCATTCGGACTAACTCATCCATTCTACAGGCCCCAGAAATACCAAATATTACAGCCACCTAAAAAATAAATAAAGCTATAATCTAAATAGAAATTAAAAACTTGTAAATTACTTAATCATTAAATTTTCTTTATCTGGAGCTTCCTGGATGAATTTTTCAATTTCTTCCTTCGTTAAAATCTTAGATTTCTTTGCCCTATAACCTTGAGCTTGCCGTTTCAATAAAGAACGAAGTTTTGAGTATGTAGATATATCTACATTGTGTTTAAGTGCAAGGGTTGACTTCAGCATTGAATAATTGGCCCATAATGTTGAAGATTTCATCTTTAAACAAAGGTCTAGGAAGTATGCCATTACAACATTTTCTGAGAAAGAACTCGTACGTCTGTATGCATTTTCGTACTTTTCTCTTGATTTCTTTGGCAATAATTCTAATGAAGCAGTATTCACTGCCTCAACCAGCTCTGGAGGAGTCCCAAGAATGGAAATTTCATCATCACTTATCATTTTACTTTCGAGAACACCAGCAATTAAATTTATAAGCGTCAAGTTTGACAATTCAACCTCAATACGTTTCCATAGTAACCCAAGTAATTTTATTAGGAATTTCAAAGCACCATTTATTTGGGAATAAAATTATCGTTTTTATTTAAATCAATCAATATCTGTCGAATTTTAAACGATTTGCGGAAAAATAGTATGTTTACCTCGTAGGAAAAGCCACATTCCTGGACTCTGTGTTGCTATCTTCACAGTCGTCCAGGAATGTTAAGCTTTTCCTACCGGTAAACAATGTACTATTATTTTTTAACTTGTGTATCTTTCGGTTCGACATTCTTCATGAAAATAAATATCGATTTTTTTTCCATCATTGACATAGAACAATGAATCGAATTTCTGACATACAGCAAAGTTTCAAACCAGCATTTCTTCGAATTCGAGATATTTGGTAGCTGAAATAATTTCACTGTTGAGGCATTAATCAATTCAATTTCGATAGCTTAGTCAGATTTCTTTCCATAATTCAAGGCTGCAATCAGATGAAAATTCTATATTGATTACGACGGTAATAGGTTGTAGCGTTCTACACTCGTTTTTATTCGCTGGTTTTTTCGTTTTATTGACGAGACTAGTGAGTGAATGAATAAGCGACAAAATGTTGGTACGAATGTATCTGATATGCCACTGTATGTGCCCGATGTCCGGAACATTTATTCCTTTCTCTAGTTGCGATTTCAACCGATTATATGTGTCGAAGTGATATTTCCTTAAATCTTTATTTTTGATTTCCCTTTACTTACTTTGAGTGAATGAAAACCTAAAATAAGGGTTTTTCCCTGGATTTGTTATTTTGGAGTTTGTCCTTCGAGTTTTTGCTTGGAGTTTTTCTACGAAGTTCAATTTTGGCAATTCCAAATTGTAAATATACCTTATTCTACAACTGTTCCTGTCTAAATGAGCCAGAGACGTTGTCGTTGGGACTAAGGAACCACGACTTTTTTCTGTTTGGAGGAAACACGTCACACAATATACTATGTTTTTTAATTGGCATACACCATCGACTCTGATCCTCATTATTACAGAGAAGTAAATATTGTAAAAATGTTATAAAGAAGAAACATCGATTTATTTGAATAAATAATATTTTTTTTTAATATTGATTCCATTTGTCTCATCAAATTTGTATTTCTGTAAATAATTATCTATTGACTAATTCTGGTACCAGATCAACTGTTTCATGTAATTAAAAAAAAAATACTTGTGTAAATAAACGAGTGACTTGTTCGACTTTGAGTTCGTTTTTTCATTTTTGGGAATTGTGTGATCAGGCTCATGGCCCATTTGAAACCGAATGAGCTCGGGTAATCAATTAATTGTAATTATCAAAAAGATCGTTACAAGATAGATTTGTTATAGTTGTTGATCAATTTGTGATTATTTTCAAGACACATATAACCCAGTTCTTGATTGAGTCTCAAATATTGTTAACATAATTCAATATTGTCGCTAAGAAATTATTGATTTCATTTTTAACGATTGATCTCAACATTGAAGAAAAATAAGCGTAGCAAGAGAACACATAACTCATAATGAATAGTGAAAATAGAGCAGAAAAACTTACTAAGCTATTATATGGAATACGGAATATGCTGAAATCTGTTCAGGGTTGCTATTGTCTCAAATTTGTCGGGTTCATTAATACTAAATCGTTTTTTAGTAGCAATTTGAAATAGAATTCACTGACTAATAAATAATACACGTAGAAATTGATGTTCCATTTTTTTAATGAATTAATTGATAATAATTCATAGCATCATCAAAAGCATTGCTTACTCTATTACTTAAAAAAAATCACCCAAGGTGTTCCAGATAGCCAATATCTCGGCTTTAAAACTAGAATTTTAAGAAGTAGAAGTTTAAAAAAAAAAGTATTTTAGATGACATCAAAAATTCTACCAGCATGCGTTGAACTTGTCTTTGTAATCACCATACCTGAAAAACTAACGCAACATATTTTTGAAATGGCATCCTTATAGTTTTCAGATCATAAACGGTTCAAGAGTATAAAAGAAATATGTTGAAAAAATTTTTTTATTTTTTTTTAACGTTTTAACTTAAAAAGAATGATTGAAATATCCGAACATTCACCATTTTGCCTCATTCTATTCTCTACGTTATGTTCTGTACTATATTCCTTAAAGTCCATATCTCATCTCCCTGACAGGGTAGAGAGTTCAAGCAAACAGAAATTCACACGGCATCAAGAACTCTATCAGAACCCATAAAACACAGACAGTACAGAAAACATAAATACAAACAACAATCTGAATTATAATATAACAACACAATGACCATTTAAAATCAAAATTAATATTAAAACAAATGTTCGAGATTTGTCCCAGCAGTTTCCAAACAACTGTCGAAATGAGTTAATAAATGTCTTTTATAGGTTGTTGAGCAGTCGCTCAACAACGTTCAAACTAGAGGAGATAGAAAAAAATCTGATAACCCATTCTCGTTCTCTTTTTCTGAGAAACTAACAAGAGTAGTATTCATTTTTGGCTACCTACTTCCGTTTTGGAGTTATAAGCGCTATTCACATTCAAAAGAGTCAAATTATACAGGATGTTCCATTTTGAATGAGCGAGTTGATGCCCGATTCCGGTATAACCGGAAGCCGAAAATTGCTGTCAGTATTTCACAAATAAAGATCAAGTTGACTCTTCCCTAAGTGCAAAATTCCATTCAAATATAACATATATTTCTCCATTTAATTCTAATGAGCATTCCCGGTGGGCAACCTTCATATATATATATATATATATATTTTTTTATTTCTTGTGCTTTGATATAAATTTTTTTTGTTTAAAATTTTATGGGTGTATAGCACTTATTTTACTAATAATGGTAATTGTTAAATTATTATTTTATTTATTTTATTTTTTCAACATATGTTTCGGCGTATCTACGCCTTTTTCAAGGAATCTAATACAATCGACAATTTCCTATAAATTACACAATAATAAATACACTAATATATCAAAAAATAATACAAAGCTTTTACGTACTTCTTCCAAATCGTCCGTCAAGATATTATTTTCTTCTATAAATCAAACTTCAAAAAATCTTCAAATATTAAATATTTTCGTCAGCCATAAATGAAATAATGTGACGATGATGCGCTGTCACGATTCTGTTTTTCCAACTTCTTATTCCAATTTAATGCTGCGACACCTGTACGAATTAACCAACAATTAATAATCCCAAATCTGGGTTTAAATTGGTTCTGATTAATCTAGATGGAGTTGGTAGTAGAAGATTGAAAATTTGTATTTCCTTATTTATGTTATAAGATTGAAATAAATTTGGGCCAAGTTTTTGATGTCTGTTTTATCGTCCATAGCTTCTTTTTCTTTTTTAATGTGGATCATTTCTAGTATGTTTCTAGTTTTGTTGTTTTTTTCTTTTTCCAGTATAGAAAAGTTCTCAAAATCCATTTTATGTTTTTCTGTTTGGTCATGCTTTTTTAGTGCGGTCATATTTTAGCAAAATTTGTGCTCATTTATTCTTACCTTTATATATTGTGTTGTCTGTCCTATATATACTTATGGACAATTTTTGCAAAAATATGACCGCACTAAAAAAGCATGAACAAACAGAAAAACATAAAATGGATTTTGAGAACTTTTCTATCCTGGAAAAAAAAACAACAAAACTAGAAACATACTAGAAATGATCCACATTAAAAAAGAAAAAGAAGCTATGGACGATAAAACAGATATCAAAGACTTGGCCCAAATTTATTTCAATCTTATAACATAAATAAGGAAATACAAATTTTCAATCTTCTACTACCAACTCCATCTAGATTAAAAAGAACCAATTCAAACCCATATTTGGGATTATTAATTGTTGGTTAATGCGTACAGGTGTCGCAGCATTAAATTGGAATAAGAAGTTGGAAAAACAAAATCGTGACAGCGCATCATCGTCACATTATTTCATTCATGGCTGACGAAAATATTCAATATTTGAATATTTTTTAAAGTTTGATTTACAGAAGAAAATAATATCTTGACGGACGATTTGGAAGAAGTACGTAAAAGCTTTGTATTGTTTGTTGATATATTTAGGTATTTATTATTGTGTAATTTACAGGAAATTGTCGATTGTATTACATTCCTTGAAAAAGGCGTAGATACGCCGAAACATATGTTGGAAAAATAAAATAATAATTTAACAATTACCATTATTAGTAAAATATGTGCTATACACCCAAAAAAATTTTAAACAAAAATATATATATATATACATATATATATATTCTTCGGAACATTTAGATCACCGGATGTTTTCTCAATGAACATAATCGCGTAGCTGAAAACACATTTATCGATCCAAAACAATAGGTTTACGCCATAATTGCAGGTATTCATATTAAGCCTGATAGATTCACTTTTATCTCGCAGACTGGGACAATAACCAATTGATCAGAGTCACTAATAATTATTCAACAGTTCTAAGTACTGGGAGTTTATCAATGGAACGTTGATAGGAAAATACCGAAAGATGTAAATTTACATGTATCCATTAAGTTACCATACAACTGCATTAAATTTTAACATTCGAATGATAAGAGGGAGGTTAATAACCGATGAACATGATTCTCATTTCGTCCAACTGAACAAGATCAATCGATATTGTCGGAGTGCTCAAAACTATCACCTCCATCTATATGTCCAATCAACAAGTTAAAAAATTTGAAGAATAAAAGTAATAGTTTTATTGAGTGTTTCTTTCAAGATATTTCAAAGGTTAATTCTTATAATTGAATCTTTTATAGAAAATGCTCTTTCTTCCAGGCTTTAGGAAAAATTGAAATTGTTCAGATCAGGTTCTCAGCCTTATTACTTTCATAGTATCAGGCTTCAATAATAGGTTGAAACCAGGGGATGCTTTCATTGATTTATCTTCGGCATGTGTGGAAAAATGGATTAATTTTCAAACTCTATACCCATCTGATGAGATCATTAAAAAATATGTTATCCGATAGAAGGTTTCGTGTTTTTGTTGACAATAAGAGAAGCAATTTCATGACATTGAAAAACGGTCTTCCAGATCAGTTCGAGCTCCTTTACTTGTCAATTTTTAACTCACTGATTTATCCACGACATCATCTCAGAAATTTGTTTATGCTGATGATATTGCTATTGCTTACCACTATTCGGATTTCCATACATTTATTGAGTGGCAATTATGTTCCAATCCCAAAAAACAGAGGTATCTTGTTTTCATTTGAATAACGAGAAATATAGGAAATCAGCTATAACTCTCAACGATTCTCCTATCGAACATAATTTCTATCCTAAATACGAAGGAGTTGAATTAGATTCGTCTCTCAATTACAAGGCACAATTAAATGATCAGAGCCTGAAACTGAAAACTAGGATTAATATTCTTCAGAAATTAGCTGGATCATTTAGGGGTGCTGATGCTTCCACTCTTCGCACAGCATCTCTAGCTTTAGTCTTTTCGAACAGCTGAGTATTGTTGCTTTGTTTAGATAATAGTGCACATACACAAAAATTCGATGCATAATCGAATACATCAATGAGAATAATTACTGGTACCATAAGATTTACACCGGTTCATTGGTTACCAGTTTTGTCAAACATTGTCCCTCCCCATATTCGCAGAAAGACTGCAGCTCAGAATTTTTGGAGAAAATATCATTCTTTTCCAATGTTATTTCCAATTATCTCATACATTCCAAAAAATATGATTCCCAGATTGAAGTCACGTAAACCATTATGGCATAATACGTTCTTCAATATGAACATAAGTGATAAAGAATTATGGAAGATTGAGTGGAGCTCTTATGAAATGTTCAATGAAGATCTCATTTCTGATCCTTCTGAAAGAATTCCGGGTTTTGATCTTCTTAGAAAAATTTGGACAGTTCTTGGTCGTTTGAGAACAGGTCATGGTCGTACCAATAGCATGCTTTTCAGATGGAACTCAGTTCCAAGCGCAAGTTGTGAATGTCGAAAAACAGAAGAAACAATACCTCATCTCATCAATAATTGTTCCATATATAAATTTCAATATGGTTTTAGGGCTATTCACGATGTTTCCGATTTTTTCTTGGAATGGGTTATAAATTTCAAAAAAATTTTATATATATTTCTCGTATTCAGTTCTTTTTTCTGCTTTTATCTTTTTATTTTCAGATTCGATGTGAACAACTTGAAGAAGCCTCTGTGTTTAAATAGAAGACCACTCTTGAAGAAAGAAGTCCCTCAAATATATTTCAGCTTATTTTTGTACACACAACAACACTTATGTGGGAAGCCAGGGTTTTTTTTAATGGGGTTTTTTCCCTAGGCTTTCATGTCATACATAGATTTTTATGGCACCCCGTAACCAACCCCTGCTAATATTAGTTTGTGTAGCCAAAAGTTCAAAAGAATATACAGGGTGAGTCTTTGACCACTGCGTTAATTTTAACCATAGGTTCTTGACGTCAAAAGAAACATTTTCTTCCTATAACATTTTTCCAAATTTGGCCCCGTTCAAAAGATATAAGGTGTTGAAATTTCATGAAAAAATTGCATTTTCACCTGTAATATTCAAACGACAATATTAATTGAAATGATCTCTTGTAGAAGGTTTTTGATAACACTCATGCATATTTTGGCATCAATAGATTTATTCCACTTCTTGTGGGTTTCTCACTACTACTCTACAGATTGGTTAAATTGCATGAAAAACAAATATCGCTTGAACTAAAGGTCCGTATTTCGTACTTCCTGGAATCATTAGTCTTTTTTGCATATAAAATCATTCCTCATCTTTTCTCCTAAATTGAACCATTCTTGAGATATTTGAAGTTGAAAGGAATTGAATCGATATAATTTTGTCCCAATTTTCTGATTTTCCCAAATCCAACTCTGTGCTGAAATGATTCAATAATCAGATTTGTTCAATGTTGCCATATTTTATGTCTTTATTAAATTATTCTACAAAAGGTTAGGGAAATCTCTCCAGTCTATGGTTCCACCACTAAACACTATAGATGAAATTAACCACTGAACCATTTTTGTCTTACATTCATCACAAAATCTAAATTGCCATTTGCTGTATTCATTGTAAAAAATGTCTAGCACCTTGTTTAATATTTAATCCAGAATAATATTCCATAATAAATAGAGAAAAAGTTTTCCATCACTCTTCGGTATATTTTGACCGTTGAAATAGGTAAAGTATTTTCTGTCAGGACCTGTTAAATTGAAGACTTGTCTGTATGAAGAGCTGGTTTTTTATAGCTTCAGACTTTCAGGGTTCATCAAATTATATCTATTCTAACATAGGAATGCTGCAAATTGAGCTCATATGAGTTTTAAAAACTTCGAACCCAGTCTCCTAGATTTGTTTTATACCTTTATTATTTTTATTTCATACACCGATTCAACCTAGTTCACAAACTTAGGAGATAATAGAATTTGACTTAGTTTTAATATTTCTGAATGTTAGCTATGATGCATGGTTAATTAAAATTCAATCAATATTGAAACTGGAAGCTATAAGCTCATAAACAAGAAATATTAGAATAGAATGCATTTTCTGACCATAATCATTTCATACTGTATTAAATAATTTCAAACTATCGAAATTAACCTTACAATATTTTCCACATTTCTTTGAAAGAAAGCTACAAATAACTGTTGACAGTTTCAAACAAAAAAAAAACAGAAAAATCAAAACAACAAGGAACCACAGAACACTTTTTTATTTGGAACTACCCACCACAAAGACGTTATAATATTTTAATGTGATAATAATTCACTTCTAATAATTCTGAGGAAAATTATAACTAAAGATCAATAATAGTTACTGATGTTATCTTTCATTAAAAAAAAACATTGCAAATATTAATTTTTTCTCTCCTGGGGTTCGATAATAAATTAATATTCTATGGTAAGGTATTAAAATTTGACATAATCTATGAATAACCATTATTCAATATTTATGTTCTTGTTTACGTAATTAAAACAGATACTCTGATTATAAAAATCAGTAATCAGTAATTATAGTCTAAACATAATAGATTCATATTAATGATTTAACAAAAAATATTTTATTAAAGAACACCTAGTTGATTTTTCAAAATCAAATTTAGGTATTTCTTCAAGAAAGTATAATTGCACACCTAAATCTGGAAATACTTGTAATCTATCCAGGTAAATTGTTATTGGGATTCAGTACAGAAAATAATCATCAAGCAAAGTATCATCACTTTAAAATGATTATTCGTAGTGACATCATTCATTGTTGTTGAAGATGTCGAAAAAGATTTTCGTATTTTTAACAGTATGATATCAAGAGACCTCATAGACCTGTTCACTGGTCTCTGTCAAGGAGAAGAAGCTTCAGAAATATCAGTGTTTGGAAAATCATAGGTGATTTTTTCTGGCTTTGAGTGAAAAAAAGCTCAGTGACAACCTCTTGCCTTGGAAGTTTTCATAGAAATGAATGTTTTCATGATTTGGAAATTTTAAGAAGAAAATTACAAATGTACGATGATAACACCCAATAATTCTGAGGTTTTTTTGGAATTTCTCACTAGAAAGGCATGGTTTATAATCTTGAAGTAGAAAGAAAATATAGTAGAACAACAAAAATCTATGTTTATGGGGTTGAATTTTTTTTACTAGAAAATTAGTATTTTGTATCTTCCTTCTGGATATGGACCTCATCGGATGAAACATGAGTGAGTGAATCATTTCTTAGAGGGAAAATAATGTTTTTAAACAATTCAGATTCAATAGTGGATGCTGTGGAAGGTATTTTTCATTCAAACTATACTGGACTACACAGGGTATTTTTCCCAATTTGAAAACTTAAAATGCTTATAACTTTTCAACGCAGCTGAATATAGAAAAACCGTATTGGAAAAAGTGTTTCTTTTGATCTCAAGAACCTATGGTTAAAATTAACGCAGTGGTCGAAGACTCACCCTGTATATTATATAGGTTTCAATCAAATTAGATAAAGAAAACTTAAAAAGGTACTGACTAAGATCAAGAGCTTTTACGCGTTTTTTCCTGGATTCTGGATCAGCGTGATTGTAAGAAAAAACAACCCCTACCATAAATATGAAAAAATCAAAACACCTAGATATATTGGATATCCCGCGGTGAGTGGCCTATTGAATTATTATAGGAACAATTCATGCAAAACATTTCGAATGTTTTAAATCAATATATGATATCTATGGTACAGTTCTGAAGTGCTTTCAAATTTCCAGTGTTCCATGTACGCAAATTTGACAAAGGTTTTGTTATTAAAAATGAGACACCCCGCTTTTTTTATAACAATATTAACTTTATTTCTCTTTATTTATCTTCAACGGTTTTTATTTATAATTCTTTCTCAAAAATTTTAAATCAAATTTGAGTCACGAAAATGTCCATATTTTACTCAATATTCGAGATTTCGAATAGGAATTCGACATGAATTTAGATAACAGTCCGCGCAAACGCTTCCAAATCTAAGTTCTCAGTTTCACATAGTGGTCAAAAAATAATTACCATTTGTCAACTCACAAAATTGAAAAAAATCTATTTTTACACGATTTCTCTAGTGGAACATCGTTTAGCCCAAATGTCTGTTATTTCCGAATATTGCTACGAAAATGATGTGAATCGATTGACTTTAATTTCCTGATCGAGAATACAATACTTGAGGGTGTTCGTCCGGCCCGCCGGATGTAACGGGTGGTCCATCTAGTGTTTGGAATTTGAACTACCGATTATTTGACATTATAAACGTCAACTATTCTTTTTGACGTGACTAATATTCAGTTGAAAGTTTGAAGTTTACGAAATGGGACGCTATTCGCTTGAAGAAAGTTGGGAAATATTAAAAACTTATTTCCAAAGTAACCGTAACCGTCAATGCCGAGCGCTACCGCGCAATGTTGAACGATTGGTTCTTTCAAGAAATTGAAGCTAACGACTTGGACGATGTTTGGTTTCAACAGGACGGTGCAACGAGCCATACAGCACACGCCACAATCGATGTTTTACGCCGCATTTTCGGAAATCGAATAATCAGCAGAAATGCTGATGTGAATTGGCCACCAAGAAGCTGCGATCTGACGCCATTGGATTATTATCTTTGGGAGCGGTGAAAGATAAGTGTTACGCCAACAATCCAGAAACAATTCAAGACCTCAAGACCGAAATTCGAGCTGCTATTGGTGAAATAGAGCCCCAAACAATCGAAAATGTATTAAAAATTGGGTGGAACGAATAGGCTACTGCCAAGTCAGCCGTGGTGGTCATTTGGCCGAAATTATTTTTCATAAATAAATGTCATGAACCCACCTTTTAAATAAATGCTCAACCATTGGAAAATATTGAGTTTTTTTTTTATAGCAGAATTAAATTCCAATTTTTAAATGGGCCACCCATTATACTTCCTCTCTTCCGAAAGGGACGAGCTAGAGTTTTCATAATTTCAGAATAGGTTAATTGTCCAAATATCTCGGTCGAGTTCGTTATTGGGCCTAATCCGTCAAATGATTCAGAAGTTGTGAGTATATAAAATTTTGTTTCCTTCATAAATCCTAGAATATGCCTCGAATCAAGTTGTAACTTGGAAGATATTTGAACAATGTTGAAGCAAATAGGCTTACAGAACTACAGAAGAAATCAACCGGCTGGAAAATTTTGGAAAAAAAATATCGATACACTATACTTCATAAAATAGCGGAAGTATTGGTGGTTATTGATATCACATATTCTCAAATTTTATTGTCGTAGTACCCTTCCACCAGAAGATATCAACATATTTTCATTTACTCAAGAGAAAAGAGAAATGTCAAAAGTCCGCCAGTAATTTCAAAGCTCTCATAAATACGTATTCGATTGACATAAGTCTGACTTACAATTGGTAGGAAATAATGTAAGTTGTCAAAATTTTAAAAAGCACTGACGTGTGTTTTTAAGAGAAGGAAATTTGAGCTTGGAACAGAACATAAGAAAAACAATGAGTAGTTATTTTTATTTGAAATATAATAATAATAATAATAATATATATATATAGATATGCGTTCGTACATTCTTTCTGTCGGTTTTATTTGTATCGCACTATTCCAGAGTACGGGAGATGACTCAGTACAAGCGCTGAAAAGCTCCTGACCTCACGTCAGTGCTTTTACTGATTTTTTTTTAGAATGGGAACGATCCATTATTTACCTATATATTTCCCTATACCCATTTTGTTTGGATTCCAAGTTAACTTCGTTTATTGAATTTCAGCTTGAGTTACTATGCATTGATGCATTGATTCGTATTGATATTTTCTTTATGCTCTCTATATAATGGGTGGCCCATTTAAAAATTGGAATTTAATTTTGCTATAAAAAAACTGCTCAATATTTTCCAATGGTTGAACATTCATTTAAAAGGTTGGTTCATGACATTTATTTATGAAAAATAATTTCGGCCAAATGACCACCACGGCTGACTTGGCCGTAGCCTATTCGTTCCACCCAATTTTTCAATACATTTTCGATTATTTGGGGCTCTATTTCACCAATAGCAGCTCGAATTTCGGTCTTGAGGTCTTGAATTGTTTCTGGATTGTTGGCGTAACACTTATCTTTCACCGCTCCCCAAAGATAATAATACAATGGCGTCAGATCGTAGCTTCTTGGTGGCCAATTCACATCAGCATTTCTGCTGATTATTCGATTTCCGAAAATGCGGCGTAAAACATCGATTGTGGCGTGTGCTGTATGGCTCATTGCACCGTCCTGTTGAAACCAAACATCGTCCAAGTCGTTAGCTTCAATTTCTTGAAAGAATCAATCGTTCAACATTGCGCGGTAGCGCAATGTGAGTAGAAGACTCACCACTTTGGAAATAAGTTTTTAATATTTCCCAACTTTCTTCAAGCGAATAGCGTCCCATTTCGTAAACTTCAAACTTTCAACTAAATATTAGTCACGTCAAAGAGAATAGTTGACGTTTATAAAGTCAAATAATCGGTAGTTCAAATTCCAAACACTAGATGGACCACCCGTTACAAATCGACATATCTGTGACTCAACTCGATCAATACAAAACCATTATTCAAGTTTGCATGATAATCGACAAGTATTTTACAGCAGTTTTTGTATAAATAATTTGAATTTCAATGAACCCACATAACTTAGGATCTAAACAAGGTATAGGAAAATGTCATTTTCGTAACACAAATTTGATCTGAAATGTCTATAAATAATTTCTAACTCAAGAACTGTCGAAGACAAAAATATATATATAATATTGAGAGAATAGAAGTGAATCAATTTTATTTTTTACAAAGAATCATAAATAATATAGAAATATGGACTGTCCCATTAGGAAAACAAAGCTGTTATAAAATTTGAATACATCTGACAACATTGGGAATCAGAAAATATTTCAGGAATGTACCTTTCATAGTCAGATGGCGATCTGCAAAATTTAAAATTTTTACCAAAAATAATTTCCATAATAATTTAATAGACCACCCACGGTTTTCCTTCAGTTTTGTTCGGAGCTCCAATTTTCTTCCTCCAAAATCAAATAAAAACAAATTATTTTTCCTAAGGAAATAAATATTTTTATTCCAGTAAGCTACTGTATTCTCAAATACATCATTTTTTCAGTCCAAATTACGAAAGAGGCGCCTGAAATGTTTTTAAAGATAACTCAGATATAAAACCGTGAATTTATGTTTGTTTATTTTTATACTGCTTACCTAGGTATACTTATATCAATCGTACACCCCTCAGAAGCTAATTCAAGCTTGTGCGAGTTATGTTAGCTGAAATGTATATTCTGACATTTTGGCCATTTATCTAAATAACCGATAATATTATATGCTGGGTTTTATAACCTGATCAACTTATTAATCGAACTAACTTCAATTCAAAATTCTATTTTACGAATTCGTTGAAGGGTTTTTTGAATATTTTGATCATCGAATTCTTATCAAGTATCAATCGGTAAACTCAATACCAATTGTAATCAAGGCTTATCGTTGAAATCAAAAAGTTGAATCTTTAAACGCCTTCGTATAATGAAAAAACCTACCTTCCTGAAATAAGATAGTACAGAGTTCTAATTGTTTATTGGACTTACACAATCGAAACTCGCTGAGCCAGAACGAAATGAGTGGCACTTTTTCGGGTTCAATTTTTTTGAGAATTCATTTGTTGAAAACGTTGCAGTTCAACCGTTTTCGAACTTTTAGAGAAAATTGGAAAATGGCATCAAATGAAAAATTCCCATAACTTCCATAGTAATGAAGTTATCAACTGAAAACTAAAACATTATTCAGGCCCGTTTTTAGGAGGTTTTATTAAAGTAATAAATTCTTCTTTATTACAATTATTTTCGATGTTATAATACAAACTGGGTTTTTTTAAGTAAGCCACACAAATTTCTCTAAGATTCCCTATATTTCCCTTCAGAAATATACAACATGCTTTATTAATTTCTCATCAATCTATGAAAATCATGAAAAACTTAATATTCACATGATAAATATAAATACAAATAAATAAAATGCCAACGCATGCTTCGTCAGTGCATATAATTTTGTGTTCAAAGATAGGGTATTTAGGCACATTTTTCTGAATACCATTTTAGGTAATTTTGTAGTAACTTGTGAACTTTATAATTTGAATTCATTTTTTTTTAATTAATGTTTAATTAATGTTGTCAATAATATTAGGAAGCGAAGCCGATTATGTTTTGATTTAAATGGTGTTCAATTCGAACACATGTAAATATTTTGGAAATATTGCTGTTCCTGTTATGCTATTTTTTGATTAAGTTTATGAGTTGTTACAAAATCAGCAATCTTTATTTTTTGAATAGCTGTTATGAAAATTTCATTTCAAATACTAATATGTGAAATAATATAGGGTGGTCCATAAGAAAAAATACAAGTTTATTCTATAGCTTCAAAACCATATTTTTTTTATACAACACGATGAACACCATTGGGTTCCTTTAAAAAAGGGCCTGCAGAAAGTTTTCACAAAAATAAGAAATAAAATTAACAAGTTACAGGGTTAGATCATAAATGCCCAAAGTAAAAAAAAAATTCCAACAAGCCAAGATATCAATGCGCAATGCGGTTTTAGGCATTCATTTTCTCATGAAAACCGACCTTGTAGCATGTAGGCATTTTTTCAGAGGGATCTATAATTTGAAAGATCTGAAAAATGTATATAATATTGAATGGTGAATATATTGAAAAACAAAAATATATTTGCATATATACATTTTCAGACATAATATGCAGTCAAACGTCACAAAACAATATACAACCAAAAATATCCATAATTCCAGTATAAATAAAATCCGAAGATAGAATCAGAAGCTAACATCATAAATAATCATTTAAAATTATCTCATATATGAAGACGCAAATCAAAGAGTAAGTTACATATTTCGTGGTTACCAGTACATATAGAATTCATCTATCGTATAGAAAACATTGTCTATCAATATTTCTTTCATTCTAGTTTTGAACTTGCTAAAAGTTAGATTTTTCAACACTCCAGGCAGTTTATTGTATAGTGATGTAGCACAAAAGGCTGGACTATTTTGTGACTTCTTTAATCTTTTGAAATCTTTTCTTATTAACAATTTATTCCTTGTATTATGATCATGCACATCCACTTGCAAACGATAATTCTCCTTATGAGAGTGAATATAAAGTAAATTTTCAAGTATGAATAAAGATGGGAAAGTAAGTATACCCAGTCTTCTGAACACATATCTGCAGCAATCCCGATAACCAACTCTACCTAAAATTCTGACTGCACGTCTCTGCAACCTGAAAACAACCTTACGTCCAGCACAATTGTCCCATAACAACACTGCATACCTAAGCCTAAATTCAACCATAACACCATAACAAGAACGTCCTCAGATGAAGAAAATGAGAGTGCCTTCAATGCAAAAATGTTTTTGCTGAGTGTAGATGTCAGACTATACCCATGGGCCCCCAGGTAAGTGAAGCATCAAGATAAACCCCAAGAAACTTTCCGACTCGAAATCTCTCCTTATTCACAAACTTAGGGTCAAGGACTGAGTCTTATTCTTATTCATGCTGAGACCATTAGCAGTAAACCAGTCGAAAGCCCCAGACAGCGCCCCCATCGGCAGACCACGCAAACTATCAAGCTCCGAGGACCCAAACTCCAGGGTCGTGTCATCCACAAATTGAGTAATTACTGGTTCCGGGTTATAATCAGATAAATCGTTAACATAAATTTAAAAAAGTATCTGTCCTATATTGGAGCCTTGGGGTACACCCGTAGTCACTTCCTTCAACCCTCTATATACTCCTTCAGCATAAACCAACTGACTTCTCTCATTCAGAAATGAATGAATGAGTTGTAATGCTTTTACAACAATCTATCACGGGAAACGCCTTCGTCAGGTCTATGAAAGATGTCATACAATGTTGACCCTCCTCCAAACTCTTAACTGCATAGTCAACGAATCCTACAATTGCCTCCACTGTATTTTTCCCTTTCTGTAACCAAACTGACTTCTTGAAAATAATGCATTTTCCTTAAAGTATTTTACTACCCGATTGGATAAAATTTTTCATTTACCTTCAAGAAAACTGGCACTAGAGAAATAGGTCTATAACTGTTCTTGTCTCCTCTATCACATTTTTAAATATCTTTGACACCTTTGAACATTTTGGAAAAGTTCCAGTTAATAAACACTTGTTTACTAATTTGGTGAAGGGTATTATTAAAGAATTTATGTACCTACATGAATAACCTATATGAAAAACTGATATCAAAAATTTTCTAGTCAGAAAATTTTTGGAAAACTTCTTTTGTCATCGTTATTCAGTGTCTACATGCTTTAATGCACCAAAAATATTGACTTCCAAATTTTTTTTTATCCTATAATCCCAGAAGAGGCCTGTGGGGCTATCACCAGGCTGAAATCTAGGAAGAGCGTCGGGCATGATTCTTTTCGGTGAGGTTGTTGAGGTTGCTCGAATCCCATTTGTTTCATCGCCTTGTATACTCGTTCAATATGTTCATAGAGTCTGGTGTGTTTCCTTCATCGTTCAAGTTCGCTTCGGTTGTTCTAGTTTATAAAAAAGTGATCCTGCAAATATCGCAAACTATCGCCCGATTTCCAGGTTGAGTACGTTTTCGAGAGTTTTTGAACGCATTGTCTATGACAGAATGATGCTATACTTGGAAAAGTTCTACATTTGTAGTGAGAGCCAACATGGATTTCGCGAGGGTCGCTCAACACAAACAGCGGCTTATGACTTTATAAATCCTACTACTATTATAAAGGTGAAAGTTTGTAAGAATGGATGGATGGATGTTTGTTACTCTTTACGTAAAAACTACTGAATGGATTTGAATGAAAATTTACCACAATATAGCTTATACATCAGAATAACACATAGGCTACAATTTTTGAGGTTTCTAATGTGAGGTCGTAAAAAAACACATTTTTGCGCTTATATTGCAAACGCTGACTGAATCCTACAAGATAGATCAAAACAATTTACTACAGTATTGTACAACTTAAAAAGTTCTACAAAAAGTCCGTGATGTTTATCTCTTAGGAATAACCCACAATAACCATTTTTATCCTTTACTTTGTACGAGAAATAATGGCTTATTTACGAAGCGATTTTAAGCAATACAGTATTAATCCTTAACCAATTAAGTATCTCGAATACATTGTGCATTTAATAAAGATCAATATGGCTTTCTACAGCATGTAAATTAAATAAATATTTTCGAAGATATCACAGATTTAAAATGCAGAGTCATAGCAATTTCGGCAATAACTACCGTTTCGGTGATAAATACCGGCAGCGGTGCCAGGCGAACGGGGCGTGGGGGAGCGGGGTAAGTGCGGTGGGGAAGAAGTGGCTCATCGCTGAGTGCGCGACCCGAACGCGGGCAGACGCGTGAGGGCAGACGTAGTTGACGGTTGTGTCCGTTTTGCGAATTTTCAAGGCACTAGCGATTTGATAAAAACGTGTGGTCGCCTACTTGAAGTAATATAGGCCTAAGGTTAGTTATTGCCAGGTTTCTTTTTGGTTAGGAGTTACACGTACAAAAAGATACTTCATTTTTACGAATTACTTCATAGATAATTCAATTACTATATAGATAGGTTACTTACCGTTAGTTATAACAAATTATATAAATAGGTTTATTATAACGAATTACTTCATTGATAATTGAATTACCATATAGATAGGTTAATTAAATATGCAAGGATTGCATTAAAGTACAATCATAACAATAACTACCGTACTGTATTTTTGGAAGTATAGAAACAACACGTACTTAGGAATTATGCCGATGACTACAGAAACATCTATCTACATTTTGCACCTAGATGTGTATTATGAGTCAAATTTCACTCGAGCGAAGCCGGGTTTTCATCTAGTGTGGTGTATAAATGTTTTGATAACGGCCTACATGTGGCAGGTCTATTTTTGGCGCTCTTGTTCACCCGAACAGAGTGCCTATCATTTTGCCCGATTGTCTGTAATTTTGGAATATCGAGCCGAAAATGGTCTCAATCGATTGGGTTCGACTCCTGATGAAGAATTCGTGGCGAAAGTTGAGTCTGGCCGGCCGTATCTTCTCTAACATCCAAAAGGAATCAGCTAGAGTTTTCATATTTTCAGAATAGGTTGATTGTCCAAATATCTCGGTCAAGTTCGTTATTGGACCAAATTCGTCGTATGGTTCAGTAGTTATGAGCATCTGAAATTTTATTTTCTCAATAACTACTAGAATATCCATCCGTTCAAGTTCATACTTGAAATATTGTTGAGGAGGCTGCAACAAAACAGCTCGCAAAATTTCGCAGAAATCGTCACGCTAGAAAGTTTTTAAAAATTCCCAAATAAAAATTTTTTTAATCCTCACTATCTCATAAGATATTCTTCAAATTTTAATAAAGATTCTTGAATATATTGAGGTGATCGATATCTTACTTATCCTCAAATTTCATTTTCGCAGCTCTTTTTCATCTAAAGATATGATCATTTTTTTATTTACTCAAGAGAAATGAGAAATGACATAAGTCCCGATGATTTTCTTTGAACGATGGCTATCACAGATCGATATTTGATTGACAAATGCCGGACTGATCAATCAGTGTCAGGTGGCGTAATATTAATCAAAATTTTTCATAACTGGAAATCATAGAGATAGAATTCAATCTCGGAAGCTGAAATAATATACGTTGTCAAAATTCAGAAAAGCACTGACATAAGTTTTTAGGAAAAGGGAATTATAGCTTCGAACATAACTTGGGGAAAATTATGAGTAGTTATTTTTAATTTGAGATATAGGTTTTTTCATTCATTAGGCGTTCATATTTGCATCACATTGTCCCATAGTACGGGAAAAGACTATTGTTCACGTGATCAGAGTGCATATAGACTTGTTATGGTTTTAATATTTACTCGCAAGTAGCTCAACAAGAGCACCAAAGCAATCTGACCTCACGTCAGTGCTTTCTAAATTTTTTGTCTTATCGCGGGCTTTTTATTGCTTAAAAATCCACTTTATACTGGATAACTGTTATAGCCTCGGCTTTAGGGGCCATTTTCTGAAGTGAGTGTCTAGTTAACTGTCAGATAGATTTATCAGTGTAGGGATATCCAATTTTAGTTCGAGTGAGTTTGGAAAAAATCTGGGCGCCGAGCTCTCACACATCGGCTCAAACAACTGCTTTTTGAGCACTCAAAGCATCGATTTGATGAGTTATCCACCGTATTGACGTGAGTTAGCACCGACTTCATTTTATTCCAGTACGTAACAAATTAAATGAGAGGTCAACGTTTTTCCAAACCTGAAGAAGCGTTTGCTACGTTCAGAATGCATGTTTTGGAGATACCTCAATCAGAGTGGCAAAAATGCTTCGACAATTGGTTCAAACCCATGCAAAAGTGTACCTATATATCTTAATGGGGAATAGTTTAAAAAACAATAAAACGATTTTCGATGATTAATATTTGTTTTTTTCTCTAATCCCGAAATATAAAAAACAAACCCATGTATTACACTGTATCCGATTTTTTGGGCGACCGCCATATATAGGCTTTTATATATATTTTTATTACTCTATGCCATAGTATTTTGTTTTGTATGACTTGTCCAATTTAGCAGAGACAGCTAAATAGTTCATTAAATATATTGTTGTTATTGTTACTTTCATTTTACAGCTTTTGGGCGACCACCATATCAGATTTTTTGGAATTTGATGATCTTATCATATTATGTATTTCTATTATTCTACTTATTATATTCTACGTATAACATAATCTACAGGGTGTTTCAAAAAGGTGACCCCTTCTCTAGGATAGGAAGAAAACTGACAAATAATTGGGGTTTGCTCAGTAAAAATTTTTGTAACGTATTCAAGATACAAGGCGTTGAAGAAAAAGAAATTATACATTTTTTTAAATATTGCAGAAACTACTGGCAACATTGTAATAAAATTTTATTCGAATATGTTTTGGAAGCTGATACATCTAATTAATACGTTTTTATGTCTGACTCTCGTAGAGAGCGCTAGTTACACGGTTCGTACCAAGTAGTATTGAACATAACTTCTTTAATATTAGATTTATTGAGCAAAATTTCAAGCGAACTTAAACATCATTTAATTTCACACAAAAAAGGTACTCTAGTAAAACTCGATACTGTGTACCGTTTTCGGAGTATTTTGATTTGAAAATTATGAAATAATAACATTTAGTATTTTCAAGGGTAATACCACTAGAGGTGAGAATTTTTTGAGAACACTCTTGTTTTTTGGGAATTATGCGTTTAAATTTCACGAAACAAAGTTATCCTTAAAATACCACGAGCCGAAGGCGAGTGGTATTTCGGGATCACTTTGTTGAGTGAAATTTGTATAATTTTCAAAAAACGACAGAGTGTTCTCAAAAAAAATTCAAATCTCGTGTGGTATTTGAAAAGATCATTCAACAATATAAATCAAACGAAATAAAAATAGTTTTTTATTCAAAAATAACCAGATAGAAGCATAACAACAAATTATTCATCTTTATTCTCAAAATAATAATTATTGATAGCACAATTATTATACACATTACGAGCATTATTTTCGAATGATGAAGTAGATACTGATGTTGTTTCTTGAAGGACATTTTTTTCATTCCTTATGGCTGTGATTATTTCTTTGTGATGTTGTTGGTCCAGTTGGAGATACGGTTTCACTGACGCTGCAGGAGAATGGCCTGTTATCTTTATCAGCTGTTCCTCACCAATCCCTGCTTTGGCTGATTGGCTGACAGCAGTAGCTCGATGCGAGTGGTTGGTTATCTTCGACTTGGTTGTGTTGATGCCAATGAGTTCTGCCGATTCTTTTGTCCATTTAGCTATCGTATTGGGACCGACTGGGGAGTTTTTGAACCATGAACCATATTTCCAATTCTTATGTGGAGTAAGGTGTAGTCTTTCAGTGATTATGTTTACAGTTCTTTTGGATACAAGTAGCTTATATAACCTCACCGGGCAAATATCTTCTTCAATATTGGGAGTCAGCCATTTCGTTTCCGCACATTTTTGGGCACCACCTTGTCTTGTTTTAGAAAATATCGGATTGTAGGCAATTCGGCCCGTGGGATTACCATCGTTTTCAATTTCGAATTGGAAATGCGAAATTAGGCATGATGAAACCTCTCCTCCGCGCTAAGCAAGCTCCAATGCAGCAATAAAATAAAATTTTCTGTTCAAACCGTCTGGATTATCTTCTTTACATAAGTTGACCATATTTTTGTGTTGCTCCAAAGACAGTGCCTTGGCACTAACTTTTCTTTTCTCAGGGTCAACTTGCAAAATACGCCTCTTGGCATTTCATGCATCCCGCGCCGTTTTAAAAGCCACGTCTGTGAATGGATCGAACCTAACGCTCCATTTGGAATAGAATTTTTCCTGCAGCTATTTGGCAGTATTATGCCACAAGGTTTTACGACACTTTCCTTGTGGTCTGATCCATCTCTTTTCTTCATATTGAAAGCCCAGACTAGCATAATATTATTGAGCTCTGACAAACTTGTTTTTTCATTTACAAGGTATTCCTTGTAATATTCTTCAAATTGTTTCCAAATGTAGGATCTTGAGTTCACTGTATTAAGCGGCACACTTTTCTTCACACTTTCCTTAATTGAAGTAATATAACAATTCCCAAAACGTTTCATTTTTATCTACTTTATGGTAAAATACGAAAATAAACTGACAGAACTGCCAAATGTGCTGTTGAAGTTATCGCTAACAACTGCTTGTTTATCGTAACCATGACGACCGCTACTTCCACCAACGGCCAAAGCTATCCGGACGTATTAATATTCCTATGCAAATTAGGCATTTAATAAAAACAAATTTCTAAAAGTGAAAACACTGTGAGGTTGAGTGTTTTCAGATACAGTTTGTTTCTATTGGTCGGTTTTCAAAAATTGAGCGATTTCATTGAAGGATGTAGTATAGTGTTGAATGATCTCTGAAATTTCTGTCTTTTATTTAACAGTTTTGACGTTGAGTCAACAATAATTACATTTCTAATTGTTGAATTAGATATTGTTAATCAAAATGTACTCAAATTTTGAATACACCTTAGGAGAGTGTTTAGGAAACGCTAGTGCAGCTGTTACGCGTTATGCAGAAAAGTTTCCTCGAAAAAACCTTCCACGTAAAAATACATTTAGAGCAATTGAACGACGTTGTCGAGAAACTGGGTTTGTGAGAACTAATAAAATAAATTATGGTAGGCCAAGAACAACAAGAACCATTAATAAAGAAAATATGATTTTAAATTTAGTTGATCAAATCCAACAGTTAGCGTAAGGGATGTGGCAAGACAAACAAATACGTCTTCTTCATATACTTGGAGGATACTTAAAGAGCAGCAGCTACATCCTTATCATTACAGACAAGTCCAAAGGCTTTTGCCAGACCATCTACCGGTTAGAATGGATTTTTGTTGGACATTACAAGAAAGGACAGCCCTCAATCCAAAATTTCCAAATGTATTCTTTTTACGAATGAGGCCACTTTTACGCGACAAGGTAGGTTTAAATCCCATAATACACACTACTGGAGTGATGAGAATCCACATGTCAAAATGGTAGAACATTACCAACACTCATTACACAGTTTGGTCGTATCTTAAAGCAAAAGTTTATGCTGCAGAGGTAAATTCACCGCAAGATTTGAAAGATACAAAGATACAAAGAATACAACGTCACTTTAATGATCTCACAGCTGACTCCCAACCATTTAGAAGATTAATGGATCCTTTAGAAAAAGGATAGCCTTGTGTATTCCTGAAAACGGAGGACATTCTGAACACCTACTCTAATTGTAATTAATGATCATATTTATGTTATTAGTCTTTTTTGAATATTCTGATTTTTTGTTTGATAAATACAATTTTTATCATTACTTCATACTAACATCGGTTATCACTTCATAATTTTTAAATCAAAATACATCGAAAACGATACAAAGTATAGAGCTTTACCAAGAGTACCTTTTTGTGTGAAATTGAATGATGTTTAAGTTCGCTTGAAATTTTGCTCAATAAATCTAATATTAAAGAAGTAAAGAAGTTCAATACTACTTGGTACGAACCGTGTAACTAGGGCCCTCTACGAGAGTCAGACATAAAAACGAATTAATTGGATGTATAAAATTTCATTACAATGTTGCCAGCAGTGTCTGCAAAATTTTAAAAAATGCGTATAATTTTTTTTTTTCCTCAAGGCCCTGTATCTTGAATACTGATGGCGTTACGAAAATTTTTACTGAGCAAACCTCAATTATTTTTCAGTTTTCTATCTATCCTAGAGAGGGGGTCACCTTTTCTTGAAACACCCTGTATATTATATTATCGAGCAATGTTTTATTGAACTCGTTTTGTATGACGTGTCCTATCTAGCAGATCAGGCTGAAAGGGTTAATGAATATATTATTATAATTCAAATGATTTTTGTTTTCAATAATTCGACGGATTTGGTCCAATAAAGAACTAGGATCAAAATATTTGGGCAATAAATCTATTCTGAAAATACATACTTAAGACTGACCACCACTTCTTCATCAGAAAGTCAAACTCAATCGATTGAGACCATTTTCGGCTTGACATTTGACATTTGGGCAAAAGAAATAGCACGCTGATTCACTATTTAAATCAAGTAAAGCAAGCGAGCAAAAAGACTTTCACTTATATTTCACCCTTTATTCAGAGAACTTTATGACCTGTCCTTATAATTTCAGAGGCATGTCTGTCGAAAGGAATCAAATTATTCGTGGAATCAACACAATCATAGAGTATTTTCTGATTCATTCCAGGAAAACAGTAAATGAATTTCGGACAATTTTCGCCAACGTGAGCGCACTCGTATACTATGATGCGAAATTCCTGGAATCTCTACGGAAATCGAATGAGTTGACGACGTCCTGTACAACTTTTGTTAATACATCTTGAGAGTACACCTTTGAAACGTGACGAGACTTGAAATAGTAGGTAGCTCTGTAAGTGAACCTTTCCTAATTTCCCGTATGAATTGAATATGATGAAGCATATTCAACCATAATGAAGAATTCCGCAATGAACTGGGTAGTATAATTATACATATATATAGATATATATTCATATAAACTTTTGGCTTACAAAACAAATGTTAGCTGGGGTTGGTGACGGGGTGCCATACAATTCGGTGTATGACATGAAAGCCTAGGAAAAAACCCCAGTGAAAAGAAACCTTGGCTCCTCGCATAAGTATTGTTGTGTGTACAAAATAAGCAGATTTCGATAAGAATAACTGTATAGAAAAGCCTTTGGCCACTCCGTCAAGGTTAACTACAAATGGTTAACTCGATAAGAAATATTTTTCCAATTCTGCCCCGTGGCAAAGTTATAACCAGTTTGATGCTTCAAATTGGGCTTTGCTACCACTAGATACCTTTCGAGATTACACAAAAATCTAGTTTCTGCTTTATAATCAATATAATAATAGCGATAAGATCGGGAACCAGAGAAAAAATCAAAATTGGTCCCGTCAGGGACCCGCGAGGCGTAGCCGAGCGTGAGAACCCAGGGCCGAACCCGGGGCAATCTTAAAACAGATCGAAAAGGCGTATCCTCTTCTAGGAGAAGCGACCCCGAAACCCGCCCCGGGCGCTCTTAAAGTGCCCGAAATTTTCAAACGAAAATCGCGAAATCGGCCATTTTCGCGAAATCGCCCAAAGGCGAAAAACGGGTGAAAGTACTCCTATGAAGCCGGAGCATCTCGCGGGGAGGGGGGGGTCGCTTTTTCTGGACGAAGAACGTCCCCATACGTGGCTACGAGCTCAGCCGCGGAGCCCCCCGGAATCTATACGAAAATTATGCATATAAAACGGCAATTTTTAGACTCGCGACTTCCCTGAAACGTCAAAAACCACACCTACGTTTTCCCTCCGTGCCGGTCGAAAACGATATAAATCGCCCCGCGATCGGTAGAAAACGAATCTACGTGAAATTTCCCATCTCTGGGTACCAATCTTCATATCCAAGTAGCGAGTCAAGGCCGGGAATATTCATTCCAAATTCGACAATTTTCTCGATAATTCGAGGAGAAGTGTCATATTTTATCATACGATTCCGATGATAGCCGAACGCGAGCTCCAAATTTGAAAATACGGCATCAATTTTTTGCTCGATATGGGCGGTTGAAGATTGTTTGCGTTTTCCAAGCACTCGAATGAGAATCTACAGGAGATTACGAATCTCTAGACAGCACCTACGGTTCACGAATCGAAAGAAAAACACCTCAAATAAGCGTTTCAAAATCGTCCTTTTTCAGTCTATTTTCGCGCGAATTCATTGCCCTCTCCGAGCTCCGATCCAACTTATGATACTCTATGTTAAAATCCGACACACTTAGTTTATTCAGGGAAAAACTGCTATGCACTCTGTTCATGAATACACGTTCAGACCTTTTTCGAATAATTTTTATTTCACCTTTGTAAAATTGATGGAGTTGAAACGATATTCTTTGGGTTTATTTTTATGGAAAAATTATTTTCGATTCTTATACAGGGTGTTACATAGGAGCTTTATCGAATAATGTTTATACTACCTTTGTGGAATACACCGATTGCGATCGAATGATATACGTGCTGTGCACATTGGAAGCACTGACTTTCACCAGAGTCTTTCTTCGAGAGATTTTCCGTCTGAATTTCTTATGGAAAAAGCACCCACTGCGAATCGATTATATAGTGGGTGTCCCAAATGCATTTTTCTTCATGGTTTTTCGCGTATGGGATCTAATTACGATAAAATGTCATACAGGGTGTGCGATTTACAATGAATTTGCGATCGGGTGATATACAGGGTGAGCACTTTACACTGTCATACAGGGTGTGCAATTTACAAAGAGTATACGATCGGGTGATATACGGGGTGTGCAATTTACAAGTACTTTTGTTTCTTTGCGTGCTTTCGTTGTTTTTGTATTTCTCTGGGGTGTTTCGCGTGACTTCGAGTTTTTTTGAGCGCTTTCAAGTTATATGTATTCTCTCGGGTTTTTTCAGGTTCCTCTGGATTTTTGTGTTACTTGGGGTTCTTTTGTGTTTTCTCGCGTTGTTTCGTGTAATTTCGGTTTCTTTCGTGCAACTTCGGTTCCTTTCGTGTTTCTTCGGATTCTTTCGTGTTTTTTTCGCGTTTCTTCGTGTTTTATCCAGTTCTTTCAAGTTTTTTCGCTTTCAACGGTTATTTTGACGTGTTTCGTGTTTCTGCGTGCTTCATTGATGTATGGGCCCTATTGATCTGTGGTCTATATTGATCTATGGTCTATATTGATCTATGATCTATATTGATCTATGGTCTATATTGATCTATGGTCTATATTGATCTATGGTTTATATTGATCCATGGGCCTATTGATCTACCCGCTTACTAGTCTATAATATTAAAGCAATAAGGGTGGGCGTGGCTAAAATTGGAATTTTCGGGTCCCGTCAGGGACCCGCGAGGCGTAAGGAGAGCCGCGGCCCGCAGGGCCGCTCCGAGGGCAATCTTAACTGAAATCGAAAGGGCGTATCCTCTTCTAGGAGAAGCGACCGAGAAAACCCCGGGCGCTCTTGAAATACCCGAAATTTTCAAACGAAAAAGTCGAAAACGTCGTTTTTGGCGAAATCGCCGAAAGCGTCCCCGCGTTCGAACGTTCCCGTCCGAAGATAGACCGTTTTGCGGGGCGGGGGAGGTCGCTATTTCGAGAGGAAGAACCGCCGGGGTTCCCGCTACGAGCTGGACCCCGGAGCTACCCGGGATGGGTACGAAAATTTGGTAAGAAAATGGGCAATTTTCGGATTCTCCAACTCCGCAAAACGTCAAAACCCCTATGATGCTTTCGCTCGCTGCGGGCTCTACACGTCCCTAAACGCCCTGTCCAGGGTAGAAAACGAAACTTGAGGAAATTCCCCATCTCCGGGTACCAATTTTTATATCCAAGCAGCGAGATAAGGCCGTGAATTCTTCGTTCGAAGTTCGGTAATTTTCACAATATCGCGAGGAGAAATGTCAATTTCTGTTTCCATTCCGAGGATAGCCGAACGCGAGCTCCAATTTTCAAAATCCGGCATCGATTTTTCGCTCGATTTCGGCGGTATAAGATTTTTCAGGCCTTTCCAGCGGTCGAATAAGAATCTACGGAAATTCCGAATCTCCAGATACCTTTCACATTTCGGGAATCCCAACAAAATGCCTAAATTATGCGTTTGAAAATCGGCATTTTTGGCTCGATTTACGCGCCATTCCATTTTCGTCCTTGAAGAACGAACCGATCGCGATGGATTGCTGTACAGGGTCGTGCATTATTGCTGTACAGGGTTGTGCATTAAAATAATCGCTATCTAGGCTGTGCCCATGGGAAGCGCTGATTTTCACCAGATTCTTTCTTCGAGAGATTTTCCGTCTGAATTTTTATGGAAAAAGCAATTAGTGAGTGGGATCTAATTTCGATAAAATGTCATACAGGGTAAACGATTTACAATGAATTTGCGATCATGATATACGAGGTATGCAATTGACAAGTTATTTTGGTTTTTGTGCGCAAATTCGAGTTTTTCGTGTTTCTTCGGTGTGTTTCAGTTCTGAATTCGATAAAATATATTCGATTCATATACAGGGTGTCAGATCTCAGTAGCGCTGACATTCACCAGAGTTTTTCTCGAGTTTTCGTCCATTTCCGCGTAAGTGAGCTAAATTCAATGAAATCTCATACAGGGTGTGCCATTAACAATGATTTCACGATCGATTGATATACAGGGTGTGCAATTTAAAAGTTCTTTCATTATTTTTGCACGCATTCGGTTTTTTGTGCTCCTCGGGGTTTCAAGCTTTCCTTCGAAATTTTTGCGCGCTTTCGGTGATTTTATGCTCCTTCGGGGTTTTTTCGGTTCCTTTGGATATTTTTCGTTCATTCGTGGTACTTCGGGTTCTTTCAAGTTTTTCCGTGTTTCGTCGGGTTCTTTCTTCGTGAAATGCACCGAACTTGAAACGATAGAGTCAAAACGATATTCTTTCGGTTTGTTTTTATGATGAAAGCACCCACTGCAAATCAATTATATACAGGGTGTCCCATATGCATTTTTCATCATGTTTTTTCACGTGTGGAGGCTAATTTCGGTAAAATGTCATACAGGGTGTGCGAATTACAATGAATTTGCAATCATGTGATATACAGGGTGTGCAATTTACAAGTTATTTTGCTAATTTCGATAAAATGTCATACAGGGTGTGCAATTCACAATGAGTTTACGATCTGGTGATATACGGGGTGTGCAATAAACAAGTACTTTTGTTTTATTGCGCGCTTTCGGTTTTTTGTATTTCTCCGGGTTGTTTCGCGTGACTTCGAGTTTTTTTGCGCTTTCAAGTTAAATGTATTCGTTCGGGTTTTTTCAGGTTCCTTTGGATTATTTGTGTTACTTGGGGTTCTTTCGTGTTCTCTAGCGTTGTTTCGTGTAATTTCGGTTTCTTTCGTGTAACTTCGGTTTCTTTCGTGTTTCTTCGGATTCCTCCGTGTTTCTTCGCTTTTCTTCGCGTTTTTTCAGTACTTTCATGTTTTTTGGCTTTCAACGGGTATTTTGACGTGTTTCGTGTTTCTGCGCGCTTCATTGATGTATGGGCCCTATTGATCTATGGTCTATATTGATCTATGGTCTATATTGATCCATGGGCCAATTGAACTACTGGCCAATGGAACTACTGGCCAATTGAACTACTGGCCTATTGAACTACTGGCCTATTGAACTACTGGCCTATGGATCTACGGGCCTATTGATCTACCCGCTTACTAGTCTATAATATTAAAGCAATAAGGGTGGGCGTGGTTAAAATTGGAATTTTCGGGTCCCGTTAGGGACCCGCGAGGCGAAGCCGAGCCCGCGGCCCGCAGGGCCGCTCCGAGGGCAATCTTAACTGAAATCGAAAGGGCGTATCCTCTTCTAGGAGAAGCGACCCCGACAGCCCCCCCGGGCGCTCTTAAAATAGCCGAAATTTTCAAAGGAAAAAGTCGA